>OY856415.1:358293186-359493186 GCA_963693085.1 Alisma plantago-aquatica | reverse complement strand
TGATAAAATGTGGGAACCATACCTTTTATTGATGTTGATATAATAGATTACAATAGGATAAACTTAAAACTAGATTCAGATAACCTTAAGTAGAATAGACTAAAACAAGTCATAACCTAAATCTTATAATTTTTTAGGACGAAAATTCTTTGAAGGGGTGGTATATGTAACGTCCTGATCTCCTGCTTAAGTTAAAACTCCTTATTTAGAGCTATTCATAAAAACAAGCTTCTTTGAGGATTTTTTTTGTAAAATCAATTTTATTTTAAAATAATTCATTTTGATTAATTTAAAAGCTTTAATACATTGAAAATATAATTGCGGTACTTTTTGCCAATTTTGAAAAAATATCATTTTGGTGGGTAAGCACACAAGCAGGTAGCTGGGTGGCAAGCAAGATGCTTATGGAGGCAAGCATATAGCTGGATAGCAAGTAGGTAGCTTCAGCAAGCACATTAGTTGGTGAAGCAAGTAGATGAGTGGCATGCTCCTTCCCTTGACACCTAGCACCTCCAAAAGTTGACACCTATCCTACCATGTGTCAACCACCCTTTAATAGCTATCTTGAGATGACACATATGCTTCCATGTGTCATCTAGCAATTCTTGAGATGACACCTAACCATCCATGTGTAACCTAACTAGTAAGAATCCACCTAAAGATGACACCTTGCACCCATGTGTCATCCACACACTTTTTTCTATTAGGACCATGCTACCCTTCACCATTCCTATATAAAGAGCCCCCATCCACCCCACCATAAGCATAAGTTCTCTCCTCTTCATCCCAAAGCAAAGGTGAACATCCCTTCTCCCTCCTTTCCTATCTCCTTCACCATAAACCTCCAATCTCTGTCTAGATTAGCAAACCACTCTCTCTTTCTTTATGTTAGTGAAAGGAACCACCTCCCAACAAATACTCTCTCTATAGAAACCTACTACCTCCTTCCTCCACCATAGTAAGAGCAACCCAATACTATGTCTTCCAAAATATCCTTTCTCTAAGAATATATAAGCCATTTCTCTTCTACCCTAGTGAGAGAAACCCTAGAAGCTGATCTAGCTAGGAACCATGATCGAGGTAATGGAAAATGCAATAGAATGTTGCCAAAATATATCAAGATCGGATATATTTAATGATGTTATGGTCTTCTTGTGGAACTATGTATCAATGTACATCTAAAGGTATGGTTCCTACATTTTATCATCCAAAAAGTACATGTTATTATTGTTTAATATGATATTCAATTCCTATTGTAATCTATTATATCAACATCAATAAAAGGTATGGTTCCCACATTTTATCATCCAAAAAGTACAATTTATTATTGTTTAATATGATATTCAATTCCTATTGTAATCTATTATATCAACATCAATAAAAGGTATGGTATAGAATGGTTTGGTATTATATGCAGTAAGAGTATAGTATACTTCATATACTTTCCTAAAGAATGAATAAGTCATCAACTATACACAACCTCTTTATTAATAAGCTAGGTATGACTTCCATATATTCGTCCATATTATCCTTTAGAATTGAGTTTAAAGGATTTAGATGATAATCAATCATTTCTTTGGATTCTAGTCCTATTGTCTTTTGGTTCCCTTTTCCTTTATTTCTCTATATTAATTGTGTCATGTGATATTGTTGGAAAGTGGAATTCTATCAGACACTTCTAAGGTGACTAGGAGCATGTTTCACTGATGTTTGTAGCTACTAGTAAAGAGGAAAGGTTATTTAATTGGTTCCGTGTTCGCACGGGGGGACTCCCTAACCTCTTGCACGCTCCTGGCCATAGACTTGTCTGATTCAAAACCACAATCCCACAAGTTTACATTTTAGGTTTCATAATAAAATAATAACCAGTGATTCATTTACTTGACTACCTTTTGATCTCTCCAACTCTAAATATCCATCAAATAGTTGTATATCATTGTTGATGTCCTTTTGATTCTAAAATTCATATTGGGAGATGTGTTGGTAACAGAGTCGGCATGTCTTGGCCGGGGATTGATACATTTGGGATCCGGATCTAAGTCCTTTAGGGTCAGGGATGGATGAGTATAATGCTCTACCATACTCAGGCCCACACTTGGGTTGGTCATGTAGAGTCAGGCATGACCAAGTTAGTAATGGGGAATAATCTCCTGCAAAGATTAAGCATTCTAACTAATGATTATTCAAGTGGCATTTTGTGCAAGGAGCACCCTCTTATGGTCTTGGAAAGGCGACCAGTGGTTGCATGTGGTAATCTGATTCATTATATAGAGCATGTAGTGTGCACGAGTGGTTGGGGGAGTGCCAGGGTACTTATAGGTGTTTTGGTGACCCTAATGGACTAAAGTCTTGCCTAAGTAAGTTTTTGTGGTTGCAGGCCAGTTGCCTAATGTGAATTGACACCTTCTCTGAGAGTTGTAGTTAAACTCATTTATGGAATAAGGTCTCCCTTTTTGTTATCATTATACCAATAATCTTGATTGTGCTGCACAATATCAGTATAACTTTTTGATAGAGTTGTCATCTGATAAATGCTTTATAAATATATGTACATGCACATTCCTTATGCTTCATGCTAGTATATGGTCAATAATTTTGGTTTGGACTTTTTTTACTTTAGTTATCTGAGTAATGCATTAAGAATATAGCTATATTAATAGTGTCTTGTTGCTTATCTCTATTTGTCCATACTTAGACAATTGTCTAACCCATACTCTCCCACTTGGGCTGCGACATATTCTTCCATGTTGCAGATTATATTATTTGTAGGACCTTTCCTTGTGGAAGACTCATCTTGAAAAGATCCTGAAGGGCGTCAAGAATCAAAGGCGGATCAAGATTAATTTTAAACACATGTATCATTTTTTTATCGATATAGGTGATAATGTAAAAATACCTTTTGTAAGGGTGTAATATTTTGAAATGAAATATTGCTTATCTCACACTTGTTCTTTGATTCTTGGTTCCATATTAATGGCTCAGATCCAGCTACTTGATTTTGAAAGGAAGAAAACCAGGTGGTTGAATCATGGACGTTACAGTTCACAACAAGGTCTTCAAACATCTACGTTGTTAGACCTTGAAATCGAACGTACTCTTTCAAGTTTGAGAAGAGCAAGAAGAGTATAAAATCCGCTACTCGAAGGTACTTCGCCATCACCATCATCACCACCACCATCTTCTTCACTCTTTGAGGAAGCTACACCAAGCGATCCAGTCATGGAGGACAACCATCCTTTAAAGGATTTCACGATGCCGGTCGCCACAAACATTTATGGGGCCATTGACTTGCCTGTTGTAGAAGCAAACAAATTCTCAATTTATCCTTCTATGATGCAATTGATACAGCAAAATTGTTTTGGAGGCACAGCCAATGAAGACCCAAGTCTTCATTTTCCGAATTCTTGGAATATTTGAATACCTTCAGAATTAACGAGGTATCTCCTGAAGTAGTGAGACTTATGCTTTTTCCCTTCACTCTAAGAGATAGATATAAGGCATGGCTTTTGTCTCTTCCAAAGAAGTCAATCAAAAATTGGGACCAACTCTTAAATGTTTTTCTTGCAAAATACTTCCCACCCAGCAAAACAGCCCAATTGAGGAATCAACTCACCAATTTCTCTCAAAATGAAGGAGAAACTCTTTATGATACATGGGAACGGTTTAAGGATCTTCAACGCCTTTGCCCATCATGGTTTAACTAACTAGTTGTTGCTTCAAACATTCTATAATGGAATGTTCTACAACACTCGGTTGACACTAGATGTCGCAGCTGGTGGTGCATTAATGACTAAATCTTATAGAGAGGCTTATGACATTATTGAAGACATATCACTAAATCATTGCCAATGGGGAGGCGATAGGGGACTAAAATCAGCCTCTACAGCTAGTTCTTCAACCAGGAAACAAGGAGGGAAATATATTGTTGATGACGTTGATCTTATTGCTGCTAAATTGGATGTTCTTACAGAGAAATTTGAGAAGATAACTACTATGCAAATCCAATCAGTTGAAGTTATATGTGAAGCTTGTGGTAATGCAGGACATACTTTTTCTTCATGTTTTCTTCCTAATGCAATTGAAGGGAATTTTGAACAGGTCAATGCTATTGGAATGTAAGGGAATAAGTAAAACAATCCCTATTGCAACACATACAATCCGGGATGGAGAGATCATCCTAATTTCTCCTACAGGAACACAAGAAACACTCAAAACTTCCAACAAGGACAGTAGCAACCGCAACAACAACGTAAACCGTCAAGGGAATCCGCTGGGTTTCAACAATAGGGGTTACCAACAGCCACAACAACCCTAAGGTTCTTCCCTAGAAGCTATGATGGAAAATTTTATATCTACATAAATGCAACAGAATGGAGAACTTTGAGGAAATGACAAGCTGTTGAAAGATGCCATTTCTCAAATTTCTGCAAAAGTGGATGGTATTTCCACTCACACCAAGATATTGGAGAACCAAATAGCACAACAAGCTCTAAATCAACAAATGACTCCGCAGTCTGATTCTTTTCCAAGCCAATAAGAAGTGAACCCAAGGCAACAAGCTAATGCAATTATTCTAAGAAGTAGAGCCGAGATCGAAAGACCCTCTCCATCCAAAGAGAAGAACATGGAGGTAGTCAATGAAGGGGAGTCCAACACTTCTAATTACAACAAGGAGAAAGGTAAAACTGAAACACCACCTTATTTCAAGGTAACTGCACCTTTTCCTCAAAGGCTTACCAATAAGAAGGAGGACCTCAAGTTTAGTAAGTTTATGGAGATTATTAACAAATTACATGTCAACCTTCCTTTTGTTGAAGTTATTGTCGAGATGCATTCCTATGCTAAATTCCTAAAAGATATCTTGACTAAAAGATGAAAAGTTGATCAGGTTGAAATAGTAATGCTTTCAGAAAGAGTGAGTTCTATTATTCAAAACTGCCTTCCACAAAAGCTTGATGATTTGGGAGCTTTTACACTGCCATGTAAGATCAACAATACCACTTTTGACAAGGGTCTAGTAGATCTTGGTGCTAGTGTTAGTCTCATTCTGTCCACCTTATGGAAAGAATTGGATCTTAGAGATTTGAAGCCAACAAAGATGGCTATTGAGTTAGCCGATCATTCTATTAAATACCCAAAAGGTATAGTGGAAGATATACTAGTGCAGATCGGGAAATTCTATATACCGTGTGATTTTGTTGTTCTTGATATGGTGGAGATCCCTTCCAACCTAGTTCTTTTTGGAAGGCCATTCTTGAGGACTGACGGATGTCTTGTTGACGTTCGGGAAGGAAAGCTCACTCTACTTGTTGGTGAAGAAGCAATGGAATTCTCTATTCATGATGCAATGAAAGCACCTGCATGTGTTGAAGAAATCTATTTGTTAGATACTACTGATCCAATTGAGGATAATAATGAAGATATTGCTGATTTGATGATCAATCTTTATGATGACGATGTGACTAAACTCAACAATTCAGAAATTTCTGGAGCACTTTCTATTTCTAAAGCACAATCTATTAATGAAGATGCTCCACTTATTGATGATAAAGTTGATGAAGGTACAACAAGGAAAAAGGTAGAATTAAAAGCCCTTCCACCCGGGCTAAGGTATGCATTTCTTGACCCAAACTCTACATCCCCTGTTATAATAAATAATGAATTAACCAATGACCAAGAAAATAAATTACTTGCTGAACTGTGTTTGTTTAAAGATGTCATTGGTTATTCCATATATGATCTAAAAGGCATTCATCCTTCAATTTTTATGCATAGAATTAATATGGAAGATGATCCTAAACCAACAATTGAACCACCTAGGCGTCTAAATAAAAATATGCTTGAAGTGGTAAAGATAGAGATTTTCAAATTAATTGATGTTGGAATCATTTATCACATCAGTGACAACCCTTGGGTTAGTGCCATTCACGTGGTTACTAAGAAGGGAGGTGCAACTGTCATCAAGGGAGACAATGATGAGTTAATACAAACATGTATGGTTACCGGTTGGCGTATGTGTATTGACTACCGGCGTATGAATAAGGCAACCCGCAAGGATCATTTTCCGTTACCTTTTATTGATTTGATGCTTGAACGCCTCACCAAGCATTCTTATTTTTGTTACCTGGATGAGTATTCTAGTTTTTTTTTAGATTCCTATTTATCCACCTGACCAAGAGAAAACCACATTTACTTGTACCTATGGAACATATGCCTATCGTCGTATGCCGTTTGGTCTTTGCAATGCTCCCGCTACTTTTCAATGGTGTATGATGGTCATATTCTCTGATTTTATTGAAAATATAATGGAGATTTTCATGGATGATTTTAGTGTATATGGTGATTCTTTTGATCAATGTTTGTTAAACCTGTCTTTAGTCTTGGCCCACTGTAAAAAGGTAAACCTAGTGTTAAACTGGGAGAAGTGACATTTCATGGTACAATCCAGTGTAGTACTAGGACATGTCGTATCTAATCAAGGTATTGAAGTGGACAGGGCAAAAGTTGAAGCCATTGAGAGAATGTCTACTCCATCTTCAGTTAAAGACATCTGAAGCTTTCTTGGACATGCAGGTTTTTATAGAAGATTCATTAAGGATTTCTCTAAAATTGCAAAACCACTGTGTTCCCTTCTTAGAAAAGATGTCGAGTTTGTGTTTGACAACGACTGCCATACAACCTTTTCTAAGCTCAAAGAGGCCCTCATTTCAGCCCCAATTATTCAACCTCCAGATTGGGATTCCCCTTTTGAGTTAATGTGTGATGCAAGCGATTATGCAGTGGGGGCTGTTCTAGGACAGCGTAAAGACAAAAAAATCCATGCCATCTATTATGCAAGAAAAACCCTTGATGAAGCACAAATCAACTATACAACCATGGAGAAGGAAATGGTAGCCATCGTTTATGCTTTTGACAAGTTTTGATAATATTTGGTGGGATCAAAGGTGATTGTATATACTGATCATGCTGCCATAAAGTATTTGTTGAACAAGAAAGATGCCAAACCATGTCTTATTCGCTGGATTTTGCTTCTATAAGAATTTGATCTTGAGATCCGAGATAAGAAAGGTACAAAATATAATGTTGCTGATCGTCTTTCTAGACTAACCACATTGGCTGGAGACCAATTGCCCATTGAAGATCATTTGCCTATTGAAAAACTCTATGCATTGTCATCTACTCAAGTGCCATGATTTGCAGACATCGCCAACTTTCTTGCTACTGGACAACTCCCACCTGATTTGACGTATCAACAAAAGAAGAAATTCTTTCATGATGTGAAATTTTACTATTGGGATGATCCATTGTCATTCAATCATGGAAGTGATGGACTGATCCGCCGATGTGTTTTTGAAGAGGAAATTCCAAATATTAGTGTTGAATGCCATGCCTCACCTTATGGAGGACACTTCGGAGGAGAGAAGACTATTTCTAAGATACTACAAGCTGGTTTTTATTGGTCAACATTATTCAAAGATGTCAATCTATTTGTCAAATCTTGTGATAGATGTCAAAGAACAGGAGGTATATCCCGTCGTGACGACATGCCTCTCAACTCTATCTTAGAGGTTGAGGTGTTTGACATATGGGGAGTGGATTACATGGGACCATTCCCATCTTCTTGCGGGTATCAATACATTCTTGTTGCTTGTGAATATGTGTCCAAATGGGTTGAAGCCATTCCAACCCAAGCGTCAGATGCTAAATCATTAATTAAGCTTTTTCAAAAGATTATTTTCCCTCAATTTGGAGTTCCTTGTGCCGTAATTTCAGATGGAGGCACACACTTTGCTGAAAAACAATTCAACAACCTTCTCTCTAAATATGGTGTGACTCATAAGATCTCTACACCCTATCATCCTCAAACATCCGAGCAGGTAGAGGTTTCAAATAGGCAGCTGAAGAATATTCTTGAAAAGACTGTTTCTAGTTCAAGAAAAGATTGGGCCGTAAAAATTGATGACGCATTATGGGCATACCGCACAACCTATAAGACCACCATAGGGACTACTCCATTCAAGCTAATCTATGGCAAATCTTGTCACCTTCCGTAAGAGTTGGAGCACCATGCTTTGTGGACAATTAAGTTCTTGAACTTTGTTATGAAGACAGGAGAGAAACACTTTTTGCAGTTGTAGGAACTTGAAGAACTCTGCCTTGATGCTTATGAGAATGCAAGGCTGTATAAGGAAATAACAAAGGCTTGGCATGACAAGAGGATCCGCAGGAAAGATTTCCAAGACGGAGATAAAGTCTTGTTATTCAACTCTAGATTAAAGATATTTCCAGGGAAACTAAAATCAAAATGGTCCGGCCCATTCCTGGTGCTAAATTTTTTTCCATATGGAGCTGTGGAACTCCAAGGCAAAGATGGCAACTTCAAAGTGAATGGACAACGTTGTAAACTTTATTCTTGTGGAGATGAAGTAGAGAAGGGAGCCTCTTACTCCCTCTAAGATGCTTGAATAAATTGAAGAGTCTTACTCCAGACTCTAAATGGAGGACCTTGTGGGAGTTGACCCCACATTAGGATAGATTTCTTTTAAGTTCTTTGAGTCAAAAACACTTTTAAATTTTGTTAATAAGCCTGTCATGGATTAATGTAATAATTTAGACTTGATTGCCACCATATCTATCTCTATTTCGTGCTGACTGACTGTTATTTTCTATAGAAATTCCAAAATGCACGGTGTGTCTTTCTTTAACACGGTGTGCACCTCAGCAGACAACACACTAAATGATGTTCTGGAAACATGCACGACGTGCATTTCGCAACGCACATCGTGCACCTGGGAGCTGTAAATATGAAAAATGTTTCTGGAAATATGCACGACATGCATTTGTCACTGCACGCCATGCACCTGGTTTTCCGAATGACAAGAAAAATGTTTCTGGAAACATGCACGACGTGCATTTCTCAACGCACGCCATGCACCTAGTTTTCCGAATGACAAGAAAAATGTTTCTAGAAACATGCACGACGTGCATTTCTCAATGCATGCCGTGCACCTAGTTTTCCGAATGACAAGAAAAATGTTTCTGGAAACATGCACGACGTGCAATGATAAACGCACACCATGCATCTGTGTGCAACAAATGGTCTGTAATGTGTTTACAACCACTACACACCGTGCATCAGAATCGCATGTCGTGCACCGGAGCGTAAAAGATAGTCTGAACTGAAGAGGAACACACTGTGCATATAGCATGCATGCCGTGTCATTTTTATAAAAGGCTAGTCAAGTAGGGATGGAGTGCATGACCTAATTCCCCACTCCAACCCTAGTAGCCGTGCACTCCAGCCGTGCACTGTCATCGTCCTCCACAAGAGCCATGCATCTCTACACGTCGTTCCCCCATTCTGCAGCCGTGCACCGTCAAGCAGGAGTGTTCACCTTCTTCTCTACCAATACCACCGCTCAGCTACAGCTTTAGGGTGCACGCCAGCTGCCTTCCTCCATCTGCCTTCTTCTCTCCCAGCTGCCACCCTAGCATCGCAACTTTCTCCTCCACCACCAATTGTGCTCCGCAGCTGGCAAGAGGAGTACTCTGCCACTCTGCCACAGCCTTCTCCTTCGCTCTGGCACCGTCAAGAAGCAAGAGAGAATCTTGTCGATCCACCGCCATCATCCTCCGTGACCGGCGCTAGCTCCGCCGTCTCCGTCTGCCTCCTCTCTGTAATGCCAAACATCAATAGCACTCAAAGAATCAACTCCACCGGCCTTCGTCTCCGCCAAACCCCTAGCTACCAACCCAACATCGACGCACGATTCTGTCTGTTGTTTATCTGCAGGTGCACATCGTGCGCTCATTTTGCATGTCATGCATTCGTCTTTGAAGGCAGACAGTCAACTTCACGGTGCACGACGTGACAACATATTGCACGTCATGCAGTATTACATCAACATGTCACCTATCAAGAGAAGCACAGGCAGACGCCATGTAGGACCTCCTTCATCCAGAGCACGCCCATCTACAAGTGCAACACCTTATGAGATGGCACCAGCATCATTTGTGCCCTCCACTCAATTCTAAGTCACCCCATAAGAAGATGTCGATTATCAGTTCCTCATCACCAGGCATGTTCTACCTTCCCGCTATGTCTGTGAGGAAACCCTTGACAAGTTGTGTTTCAAAAATGAGGTAATAGTGCATATATGATTCTTAGATCTACACCTTTTTTGCACTAGAGTGTCAAAGACCTACCCCCGCCAAGTTTATGAATTTCTGACCACCTTCAAAGCAGAAGACGATCCACAAAACTGCCGTGAGCCATATCTAAAAATCAGTTTTCGACTTCTAGACAAATTCTTTTCTATGGATCTTAAATGGTTTTGTTCTTTACTTAAGTGCAACTATGGAGGGTATACTGATTATCCACCCGCCTTTCATAGTGACACTTTTTGGTCTGAGATTACTAGTGAAACGGTGCACAGAGCTAGAAATGCCCAAGCTTGTTCACTCCATAATCCAATTTTTAGAATTATGCATTATCTTTTAAGCACAGTGCCCTTTGCTAAAAATGAGACTCAAGGTGTCGTAGGAAAATATGATCTTTTCTTCTTATGGTGCACAGTAAGGAATGAGCAAATCAGTTCTACTACTACATTGTAAATAAGCTTTTAGAGACCAAAAAGAAGAAGCAAAGAGAGGCAGGTGACATCATGTGTGGTGGGCTGATCAGTATACTTGCAATGCAGCTAGGCTTAGAGGTGGGTGTCCTAGAACCTACACCCGGCAAAAACCTTGTAGACATCAACTATCTTATTTCTTGTGGCTTGATATTACAACATGGCAGTAGCACAAGTAAATTCAAGGTTTTTATCACAAAGAAGCCGTTCATCGTCATCCCCAATTCAACCCGCAATGATATCGGGAACAAAGCCACTTGGAAGGTGGAGCTACAGCCTGAAGATGATGAAGAGACCAACCCGAGGTGCAAGCAGCTCTACGCCATCACCTACGCCAGCAGCTCCTACTCCACTTCCACCCTCCACCAATACTCAGACGGAGTACACTTGGATGATGCCTGACATGAGGCACCTTTACGGTTATGTTCAACAGAGGTTTGACCACATCGACAGCCATTTCGACCAGCTGAACACGCAGTACACTGCTATGTATGACATGGTCAACCGGATGGATGCTTGGCATATCTCTCAGGGCCACTACCCCGCCCTACCACCGTATCAGTCACCGCCTCAACAACAGCCCGAGTTTCCGCCACTTGAATGCCCACAACAACCACCTCCATTTTCAGAACAGCAGACACCTCATTTTCATAGAAGCATCCCGACTCTTCCACCCAGCCGATGGACATCCCCGACATTGTCAGCCAATTCTTCCCTGATCAGGAGGGTGGCGGCTCTTATTTATGATCATATCGATTATAGGTACCCGGTTATGAACTCCATAAGTTCGATTGATGCAGTGAAGACACTGATGGTTTCAAGCTTAGGGGGAGCACAACCGGACAGTAGTTGTAGTTTTTCTTTCAGCTTTTCTTTATTTGAGTTTCCTTTTTTATTCCTTATTCTGTTCCTTGATGGTAAAAATTAATATGACTTGAGACTATCTTGTTAGAATGAACCCCCCTTGTATGATGGAACTATTCTGTCCTTTATGTGTCTTGGCTACATGAAAAGGAAAATCAAGAGCATGTATGAATGAAATGGAAACTAAAAAATCCCCATGTACATGATTTTGCCTTGTGTTTGTTGTTCGAAATCTCAAAATTTTTTTACATCCTTGATTTCTCAATACACATAACAGTTACAAACTTTAAGCAAATGAATCAACTTGGCAACATTTAATAGAATACGGGATACTCTTGCCAAACCTTTAGTGCATCTACAATAATTTTTTTCAGTGAAAAACTTCAAAAGATTGATTTAAATCTTGCAAGCTTTAACACTCTTGTTGACTCTTTGGTGTTGTACCATCAATAGTTTACCTTGACCCCATAAAAGATGGCAAATGGCCCACATATTATGCTAGCCTAGTGTGAGTCCGATCTGGCAACGATGGTTAGGTGATATGAAAATTAAAAGAGGGTAAAAACAACACCCCAACCGACTTTCCTCGTTTGCGTAAGCCTAAATTAGCAGCCGAATGTCGGAACCCAAAAATTCCATCATCATATCCTTAAGAAAAAGAGTGCAACTAAGTATTGTTAATGTTGGCATTGGCTTCATCATCTTATACATGTACTAGCCGAAAACTTTGTAATGTACATGCACTGATTGTTTGTCTTGATTATCCAAATTCTATTTAAATGTCTTCTAGTTGGTCATTTTGTTTGTTTTGGAACTAACCCTGCTGGACTTAATTTCTCTATCTTGGATGTTGAAAGTTTGAGATGACAACATGGAACACAAGCACAATGTGCATAGTTGGCTGAGCTGATTACATAACTTCTTTTCTTTTAATCCATGCATAAACTTGATTTTTCTTCTTGAATGTAGCCATGTTCTTTTTGCTTGAGGACAAGCAATAGTTCAAGCTTAGGAGAATTTGTTGTGTGATTTCTATATCATCTTTTCACATACTATCACACACAAATTTGATTCATTCTAATTTCATTTAGCCTCTTTTCATATTACTTTTTCCATCTTTTTGTTACTTTACTTATCGCATAACTTGCACTGCATATATGTCTCAAAAGAACTTATTTCAGAGCTTAATTCTGCTAAAATAGCAGAATGCACGGCATGCAGGACAGATGCACGGCGTGCACCACTTTAGCAGAAGTTCCATTTCACCCAGACAGCAGAATGCACAGCGTGTTCAGGCCTTGAACACGGCGTGCGAGTTTCTAAAAATGTACAGAAAAGCATGTGCATGGTGTGCACTCAACTGCACGTCGTGCACCTGGAACATCAAGAAACCAAGAAAACTTCTGGAAAGTCGCACGGCATGCATTGCTTATGTGCACTTCGTGCATAGTTCATCTGGAGCAACTCGTTAGTGTTGGTGCACGACGTGCACCCAGAATGCACGGTGTGCACCTCGCAGTTTCAAAAATTCGAAAAATATGAGTTTGAGTTTAAATGGAGGGAACGGAAGGGGCAGTTATGCTCGGTCATTTGTGTCAGTTCCCTCATCCCAGAGCAAGTCTAGAATAGAGGATGGTGATTTGGAGGAGAAAAGAGGTAGTTCCTTGCCAAAGAAGCTCATCCCTTCTTCTCTTCTTCACCATTGTCTTCTCCGAGGTGCAGCCAATCTTCCCCAACTCTGTGTAGCTTCTTGGGAAAGGAGCTAGTCCATTTTAGAGCAGCTAAAGAAGGAGAATTTCGTCCCCAAGCCGGAATTCCTCCTTCTTGTGGTTACAATCTCCGATCTCTTTATTTTTCCTCCACTAAATCATGTTTAGAACTGAATTTTCTGTAACAAATCTGCAAGGCATGGTTTTGGACGAGTAATTCTCTTTTTCTTGGGCATGGGAGAGTAGCTCCCATGTCATAGCATGTATGGAACAAGTGATTTCGTACTAAATACTATGCTTCTTGTTTTTCTACCATGAATGTACCGATTTATTTATTCTCTTGTATGTATTGTTGGCTACTTTATATGCATGTTTTCTGCATTCTTGCTCAATCAAAGAAGATAGGTAAGAATGTATAGAGGTACCCTTCTTGGCAACTCTTTCTCTACCACAGGAGTGGAGAGAAATGAGTTGAGGAACAGGTTGTGATAAAAAATGAAATTTTTGCATGAGAGTGCTACACTTGCATCGGGAGGTGAAGTGTAACACAACTTTTCCTTTAATAAGAGCTTATGTGTGTTTAAATTATCATGTTCCTATGATATGCTATAATATGAGTGAAATCCTAACGTCCAAGATCTGTTAATATCTGAACTTAAACTTTTTTAGCAATCTTTTCGTTGTTATTTTTTTAATCTGAATTTTCTGCAATTAGATAAGCTTCACCATCTCTTTTAAACCGATCTAGATTGTTGAACTTTAGTGTTGTTGCGCCCATTTAATTGCCTAAGCTCCTTGTGTTCGACCTCGACTACAACTACTCTCGTATACTTGCGGGATATAGCTAGTTGAGTAAAAGATCATTCCTATGATAAAAAATCATTAGTGTAAACACCCAACAGTCAACCACCAAGTTGACTCGTATAGGGCCTGACTCATGAGAAATCAGAAAGGAAGGTGAAAGATGAAGGAGAGGGTATTACTTTCTTGCCCTAGCATGAATAGATCACTAGTCCATAGGCACAAGGGGAAAGAATGTCCTTCCACCTCGGCTCAGCGTAGTGCTCGCGTGGAGTGAGCCACTCACATGGAAGATGCCCATTTGCAGAGCCCTAATCTGTGTGGAAAAGGAAAAAGGACCAAAATGATGATGTGGTAGTACCTCATCGGTCCAAAGGTAAATATTTGGAATACATATAACTAATTGTAGGTTACTCAGATTTTGACAAATTATATAAGAAAATTGATCAAAAAAATGCAAGTATTTCAATGAAATCATAACCAAGACCTAGATCTGCCTCTAGTTCAAAAAGTACCTAAAGATACCATCTTGAATATGGTTAATGCATTAGAACTCTAATTTCTATGTTTTGATGATCCTAATATGTTCAATTGACGTTGATAATCAAGGATTAACCCTTTTTAGACAAAAATGATAAATTGGATATAGTTTGAGATTAACAACCCACTGATTGATGAATTATGGTTTCCTTGAGATTAAAAGTGCAAATAATGATAAATTAGGATTTGTAAACCAAAAGAGTATGAAAAGTGATAAATAGGGTTTGGAATGCCAAAACCCTAAATACCCAAGTCAGTCTAATTGGTGGATTTTGAATAAAATAGTGATACATGGGTGTTATGCTCTAACTTTCAGGATAGTTTCTTGGTTGATTGCATTGATTGCCTTTTTACTTGGACATCAAGTACTTCTAATCAAGGTATGTGGTTACGCCTATGACTAACCGCATTAATTTCTCGGCATTTTTTGAGATTTTCCATATGGCTTGAAATTAAATGCTTGCATGTTATTTATTTCCTACAAACTATAAGTCACTGAGGCTATCAAAATATATGCTTGTAACTTGCTCGAACCCCACATACCAACTCTGGAAGTTTGAGAATGGAATGAAATGAAAAGTCATGGTGATGACTAAAGACCAGGCCCTAGATTGGGAAGGTCAGAACATGCCCTAGATTGGGAAGGTCTTATGAGGTCATGCCCAAGATTGGGAAGACCAACATGGCACCTAGATCTAGATTGAGAGGTAGCCTATAGTCCACTACAAGAACAAAACCCTAAGAGAGGGTATCCCAGAGGTTGAGTGAAACGGGTTGAGGAGTTATGAAGAAAATGATAAATTTTGTTTATGTAACGTGTTGTTACAACTATATGTGAACATTTTGGTCCCCCAAATTCCAGTATAACTTTTTATGATAGCAAGTTTTTGTTTGTCAAAAGTTTAGGATAATCTATTGACGCCATGCAAGTATGATGAAACCTAGACACCCAGAGAAGAAGCCATCCAAAAGCAAAGAAATAAAGTAATTCTTGGAGGATATAGTTAGATAGTTGTAATTCATATGGTAAACTTTGGAAATACATATTATGTAAACCATGTTGGAGAATTTATATTATCTTGTACCAAACTCATTTCAATATACTATAAATATATTAATTATTTCTTGTTATTTCATAAACCTTGATCCTGTAATGAAGGTAATGTCCCTTGCCCTCTCGATCTGCCTGAATAGGGGATAACAAGGGGAGGGGGAGGGGTCGTTACACTGACCCTATCCATCCTATAAATAGAGGGGTACTGGGGGCTTCTCAGACATAATTCAATTGCCTCTAAAAAAAAATTTCTTCTCTGGTTGTGGTAACTAGAGAACCTGAGCAAGTCCTAATCACTAAAGGGATGGATATCAAGGGATAACAATTGTGGGAGTGTAAGTTGGTGACTAGTACACCAACGAGAAGGAAGAACTCCTTGTCAGTTCTACTAGAATGATAGGAGTTCATGGTTATCCTTGTGGACTACCATAGAGGCGAGGATGTTGGTATGTATGCCCAGAGATCCAATCATATGATGATTGGAATCTGGCATTAGATATCTAATTTGATCATTACAAAGGTAACTTCATCTATTATGTTTGTCTCATCATGAGATGATGGCATAGACATAGTATATGTCTAAATAATGATGTTACTCGATGACATATGTCTTCAGGTTGATGATCTAAACAATGAGGTCATATGTATGATAAGAGTACATACATTCTTGTTATGTCCCTAGTTATATATTACTGTGGATTCAAAATAGATGATAGTAATACATAATACTAAGTGTGTGTTGACTGATGACAAATTCTCATCAGTCATGATATGTGATATCAAGTTGAGCACACAGTTACATGTTAGAGAACAATGTATCAGACAGACTCACAATGAGAGTGATACATGGAGACCATGGAATGGTAGTGAAAATTAGCTCTCATAGTGATAGTGGTGATTGTGATTCTTAGATCTAAAGTCGCTACACTGGATAACATGTTGTTTGGTGTATTACGACATCATCCAATGTGACCTTTAATAAGGTTTTCCATAAAGGTAGTGCTCGAGTGCATGGTGACACATGGGGATTGAGTGTGAGTGATG
The DNA here is from genome assembly GCA_963693085.1 of Alisma plantago-aquatica. Lineage (NCBI taxonomy): Eukaryota > Viridiplantae > Streptophyta > Magnoliopsida > Alismatales > Alismataceae > Alisma > Alisma plantago-aquatica. The sequence goes on along the minus strand of OY856415.1, from coordinate 359,476,543 downwards.
TAGAGGGGATTTTGTCCCTCCTATAGGATAGTGATAACCAATGCCTCTTGATAAGATAGATTGAGAAATGCATGACCATACTCACGTGACTCAATATGTGATATGTGAGCTCATGTGCATCTCATATAGTCTACTCTAGTTCAAAAAAAACATGGATTGAATATTGAGAGGATGACGATTCCATGCCTCGAGTTCAATCTGGATATTAGAGACAAATGAAATATATGATCACGGTAACATTGATCTCGGATTGTAGATTAAAGTTGTTCTCCAACTCTCTAAATTACTTGGGTAGCAATGATGTGTTTCTAGACGCTACTCTTTGCTTGTGATGTCATAATTGGTTATACTACCAATGTAAGTTTGGACCTATAGGGTCACACGCAAAGGATACACTTGGAATAGGAGTTCATTCATGAATGATACTTAACTTGATTACTAAAAATAGTTAGGTATTCAAATTAAATAGTTGAGGTTCAAAGTTGACTGACTAGACTCTGAACGGAAAAATTCAAGTGTCAAACCAATCGATTGGAGTGTCAGGTCAATTGGAATCAACATTGGTTAATCAATGGGTGAACTAGGGTGTGAAATGACCGGTTCACATGTCCCAACCAACCAGTTCATGGGATGAACCACCTGATTCAATGTTTAATTCAATTGGATCAAGGATTGATGTTGAAATCATGTTTTGCATTAATCGTAGATTGAATACCAATGTCATTCAAAACACGAAACTACACAAACCGACCAATTGACTACATGAACCGACTGGTTCACGCACGAATTAACTGGTTGGGCATGTGAATTGAATGGTTCACCACTCAAAGTTTCTAGAAAATTCATGAATTCATCCCCTTTGACTCCCGCATTTTAGGGAAACATGAACCTATCCTCTCCTATATATAGAGGGGTAATGGGGGCTTCTCGTATATAACAATTAGCTTTGATAATTATTATCCTCTCTGGTTTTGGTAACCAATATAGAGACTGAGAAAGTCCTACTGATAAAGGGAGGGATAGCAAGGGAGAGACAATTGTGGGAGAGCGAATCAATCCTTGCATATTGACGTTCAAAAGGGACAACTCCTTTCTGTTGGCTCTGGTAGCGAATATGGAGTTCCCAGTGGTCCACATGGACTACTCTAAAGGCAAGAGGTCATTTTCTATCACTAGAAGGATACTGTCAACCACTGTCCATTGTGCCAAACTAGGAGGTCGTTCGTGACGATTGTTTGAGTGATGTTGCCTAAAGAAGAAGAACACTACTACTACAAGGGTATTGTCATTGGACTTGCTCTAGGACCAGGTATAACCTTGCAAACCTCCTTTCCTAGATACATTATTGTTGACACTATCTTGCTATTAAGGGGAATCAAACTTTAAACTTCCAGGGGTTTTAGAGCCACATCAATTTACAGTGTATCTAGATTTAAAATGATATGATCATATTTATTTTATTGAATATGATGTAAATATTAAAGCGGTTAATGTGCATATTCAATTAAATACTACATACAACTCCACAAACTAATATATATACATATATATATGATATATATGCAATTTACACACGTCACCCTAAAATCGATTTGGATAGTGTATGTGAAGCATGGTTATGTCCAATAACCCTATATCTATGTGTGCATGGTTGTGGTTACTTATTCCTTTTGTTACTTGATCTTCATACTGAGCCTCTCTCTCCTTTCCAACTGTAAATTAATGATCTTCTTTCTATTTCCCCTCGAATGTAAGTTGAGGTTCCCCCTTTACAATGTAATATGAAATAGGATAGTTTTAATTATATTCCATAGTGAGAAGACATTCTACACCATATGAATCGACCGGCTCATGAGATGAACCAATTGACTAGAGGACCGAGGAGGTGAGATGATAGGAGAATGAACCGATCAACTGGTGGCCCAATTGATTGGCTAGAGGAGACCATACGTCGATTGAACATAAAGACTAGATGACCATTTGAAGAGCCCAACCGAGCGACCAACAGGTGAGTCGATCTGTTCAAGAATTGAACCAATCAACAAAAATTAGTTTGAGCATGAATCTTCACCAACATCAAGTTGTTGCATGTGATGTAGACTACGGTGACTCAACTTCTCAGAAAATAAGATCAACGAATGTGGAAGCGATTAACTAGCAGCGTTAAAAATCACTAAAAATTAAAACTTTTCGTAAAGAGATCTATAAACGATAAAACTCTTTCATAAAGAAACATGATAAGTTGTTTACAGACTGATCCATCATTACATCTCTGTAATATCACATCTCGAGTATTACAAACATCAACTACCTTGCTAGCTGTACAAGGCAAGATACAAAAATCTCGAGGCATTAAGCCAAAAATCTCAGATTTATCTTTAAACATCTACTGACTCCTAGGACCTGAGAGTACAGAGATGACACATAGGACAATCTATCTACAAGACTTGACAGACAGTGTCTCCACCTGAGGATCACTGCTGTCCCTGGTGTTGCTGCTGTTGCTGTTGTTGTTGCTCACCCACTGATGGGTTCCTTCGTCCTCGGCGTCTACCTAAAAAGTCAAATCCCACGGGGGTGAGACAATTGAATAATTGTCCCAACGAGAGTTATAACTCTCCGCCAGAAGCATTGTTATTGCAATAATGGAATAACATTAAGCAGTAGAACTATAAACATTCAATAGCAGGTTTAACATTGTGTAAACTAAGTGAAGCAACATTCTTTTAAGCAATCATTTCAATTATAACTTAATTGAATGACAATACATATATCAATAAGGAATATGAAGAACATGTATACTATTTATTCAGCTAGAGCATTATAAATAATGTAACATCAATCATTGTTTCTCGTAGTTTAACCTAAGCAATTATGCTATACGGCTGATTACATTTTCAAACATATTTATGCCCTGAGGAGATGAGTAACACCTCTCATACTCCAACCGACCATTACAAAATCGCAATCGGTACCATACATAGGTCATCATAAGAGCCAGATTCCTATGACCTCATCCTCCTCAGTCAGTATGAGGAACCACATGTAGGACATCTTGTGTCTCTGCCATAATAGCTTTCCAGGGTATTCTGGCAACTTCGCTATTAGAGTTACGGTGGAGTTCTGTACTCTCTTCGCCATCGAGGGATTTCTTGTTTATCTCACATCGATGCGGCATTAACAACATCATCGGGAGATTAATGATACATCATCCTGGCATACATATAATGAAGGATTGGGAGATTACAGGTACACCTCACATCAAATCCTGCATTAAGACGTAAGGATATTCGCGTCCATAACCCCCACATACTCAGAAGTATGCTCTCCAGGAGTTCCCTTAGGAAAACCTATTTCACCATCATTTAACTTCTGACAATGATGGATCTATGGTCAGGGCTCTACATGATATCATTATACTTGATTATTTAAGTACATTATGGCATTCTTTTAGCATCAGGCATGTTTTCAAACATAAACCATTAAAACAATTGCTATAAAGAAGGAGTACTAATTGTATCAAGTTCATTTCACATCCAGTTATCATTGGGATATCAATCCCTAACCATCTCATCATTATGATTCAGGAATATGGGTATTCAAACCCTTGGATCATCAGAACACTTACTATTAAGTAACATATTGATGACTTGATGGCAATATAGACATTTCTCATGGCTCATATAGCCTATGAATCTCATATGTTACCTCTTACTAGGCAACATATCATGTCATTACTTTCAAAACTCATAAAGTGCTTTTAATGAATATGACATCATAACCCTTACCTGGCTATGATCACTTCTGTATAAAAACCTACATGATTAGCACAATTGATAACATGCACATTTTGTCTATATAAGCACAGTACAAATTATTTCCTAACTCAATCATAGAGTTTCATGCTTAAAAGCATAACCCACAATTAGGGTTTACTGTTCACATCATCACATTACCCTAGATTAGGGTTTACTATTCACATTACATCAAATTACCCTAGATTAGGGTTTACTATTCACATTACATCACATTACCCTAGATTAGGGTTTACTATTCACATTACATCACATTACCCTAGATTAGGGTTTACTATTCACATTACATCATATTACCCTAGATTAGGGTTTACTATTCACATTACATCACCTTACCCTAGATTTAGGGTTTACTATTCACATTACATCATATTACCCTAGATTTAGGGTTTACTATTCACATTACATCATATTACCCTAGATTAGGGTTTACTATTCACATTTGCAAGGAATTAAGATTATACTATCATCATGTATGAGGATTACTTTCATTAATGTCCTCAAATTAGGTTAAGATTCATTAACCATCAAAATTAGGGTTTCCATGATCTCACTATGAAGGATCATACCCTAATTAGATGTATTCATACTTATTGGAAGTATATTACTTAATTCTCATTCATATAAAGAGTCTTCTCTCTCATCTTTCTATAAGATGATATTTACATCTCATATTATTAGGCTAAGTCAAATCAATATTTACCTCATGGATTATGTCATCATTATTATGGTCATCAAGGTTCACTTGATCAAAGGGTACTAGTCACTCTATCCCATTAAGGGTACTTTTGTAATGTTCACCATTGATCATAACATGCATTAATCCACTAATTACTTGGTCCCTTAATCACTTTAGGTATCTATAAGGTTTAGGTTAATCAACTACTAAACCATCTTGACCACTAAGGCATCAAACGATCTTGACCTTTTTAGACCTCAAACGGTCTTGCACACTAACCCTCCAAACGGTCTTGAACAATCCTTGAAACCGTTTGGTGGTGTTGACCGTTTGGTCTTGTTGACTTTGAAACTGTTTGGTAAAGTGCACACTCAAAACCGTTTGGTAAAGTGCACACTCAAAACCGTTTGGTCATGAAGACCGTTTGGCCAAGTTGACCTTGAAACTGCATGGACACAATCGTTCTTGAAACCGCATGAGCACCAAACGGTTTGGGATCGTTTGGTCCCAAATGGTCATGAGACTATTTGGCCCCTAACGTTCTTGAGATCGTTTGGACTCAAACGGTCTTGAGACCATTTGGTCTAAACCATCTCAAAACCGCATGGACCAAAAAGTGTCTCAACCATTCCAATTGAGTTAGGGTTTCCTATGTTGAACCCCTCAATCGTTCATGCACTTGTTAGCCACTTATCAATTGAGTCAATTAGGTCAACCCTCAACTGATTTGACCCTCAATTGACCCTCAATTGATCACCAATTAGGGCTTGGATCAATTGAATTAGGGTTTGGAATCGATTACCCTTCAACACTCCTCAATATGAGTCTAATTGATTTGAATCCATGGAACCATCAATCAATTTGGTCATGACCTGACCCCAAACGGTCTTGGGATCGTTTGGATGACCTCCAAATGGTCTTGAGACCGTTTTCTCAAGTCAACACCAAAAACTAACTCAGCCTATTAAGTTTTAGCTCATTGATTTGGTCATTCGGTCACTAATGAATTACACTTCAACTTATTATCTTTAGATTTACAACCACTTGACCATAGTCAACCCTAGACCTCCAAACGGTCTTGGGTGACCCCCAAACGGTCTTGGGATCGTTTGGACATCCTCCAAACGGTCTTGAGACCGTTTACCCATTATTTCAAAAAAAACTAAGTCATTCTCTTAAGGGTTGAACCCTAGATTTGGTCACAAAATCAGCACTTAATTGTTTAACAATTTGATATCATTGGACCCTCAGTTGGTCAACCCTACTTAACCCTAGACCTCCAAACGGTTTTGGGTGATCACAAAACGGTCTTAAGACCATTTGGGTGATTCCCAAATGGTTTTGAAACCGTTTGGGCCACTCAACCCAAACTTCAACATGATTCACTTATTGAAATCAGCAATAGACCCGATTAGGGTTTAGGTGACTAATGGGCCTTCAATTGGTGATTTACTTGGAATTACTTGATGGTTTTTGGTGGGTGATTAGTCCATAATGTTTACAACAGATATCCAAATGGTCAGCACCTAGTCAACGCATCCAAATGGTCTTGGACCATTTGCTCCCATGCGTTCTTGGTTGAAACTGTTTGCTTTCAAATGGTTTGAAACCGTTTGCTCCCAAACGGTTTGGGAAACCGTTTGTGCAAGAGGTGGAAGACCTTTTTCTAAAGAAAGTTTATGGATAAACTTTGTAAATAACGTCATCATCTTCTACCTCAAGAACATGGACTGTTCTTCACGGAATTGCTAGCAAGAACACACCAAAGAAGAACAAGCAATGATTCTAGGAGAAGAAGATGCATTAACAAAACTTAAGGGTTAGAGTTATAAAACCCGCCTCTAGGACTGATCCAGAGCTCCCAGCTTCATAGCTTTAATGGTGGACGAAGCTCCAAAGGTTGTCCAAGCTCCGTTCTTCATGATTTGGATGGAGAAGATGGCTAGAAAGAAGAGTTGTGTAGGGAAAACTACTAAACCAACCTTGTATTAGGGTTTCCTCCAAGAATTCGAGCTAGGTGATGATCAAAGCTTACCCAAACCAGCTTGGTCGTCCTCCTCTGCTCCTGAGCTTCTCCTTAGTTGGCCAAAGCAAGAAGATGAGAAAAGAAACTAAGGGAAACGTTCCCTTGCTTTGTGGAAAAAGGGTGCTTATATATTTTTGGGTATTATCAAGGCAAAGAAAAGATAGTTATTTCTTTTATTTCTTAAACCCATCCACTCATGTTAACTCCACCCTTGGCCACGTTTCTTCCTCCTTTTCTCATGTAAAACCTCTCTCTTATCCAAGGTTAAAGGAAAATGAGCCATATATCTTAATATGCTATATATATATATATATATATATATATATATATATATATGTATATATATAAAAGGCCATTTTGCTTAAAACTTGGTTATTTAGATATTAAGGCTATCTTTCTTACTTAATCATTCAAATGAGGCACCCTCCTCATTTTCTTTACCCTACTTGATGCCAAGAGTCATGAAAGATACTCTAGAGGGTATATTTTACATGTTGCACCCTGTTTTGGGTAAATTGCACTTTACACCAAAACTAGGTTTTAAAGCACAAGGATTGCTCTGCAAGCTATATCTTGGTGCTCAAGCTTGTGGAATCCATATCACTACATCATATTCATTCTTATGATGTCTCAACATCAGAGGAACATCTTAACATGTGCAATTTGCAAGTTAACCCCTCTACTTGGGTAATTTTCACATTAGTCCATATTTAACAAAATAATATTACAACATTGTTCAAAAAGGACTGAAGTAGAAATATAAGTTCCTCAAAAGCTTTAATTACATATCAAAAGATAATCACAAGCATCTGATCACATATTTAAGCAAAACACCTAGGGTTAGTTCATAACCCAGGTCAGGGATGTTACAAATTATCCACCCCTTACAAGGATTTCGTCCCCAAAATCAACAAAACATATTAAGAGAAAAGATCAGGGTATTTCCTTCTCATCTCTTCCTCTAGTTCCCATGTGGCTTCTTCAACACCACGGTGACTCCAGAGGACTTTTACAAGACTTATGTCTTTCTTTTTCAGCTTTTTAATTCTTTTATCAAGGATTGACAAGGTCCTTCCTCATAAGACACATCATTATTCAGTTCTACTTCCATAGGTTGCAGAACTGATTCTGTATCAGGGTGACATTTCCTCAGCATGGAAATGTGGAACACAAGGTATAACTTCTGTAGTTCTAGTGGTAACTCTAGCTTATAGGCTACCTTCCCAATCTGTTCAATGATTGGATAAGGCCCCATAAACCTAGGAGCTAACTTTCCTTTCCTTCCAAATCTCAGAACTCCTTTCCAAGGTGAGACTTTGAGGTACACTCTGTCTCCAACCTGGAACTCTAAAGGTCTAAGACGCTTATCAGCATAAGATTTCTGCCTATCCTGTGTAGTCTTTATTTGTCGTTGTATTACTTTAATCTTCTCTATAGTCTGCTGTACAAGATCAGGACCTAACAGTTGGTATTCACCAGTTTCATACCAACATAAGGGTGATCTACAACGTCTACCATACAAAGCTTCATAAGGTGCCATGTCAATGCTATGTTGATAGTTGTTATTGTAGGAAAACTCTATCAAGCTTAGGTGCAGATCCCAACTCCCTGTAAACTGAAGAACACATGCTCTAAGCAAGTCTTCCAATGTATGTATAGTCCTTTTTGACTGTCCATCAGTCTGTGGATGAAAGGTTGTACTAAACCTTAACTGTGTGCCTAAGGCTTTATGAAGTTGCTCCCAAAAATGACTCATAAATTGGGGACCTCTGTCAGAAACAATCGTAACTGGGACCCCATGCAGTCGCACTATCTCATCAACATACAACTGTGCCAGCTTCTCAATCGAATATGTTGTTTTGACAGGCAAGAAATGTGTTGTCTTTGTCAACCTATCAACTATTACCCAGATGGAATCATGTCCTTTGTTTGTCCTGGGTAGGCCAACAACAAAGTCCATGGTTACAAGATCCCACTTCCATTGTTGTATGGGTAAAGGTTGCATTGTCCCTACAGGCTTCTGGTGTTCAACTTTAACTTGCTGACACAGAGGACACCGCATCACGAACTCAGCAACGTCTTTATTCAAACCAGGCCACCAATACATATCTTTCAAGTTTTGATACATCTTGGTGCTTCCTGTATGCATAGCATACATCGAAGAATGAGCTTCTTCCAGGACTAACTTTCTCATGTTATTCACATCAGGCACTATCATCCTACCATGATAACATGCTACTTGATCATCTAAGTCATGAAAACCTTTTCGTTTCTCATTACCATACTCCGATCTGATCTGTTAAACTACAACATCAACTTGTTGTGCCTCCTTAATCTGCTCTCTCAGAGTAGGTTTTATATGCATCTCAGCTAAAAACCCGGCTAATAATGATACTTTCAACTGTACATTGTCTTGCCTTAAGGAGATAAGCATATCTCTCCTTGAGCACACCAAAGAATTCATTTGTGCTCTATCTAAGGCTGGTGTTGCTGATTTCCTACTCAAAGCATCAGCAACTACATTGGCCTTCCCTGGATGGTAATCAATTGTACAGTCGTAGTCCTTGATTAAATCCATCCAGCGGTGTTGCCTCATATTAAGATCATGCTAAGAAAAGATATACTTAAGGTTCTTATGATCTGTGAAAATCTGGAATGTCTCTCCATAAAGATAATGTCTCCAGATCTTCAAGGCATGGACTACATCAGCTAGTTCTAGATCGTGTGTCGGATAATTCTCCTCGTGTTTCTTAAGCTCCTGAAGTCCCAGTTGAGAAAAATCTCCTGGTGTTGCTGACGAGGCTTAGGGGGACGGCCAGTCTTTGACCCTCGCAAAGTGAGGTTGATGTTGACCCCTGAAGAGAGGGCAGGGTGTCGTGGAGGCCTCTATGAGAAAGCTGCCGTGCTCATAGCTTGGTTAATTAAACAATCATGTTTCTTAAGCTGTCGGGAAGCAAAAGAAATCGCTTATTTATCCTGCATCAACACACATCCTAGTCCATTCTTAGATGCATCACAGAAAACTATATATCATTTCCCTTGCTCAGGTAACACAAGCACATGTGCACTTGTCAACCTTTCCTCCAACAACTGAAATGATTGTTGACACTTATCACTCCAAATAAAAGGAACATCTTTCCTTGTCAACTTAGTCAAGGGTAGAGCTATAGAACTAAAGTTCTTAATGAACCTCCAATAATAGCTTGCCAACCCTAAGAAGCTACGGATCTCTGTCGGTGTCTTCGGCTGCTCCCATTGCAGGACAGATTCTACCTTTTTAGGGTCAACACAAATACCCGAGGCAGATATCACGTGTCCAAGGAAAGATACTTCTGGTAACCAGAACTCACACTTGCTAAATTTAGCATATAGCTTATGCTCTCTCAGCAAAGTTAGAGCCTGACGAAGATGTTGCTCTTGCTGTTGAGCATCTCTACTATAGATCAGGATGTCATCTATAAAGACAACAACACTCTGATCGAGAAAAGGTCGGAAAATTCTATTCATGAGTTCCATAAATGCAGCTGGTGCATTTGTTAGTCCAAACGACATAACTGTGAACTCATAATGACCATACCTCGTCCTAAAGGTAGACTTTGGTATGTCACTATCCTTAATACGTAGTTGATGATATCCCGACCTCAAATCTATCTTTGAGAAGACGGTTGCACCATGCAACTGATCAAAGAGATCATCAATCCTCGGCAGAGGATACTTATTCTTTATTGTTACTTTATTTAATTGTCTATAATCAATGCACAACCGCATTGAACCATCTTTCTTTTTAACAAAGAGGACCGGAGCACCCTAGGGTGAAGTACTCGGTCGGATGAAACCCTTCTCAAGCAACTCTTGCAATTGTTTCTTGAGTTCTGTCATCTCAGCAGGCGCCATCCTATATGGTGTTTGTGATATAGGTTGCGTGTCTGGGATTATATTGATCTCAAAATCAATTTCTCGAGGCGGTGGCACACCTGGAAGTTCTTCAGGAAATACATCTTCAAATTCCCTGACTATAGGAAATTCAACAGGGTTAGGACTCTCCATGGTAGTATCTACCACATGGGCCAAGAATGCATAACATCCTTGCCTCATCAGCTTCTCAGCAACCATAGCTGACACAAGACAGGTGGGTAAAATCTTTCTCTCTCCTTGAAAGATCCATGTGTCACTATCATCAGCAAACACAGCTTGCTTGGATTCACAATCCAAAACAACCTTATACCTTTCTAAGGTATCCATCCCAAGGATTATATCAAATCCATGCATCTCAAGTGGTATAAGATCCACTTGAATGTGATGCTCAGAAAAGAAGAGGATGCAGGGAGAACATACTTCTTGCAACACAGCAGATCCCATCAACGAAGTTTCTAACAACAAACTATCTGCTTTGTGACTTATAGTCAAGTTGCAGTCAAGGATCACTCTTCGAGTGATAAAGGAGTGCATAGCACCCGGATCAATTAAAACAGATACAACACAAAATGTAGACATATCAGAATATAACAATTCCATCTGACCTGCCACAACCCGAGGGTTGATCACTGCATCAGGTGGATTCATCATGTAAAACCTTGTTGTTGCCTGTGGTTGATTCGGTGCTCGTTGACTAGGTGTCGATGATCCAGCTTGGGACGCTTGTCCACATCCTATAGCTCTTCCTGGGAACTGTCGCCTTTGCGGTCCTTGCTGAATCTGCCTCTGAGATTGAGTCACACTCACTTCTCTGGCTCTACAATCTTTCATCAGATGTCCCATCTTCCCACATATATAACAACTTTTGTTCAGTTGTTGTGGTCCGGGTGATCCTGTAACCGACATAGATGTTGAATTGCAAGCTCCTTCCAAAGGTAAGCTTTGTCCTCTACCCCTATTTGACGTCCAATGCGTCTGGGTACTGAATCTAGGTGGTGGTGTACGGGCAGAAAACCTAGGTTTCTTGAAACCTTTAGATGAAGATCCTTGGAATTGGGGATACATCCTCTTGTTTTGGTCTGTCTCTTCTCTGCTATAGACCTTTCTACCCTTCTGACAGACTCCACAAAGGTAGCAAACCTTTCTCTATTCTCCAAAGCAGACATAGGAGTAGTCAACTCAGCGTTTAATCCTTTCTCAAAATGCCTAATCCTTTCTTCATCTGTGGTCGTCATGTGCGGATAGAACCGCAAAAGCTTCATGAACTTAGCCTCATACTCGCTAATGTTCATTGGTCCTTGTCTTAACCTATCAAACTAAGAGATTTTCTCATCCAGAAATGTCTTAGGAAAGTATATGTTGATAAATTCCTGTCGAAAGACTTCCCATTCAACCTCTACACTAGGCCTGTTCTGTTCTTCCATGGTCCACCAATGACCAGCACTCCCCTTGAAAAGATATACAGCATGTTTAACCTTCTCAGCTTATGGGATGTTCAGGATTCTAAAGGCCTTCTCTAGTTCAGTTAACCACAAGTCAGCATCTACTGGGTCAGCTATTCCAGCATACTCTATGGCTCCAACTCGGCGAAGTCGTTCAAACGTCTTGTCGATTCCTTGTCCTTCAGGATGGGTAGGTGCCCTAGGTATAGGTATAGGCATCCTATCAGTCATGTGTGTCATGACAGTCATAAACTGCCCAAACATGGCTTGGACAGCTGGGTTCCCCATGTCAGTTGGATTGAACTGGAGTGGTTCAGGCACAGGTTCTTCTCTATCTGGGTCTCTTGCACCTCTTCTAGGTGCAGCAACACTACTTTCTCCAACATGTTCTTCGTGTGGTCCAGACATCCTTAGTTTTATCTTCTCCTCCTAATGAGCAAAAGACACTATCAGATATACTGGAAGACACTAGAACAGACTCAACATCCTAAGTCCTATGTCTCTATAGACTCAGTGAACCTAGAGCTCTGATACCACTAATTTGTGGTGACTCAACTTCTCGGAAAACAAGATCAACAGATGCGGAAGCGATTAACTAGGAGCGGAATTATTAAAAATCACTAAAAATTAAATCTTTTCATAAAGAGATCTATTAACGATAAAACTCTTTCATAAATAAACATGATAAGTTGTTTACAGACTGATCCATCATTACATCTCTGTAATATCACATCTCGAGTATTACAAACATCAACTTTCTTGTTAGCTGTACAAGGCAAGATACAAAATTCTCGAGGCATTAAGCCAAAAATCTCATATTTATCTTTAAACATCTACTGACTCCTAGGACCTGAGAGTACAAAGATGACACATAGGACAATCTATCTACAAGACTTGACAAACAGTGTCTCCACCTGAGGATCACTGATGTCCCTGGTGTTGTTGCTGCTGCTGTTGTTGTTGCTCACCCACTGATGGGTTCCTTCGTCCTCAGCGTCTACCTAAAAAGTCGAATCCCACAGGGGTGAGACAATTGAATAATTGTCCCAGCGAGAGTTATAACTCTCCTCCAGAAGCATTGTTATTGCGATAATGGAATAACATTAAGCAGTAGAACTATAAACATTCAATAGCAGGTTTAACATTGTGTAAACTAAGTGAAGCAACATTCTTTTAAGCAATCATTTCAATTATAACTTAATTGAATGACAATACGTATATCAATAAGGAATATGAAGAACATGTATACTAGTTATTCAACTAGAGCATTATAAATAATGTAACATCAATCATTGTTTCTCATAGTTCAACCTAACCAATTATGCTATACGGCTGATTACATTTTTCAAACATATTTATGCCCTGAGGAGATGAGTTACACCTCTCATACTCCAACCGACCATTACAAAATCACAATCGGTACCATACATAGGTCATTAGAAGAGTCGGATTCCTATGACCTCATCCTCCTCAGTCAGTATGAGGAACCACATGCAGGACATCTTGTGTCTCTGCCATAATAGCTTTCCAGGGTATTCTGGCAACTTCGCTATTAGAGTTACAGTGGCGTTCTGTACTCTCTTCTCCATTGAGGGATTTCTTGTTTATCTCACATCGATGCGGCATTTACAACATCATCGGGAGATTAATGATACATCGTCCCGGAATAAACATATAATGAAGGATTGGGAGATTGCAGGTACACCTCACATCAAATCCTACATTAGGAAGTAAGGATATTTGCGTCCATAACCCCCACATACTCATAAGTATGCTCTCCAGGAGTTCCCTTAGGAAAACCTGTTTCACCATCATTTAACTTCTGACAATGATGGATCTATGGTCAGGGCTCTACATGATATCATTATACTTGATTATTTAAGTACATTATGGCATTCTTTTAGCATCATGCATGTTTTCAAACATAAACCATCAAAACAATTGCTATAAAGAAGGAGTACTAATTGTATCAAGTTCATTTCACATCCAGTTATCATTGGGATATCAATCCCTAACCATCTCATCATTATGATTCAGGAATATGGGTATTCAAACCCTTGGATCATCAGAACACTTACTATTAAGTAACATATTGATGACTTGATGGCAATATAGACATTTCTCATGGCTCATATAGCCTATTAATCTCATATGTTACCTCTTACTAGGCAACATAGCATGTCATTACTTTCAAAACTCATAAAGTGCTTTTAATGAATATGACATCATAACCCTTACCTGGCTATGATCACTTCTGTATAAAAACATGCATGATTAGCACAATTGATAACATGCAAATTTTGTCTATATAAGCACAGTACAAATTATTTCCTAACTCAATCATAGAGTTTCATGCTTAAAAGCATAACCTAGAATTAGGGTTTACTGTTCACATCATCACATTACCCTAGACTAGGGTTTACTATTCACATTACATCACATTACCCTAGATTAGGGTTTACTATTCACATTACGTCACATTACCCTAGATTAGGGTTTACTATTCATATTACATCACATTACCCTAGATTAGGGTTTACTATTCACATCACATCATATTACCCTAGATTAGGGTTTACTATTCACATTACATCACCTTACCGTAGATTTAGGGTTTACTATTCACATTACATCATATTACCCTAGATTTAGGGTTTACTATTCACATTACATCATATTACCCTAGATTAGGGTTTATTATTCACATTTTCTATGAATTAAGATTATACTATCATCATGTATGTTACTTTCATTAATGCCCTCAAATTAGGTTAAGATTCATTAACCATCAAAATTAGGGTTTCCATGATCTCACTATGAAGGATCATACCCTAATTAGATGTATTCATACTTATTGGGAAGTATATTACTTAATTCTCATTCATATAAATAGTCTTCTCTCTCCTCTTTCTATAAGATGATATTTACATCTCATATGATTAGGCTAAGTCAAATCAATATTGACCTCATGGATTATGTCATCACTATGATGGTCATCAAGGTTCACTTGATCAAAGGGTACTAGTCACTCTATCCCATTAAGGGTACTTTTATAATGTTCACCATTGATCATAACATGCATTAATCCACTAATTACTTGGTCCCTTGATCACTTTAGGTATCTATAAGGTTTAGGTTAATCAACTACTAAACCATCTTGACCACTAAGGCATCAAACAATTTTGACCTTTTTAGACCTCAAACGGTCTTGCACACTAACCCTCCAAATGGTCTTGAACAATCCTTGAAACCATTTGGTGGTGTTGACCGTTTGGTCTTGTTGACTTTGAAACCGTTTGGTAAAGTGCACACTCAAAACCGTTTGGTCATGAAGACTGTTTGGTCATGAAGACCATTTGGCCAAGTTGACCTTGAAACCACATGGACACAATCGTTCTTGAAACCGCATGAGCACCAAACGGTTTGGGATCGTTTGGTCCCAAATGGTCTTGAGACCGTTTGGACCCAAACGGTCTTGAGACCGTTTGGTCCAAACCATCTCAAAACCGCATGGACCAAAAAGTGTCTCAACCATTCCAATTGAGTTAGGGTTTCCAATGTTGAACCCCTCAATCGTTCATGCACTTGTTAGCCACTTATCAATTGAGTGTATTAGGTCAACCCTCAAATTATTTGACCCTCAATTGACCCTCAATTGATCACCAATTAGGGCTTGGATCAATTGAATTAGGGGTTGGAATCGATTACCCTTCAACACTCCTCAATATGAGTCTAATTGATTTGAATCCATGGAACCATCAATCAATTTGGTCATGACCTGACCCCAAACGGTCTTGGGATCGTTTGGATGACCTCCAAACGGTCTTGAGACCTTTTTCTCAAGTCAACAACAAAAACTAACTCAACCTATTAAGGTTTAGCTCATTTATTTGGTCATTAGGTCACTAATCAATTGCACTTCAACTTATTATCTTTAGATTTACAACCACTTGACCATAGTCAACCCTAGACCTCCAAACGGTCTTGGGTGACCCCCAAACGGTATTGGGATCGTTTGGACATCCTACAAACGGTCTTAAGACCGTTTGGCCATTATTGCATCAAAAACTAAGTCATTCTCTTAAGGGTTGAACCCTAGATTTGATCACAAAATCAACACTTAATTGTTTAACAATTTGATATCATTGGACCCTCAATTGGTCAACCGTACTTAACCCTAGACCTCCAAACGGTCTTGGGTGATCACCAAACGGTCTTGAGACCGTTTGGGTGATTCCCAAATGGTTTTGAAACCGTTTGGGCCACTCAACCCAAACTTCAACATGATTCACTTATTGAAATCAGCAATAGACCTGATTAGGGTTTAGGTGACTGATGGGCCTTCAATTGGTGATTTACTTGGAATTAATTGATGATTTTTGGTGGGTGATTAGTCCATAATGTTTAAAACAGATCTCCAAATGGTCAATGCCTGGTCAATGCATACAAACAGTCTTGGACCGTTTGCTCCCATGCGTTCTTGGTTGAAACCGTTTGCTTTCAAACGGTTTGAAACCGTTTGCTCCCAAACGGTTTGGGAAACCGTTTGTGCAAGAGGTGGAAGACCTTTTGCTAAAGAAAGTTTGTGGATAAACTTTGGAAATAATGTCATCATCTTCTACCTCAAGAACATGGACTGTTCTTCACAGAATTGCTAGCAAGAACACACCAAAGAAGAACAAGCAACGATTCTAGGAGAAGAAGATGCATTAACAAAACTTAAGGGTTAGAGTTATAAAACCCGCCTATAGGACTGATCTAGAGCTCCCAACTTCATAGATTTAATGGTGGATGAAGCTCCAAAGGTTGTCCAAGCTCAGTTCTTCAAGATTTGGATGGAGAAGATGGCTAGAAAGAAGAGTTGTGTAAGGAAAACTACTAAACCAACCTTGTATTAGGGTTTCCTCCAAGAATTCGAGCTAGGTGATGATCAAAGCTTACCCAAACCAGCTTGGTCGTCCTCCTCTGCTCCTGAGCTTCTCCTTAGTCGGCCAAAGCAAGAACATGAGAAAAGAAACTAAAGGAAATGTTCCCTTGCTTTGTGGAAAAAGGGTGCTTATATATTTTTGGGTATTATCAAGGCAAAGAAAATATAGTTATTTCTTTTATTTCTTAAACCCATCCACTCATGTTCACTCCACCCATGGCCATGTTTCTTCCTCCTTTTCTCATGCAAAACCTCTCTCTTATCCAAGGTTAAAGGAAAAGGAGCCATATATCTTAATATGCTATATATATATATATATATATATATATATATATATATATATATATATATATATATATATAAGGCCATTTTGCTTAAAACTTGGTTATTTAGATATTAAGGCAATCTTTCTTACTTAATCATTCAAATGAGGCGCCCTCCTCATTTTCTTTACCCTACTTGATGCCAAGAGTCATGAAAGATACTCTAGAGGGTATATTTTACATGTTGCACCCTATTTTGGGTAAATTGCACTTTACTCCAAAACTAGGTTTTAAAGCACAAGGATTGCTCTGCAAGCTATATCTTGGTGCTCAAGCTTGTGGAATCCATATCACTACATCATGTTCATTATTATGATGTCTCAACATAAGAGGAACATCTTAACATGTGCAATTTGCAAGTTAACCCCTCTACTTGGGTAATTTGCACATTAGTCCATATTTAACAAAACAATATTACAACATTGTTCAAAAAGGACTAAAGTGGAAATATAAGTTCCTCAAAAGCTTTAATTACATATCAAAAGATAATCACAAGCATCTAATCACATATTTAAGCAAAACACCTAGGGTTAGTTCATAACCCATGTCAAGGATGTTACATAGACCTTAGGTGGTAGTGCTTCCTTGTGGCTCCAAGGAATTACAATAGTATTTCCATAACCATCACTTGTGTTTTAATTGCATGTTTTTGTTGTGGTTATAGAATGTATATGATATGTACTGTAAGTATGTGGTGATTGGATATGTATGTGTTTTTATATATAAAATCCCTCAATAAAATATTAAGTCTAAGATGCTTTCCATAAGCAACACATATGAAAAGTTTGATCAGCCAAACGTAGGTTACACCTAGCATGGCGAACATCTATCTCGTAGAAGTCTGATGGTAGGTGTGTTGTTCTGACAAAGTAGGGTACATACTTTATCATGTTAACTTTTGGGTCAGGCTTAACTGGGTGTCCTTAATGAGATTAAGCACCTAGAAGTATACATATGGATTATGACAATAATTTTTGCATACCATCTATCCAAGAGTTGCATGTTATGTAATTGGCAAACATTGTCTACCTAAATAGTCGAGTTGTGGGTGCTCATCCAAAGCAGAGTCATGATTTGATGAAATATGGATCTTGGCTCAATAGAAGATTGTACACTACAATATTCCAAATTGATACATGAGGGTTATCAATTTGAACAAAATAGTGGGAGTGATAATTAATTAAAAGCTATTAATGTTGTTAACTTATCAAATCAAATCAAAATATATTTTGACTAAAGTTGCAATATCTTTTGTAGAATTTAATTGTAAACACAAACACATTATAAATGTGATCAGACCTTGAGTAGGAAAAACTAAATGAGATCAACGTCCAAGTCTGGTTTAGGACTTTGAGAAACATTCTCACCAATGAGCAAAAGCTCTGTCCTTAAAAGACCTAACCCAAGGGAACCCACACCAAATGTGCCTAAGGATGAAATGGATACCTACTTGAAGCATGTGAATGATGTCATAGACATTGAGCACCTTATGCTATGATGTATGAACTATTGGTTGCATGAGCATCATGAAAACATGGACATTCTTGAGATGGTAACACATCTTAAAGAATCATGTAAAGCAAGAAAGGTATAATGACTCTAAAGTGTTATTTGAGTGCAAACTGATAGGGGGGGTCCAGTAGATCCCGGCGTGCTCAATATGATTGGGCATGTGGAATGATTGAGATTTCTTTAGGTCAAGAATTGACCATGGATATGATTCTACAATTGTTGCATGAATCATATAGTTGGTTTATCAAGTGTTACTACTTGAGTAACTTGGCCGAATTGCTATCAAAATCACATGGAATATTTATGCTAAAGCATGACTGAAGAAGGACAAATATATGATGGTGATCAGTGGATGTGAGTCCAAGGGCAAAGGAAAGGCCAAGAAGAGTTCTAAGGCTAAGTTGAAGTCCAATTCTTCTACACTCAACAAAAGGAGAAGGGTAAGCGAAAAAGGAATTTGTCCTTTTCACTTAAAGGAACAAAGGAAGAAGAAAGAGATAGAGATCTCCACTTCATGGACCCAATAGGAATTAAGCTATAACTATATGGAGCAAGAGTTGGTGCCACTATAGTTGGAAGTTGTCATTCGTGGGCATGTAATAGAATTAGTGAATTTCTATTATGTACCTACCATTAATAAAAACATCATATATCTTATATGGATAAGAATACTATGAATAAATTGATGAGATCTTATATGGCAATATCTCACAATCTATACTCAGTAGTTGTGGAGATAGATTTGAATGACTTTATGACTGAAACAATGAATACCTATACCATTTTCATCTAAAGCACATAAATGAGCATTGCATTTCTAGAATTCATAATGATTGTTATCTAGACTCTTTTGGTTATTGAACCAATGGAGACATGCAAGTCTTATTTTTTGGGCAATATGACAAAAGCATCTTTACTAGATGTAGTGGAAGATCAGGTATTCTATTAGGGCTCATACATGGTGATGTATGTAGACCTTTTAGCATAAAGGCTAAAGGTAGTTACCGGTACCTCATTATTATACTGATGATCTCAGTATGGTGGTGTGTATTTAATGAAATATGAGTATGAATATCTTGAAGTGTTCAAGGAGATCATGAATGAAGTACATAACTAACTTGGTAAAAGTATTAGGACACTTTGATGTGATTAATGTTGAAATATTTTAAATCAAGAGTTCGAGGACCTTCTGGAGAGACTGAGATAGTGTATAACAATGAACTCCACCTGAAACATAATGATTTATTAGAAAGAAGGAATCACACCTTGTTAATTCATGCTGCAATTATCAATAAATCTAGCTAATCTTCCGATTTCCTTTTGGCACATGCTTTACGCTAAAACCATGTACCATCTAAAAGGTTTAAAAGACACCATCTGATATATGGCATGGGAAATGTCCCAATATGTCTTTTATAATGATTAGGCGTGTAAGCTCATATTAGAAAATAGTTTCTTGAAGAGCTTTGCCTACAAATCACATAAATACTACTTTTATATTCAAATCCAACAACAAAGTTGTTTGTTGGTAAGGATGGTTATATTCCTAAAAGGAAACTTAGTTCCAAAGGAATCTGTGGGAGTAAAAGTAGAACTCAAAAAGTTAGAGACAAATAAGAAAACATTGAACCTGAAGATGTACAATAGGAACATTGAGAATCACAATTTTTTATGTAACACAAAACCTCGTAAATCTAGTAAAACACGCCTTGAGCTTGAAATATTATGATATTTTATAACTCAAAAAGGTGGTGAGTTGATCATAGATGATGAGTCAACAACCTACCTAGAAGCTATTGAGTGACCATAATCTGAAGCATGGCTTGAAGCCATGAGAACCAAGATAGAATCCATGTAAACCAACAAGGTATGGCCTTGGTGGATCCAATTGAAGGGGTAAAACCCAAAGGGTGAAATTGGGTCTTCAGGAATAAGACCAACATGGAAGGGTAGATTGGTTGCAAATTGTTTCAAACAAGTTCAAGGTGTTGAACATGATGAACACCAATTATCATGGTTAAATCCATCAGAATCATGGTTGTTATTGCAACTTGTTATGACTAATGAGATTTGGCATATGGATGTTAAAATCGCATTCCTTAACTGGAATACTTATGAGTTGTGTACGTGGCACAGCCTAAAGGTTTTATAAATCTAATAATGTGAATTAAGTCTGTAAGCTACAAAAGTCAATCTGAGGATTGAAGCAAGCATCTCAGAGCTGGAATCTTTTATTTGACAAGACAATCGAAGACCTTGAATTGAATTAGAATGAAGATGGAATTTGTGATTACAAAAGATTTAGTGGGGTCATGTTTTTATTCCACATAATGATGGGGAATAACATCCTTATCCTACAAATATTAAAACTTGGCTGGGAAGTACCTTCTCTATGAAGGATTTAGGGAAAGAATCCCATGTGATAGGAATTGAGATCTATAAAGATAGATCTGGAAAGCTTCTTGTCCTAAGAAAGAGCACATACATTGACAAGATGCTAAAGGGGTTCAGTATATAGGACTCAATGAGAGAAAACTTGTCAATGATTCCATGGAGTTAGTCTCTCAAGAGCCCAAGTGTCCCAATTCTTGTAAAGAGCATGAACACATGGATAGATCCCATATGCATCCCCAATTGGATCCATCATGAATGTAATATCATGTACTCATCTCATTATCTCATATGTATTGGACATGATGAGAGGATATATAGTCCAATTATCTCATTTATATTGGAGATGACAAGTGGATACAAGTCATATTCCCATGAAGGTCATTAGACTACCATACAAAAACATACATAATTACTTGAGAAGTACTAAAAGGATTGGCTCCTTGATTATGGTAATAAGGAAGAGTTGGGTATAAGGGGTTACACCAATGCAAGCTTCCAGAATGACAAATAAAATTAATTATCACAATCTAAATGTGTGTTTGACCTTAAACAAAGAACTGTAAGTTGGAAAATTTTTTGAGCTACAGATAGTTATTTAAATTCTAAAAAATGGAAGTCAAGTATCTTGGTGTTATGAGAACAACAGAAGATATTTTATGGATGTAAAAGTTCATATAGATGAACTTGTGCAAGGTTCCAAACCATTGATGACACAATAGAGATATTGTGACAATAATGGAGCTACTAGATAGTTTGGGAATATTTGATAGCATACTACAACACATCTATTGCATCTGAGATATCATACAGTGAGGAGATGTGAAACTTACAAAATATCGACTTGAAGAAAATGTTGCTAACCCTATATAAAAGCGCCTACACAACAGAAACATGATGGACATGTTGAAGATCACTTGAAAAAGTTCTTAGGTGATTGGATCTAAGTTCTAGTGGGAGTCTATTAGTATGTATACCCAGAGATCCAATCATATGATGATTGGAATGTGGCATTAGATATATGATTTGATAATTATAAAGGTAATTTCATCTATTATGTTTGTCTTAGCATGAGATGATAACACAGATATAGTACATGCCTAAATAATGATGTTACTCGATGACATATGCCTTCAGGTTGATGACCTGAACAATGAGATCATATGTTTGATAAGAATACATACATTCTTATTATGTCCCTAGTCAAATATTATTATGGAAGCAAAATAAATGACAGTACTACATAAGACTAGTATGTGTATTGACTGATGACATAATCTCATTAGTCATGATATGTGATATCAAGTCATGCACACATATACATATTAGAGAATAGTGTATCAGACAGACCCACCATGAGAGTGATACATGGAGACCATAGAATGGTAGTCAGAATCATCTCTCATAGTAACAGTGGTGATTGTGGTTCTTAGACTTGAGGTCACTACACTAGTTACATTTTGTTTGGTGTATTACGACATCATCTAACATGACCTTGAATAAGGGTTGCCATAAAGGTGATGTTCGGGCACACTGTGACACATGGGGATTGAGTGTGAATGATGTAGATGGGATTTGTCCCTCCTACATGATATTGATATCCAGGGCCTCTTAATATGTGAGACTAAAAAATGTATGTCCATACTCATGTGACTCAATATGTGATATGTGAGCTCACGTGCATCTCAGACAGTCTACTTGAGTTCAAGGAACATGGATTGAACATTGAGATGATGATGATTCCATGCCTCAAATTCAATATAGATATCAGAGATAAAGGAACTATACAATCAAGGTAATACTGATCAAAGGATTGTAGGTTGAAGTTGTTCTCCAACTCTCCAAATTATTTGAGTAGCAATGATGTGTTGCTATACACTGCTCCTTGCTTGTGATGTCATAATTGGTTATGAACATTCACTGCCAACATAATTTTGGACCTATAGGGTCATACACATAGGATACACTTAGAATAGGAGTTTATTCACGAATAATGTTTAATTTGATTACTAAAAATGTTTAGGTATTCAAATTAAACAACTAAGGTTCAAAGTTGACAAACTGGACTCTGGACTGACCGGTTCAAGTGTTGAACCAATCGGTTGGAGTGTCAGGTCAATTAGAATCAACATTGGTTGATCAATGGGTGAACCAGGGTGTGAAACGACATGATCACATAGTGAACTAACCAGTTCATAGGTCCCAACCAACTGGTTCATGGGATGAATCGCCTGGTTTAATGGTCAATTTGATTGGATCAAGGATTGGTGCTGACATCATGTTGTGCATTAATCGTGCATTGAGTACCAATATGATTCAGAATAGGAAAGTGCATGAAATGATTGGTTCACTACAACAAGTAACTAGTTGGGTGTGTGAACCGACCGATTTTCTGTTGAAAGTTTCCAAAAAATTCGTGAATCTGTCCTCTTTGACTCCCATACAGATTGGGAACCCTGACCCTTGCCTCTCCTATAAATAGAGGTCGGGTATTGGGAGCTTCTCAGACATGGCAATTGGCTCTGATAATTGTTGTCTTCTCTGGTTGGAATAACCAATCGAGAGCTTGAGCAAGTCCTATTTGATAAAGGGAGTGATACCAAGGGAGAGACAATTGTGGAGAGTGAATCAATCCTAGCAGATTGACGTTTAAAAGGGACAACTCCTTCTCGTTGTCTCTGGTAGCGCAACATGGAATTCTAGGTGGTCTGCGTGGACTACTCTAGAGGTGAGAGGTTGTTGCCTATCTCTAGGAGGACACTGTCAACCACCGTCCATGGTGTCATACCAGGATGTTGTTTGTGATGACTATTCGAGTGTTGCTTCCTGAAGAAGAAGCATGCTACCACTGCAAGGGTATTGTCATTGGACATGCTCCAAAACCAGGTATAAATTTCTGAACCTTCTTTCCTAGATACATTGTTGTTGATGCAATCTTGCTATTAAGGAGAATGAACCTTTAAAACTTTGTTTCCGTTGTCTTATCTATCATCCCGATTCCCAATAGAGGAGTCTTTCTCGTTAGGAGGACAACATCAAACTACTGTCTGTAGTGATTGACCAAGAGTTGTTGTTGACATTGTTTGAGTGCAACTTAAAGAAAGACGTGTACTGCAATGAGGTAATAGTCAATGGACTTGTTTCAGGACCAGGAATGACCTCATAAACCATCCTTCCAATTACATAGTTGTTGATGCGATCGTCTATTAAAGGGGAATATGGCATATAATTTTTTTTATTCCTGCTTCATATCTGATGTCATATTTATCAGCACTAATTCCATATCTACTATAACATTTCTCTTTCAAGGCATTAAGAGTCAAGCATCATAAGATGGTAGCTAAGCATGTAAGTGATTCAATAATAAAATAAGAGTAAGGAGATAAACATAGCGAATGATGTTTACATTCAATGGATATGAATGTTTACATGAAAAAGAGTGGAGGGGGAAGAACATAGCGGTAACTTGTTGGGTTACTGAATGTCGGTTGTGTGGTTCCATTGGTTGATGGAGGCAGGGGTGTCATCGATTAACAATGACATGATATATCATCAATTGGTGATGGATTGCACGCTGATCAGTGGATGGCTCTTTCATTCTCATCAAGTGATGACCTGTCGTCTTCAGATTGGTCGATGACAGGCCGTGGGATCATCTGTTGATGAGTTCTTTCCCTTTTCATTGGTTGGTGATCAAGGAGTCTTCAAGGCAATGAATATTGATGATCTCCCTGGTCATGTGGACATTGGTTGTCAAGCGATGAAGGTGGTTATTATACAAAAATCTTGGTAATTTCAAGAAAAAGAGAAGTAAAGTAATTGATGCTTAGTAGTAGCAAATAATGCAAGCAATCATAGGATTTAATACACTAAAACCATAAATATGGGAGGAAATGGAGGATAAAATAGGCATATAACATCCACAATATTGTATATTATATGTAAATCCATGAAACAAGAAGACACCTACAACACACTATCTTATTTTTGTCCCCCTCATTCACAAACTCAAGCATGATAATAAAACATCATAGCATAATAAGTGTCATCCTAAAGTGAACACGTGATTTTGCACACAAAATATATTTTTGATTTCAGTACTGAGCGACACAAGTTGAATATTGTTTTGTCTTTTATTGAATTTCTTACCATGCGATAAAATAGTTGGGGTCAAATTAATAGCGTAGGAAATCTTTTTATCATGTGTTTGTTTGTTTTGAAGCATCCAACGAAACTAGAGTACATCTATAGGAAAGTCGACAAAAACCAAAAAAGTTTATCGCAAACCGTCGTGTATCAATGGCCGATTAAATATTTTAGAACCCTTGGAAATAACTTAGGGTCATTGGATTATAGTGTATGAATGCAATGTTTGAAACTAGAAGAAAAAATCTACTTAACACAATTAATTACAGATACATAATTTGTGACGGAAAACAAAAAGGAACGTTGAGGGTCGAATGAAGCTGCAAGAGTCTATATACCTATAATAAAAGGCAGTCAGCTGCCTGCTGTCGAGCTGCTTTGCTCGGCAGCTTTTTTATTTTTTTTTAATATTTTGTAATTAAGCTGCTTTGTTCGTTTGCAATTTTTTTATTTATCCCAGGTTTTTTTTAGGCCAAATAAAGATATCGGGTTCAGTTTGAGCCGCTTTGTTTGTTTGTAATTTTTTTCTGTCCACCTTTTTTGATATTTTTGCTGGCAAAATAAGGGCATCTGATTCACATTGGTCCATTGTGTCTATGTGTTTATACAGTCTATATGTGTGCTTAAAGGTCGGAAAAAGTCACCTGACTTTTAATCGATTGATGCTCTTTTACTAGGTTGTATATCTACCTTTCCTATAACAAAACAAAGTTATCCTACTTCAGTCAAGCTGCTACTCTGTCTACCTTTTACCTCTTATTTATAATTTTTATTCTAAGTCTAGCTATTTATCTATTAACTTCAGTTGTATCTCGCGCCTTCTCATATTTATCCGTCAGGTCAATCCTAGCTGAGCTCACCAGCTTGAAGTATATAGCTATAAAACTATTGGTTTCAATTGTTTCCTGTCCTTTTTGATGTTTATCCATCATGTCAATTCCACTACCACCGCCGCTTTTAATATATATATACTATATATGCTTGCTTGATTCAGTTGCTCGCTCGCTTTGCCTTGCTGCCCAATCCACCTGTCGGCTTGCACAATTCAACTGGTTTTTGATTCGCAATAATCAATCATAAAAATTAGTACAAGATAAAGTGGTACTACGATTTGTCTATCTGAGTATACTAACTCGACTTTGTTTCACTTAGTTAAATCCAGTCATATGTTAGGATTGACTTTTTTTTCTTTCCATTTATTGTTTGAGATAATTTTTATTGCCATACGTGCTCATGAGTGTAGGCTATGCGCATGTTCCACCAGATTGGTTATTTGCTCATTCATCTGATTATTCAGCGTGCTCCATGCTGATCAATCCAGTTTGTTTGTGCCATTGCAAATTGTAGGGAGCTAGCTCTTGCATATAAATTATCGTGTTAGCAGTGAATGCTTATGCCATTTTTTTTGTGATTCAGTTTTTGAATTTTGTTGATTCACAAATCTCAAATATTTGGAATCAATCGTGCACGCGTGTAACATCATATGAAGTCCCAGGAGTCCAGAAGCATGTGTGCCTGCTCATCAGTGTTGGGGGTGCCTGGTTGCCAACTTTTTTCATTTCCTTTGTCTTTTTTTATTTTTTTCAATTTTTTTTAGCTGTATAAAAAAATAAAAAATCTCATACAAGTTTTAGGTTTTAGGTATGTGTTTCCATCAAGTCAATCTATTATTTTAATAGTTAGCCTGTATGCTCATTGTTTCAATCGATCTACGTGTTCCAATAGTCTGTCTGCATACTAATCAGTACAATCTAATTATGTATTTGACATCATCAGTTTCTTTGAAGGGAGTTTCAGTACATTATATGTGTTCATTGATCCACATTTTTTGTGTTCAATCAGTCTATTACAATGCTAATTAGCTCAACTGGTCTTTGTGTTTTACATTCTATTTGAGTATTAACTGATTCAATCTATCTGTGTGCTTATAGATTCGAGGGAGTCAGTTGGCTTTTAACCAAGATGTTTTCTCTAAGTATATTTTATATAGATCAACACATGTTAATGAAGTGGTCATCATGAGTCCAACGGAAAAATATTTTTATTTTAAATTTTGGTAATGTCACTCTACAAATCGGAGGGAGTCAACTGGTCAATTGATCGAATGATTGCACATGTTCCAGTAGCTTGGCTATGTGCTCAATGGTCTATTCATTGCTTGTGTTCTAGCATGTCTGTGTGTTAATCAATCATGCATGTATGTATGCTAACCAATTCAACATGTCTGTTTGCTTATAGATTGGAATGAGTTAACCTGATGTTAATCGAGCTACTCTCTCTTAATGGGTTAGTGATTTTTTTTGTAATTCACAATTTTTGTGCACTATAATTTTTAAGTCATGCTTTATATATTAGAGAGAGTCAACTAGATATTTATCAGATTATTCCCTTTTAGCCAGTTATGTGTAATTATTATTACACAAACCTAGAAGAAATTTCAATTTTCAGATTATTTTATTATGCTAATTCAACTGCTATTCACGTGCTTAGCACGTGCTTTTAGCTAGTTTTATAAAAAAGCAAAACGGAACTCAAAGTTTGAAATTAGGCCAAAACTTGATCTGACGTGACTGATAAATAAAAAACCAGGCTACCAGTGCTACAATTATAAATATGTTTTGTTATATTATTACACATTTCAGGAGGAGCTATGCATATGACCCACTAACACTTTCGTGATAGCGCTGCTTGTCTTTTGCAAGAACAGAGAGGGTTGACTGAGAATCGGTAAACGCTGTAAGGCAGGCAGGTGGGTCATCCTGTCCCTATCTCAAAGCTGTCGTCAAGTACCGAAATAGATCGATACCGTTGAACGCAATACGAACCCAGGGAGTACAGCCGTTTGATCGATACCGAAATAGATCAATACCGTTGAACGCAATACGCAATCAGATGCCGGAGTGGAACAACATGCCAATTACTACTCTGGTCCAGCGTAGACTTAGACTAGAGAGTCTAGAGTGGAGCACTGGACCAAGGACCGGCGAATTCCACTGAACGCCAGTATTATAATGGAGCACCGAATACCGTTCAAATCCCACCCCTTTTCTCTCATCAGCAATCATCCACCCTAGTTCTCGTCAGAGAGAGAGAGAGAGAGAGAGAGAGAGGCCCCAAATGGCGCCGCCCGCCTCTGGTCAAGTTTCCTCTTCGTTGCGCCCAATCCTGCTCCTGCTGCTCTTCTCCGCCGTATCCTACGTCGGTGCCCGGTCCATCGACTCCCGCTCCTCCATACTCGTCTCCGCACTCCGTAACCCCAACGATGATGGATCCAAGTCCCTCCAACTCCTCCCGTACCCAGCCCACCACCACCACCGCCTCCTCGCCGAGACGAACTCCACCAGAAACGGCAGCAGCACCACCAATTCCTCCTCAGCATCCAGCCCAGCTCTTTCCCCAACATCCCCCCCACAGAAGCACCGCAGCAGCCGTGGCCGAAAAGTCCGATCTTGGATCCTGGGCTTCTTCGTGGGTGTAGTAGTAGGCGTCCTAACAGGCGCCATCTCCTCAGTCCTCTTCCGCCTTGTCGTCGACCTCGTCCGGGGCAGGTTCAGGTCACCCGCTGGCCCCATGATATTCTCCCAGCATATCCGTGCCGAGGACCTAACCTTCCTGGAGAAAGACGACGGGTTAAACTCCCTAGAAATGATCGGCCGGGGTGGGTGTGGTGAAGTGTACCGCGCGACACTCACAGACGCCAACGGCAACCCGACCCGAGTCCTCGCCATCAAGAAGATCAGCAAGCTCGCTCCCTCGGAGGCCACCGTGGAGATCCCCGAGGAAGAATCGAGGCTCCTTGACAAGCGCATGCGTCAGTTGAGGTCCGAGATCCAGACCGTCGGGCACGTGCGGCACCGCAACCTGATCCCACTGTTAGCACACGTCCCTCGGCCCGACTGCAACCTGTTGGTGTACGAGTTCATGAAGAACGGGTCACTTCAAGACGTGCTCCGCCGCGCGACTGTCGACCCGGAGAACTCCCCGTTCCCTTGGCCAGCACGTCTCCACGCCGCGAGAGGTGTGGCTGCTGGGCTGGAGTACCTTCACACCCAGCACAGCCCGCGAATTATTCACAGGGACCTGAAGCCTGGGAACATACTTTTGGATGATTCCATGGAGGCTCGCATCGCTGATTTTGGGCTCGCTAAGGCCGTACCTGACGCAAACACGCACATGACGACCTCAAACGTCGCTGGGACTGTCGGGTATATCGCTCCCGAGTACCACCAGCTGCTCAAATTCACCGACAAGTGTGACATCTACAGCTTCGGGGTCATCCTGGCGGTTCTGGTGCTGGGGAAGATGCCGTCGGATGATTTCTTCCAGGATACGGAGGAGATGAGCATGGTCAAGTGGCTCCGCAACATCATGGCGGCTGGTGAGGCCAGAGCTGCGACGGCGGTCGACGAGACTCTCATGGGACAAGGGTATGAAGGGCAGATGGTGCTAGTTCTCAGGATTGCTTGCTTCTGTACCAAGGATGAGCCCAAGGAGAGGCCTGATAGTAAGGAGGTCAGGATCATGCTCGCACAGGTCGATAGGGAACGGCCGGCGGCAGCCCCTGCCACTGCCACCACCACCACCACCACCGACGATGACAGTAGCGGCCTCATCACTACTGTCGTCACGCATCAGCTCTAGTCAGCTAGCTAGCAGCCGGCAGTCGAGAGGCTATGGTTAATCCGATGCCTTGCCTTCAGATGCCGTCGACCAGTTTAAGCTTGCTTTTAGATTAATGTAATTATATATCTACTCTGTTGTGTAAGCATATCTGATGCTTTTCGTGTATCTATCCAAGTAGGTAGCTATAGGCATCTTAAATAGTCCAGTATATAACTAAGAGTATGGCCCTTTTTGTCTTCCTCGATCACCGTTCCACCTTAATTAAGTAGCCAAACTAGCTGCTGGTGATGGTGCTATTGTACCAAGATCTGAATTCCCGTACAAGGATAATGTCAAGAGAATGATGATTTTAAAGAATTTGATACTGTTACATTTTTTTTTTTCGAATGTAGGATTTAAAACCTTCTTAGGTGAGTGTGGCCGGTCGTAGTTTGAATCGACTACTAAAAAATAAACTTCTGTTTTTTTTTTTTTTTTGAATTCATGATCGTCTTAGAAACCATAAGCAGTAATCTAAGATAGTAGTAGTATAGGACGTTGACTTCGTCGCCCACTGAAATGCAGGTCGCCGTGTCGAATTAATCTCAAAATCAGCTAGCCTGCCAATTCGCTCTACTGTCATTGTAGACTCCTCTCTTCACTTCCCTCCCTCTACTACTTCGCAACTTCCTTCTTCGACAAACTTCAAGTCTTTTTTTTTGCTTCCACAACCTCATCATCACCGTCGCCACGCAGAATCTCTAGTCAGCTAGCCGGCCTACGAGCTAGCGGTATTATGTAGTTTAATCAGATGCCTTGCGAGATGTTTCATTTGTAACACGTCCACTTGCGGTCGACCGGTCTAACTTTGCTTTTACGTTAACGTTAAAATAAACGAAATAGACTTTTTCAGTATTTTAATATCCAAAATGTTGTTAAAAAAATGTCATATTTCCGGAGTAATGCGTTCCATTTGGAGAAGCATTGCCCATTTTCAACCAATCCTTTTCATCAGATGCGTTGGTCCCACAATGAGCATTGCAGTCTTCCACAAGGACGAATTGTTCTTATTTCTTTTACTTATGTTGATGACGAGTACTTATATTTATTGACAACTCTAATAATTAATAATAATATATAGTGTAATACATAAGAAAAGAAAATTATATATAATCGTTTGTTATTACATGGTATCTAACAATGTAAAATAGTGTGTCAATTAAAAGATACAATGCTAAAAACATATTATCGAGTAAAAAAAATTTAATCAATACACACAAATGCACTATAATCAAAAGAAAACATAACATAGCTAATACTAAATATAGACAATCCAGAACATACCATATGCACATAAAGTATAAAAATGACACTAATAACAAATGATTAAATAAAATATATGACACACAATAAATGTTTAGCATATAACTTTTAAGTGTTATACATTAATGAAACGTATATGTAACTGGAAAAGGACACTAATAGTAAATAACTATATGAACAATTAATATTTAATATAATATACACATATCTTTTAGTATCATATTGTTTCATTTAATATTTACTATGAAAGTCTTTGTTATGTTATTTTATATCTATATTCTGTGTATTGTTATTTATTTTTAATATCTCTATTATTTTTAATATTATTACTTTCTATTTTGTATCTGTTGATTTAATATTTAAATTCTATTATATATTTTTAGTGTTATATCATTTATTTGACATACTATCATTTACATTTATAAATACTTTATATTGATAAACAATTATATTTTTTCATGTATCGTATTATTATAAATATATGTATATTATATTATTAATTATTGAAATTGTTGATAAACTCAATAAATTAAATGTAAAAAATGTAGGAAAAAATAAAGATAAAAATATGAGTAATTATGTGGATACACATTGTTCCTATGGGAGCAGTGTGTCCCTGGAGGGACACATTGGTCCCATTTAAGGCATAATGCGCCTTCGCAGGTGATGCATTGCACTACAAATGTGACATTTTTATATTTTCTTAAAGAAAATAACATTTTAGATATTATAATATTAATAAAATGCTATTTCAAAAAGTTGTAGAATTAAGACTATCACCTTTCTTTGTCTCTCGTCATAACTCCACCCTTAATGGTGCTTATTGTACCAATCTCTTTGTTGCCTTTTCAGGAATCATGTCACGAGGATGATAATTTCTAAGAATTAAGTTTTCTTCCTCTTTTATAATGATGAAGAGTTAAATTTTTTCGATCCACTACTTAAAATCCATATTAGAAGGCGTTGACTTGGTAGCGCGTTAAAAAAGCAAGTCGCGCAGTAGCTGTAACGCACTTGTTTTTTTGGATAAAGCCATGCCGCCATTGTAGACTCCCTCCCTCCACTGCCTCGCAACTTCGTTCTTCGGCAACCTTTCATAGTTTTGTTGTTTCCGGTCTGAGTTATTAGGGATTTGCAAAGTGATTTGTTTGAGAGAGTAGGTTTACAAATACGATCTAGCTTGGACTAAACTTAAAATACACGAATGATTAACAGGACGGAGACTAAATCAGGACTAATTTTATAACGACTAATTTTATAACGATTTTGATTCAAAAGATCAAAGACCAGCCGGAGTCTAGTCTCCAACCAGAGATGGGCCCATTGTCTTTACCCTGGCCCACTGCTACTTGAAAACAAGCCTTGTCATAACTTAGCTCATTATCAGTGGACGCACAACTAGGAAATCGTCCCACATATGATGACGATTGACAAGGACAATAATAGGGCGCCAACAATAATTGCACGATAAAACACAGTAATTCCCACGGTTACCTACGCGGCTACGTCCAATCATTGCTTGGCCTATTTATTCTATATCCTGAATGTTTGTATATGATGAAAGTGTCCATGTAACACAATTAAACATAGCTTAATTCATATATAAAGTGGTCATGATAAAGCGGTTAGCTGAACCGGTCAATACCACATGCCAGGATTGGTGGAAATTTTATACCTGTCTCTCTTAGTATATTGAAACTCTTCAACCTAATACTTACACTACAAAATAATTGGTAAATAAACTACGAACTTGATTAATATTTATCGTCAATTTTAGGACGCATGTGATCACAATATTTTTTTTGTTATAATTGATTAATAAAGAATATGTGGGTGGAGAGGTATCCAATATATATAAAGAAGTTTAGAGGTCGTGTATAAATAATGGAGTCTTGATAGGGAATATATATATATATATATATATATATATATATATATATATATATATTCTTGGTGAATCAAGGATTTCTAACTGAGGAGAACTAACCATGTACCTGAAATTCAATTCGTTGGGCTTAAATACCATCTCGCCCTTGTGGGAAAACAATCCAGCCTAATAATTGAGTTGCCTACCTAGCTAGCCATGCTAGAGCATAATAAATCATCTCCCAAGTTGTACCTCCTTATGCGATCAACCATCCACATGACCTAATTAACCAAAGGAGGTATTCCTACTTATTTTCTATGTTTACATTGTTGACTTGTGAGAGTTATACATTGCCCATATTTTGATAATGACTTAACCATTCCATTCCTATGTATCTAATATGTTTGTTCAAGATTGATTTCATGTTTTAGGTACATGAAAATGATCAAATTGCACAAGCCCTAGCTTGTTCAAGTTCACGTCAAAAGCAATGCAAGTGTGTGTTTTGGAAAATCACTCCAATTGACCTTAGATGATTTTTGTAATCACTTGTATTGATGATATGACTTGTAACTAAGATGAGAAAAAATTAGGGACACTTAATTCCAACATTTGATCACTCAAATGTCAATTTAGAAAATTTGCCACAGGTTGTTTATCAATTGAGTTAGAAATCCCATGATGGATTTTCTGGAGAGACCAATCGGTCGAGTTGTACACTCACTGAACTCGACTGATCGATCAACTAAGAAAACTTGATTTTAACTTATCGGTCGAGTTTCCCAGAACAAACTTGACCGATAGTTTGAAAATTGGCTTTGTCACTTACTGGATCGGTCGAGTTATCTTTATTGAAACTCGACCGAATGTACTGTACAAAAAATGCAGAAAAAGTGATTATAATCGTTGGTGAGTTGTCTTGAGCAAGAATAGATCTGTTGTAACTTGGAAAATAGTTATATTTCTCCCTTAAGTGATTCCACACTCAAGGGAACACCCCCAACTATAAATAGGACCCCTTGGAGTTCATTCCAAGTTTGCTCATTCATGCTATTCTAAGTCCTTACTATATTTGAGTGTGTTGCAACTCCTTGAGCTCCTTTCTCTCTCTCATTTACATAGCATTTCGTAATTATGAGTGAGTTAGGTCAGTTGTAAGAGAGCTACCTTCATGTGCTTGTAAAGCTCTCATTCCATTCCATCTTCCCTACCCCATTTCTCAAAGAAGAAAAGGTTGAAGCAAGCTACTCTGAGTGAAGGTGAAGCTATTGTTGTTCTTCTCTAAGGTTGAAGAAGAGGTGGAGATCTTCTCTAGGTGAAGGATAAGGGCAAGTCCAAGATTCAATAAGAGTGGGAAAATTCCTTTAATGCCAAAGACTTGATGCAAGTGTGGGTAAGTCCTTATTGAAGATTGAAGACATCTTGATCAAGTGGGTAAGTCCTTGTGTAGGTGGAAGAATCTTGTCTTGAATAGGTAAGTCCTTGAATGTATGGTGGTCTCATTGTATCTCTTATGAATGAATATAAATATACATAGATTGCAAAGTCCTAGAGGTTGACCTCTCTGAGTAGTGGATTGGCTCTCTCCTAGTTTAGAGAATAGAACCACTCTAAACCACCTTGTCTAAGTACATGTTTCAATTTCTCTCATCCTTTCTATGCTTTCTTAGTTAGGACTTCAAATTGATCTTAAGCTATTGGTTTTGATTGATATAATTTGAAGGTCTAACTTATCTTGTGAGAATTTTGAAGCTCTATTCACCCTCATCTAGAGCCCTAGATTCAACAAGTGGTATCATATCTAAGGATCTTCTCCAACAATCTTCCATGAGAGGAGAAGATGGGGAGACAACCTGCTTGATTCACTCAACCTAGAGGGAGGCTTATCCATGCATCTTATGGTCTTTGACGGTACCAACTTCCTCTATTGGAAGAGGCGTATGCAATTCTACATTCAAGGGATGAACTTTGATATGTGGAAGGTGATGGTCACACCATACAAGGAGCCAATCGAAGCTGTTTCAACATGGAATGAAGCTTCACTAAAAGAAGCCCAACTCAATGCCAAAGCCATAAGCATCCTCTATGCAACCCTTACCCCTACGGAGTTCAACCACATCTCATCTTGGGACACCACCTATGAGATTTGGGATAAATTTTGCATTACCTATGAGGGCACAAAGCAAATCAAGGAGGCTAAGATATACATGTTGAACAACCTTCTAGAGAACTTTAAGATGGGAAAGAAAGAAGGGATTGTGGAGATGTACTCTAGGCTCAATGTGATCATCAATGGCCTAGCTGCTTTGGGAAACACTTTGGATATAGGTGTAATCAACTACAAGATGTTGAGGACTCTACCAAAGAGATGAGACTCAAATGTGACCTCCATTGAAACTGGTGACATCCCAACTGAAGATCTCATTGGCAACCTCCAAGATCATGAGACATGATAAGTAAGAAGAAGAAGCCAAGCAAGAAGAGAAGGAAACCAAGAAGATCAAAGATAGTTCTTTCAAAGTACAAGTGGAGGCGGTCATACTTCAACGACAACTTGCTTACCAGACATCTTCCTCCTCCTCTAGGTGAAGATGATGGCCCTAGTAAGCATGAAGCCAACTACACCAAGGGCAAGCACTTCAAGGGAAAGCAATATTCTTCCTCTACTCCTAGATGCTATAAGTGTGGACAAAAGGGACACTATAAGAGTGAATGTCCCAAATCAAGAAAGTCACACCACAAGGGAAGCTCCAAGAAGGAGGAAGAGTACAAGAAGGAGATAAAGTACAAGAGGAAGGAAAATAAGGAGAAAATGTATAAGAATGCAACTCATGCAGCTTAGGAGGGATCATCCTGAAGTTGCTCTAGCTCTAAAGAAGATGAAGAGTGCCACCTTGCACTCATGTCCTCTACTAGTGAATAAATCAGTGAGGTAAGTGAGGTAATTGAGGTAAGATTGCACAAGTTATCTAAGGAAACTCTTATTGATATGCTTGCTTCTTTTGCTAAATGTAAATCTAAAAGAAAAATATTAGGAAAAATTATTGATGATTTGTATGCTAAACTTGAAATTCTTGATCTTAATGAGAAAACTCATCTTGAGAACATTAATAACTTGCAAGGCCAATATCTTGATCTTGAGCTCCAATACAATGTATTTGAAGTAGAGAATGGTGTTTAATTACCTTGAGAATATTAAAACTTTTAAGGAAGATAACCAAAAGTGGCTAAATGAGCTTGAAACTCTTAAAACTAAAAATGTTGAATTAAAGCTTATTGTTGATGCTCGTAGGGATGAGAGGGATGCTTATCTTAAGGAAATTCAAGTGCTTAAATATGAAAATGCTAGGTTTCTTGGTCAAGTTAATGGTTTATCTTCTAGACCTATCTTGCCTAGTAATGATATTGCTTCTATTTCTCTTGAGAAAGATTCTTATTTGACTAAAGCCCGCTGTTTAGAGGCCAACCTTATTCATGTTAGAGATGATATTTCTAGTTTGTCTTCTACTATCATATCTTCTAATGATGATAATGATAGACTTAGAGCCTCTCTGTAGAAATTCCTCAAAGGGAAAAACTCTCTTAATCAAGTCCTTGACCATTTTACCAAACAAAGTGGTACTAGTGGTTTGGGATTTGTAAAGGGAGCACCTTAGGAAAAGAACAAAGACAAAGGTAAGAAAATGAGTAAGGAAACCTCCTTTTTCATTGGAGAGTCTTCTGACACTAAGAACACTATGATTTGTTCTAATTGCGAGTGTGATGATCATTACTCTACTTATTGTCCTTACAAGCCTAAGGGGACCAACCCAAAGATGAAATGTGTAACATCCCTGACCTGGGTTATGCCTTAACCCTAGGTGTTTTGCTTAATAAAGTTAATTATATGCTTTCTCTTATTTATTGAAAAGTAATTAAGGTTCAAGAGGAACTTATGTTTCAAATTTAGTCCTTTTCAAATAATGTTGAAACATTGTTTTGCTTGATTTGGACTAAAGTGCAAATTACCCAAGTTGAGGGGTTAAATTGAAAATGTTGCATGATAAGATGGTCCTCATGTGTTGAAGAATCATGATAATGAATATGATGCAGAGGTATGGCTTGTGGTATCCTGAGTACCAAGAAAGAGCTGATAAAGCAATGTTTGTGCATTAAAACCTAGTTTTGGTGTAAAGTGCAATTTACCCAAAACCTAGGGTTCAATATGCAAATTACCACTTCAAAATAGTCCCCAATGTTTCTTGTCATCGTGTATAGCAAAGAAAATGAGAGGGGCGCCTCATTTGAATTAATTTAGAGGAGAGAGAATCTTGATATTAAAATAATCAAGATTTATGCATAATTGAAACCCTAATTCAATTTAATGCAAAAAGAAATATATTAATTAAAGAGACCTTAAAAAAAAGTTGAAGTATGAATTTGCAAAGGGGTTGGACGAGCTTGTGCCTCGCAAAGGGATGAAAATATCCAAAGGAAGTGGATAACTTAGGTGCTTAATTTGCTTTTCTTTAAATCATGGATAATTGAGAGGAATAAGAGGCAAGTAGGATAGCCTCGTATCCAAGGAGTTGAGGAGGAAGAGGCGCCACTAATTTTGGAATTAAATGAATTTTATAAGGCACTTCCTCTCTCCTAAAATGAATTTTTAATAAAATGCATATATGCTCCTTTATCCATAGTTTGGAAAGGGAATTTCGTATCCACTTTCATTTCTTACTTGCAAAAATGACCAAGGGAGCTTGGAGCAACAGTAGGACAACCCCAACCTGTTGGTAAGCTTCTTGACCTTCTTTCACCATGATTTCATGGTGGAAATCGAAAATAAATGATGGATTTCTTATTTTCTCCATGCAATCTTCTATCCTAGCCATTTATTTTCACCCAAAAGCTTGAGGACGAGCTTGGGATAGTTGAGAAAGCTTCTTCCA
Organism: Alisma plantago-aquatica; assembly: GCA_963693085.1. Taxonomy (NCBI): domain Eukaryota; kingdom Viridiplantae; phylum Streptophyta; class Magnoliopsida; order Alismatales; family Alismataceae; genus Alisma; species Alisma plantago-aquatica. The sequence continues at coordinate 359,438,647 of OY856415.1, read as the reverse complement.
CCATTAAAGACGTGGAGCTTGGAGCTTAGAAGCTCAATTGGAGGTAGGTTATATAACTTGAACCCCTTTACATTGTTATTCAACTATCAACCTTGCAATTTCGTTGATTCCTTCATCTTCTTGATTAATTGTTGGTTGAAATTGGTAATTCCATGAAATCAGAAGTACTAGGATCTTTAGGGACGAAGGTAGATGATGATGACATCATATTGGACACATTTCCCAAAGAAATTGTATTTCATTTGGTTTCATCAAGTTGCTCATTCGGTTTCAACAAAACCGTTTGAAAGCAAATAGTTTCATCAAACCGTTTGAAACTAAACGGTTTCAAACCATTTGGGAGAGTTGACCAGGGTTGAACGTTTGGAAAAGTTGATGCTAATATTGATGGTTGATGACCCACCAAATTTGATTGATTAATTCCAAAGGGTTCATCAGTTGAAGGTTAATCAATTAGCAAACCCTAATCGGGTTAAGTGCTAAAATTCAATTTGGTTAATTTAGATTTTTGGGTATTTGAGCCCAAACGGTCTCAAGACCGTTTGGAGGTCATCCAAGAACATTTGGAGGTCTAGGGTTAAGTATGGTTGAACAATTGAAGGCCCAGAGATACCAAATTGAAATGCAATTAAGTGCTGATTTGGTGATCAATCCAATGATCTAAACCCTAAAGGAATTTCACAAATTCCAAGAATAGGATGAGGCAAATGGTCTCAAGACCATTTGGAGGTCATCCAAATGACCTCAAGACCGTTTGGGGTCAGGTCATGTCAAAAGTTTGATGATGGTTCATTGGTTTCAAATGAATCAGTTCCATGATGTTGAAAAATGATGACTACTCGATTCAAAGTCATAATTGAAGGATTCTTGAGTTGAAACCCTAGATCAATTGGGTTCAAAAACCCTAATTGTTGGTCTAATTGAAGGTTGATTCAATAGTTCAAGTGACAAAGAAATCAGGGATTCAATTGATATTGGTCCATCCATTGAAATCATGAATCATGTAAGTGTTGAAGGGACTTTTTGGTCCATTCGGTTTTGAGATGGTTTGGACCAAACGGTCTTCAGACCGTTTGAGTCCAAACGGTCTCTAGACCATTTGAGTCCAAACGGTCTCTAGACCATTTGGGACCAAACGGTCTCAAACTGTTTGGAGACCCAAAGTGCAAACGGTTTCAACACCTATTTTGTCTAATCAGTTTCAAGAACAATTTGCCCAAATAGTTTTCTACCAATTGAATTTTGAGAACTAAGATTGTTTAGGGCCTATGTAATCAGATCTTTTTGAGGTGCAACATGGTGGATCCATTAGGACATCCCATGTAATTGAAGGTCCAATAGGGTCAATCCAATTGGATACCCAATGCAATTGAAGATTCAATTGGTTAAATCCAATTGATCAACTAATGGAATTGAAGGTTCAATTGGTCAATTCATTTGGAACCCTCATATAATTAAAGGTTCAATTGATTAAACTATTTGGAGACCTAATGTACTTAGATGATTGATACCCTTAGTGGGATTAATCATTGATGCACAATGATGTAATAATTCAATACATAATGTTAACCCTAAATGTATGTATTTGAATAAAGGGTAGGTTCAATCTAATCAAGAATAGAGTAGTGGACATCCTGAGTAGGATGAGAGAGAAAAATTCATACATGAATGAAAATCATGTAACACTTAAGCCTAAAACATCCAAAATGACGTGACATACAATTAGGGTATGATAATTGAATAAGAGATCATAAAACCCTAATTGAGTTGATTAATGAACTCAGACCCTAATTTAAGGCAATTCTGAGCGAAACCCCAAACTAATAAGATGATGTGAAATGAAATTGGGGTAATGACATGAGTAACCCTAATTTAGGGTATTTTGATGATAAACCTTAATTAGGATGAATAGTAAACCCTAATTGTGGGTAATGGAATATAACACCCTAATTGGAAGAAATAGTAAAACCTAACCCTAAATTGGGTGTTAGTATATGATAATTCATGATGATGTGTGAATAGTAAACCCCAATGTTGAAATAGGGTAAAGGCATGTGAAACCCTAATTGAGGGTGATGCCATGTGAAACCCTAATTGAGGGTGATGCGATGTGAAACCCTAATTGAGGTTGACTCCACGTGAAACCCTAATTTAGGGTGATGCCATGTGAAACCCTATTTGAGGGTGATGCCATGTGAAACCCTAATCAAAGGAGCCCTAATACAGGGTGAAGGTATGTGAAACTCTAATTTTGAATTATAATACATGAAGCCCTAACCTTGGGCAATATGATAACAAACCATAAACCTAATAATAAAACAGTGGGTCAAGCCTTATAAAGGTGAAATATCTCAAATGGTTGATTATAGACAACCTTATAGTAAGCAATGCCTTAACCTGAGATGAGTCCATATCATTGAAGATAGTTGGACCATTCTTGTGTGTGACCTATGCAATTCATGGTAAGAGTGATAGGTTAGTGAATGAAAGTATTAAGATGGGAAACACCTTAATCCAAGATAAGTTGATAACTCAAGTAAGTTGGAAGTGATGAGGAAAGTGATACATCAAGATATGACATATATCACTTTTAGTATTCCAGGGTTGATATACCTTGATGTACCTCAAATCCAATATACTTGGACAAGAAACACATGAAGTGTGTTATGTAATTTGCTACAATGAAATGTAATGAGTTCCATATACTTTGATAAGTATAAGCTAATATACCTTGAGAATGGGGTTAAGCCAAACTAATGAGTATGATGTAATCATACCATGATAAGGATGAGAAATGAACTCATACCTTGTATTGATAATCATTTAATGATAAATGTTAAGAGTAATAAACATGATTGTATACTCGAGATGTGTGATGGCCTTGTGAGTCATATGATTAAGATGTTGCCTAGTGATAGGTGACAAGATGTTTTATGGGTCTTGTGAGCCATGATGTTAATTGTTACCTAGTGAGAGGTGACAAGATATTAAATGTGCTCTATGAGCCATGAGAATGGTTATTGCCTAATGTGAGGTGACAAGATGTGGTAATCTGTGATAAGATGCACATGATTGGTAATAACCAAATACCTAGAATAATATCACAGGATTGACATCGTTCAATACCTGGAATAATAATACAGGATTGGTTAAATCCCAATACCTGGAATAATATCACAAGATTGACATAGTTCAATACCTGGAATAATAACACAGGATTGGTTAAATCCCAATACCTAGAATAGTTGCATAGGATTGGTAAATCCTAATACCTGGAATAATATCACATGATTGACATAGTTCAATACCTAGAATAATAACACATGATTGGTTAAATACCAATACCTGGAATAATAATACAAGATTGGTTAAATCCCAATAAATATCATAGGATTGACATAGTTCAATACCTGGAATAATAACACAAGATTGGTTAAATCCCAATACCTGGAATAGTTGCACAAGATTGGTTAAATCCTAATACCTGGAATAATATCACAGGATTGGTTAAATCCCAATACCTGGAATAATATCACAGGATTGGTTAAATCCCAATACTTGGAATAATAGCACATGATTGGTTAAATCCCAATACCTGGAATAATATCACAGGATTGATTAAAACCCAATACCTGGAATAACTGCACATGATTGGTTAAAACCCAATACCTGGAATAACTGCACATGATTGGTATTAATCCCAATACCTGGAATAGTTGCATAGGATTGACATAGTTCAATACCTGGAAAAATGTCACAGGATTGACATAGTTCAATACCTAGAATAATGTCACAGGATTGACATAGTTCAATACCTGGAATAGTTGCACAGGAATGGCATAGTCCAATACCTAGAATAGTTGGGATTGGCATAGTCCAATACTTGGAATGGATACACAGGAACAATATAAGTGCAATGCTTGTAATAGTTGTACATGATTGGTATAATCCAATGCCTGGAATATTTATATAGGATTGGTATGGACCAATGCCTAAACAAGACATGATGAAGTACATTCTCATGTCTAGTATAAACCAATACCTATTTAGTGGATTGGCTAAGGCCATCAGATAGAAACAAGAAAGAGTCATGGGTGACATATCAGAGTAACGAGTATCATGAGAAAAGCATGAGATGTTGAGTTAATACAATAGATATATGATATACATGTTCTTCCTATTCCTTATAAAGAGAATAGATGTTTTAAATTCCCTATCATAGATAGTTGCAATATTTAAAGATGAGAATGATATAAACTGCTTATCCTCTGTTCAGATTTATATTATAAACTGCAATAATAGTGTTTCTGGAAGAGAGTTATATCTCTCGCTGGGGCAATTTTCAATTGTCTCACCCATGTGGGATCCAACATTTTTAGGTCGACGATCACAGAGGAGATTGAGAATATCTTGTAGAGGAAGAACTTCAGCAGCAACAGGTACAACAACAACAGCTCAGGTGGAGTGTGCTGTCTGTCGTGTTTATAGATAGAAGTCCTATGTGTCGTCTCTGTACTCTCAGGTCCTCAGAGTTAGTAATTAATATTTTTTACATCATTTTGAGATTTTGTCTTGATGCCTCGAGGTTCTTATGCTGTCTGTGTTTAGCTTTTAACAAGGCAGTTGATGTTGTAACCCTCGAGAAGAGATGATATAAGATATGTACTTATGAACCAAGATGTAAATGTAATACATTGGTTCTTGTTGAAAGAGTTTTCCTATGATTAGATTTCTCTGAAAAAGGTTTTAATTTTTAGTGATTTTCAGTAATCTGCTGCAAATGATCGCTTCCGCTTAATTAATCTTGTTTTTGTGAGTTGGATGCCACAATTAAGTGGTATCAGAGCTCTAGGTTCGCTGAGTCTATAGAGACATATGACTAAGGTATTGAGTCTGTTCTAAGTGTACTCAGTGTATCTTATAGTGCCTTCTGCTTATGCAGAAGAAGCTATATAACTTAAAGATGTATAGAGGACATGAAGAATATGTTGCTGAGAGCAATGTTGCTGCATCAGTGGGAGGTGTAATGGATCAGGAAAGGGAGGAACCAATGCCTGAAAATCCCCATGTTGATGAAGTCATGAGAGGAAACCCAGATGTTCATAATCTTTTTGGGCAAATCATGACCACAATGAGGTATATAGCAGACCGGATGCCAGCACCGGCACCTAGGACACCAGTTTCCAATGAAGGATATGGGTCTGGAAAGACCTTTGAATGACTACGACGTGTAGGAGCCATAGAATATGCTGGAACATCTGACCCAGCAGATGCTGATCTCTGGCTCACTGAGTTAGAAAAAGCCTTTAAGATCCTCAGTATCCCAGAGGCTGACAAAGTTAAGCATGCAGTGTACCTTTTGAAGGGTAATGCTGGACATTGGTGGGCTATAGAAGAAATAAAAAGGAATGATGAAGAGGTTGAATGGGAGGAATTTTGTCGAGAATTCATCAACAAGTATTTCCCAAAGACATACTTAGATGAAAAGATCTCCCAGTTTGAGAAGATTCGATAGGGAGCCATGTCGATAAATGAATATGAGGTTAAGTTTATGGAACTTTTGCAATTTTGTCCTCAAATGGAAGCTACTGAGGAGGAGAAGATCTGACATTTTGAGAAGGGATTGAATGCTGAGATGACCATCCCAACATCTTCCCTAGAAAGTAGAGAGAGGTTTGCCACATTAGTGGAATCTATACGGAGGATAAAAAGATCTACAATAAAGAAACATGAGACAAACCTTAAAAGGAAGTCCACACAATCACGGGAACAATAGAGTAGTGGCAGCAAACAACCAAAATCTTCACCAGTTCAACCAAAATATAATGCACCTATGCAGGGGTCATCAAGTTGGGGTCGATCTTTTCATAAATGTGGACAGCTAGGACATTTTAGACAACAATGTCCAAGGAGAAATAGTGAGGTGACCCAACAGTCAAGGCATAATCTGCAAACCCACAAGGACCTCATACTAGTGGAGTAGATGGTAGAGGATGAAGACAAGTGTCACAGTTTGGTCCATCTACTTCTGGTAGTAGAGGACAAAGGCAATAACAAATAACAACTAAGTCCATATTTTGGGTTAGATAAAATGCTAGATAACTTGTAAAAGGTAGACTTGTCAAGATAGAACTTTCTATTTTGAGTTACCTTATGTTTCCTACTATAAGAAAGGTAATTGTTGTTTAGTTCATCTGTATAATCCTTTAAAGATATGAGGAAGAGATAAGAAGGATGAAAATTTATGTTCAGTTTAATATTCTCTTATATGTTTGAAAAATTCTCTTTTCTTGCAGAAAGGGAAAAGATGTAAAAGAAACACTCAGAGAAAATCTGAGATACTAAGTAGTAAAATTTGAAGAGATGTTAAGAATATGAAACATAATATAAAACAAATACATACTACCTAATTCCAGTCGTTGAATACCCTGGCCATGTATTCATTTATTGAAGGCAAGGTAAGTATGACATATCTATATTGTTATCTTTTTGACTACTCTGATCAAGTAGTCATTCTGAAACAATATCCAGAGTTTAAAGAAGGAGATGTGGCATGGATATTTCTACCACATTCTAATTGATATATGAAGGAATTTGATTTAATTATAAATCAACTTATAAACAAAAGAAGATGTTTAGTACAATGTATACCCTGGTCTGAAGACCTAGAGGTAATAGTTACCTGATAAGAGGTAACAATAAAAATGATGAACTGGGGGTTTGAATACCCACATCTAGTGATCATGATGATAATGAGAATAAGGAATGATGGGATGTAATCATCCATATGATTCCTATGCTAATGGCAAGGGACCAAGGATAAAATAAGGGTAAATAACTCATAAACACAGAAAGTTCATGTAATAATTAGAGGAGATGATAACCTTTTCTCATGAATAAACAACCCTGGATAATAATTGTAACATCCCTGACCTGGGTTATGAACTAACCCTAGATGTTTTTCTTAAAATATGATTAGAGGCTTGTGATTACCCCTTGATATGTCATTAAGCTTTAGAAGAATCTATAATTTCATTTCTGTCCTTTTAAAACAATGTTGTTGTAACATCCCTGACCTGGGTTATGAACTAACCCTAGGTGTTTTGCTTAATTATGTAATTAGATACTTGTGATTATCTTTTGGTATGTAATTAAATCTCCTAAGGAACATACATTTCCATTTCTGTCCCTTTTGAACAATGTTGTAATATTGTTTTGTAATACATGGACCTATGTGCAAATTACCCAATTAAAAGGAGTTAACTTACAAATTGCACATGTTAAGATGTTCCTTTGGTGTTGAGACATCAGAAGAATGAATATGATAAAGTATGATGGATTCTCCAAGCTTGGGCACCAAGATGCAGCTTGTGGAGCAATCCTTGTACTTAAAACTCTAGTTTTGGTGTAAAGTGCAATTTACCCAAAATATGGGGTGCAACTTGTAAAATACACCTTCTAGAGTATCTTTTATGACTCTTGGCATCATTAAGAGTAAGAATGATGAAGAGGTCACTTCAATTGAATAATTAAATAAGAATGATAACCCTTATAAATTAAATGATCAAGTTATAAGTCTAATAACCCTTCTATATGTGCAACTTAGTAAGAAGTTGGCTTTCTTCACCTTTAGACCTTGGGTTTAAGATGAGTTTTGCTTAAGCATGGAAGGGAGAAACGTGGTTTATAATAAGGGAAGGACCTAGAGGAGAAATGGAGAAACAAGTTGTCCTTATGTTGAAATTTCACCTAAAGTATATATACACCTTTTCTCACTTAGCAAGGATCGTTTCCTTCACTTCCTTTCTTATCCCCTTGCTTAGACCGACTTAGGACAGAGCTCTGGAGAAGAGGAGAACGGCCAAGAAGTTCTAGGTAAGCTTTGATCATCATCTTGCTCGAATTCATGGAGGAATTCATGGTGCAAGGTTGGTTTTATGGTCTTCCTTACTTGTTTCTTCTTTCTAGCCATCTTTTCCCAACCTTTCCTTGGAGAAACACCCTTGGACGACCTGTGGAGCTCAAGACACCATTAAAGACTTGAAACTTGGAAGCTTGGAGCTCAAGGAACGACCTTAAGGCGGGTTTTATAACTCTAAACCTTTTGCTTTCTTATGCATATCTTTATACTTGCAAAAGTAGATTGTTCTTCTTTCCCCCATCCTTCCTTGATTTCTTGCATATAAAACCATGGGGAACAGACCTGGATCTGGAGGTAGAAGAAGGGGGGCGTGAATACCTATGTCACTTTAGAAAACGGTCTTGCACCCTTGGCCAAACGGTTTGCAAAACCGTTTGGGGGTTTTGCAAAACCGTTTGAGGGGCAAACGGTTTCACAAAGTCGGTTGGAGAAAACGGTCTCCAAGACCATTTGAGGGTGTTGACCAAGCGTGGACCGTTTGGGATTTCTGTTCATAATTATGTAGTCTAATGACCCACCAAATTTGAGGGGTTAACTCCAAAGGAATCGTAGGTTAAAGGCCAATAAATTAGGCAAATCAAATTGAATTAAGTGCTGATTTTCCAATCTGTTTAACTTGAACTTCTTGGGCAAACGGTCTCAAACCGTTTGAGTGCGTTGACCAAGTGTGGACCGTTTTGTATTACTGTTCCTAATGATGTGGTCTAATAACCCACCAAATTTTATAGGTTAACGCCGAAGGAATCATGAGTTAAAGGCTAAACAATTGGATAAACCTAATTGGATTAAGTGCTGATTTTCCAATTTGATTAATTGAACTTTTTGGGCAAACGGTCTCAAGACCGTTTGAGGGTGTTGACCAAGCGTTGACCGTTTGGGATTCCTGTTCATAATCATGTTAGTTAATAACCCTTCAAATTTGAGGGATTAACTCCAAAGGAATCGTGAGTTGAAGGCTAATCAATTATGTAAACCCTAATTGGATTAAGTGCTGCCTTTCAACTTGATTGATATGACTTTTTGGGTTTTCTTGCCCAAACGGTCTCAAGACCGTTTGGAGGTCACTCAAGACCGTTTGGAGGTCTGGGGTCAAGTATAGTTGACCAATTGAAGGTCCAAAGGTACACAATTACAAGGCAATCAATTGCTGATTTGACGATCAACTCAATAGCTCAAACCCTAATGATTTTTTCACTAGAATCCAAGGGTTGGGTGAGCCAAACGGTCTCAAGACTGTTTGGAGGTCACCCAAGACCGTTTGGAGGTCTAGGGGTGAGTATGGTTAAGAAATTGATGATCCAATGATACTAAGTTGGAATGTAATCAATTGTTGTTTTGGTGATCAATCCAATGATCCAAACCTTAATTGGTTGACTTGGATTTTGATGATATGATGGGCAAACGATCTCAAGACCGTTTGGAGGTCATCCAAATGACCTCAAGACCGTTTGGGGTCAGGTCATGTCCCAATGTAATGATGGTTCAATATGTTCAAATCAATTAGTCCCACATTGAAATATGTTGAAGGGTTATTGATTCCAATCCCTAATTCAATTGAGTTAAACCCTAATTGATGGTCAATTGAGGGTCAAGTGAGGGACAAATCAGTTGAAGGTTGACCTATTAAACTCAATTAAGGTATGAGTATAGGTCCAATTGATGATTGGTTCCATGAATTCAAAGATTGAAGGAATCAACATTGGAAACCCTAATTCAATTGGATACCTTATGAAGTGGAGGTCCAATGTGATTGAGTCCTTGAGAATTAAGATGATGAATGTTCTATTGATCCAATAATGATTAGTAATGATAATCAATGAAGGTGTGAAGGTTGAAACCCTAATAATACCTAAGTGATTAAGAACCAATTAAAGGGAGAATTCTTAATTGTTTATAGGATTAATACCTTGATACACTATGTTAACCATAGTAGCATGTACTTGATTGAAGGGTTGATGTGACCTAATCAAGTTAAAAGAATGAAAGATTAGAATACATATATATATATATATATATAAATATGAATCATGGAATGATCTTATGTAGCACGACCGTGCAATGGAGCACGGTCGTGGTAGCCTTAGCTTGCATGAACGTGCAAGGGAGCACGGCCGTGGTAGTCTTACTTTGCACGACCGTGCAAGGTGGCACGGCCGTGGTGTCCTATTATGAAATTGAGAAGTTTTGGTATTGTGCTGACATTGTTATATATGCATGTCCTTATTTGTATAAGTCATACAGGTTGATATTATGAGGTAATCATAGCCAGGTATGAGTTATGATGTCATATTCCTTGAAAACAATTATAAGCTTTTAGAGTAATGATATGTGAAAAGTATATACATTGCTTCAATCAAGGTCATGCTAATAGATGACTTGATGCTGATATGGCACTTGATAGCAAGTGTTATGATGATATAAGGGTGTGAGCACCCATGTTCTTGAATCATAGTGATAAGATGATTAAGAATTGATATCCAGTTGATAACTGATATGAGTTATACTTGTAAATTTAGTATTCTTCTATTATAGCCATGTTTAGTACTTGAATGTTTGGAAACATGTATGATGCTAAAAGAATACTGATATGTACCTAATAATCAAGTATAATCATACCATGTAGAGCCCTGATCATAGATCCATCATTGTCAGAATTTAAATAATAGTGAAACAAGTTTTACAAAGGGAACTCCTGGATCACATACTTTAGAGTATGTGGGAGTATATGGAATAACTGATAAAAGTTAAGCTTGACAGGTTTCATATAGAGGTGATCAGATCCAGGTAAGACTTATAATGCTAATTGCATTAAGAACACTTGTTACCTATAATTCAAGAGTATAACTAAATGTCATGTTATCTGGTAAGTGATAACATATGAGCTTGATAGGTTGAATGAGCCACGAGTAATATGATTTGTTGATCTTCAAAGGTCATATTATTTAGATAACCAGATAAAATGAGATGTTACTTGGTAACAAATGCTATGATTAGTCCAGGGGTTTGAACTCTCACATTCCAAATTTCATATTAATAAGATGGTTAGGGATTGATATCCCAATATTAAAAATATGAGGTATGACCTAAACCAAAGTGTTTCTATGTGAAATTCTATTACGGAATAATCCTATGAAAAGCTTAACTACAGACTAATGGGTTATGAATGTAAATAACCCTTGTATTACATAAGTAATGTTAAGTCCGATATCATATGTACAAGTTATGCAGATATGTTGTGGAGTTGGAATCCTAACACTTTGGGAGAAGGAGTATGGCTACATGCCATCCTTTCCCAAATAATAATGCCAGGCAATGGATATATGATCCAAGTCTGAAGGGAGTTAGTGATGTGATAAGTGACATGTGATTTTATCAATTTATAGTTGCATTGCTTTTAGTAGAAAGAATAGTTTAATCTGTTAAACATTGTTTTAACTACTCTCAAATATACATAACTTCTTTGTGTACATTTATTCTCTTATGCTGCAATAATTATGCTTCTGGCGAAGAGTTATATCTCTCGCTGGGATGATTTTTTATAATTGTCTCACCCCGTAGATTTCAACCTTTAGGTGGATGTGGGCGAGGAGGCAAAAATCCTTCAATAGGTGAAGGGCAGCATCAGCAGTACCAAGGACAGCAGTGAAGCTTCAGGTAGAGGCATTGGCTGCTATGTCATGTGTAGATAGTGTTAGAGTCCTATATGTCGTCTCTGTACTCTCAGGTCCTCGGAGTAATAGTTAGTGCTTTCGAGTTTTTGGTCCAGTCCTTAGAGACTTTTGTATCTTGCCTTACAGAGTTTTACTGATGGATCAGTTGTAAACAACTTATCATGTTGCTTTATGAGAAAGCTTTACCTTTAAAGGATCTCTTTGTAAAAATTTTAAAATTTTTAGTGATTTCTGGTAATCCGATGCTTAGTGAATGCTTCCGCATTAGTTAATCTTGTTTTCTCGAAATAGATGTTTCAATAATAGGGTGATAAGAGGAATATGATCCTTTGTTTTCTTTTCTTTCAGGGACATGGAAATCAAGTGGTCTTAGGACACTTGGTGTGCATAAATTAAGATTGTTTATTTGATGGATACTTAGAAGATTATCCGTTTGTCTTGGACTTGGGTTCTAAGAAAAAGATATGTATAACAAGAAATGTCCCAGGATGAAAGAAAGATGAAAATGTGATGTGTTTTCAGCACATGTGATGGATACCAAGGTAAGGAATTCTGGTATCAGATAATTTATGTTGACCACCTGGAGTGGTTAACTGTGAAATCAGTTTGGTTATATAATATAGCATGGACATCATATGTTAGGGGTTTATGCCTTGCATAAACATGAGATTGAGATGATGTATGAATAATATCTGTCTCCTTTTATCTAGGATTTCAAGGATGAAATCCTTGTTAGGGGTTTATGATTTGTAACATCCCTGACCTGGGTTATGCCTTAACCCTAGGTGTTTTTCTTAATAAAGTTAATTGTATGCTTTCTCTTATTGCTTGAAAAGTAATTAAGGTTCAAGAGGAACTTATGTTTCAAATTTAGTCCTTTTCAAATAATGTTGAAATATTGTTTTGCTTGATTTGGACTAAAGTGCAAATTACCCAAGTTGAGGGGTTAAATTGCAAATTTTGCATGATAAGATGTTCCTAATGTGTTGAAGCATCATGAGAATGAAGATGATGCATAGGTATGGCTTGTTGTAGCCTGAGTACCAAGAAAGAGCTGATAAAGCAATATTTGTGCATTAAAACCTAGTTTTGGTGTAAAGTGCAATTTACCCAAAACCTAGGGTTCAATATGCAAATTACCACTTCAAAATAGTCCACAATGTTTCTTGGCATCATGTAGAGAAAATAAAATGAGAGGGGCGCCTCATTTGAATTAATTTGGAGGAGAGAGAATCTTGATATTAAAATAATCAAGATTTATGCATAATTGAAACCCTAATTCAATTTAATGCAAAAAGAAATATATTAATTAAAGAGACCTTCAACCAAAAGTTTAAGGATGAATTTGCAAAGGGGTTGGATGAGCTTGTGCCTTGCAAAGGCACGAAAATATACAAAGGAAGTGGATAACCCACTCACATTATTATAAGAAAAAGAAATATCTACTCACTTATGGATACTATTTTTTTTTGAAAGAGGGACGGGAAGCCTTATGATTGGGGCTTCCCATTACTACTATTAAATGACTAAGTCAAGGTTTACTAGAGATAAAAGGTTCAAAGGGAAATGCTGAGAGAAAAAAAAACTAGCTACATGACCTCGACGGGCAGAGTTGGCCACCTCGTGGGCAACCCTATTACATCTACGATTGACATAATGTAAACTGCAGAAAGAAAAATAAAATTGTAATTCTTTGACATCTTCAGCAATAGCTCCTAAGTAGTCCCTTCGTGACCTCTTGCTTGTGCATGCATGGGTGGCTTCCATTGAATCCGTTTCTACTTCAATGTTGTCGTGTCCCTCTTTCTTTGCCCAAAGCAGCACTACTCTCACTACTAGTACTTTCGAGATGGCGACGTCCGACCCTGATATGACCTTCTCCCCCGCGACCCCCACCAGCCTACCTGTAGCATCCCTAGCTACCAAACCAATTCCCACCCCTCCATCTTCACCCACAGACCCATCTACATTAATCTTTATTCTGCCCTGAGCTGGTCTCGTCCAGACGCATCATCCTCTGTCAGCTGTCACACCGTTGTCTCCCCCTTCATCCCCCTAGTGAGGGTTGTCGTTCCCTGCAACACCGAGCTGGGCATCATTTGCCCCATCCTACCCTCCCCCCACCCCAACCCCCACTACGCGTCTCTGCTGTTCGGCATGCCCTCACACCTCTACTGGTTGTGCGTCAACTACCCCTTCACGCTACTGTTGCATGGCTTCACCCCACCCTTCCTCTCCCTCTATCTTTCCATGTCGCTGCCCTCCCCTTCTAATCATCGTCAAGGCACTCTGCATCATGTAGCCACTCTGTACATCATTGTGTTAGAACGCCCGTATACATCTAGTCCTCCACGCCGTCCACATGCCAGCAACTAAGTGCTCCACTTCTTGTATGGATTTCCTTTCTAGCGCAGCCCCCACTGACGAGATGATATCCTCATCCCTGGCTTCATCCAACCATGCTTGCACTCCTCTCGGTGTCTGCTCCCATACTTCAATAGCATTGGGGCAACAAAAGAGAATGTGAGGTATTGTCTCCTTCTTGGACCCACACAGCATGCATGTGCCATCCTCCAGACAGTGCCTATCATAGAGGCGCCCCTTTATTGCTAAGCATCCCATGCATACCCTCCACAGAAAATGGGCTATTTTTGGACTCCATCCCGCATGCCATATTGTTTTCCATAGACCATTACCTTGTTGATGCGCAAAATTCCTCACTTCCTCTTTTCCCAGTAAGCCCAGCCAGTATGATGAACATACCGAGAACTCTCCGTCCCTTAAAGGCCACCACATCAAAGTGTCCTTCGGTCTTCGCAAGCTGAGTTGGATAGTGCATATTCTTTTTACATAGTGGTCTGGAAAGCATTCTCTGACTCTATCCACCTCCCATTGAGTGCCATCCTCTGTCATCAGCTCTTTGACTGTGCTGTACTCTGGACCATTCTCCCTCTTGAAGCATGCAAGTGTATCATTCTCCCTTGGCAGCCAATTATCTTCCCAAATATTCACCTTAGTTTTGTCCCCCACTCTCCATTGTGTCCCTTCCTTTAGTAGTGCCTTTTCTCCCCATAGGCTCCTCCATGAGTAGCTGGGATTATGTCCCCATCTCGCTTCCCATATGGATGTCCTTGGGAAATATCTTGCTTTGTGTACCTTAGTCACTAGAGATTCCGGGTTGTTGGCTATTCACCATAGTTGCCTAGCCAGGAGGGCTTGGTTAAAAGTCTGGAAATCCCTGAATCTGAGGCCCCCTGCCTCTTAGGCCTGCACATTCTCTCCCAACTTAACCACAACATTTTCCTCTCTTTATCTTTTGCTCCCCACCAGAATCTAGCCACCATCCTCTATATCTCAGCTATAGTGCCCACCGACAGCTGGAAGATGCTCATGATATATGTGGGTATTGCCTAGGAAACCTCTTTGATTAAGACTTCCCTCCCTGCCTTTGACAACACCTTTTCTGACCATCCTTGGAGCTTCCGCCAAATCCTTTCTCTAATGAAGATAAACACCTGCTTCTTGGACCTTCCCATGGCTGTCGGGAGATCCAAATAGCTGGCGTGTCTGTCCACTACTCTCACCCCTAGTAGCTACCTCAACTCCTCCTGCTTGTCCGCCTTCATCCCTTTGCTGAAAACAACCTCCATCTTTGAGAAATTTATCTTTTTTCCCGATGCCTATTCATATTGGCTGATAATCTTAGCTATCTTTAGACATTCAACAGTGGTTGCTCTAGAAAAAAGGATGCTATCATCTACGAACAAAAGATGTGAGATACAAGGTGCACCCCTACTTGGCTTGATGCCGTGTAGGAGGTTGTCACGGGTAGCAGTAGAAATCAAAGTTGAGAAAGCTTCAACACACAAAATGAAAAGATAGTGGGAAAGAGTGTCACCCTAGCGAAGTCCACATGCAGGCTTTGTGCTTTGGGTCTTGTCTCCATTAATGGAAAAGGCATGCTGGATGGATGTTATGCATTCTTGGACCTTATTCCTCCATTTCAACCCAAACCCCATCTTCTCCATAGTGTAATCTAGGAATCTCCACTCTACTCTGTCATACGCTTTGGACATGTCCAATTTCAACATGAGGCTGCCTTTTTTCCTTCCCTTATCTCTCTTCATAGAATGGAACACTTCATAAGCTATGAGTGCATTGTTTGTTATCATTCTGCCTTGGACAAAACACTTTGGTTCTCAGAAACAATGGTGTTCATAAGAGGTTTTAGTCGGTTCGTTAAGACTTTGGAAGCTATCTTGTACACCACGTTACAAAGACTAATAGGTCTGAATTCTCCTATTGTATTTGGCATGTCGGTCTTTGGGATAAGAACAACAAGAGTATCATTCACCTCCCCTATACTTCTTTCCCCTTTCCACCACCCTTTGATGTAGTTTGCCACATCCTTCCCAACAATTCCCCAATAGTTTTGATAGAACATTGCCTTCATACCATCCGGACCAAGAGCTTTATTAGGATGCATCTATTTTAGTGTTGTCCATATCTCCTCTTCCTCAATATCCCTCTCTAGTTCCTCCCGTTGGGGCACCGATATCATCTCCCGCAGCCCCTTTGTAGCCTCATCAAAATTCGTGGGGCTGCTAGTATTAAAAAGTTGTGCAAAATGTTTCATTATGATTGCTATGATGTCCCCCTCCCGTGTCTTCATGACCCCTTGCTCATCTTCTAAGCAATCAATCCTATTTCTTCGCCTCCTGTTCAAATATTTTTGGTGGAAATAAGCAGTGTTGCAATCTCCCTCTTTCAATTCTTTTACTCATGCCCATGAAACCCAATATTCCTCATTCTTCTGAAGCCAGTATTGGAGTTCTTTTCATTTTTCCTCCGCCCTAGCAAGATTTGTTTGGTCCGGAGGAAGAGCTTGCAGCCCCTTAAGCTCATTCTCCAGTTCCTTTACCTTCCTTCTTCTTTCTCCAAACTTTTCTGTGGCCCATGCTTTTAGACTCTCCTTGCATTTCATCAATTTATTTGTCAACTCGCTCCCTTCAGCAGCTTCCCAAGCTTCCTTAATGATAGTAGTTTAGCTTTCTATTGGGTTTTAGGGGAGGCAGAGAAGGCAGCGGAAACAAAAATTTTCTCCTCCCCAAACCCAGAACAAGGAAACATGTCAACGTCTATACAATAGGAAATGATGGTTTGTGGAATCATACCTTGTCCCGAGGCTTGCTCGGTGATAATATCTCGTGGCTTGCGTGGTCTTCACCTCCGATCTTAGACGGTGTCTGTGCAACTCCTAGTCGCACAGGGACTGACGACTCCTGGTCTCACCGGGACTGTCGGGATTGACAGCTATCCTCCGAGCGACAGAAATCTCCCGCCTCTGAAGTAGTCCACACGGACCACCTGGACTCCAATCTCCTTGTCTCACAAGGAATTGGAAGGAGTCGCACCCTCCTGTCAGCGTACTAGTCACTGACACACTCTCCTACCACCAATTGCTTTCTGTAGTTGTCTTTCCCTTGTTGTGCCTCCCTTATCGGGTAGCACTTGCTCGGGCTCTCTCAGTTACCAAAACCAGAGAGAACGACAACTTTACAGAGCAACTGGTTGCACTGAGTTGTACTTTGAGAAGCCCCAATACCCCTATATATATGAGGGTCATGGGACAGGGTTCTCTATCTCGGGAAATGTGGGACTAAAGAAGGAGTAGAAGGGTTCAAGATTTTTCACAAAACAACCAACTGCGCAACCTGAACCGATCATTTCATTTCTGAAACAGTCAGTTGGGGACCTGAGCCGGTCGATTGACACCTCAACCGATCGATTGGGACCCATGAAACGGTTGGCTCACTTATGAACCGGTCGGTTTGTGGTCGTGATCAGTTCCCGATTGACTTTTCTTCTTTTGTTTCTAATTGGTACCAAATACCAATCCTTGTTCCAATCAAATTGGGCAAGTGAAACGAAAAGAAATTTCTCACCAACCTGACTTACCCAACTTGCTCAGTTGGACCAGTTGAACCGATCGTTTCAACACTTGAACTGATTGTTTCACCCTATCCATGAGACGATCGACTCACCACCTGAGCCGATCGGTTCACCAAGCTCAACCGATCGGTTCATCACATGAGCCAATCGGTTGGAAGTGCAAATTGTGTAGAAACAGTCAATTGTTGTTTCAATCAATCTGATACTCTAATCAATCAGTCCAACACCTTGAACATTATGATACTGAGCTATCAATTGATTGAGTGTTTAATTGAACTAGTAAACTCCTTTAGTAATCAATCCAAATATTGTTTGTGGACAAAACTCCTCTTCCAGGTTAAATCCTATGTGTGTGACCCTGCAGGTCCATTTCACATTGGCAGTGAAAGTCCATAACACTTATGACTTCACAAGAAAAGAGCGGTGCCTAGTCACACATCAGTGCTACCCAAGTGAAATAGAAAGTTGGAGAACAAATTTCAATCCTACAATCCATGAATGGTGTTATAGTGAATGTATAATTCCTTTGTCACTGATATCCCGAATGAACTCCAGGCATGGAACAGTCATCCTGTCAACGTTCATTCACTTTCTTGATCTCAGAGTAGATTGGAAGAGATATGTATGACATCAATATCACATACTGATTCACACATGCGTGCATGCCTTTCTCAATCCTACTCATCAAGTGGCCATGGATATCAAACTCCCTCAGGAGGGACAAATCCCATATCTATCACTCACCCCTCAAAAGTCCCATGTGTCAAAGCCACCCAATCATCACCTTTATAACAACCCATGTTTCAGGACTGCGTTTGATGATGCCAAAGTGTGCCCAACGACATGTGTTGAGTGTAGTGATTTCAGGTCAAAGAATCACATTCACCTCCATCACTGTGAGTACTGACTGTGACTACCATGTCATGGTTCCATGTGTCAAACTCACGGTGGGTTTGTCCGGTACACTTGTTCTCTAACAAGTACCTATGTGTTTGGTTTGATATCTCTATATCGTGACTAATGAGATTCTATCATCAAACAACACCACAATATAGTCTTGTGTGTCATTGCTGTCTATCTACCTTCCACAATGACATTTGACTAGGGACATAACAAGAATGTACAAACTCTTAACATCCGTATGATCTCATCGTTCAGGTCCTGAACCTAAAAACATACGTCATTGAGTACTGTCATTCTCTAGACATTCAATCTGTTCTATCACTATCTCATATGACTGAACCAGAAAGAATTGGAAGCTTGCCTTTGATGTTTATCAAATCAATCTTAATGTATCCCACCAATCATCCCATGATTGGCTCTCAGGGCATACATACCAATAGGCTCCCACTTGCACTGCGAGCCAATCACCTTTGAATCATATTCATAGTGATTTTCAAACATGTCCCACATGTTACTGTGCTCTAGTGCGAACATAGTGAGTAATGGCAACACTTTGCCAAAGTCAGTAGAAATTGCATGTCTCTCATCTCTTCACTGTACGTCACACGTATGAGATGGAGTTGCCGTAATATGCGATCTAGTATTCCTTTGCTAACCTTTAGCCACATTGCATGATCAAGGATTCCATACTTGTCATCAATGAGCAGAATATCTATAAGCTCATCTCATGAACTTTCAGATCCATATATTATCCACTGCTGTTCTCCAACACATAGATACTCGACATTTCCTTTTAAATGGTTTTATTGGAACACTTCCAATTATCAACAAACTTTCACTTTTATATATCCTATATATATTTTGAAATTAATTTTCTGTCCTTTCGGAAGTTCGCATCAATATAACTCTTTACATTGAACTCTTCTTTATTTCCATAGAACTAGTACTTCCAAATACTTATCAAGTTCTCATGGTATTCCAGTAACCCTTACTGGAAATAGACAGACATCCACTCGTCATGTCTCACATACGAGTTATCAGGATGAGCACATCATATTGCCATGTCCTACATACAAGATGATGAATGTGTTTTGTTCTTGCCATGTCGATACATGCAAGATAATGGGATGATTACATACATGATAGATCCATATCTATTCTTAGTGTTTCCATTCTTCATAAGAATTGGACACTTGGCCTTTGGATTACTAACTCCATGTAACATGGACAAGTTTTCTCCCACTGAATCTGTGCATACTGAACCCTTCAGTACAGATTGCCAATGCATGCTTTCTCTTTTCAGGTCAAGAGGTTTTCGAGAACTATCTCTATAGATCTCTATTCCTATCACATAGGAAACATCTCTATATTCCTCAAAGATAATTTCCACTTTTGGATTTCCATTCTAGAACATTTCCATTTCACATCAACATGTGGAATGTGAATACACTCCCACTAAATCACAGATCCCTTCTTTATCTTTGACATATCAGTCAAACCCTTTGACTATATCATCAAAGTAAAGATCCAATTCTGAGTTGCTTGTACTCAATCAATCACATTGATTAGTCCATTGTAACTTATAGACTTCATTTGCATTAGTGGATTCATAAACCTTATAGGTTGTGTCACGTACACATCCTTGTTTTATTCCTCATAGGAATGTGGTTTTAGTATCCATATGCCAAATGTCTTAGTCATTAAGTTGTAATCAACAAGCATCATCCTTCTCAAAATGTTATCCATGTGTCTTAACACTTAAGATTCATTTGCACTTATGGATTTCATCCAATGGGTGCTACCATCAAGGTCATACCTTATGGTTCACATGGATGTCATTTAGGATGTAATGGTCATAAACCATAACTCAAAATTCGGTTCCTCATATTCATCTAGATAGTTGACTCATCACATGAACAAATCATCACATAGATAAACGAGGTGTATCTGTCAAGGATATAAGAACTTACAACTCCTTGTGATTCTTAATGTCCTTTATTAGTGTGGGGTATTCTTTTATTAAGAAGAATTTATTTATTTGATAATCATTCTCTAACTCCTTAGAGTATGATTCCTTCTTGATTTAGACATGACCATGCCTTAATCATGAGTTCACTATGATACACTATCATAATCACTCATAAGGATCTCAAATATTTGGTCCAAGTATTTCATTCATTGATCTCATCAAGAATTAACACGTTACCAAATTCATACTTCATTTATGATATTCTTGAACACCTCAAGATGTTCATATTGGCATTTCTCTAAATACTGTTTGAAGTACTAGCATTTGTTCCAATTGGTATGTAAATACATCACATGTATTATACCTAATAGGATAATCATTCTCCCACTACCATTAGTGAAGATTGATTAATCATGTCCAAGATATTCATGTCTCTTACTGGTTCTCTAACCAAAAGAATCTAGATTTATCCATCATATGGAAACTAGAAATGAATCTCTCATGATTGATGCTAATTTGATTGTTTGAGTTATCTATAACTTTTAGGTATCATTTTATCTTAAGCATATCAAATACCACAAGATAAACAAGGCATTGCCACAAAGATCATATCTTTAGAAATTGAAACATCTCTTTATTGATTGCCATTATTGTCATACAATATGAAAAAATAAAGTGTTTCTATCTATTGGCAAATATGAAATAGCAGTTCATAACTATATTACATGCCTTTTAGTCTGAAAATAAACTAAAATACTCCTATCTATGGCCGCAACACTTGCCCCATTTATTGAGTGCTTTACACTTGGTATCATATACCTCAAAAGTGTTACAAGTTTACTTTCATGACACCTTTAAGTAGAGATGTCTGTCACCTCCTTCTTCTTTTGTTCTTCCAGATAGAGAGGACAATTCCTTTTCTAATGTCCTGGATTTTGACAATGGTGGCAATTGCCTTTCTTGGTCACACCTCCCTTGGCCTTGAGAGCTGAAGATGACTTGGGCTCCTGGCTAGCATCAGAACCTTTCTTAGCTTTTCCCTTGCCCTTACGCTTGGAATTTCCTTTCTTTCTCGTGATCACCATCACAGACTTAGGCTTGTCCTTCTTCATATGTGTCTTGGCTATCCTCACCATGCCCAACAACTCTGACAGTGGCCTATCAAAGTTGGTCATGTTGTAGTTCATCACAAATTGACTGTAGGATTCTGGCAACGATTGCAGTATCACGTCAGTAGCCAACTCTTGGCTCAGTGGAAATCCCAATCTTATCAGGTTCTCCACATACCCAATCATATTAAGTGTGTGATGACCAACTAGATCTCCTTTTGTCATGACGCACTTGAACAGTGCCCTTGAGACATCATATCTCTCTTGCCGTGCTTGATCTTCATACATGTTCCTGAGATGCTGAATCATCTCAATGACACCCATGTTCTCATGTTGTCTCTGCAACTTGTGGTTCATAGAGCACAACATCAAGCACTTTGCATCAATGGCATCATCAGAATGCTTCTTGTAAGCATCCCTTTCTGTCTTTGGTGCATTAGGAGCAGGTTCCTCTAGAATTGGAGTATCCAGGACATAAAGCTTTCGCTCTTGAGTGAGAACAATTCTCAATGTCCTATACCAGTCGTGGAAGTTTGTCCCATTTAGCTTGTCCTTTTCAAGGACCTATCGCAAAGAAAAGTGATTGTTGTTTGTTGTCATTTGTACTACAAAAAGGAAAATATGCAATCTTAGTCCAAAACTCATTTTTTACTTATTTGATTGATTTAAAAAATTGACGATATAATTAGGCCTTTAATTAATTACTGCTCCCACTATTTTACTTCAAATTGATAGCCCTCACCATCAATTTGGAAGATTGCAGCGTACAACCTTCTAGTGGGTAAGATCCTAAAATCCTCTAAATCATGGACCAGCTAGGGCTGTCACCCACAACTTAGATCTTCCAGGTAGGCAACTTTTGCCAATTGCATCATATGCAACTCTTGATAAGATGTCATATACAACTCTTTGCAATGATCATCTCCATGCCTCAAGGTACTAGATCCCATCTAGATCACCTTGTTAAGTCCGACCCAAAGAAAACACGATGAATATGCACCCTGCTTTGGCAGGCCCACACATTCATCCTTCACGCTTCCACGAGATAGACGGTGCACCACGCTAGGGCGTGCCCACACTTGATCGATCAAGATTTTCACGTGTGTCACATTTGGAAGGCATCTAAAACTTAATATTTAATGATGGATTTGGTTTTTATATACATATACATATCCAATCACCACAATACATAGTACGTATCATATACATGCTATATCCCACTGGAAAACATGCAAAATGATAAAAGCGATGATTATGGCCATCCTAATGTGATTCCTCGAGCCAAGAGGAATCATAGTCATCTAGGTCTACATCACATGCAACCTGTACAAGATGAACTCTGTGCTTTGCCTTTCTGGGTTTGATCAACTCATCACATGACTAATCGGCTCGCCATCAGGCTGGTCGGCTGGGTCCCACCAGCCGATCGGTTGGCTCCTCCAACCGATCGGTTCGCCTGGTCGTCGTGCATCTCATCATGGCCGCCAACCACTCGTCTCGCTCCTCGAACCGGTCATCAACCGATCGGCTCACTCCTTGAACTGATCGTCTCGAACGTCAACCGATCGGTTCACTCCTTGAACCGATCATCTCAGCTCTCGTCAGGATGTCCTCCGTTCTTTGACATAACAGGAAATAAAATTCTATCCTATTTTACATTGTAAAAAGAGAAACCTCGAGTTACATTCGAGGGGAGAAAAGGTAGGAAAGAAATCTCAAATTATTTCGAGTTACATCAGGAATAGGAGAAACGGAAGATCGGTGCACAGACCGAGATGCAAGCAACCACATACAACCATACACAAATAGGGTTTATTGGCCATAACCACACTATACATCCACCAAAAAACTCATTTAAGGGTGACATGTATCGAGTGCATTCATATTACATATCATATATGCATATTGGGATTTGTGGATTTAGGATTGGACATGCATAAAGCCAATTTTATTTGCATCGTATGCAATAAATAAAGGCGACAAACCAAAATCGATCATATCGATAATCCTAAAGTATAGAGCAGTTGACGTGGCTCTGATACCACTGTTGGGTTTTAGGGGAGGCAGAGAAGGCATCAAAATTTTTTTTCTCCTCCCCAAACCTAGAACAAGGAAACATGTCAACGTCTATACAATAGGAAAGGATGGTTTGTGGAATCATACCTTGTCCCGAGGCTTGCTCGGCGACAATACGTCGCGGCTTGCGCAGTCTTCACCTCCGGTCTTGGACGGTGTCTGTGCAGCTCCTGGTCTCACATGGACTATCGACTCCTGGTCTCACCGGGACTGTCAGGATTGACAACTGTCCTCCGAGCGGTAGAAATCTCCCGCCTCTGAAGTAGTCCACACGGACCACCTAGAACTTCAATCTCCTTGTCTCACAAGGAATTGGAAGGAGTTGCACCCTCCTATCAGCGTACTAGTCACTGATACACTCTCCTGCCACCAGTCACTTTCTGCAGTTGTCTTTCCCTTATTGTGCCTCCCTTATCGGGTAGCACTTGCTCGGGCTCTCTCGGTTACCAAAACCAGAGAGAACGACAACTTTACAGAGCAACTGGTTGCACTGAGTTGTACTTTGAGAAGCCCCCAATACCCCTATATATAGGAGGGTCATGGGACAGGGTTCTCTATCCCGGTCAATGTGGGACTAAAGCAGGAGTAGAAGGGTTCGAGATTTTTCACAAAACAACCAACTGTGCAACCTGAACCGATTGTTTCATTTCTAAAATGGTCGGTTGGGGACCTGAGCCGGTCGGTTGACACCTCAACCGATCGGTTGGGACCCATGAAATGGTCGGTTCAATTCTGAACTGGCCGGTTCGTGGTCCTGATCAGTTCCCGATTGACTTTTCTTATTTTGTTTCTAATTGGTACCAAATACCAATCCTTGTTCCAATCAAATTGGGCAAGTGAAATGAAAAGAAATTTCTCACCAACCTGAATTTCCCAACTTGCTCGGTTGGACCAGTTGAACCAATCGTTTCAACACTTGAACTGATTGTTTCACCCTGTCCATGAGCCGATCGACTCACCACCTGTGCCGATCGGTTCACCAAGCTCAGCTGATCGGTTCATCACATGAGCCGATCGGTTGGAAGTGCAAATTGTGCAGAAACAGTCAATTGTAGTTTCAATCAATCAGATACTCTAATCAATCAGTCCAACACCTTGAACATTATGATACAGAGCTATCAATTGATTGAGTGTTTAATTGTACTACTAAACTCCTTTAGTAATCAATCTAAACATTGTTTGTGGACAAAACTCCTCTTCCAGGTTAAATCCTATGTGTGTGACCCTACAGGTCCATTTCACATTGGCAGTGAAAGTCCATAACACTTATGACTTCACAAGCAAAGAGCAGTGCCTAGTCACACATCAGTGCTACCCAAGTGAAATAGAAAGTTGGAGAACCACTTTCAATCCTACAATCCGTGAATGGTGTTATAGTGAATGTATAATTCCTTTGTCACTGATATCCCGAATGAACTCCAGGCATGGAACAGTCATCCTGTCAATGTTCATTCACTTTTTGATCTCAGAGTAGATTGGAAGAGATATGTATGACATCAATATCACATACTAATTCACACATGCGTGCATGCCTTTCTCAATCCTACTCATCAAGTGGACATGGATATCAAACTCCCTCAGGAGGGACAAATCCCATATCTATCACTCATCCCTCAAAAGCCCCATGTGTCAAAGCCACCCAATCATCACCTTTATAACAACCCATATTTCAGGACTGCGTTTGATGATGTCAAAGTGTGCCCAACGACATGTGTTGAGTGTAGTGATTTTAGGTCAAAGAATCACATTCACCACCATCACTGTGAGTAATTACTGTGACTACCATGTCATGGTTCCATGTGTCAAACTCACGGTGGGTCTGTCCGGTACACTTGTTCTCTAACAAGTACCTATGTGTTTGGTTTGATATCTCTATATCATGACTAATGAGATTCTATCATCAACCAACACCACAATCTAGTCTTGTGTGTCATTGCTGTCTATCTACCTTCCACAATGACATCTGACTAGGGACATAACAAGAATGTACAAACTCTTAGCATCTGTATGATCTCATCGTTCAGGTCCTGAACCTGAAAACATACGTCATTGAGTACTGTAATTCTCTAGACATTCAATCTGTTCTATCACTATCTCATATGACTGAACCAGAAAGAATTGGAAGCTTGCCTTTGATGTTTATCAAATCAATCTTAATGTATCCCACCAATCATCCCATGATTGGCTCTCACGGCATACATACCAACACTTTCCTCCCCCACCCACATTGGCTCAGACATGAAGAGTCCTCTTCTCTTTTTATTGTTGTCCTTCCTGTCCGCCTTTAGAATGATAAGTGCATGATCCGACTCATATATAGGTAGATGGAATACCTTGTAATATGTGAAAAGGTTCCTCCAATCCAGATTGGGAAAAAATCTATCAAGTCTCTGTTGTAACAGTGTTCTTTCAGTAAGACCTCATTTCCAAGTGAAGACATTCCCCTCAAAACCAGCATCCATCAGCTCACAATCGTCAATAACATCCCGAAAATTCTGCATGAATTTGTCATCTTTTGGGGCCCCCCTTTCTTCTCATAATTTGACACTATCTCATTGAAATCTTCGAAAAAGATAGTTGGGTCCTCTGCCTCTTACTTGATCTTTCTCATGAGCTCCCAAGTCTTGAACTTGTTTGCCTGGTCCGCCCATCCGTAAATCCCCACTGCTCTCCACTTTGCGCCACTTTTGGTATTCTTGACCACAACTGTCACATGCCTTTGAGAGTACTTAATCACCTCCACATCTGATTCCTTTCACCAAAAACCCAAACCACCTGCCCTTCCCTCACCATAAATGCACAAGCCATCTGTGAATCCATAGCTCCTCTTTACATCTTCCAGCTTCCTGTCAGCTATCATAGTTTCCATAACGAAAACTATGTTTGGACGTTCTCTCCAAACCCAAGCTTGGAGAGCCTTGCACGTTTCAGGGTCGCCCAACCCCTGACAGTTCCAGCTGAAGATTTTTCATTGGCCTTCACGGGATTGGGCACTGCCAATCTCCACTACTTGGGTCGTGATGACCCCAAATCTACCTGGTGCTTCTTCAATGTGCATCCTGTATCTTTTGTCTCTCAAATCAGTCGTTGGTAGTTCATCCAGGTCCATATCACTCACCTCCCCACTCCTCCCCCTATTCCTTGTTGCTCGTTCCCACACCACCTCCTCATCTGGGATTCCTAGTCTCACCCCTCAACTCATTTTGTAGACCAATGGTTGATGTCTTTTTTTCCCCTTGGACTGTTTGTTCCCCTGTTTCCCTTTCAAGCCTACTTCTTTTCTCCTCTGTTCCCTCGTAATAACTCTTTTTGAAGCACTGTTCTTATCTGTGTTGTGAACGTCACCTAACCTTGGTCTTTGCCCATGCACGCTCTCATGCTCCTTCAGTTCACCATCACACCAGTTCTACTTTTCTGTCTCCGAAGCATGGTCTATGACTGCCTTCTTTCCTTCCCTTTGTTGTTGTTCATGTATGCAGGTTGCCTCTTCCCCCTCCTCGATCTGCTGCCTCGTGTGCTCCCAGGGTTCAACATGGGTGGATGCTTCATCATCTATTTCCAACAGATCTGCCTCTGGTGCTATCTCTACTATTCGTTCACAGCCTTTCAGTCCCGGCAGTTCTTCCTTTGTGTAACACATCGTCACTTTCTCATGCATCGTCCCCCATGTTGTATCACTGCTGTCAACATGTTGCTGTGAGCGATCTTCTTCCTCCACCGTAAGGGCTTCTTTTCCCTTCCCACCCTCTATGTGGGAAGCCCCTGCCTTCTCCCCCCTCACACCATCTTTTCCTCCATCTCACAACCCTTGCAATCCTCCTTCCTTCCCCCAATCATGCCCCCTTCTTCACATACTGTTCGTCCCCCCTTTGACTCCGGACGACGTCCTGTCCCTCCTGAAGTCGCCTCCAACCACCAGCATCCCATGCCTCTCCTTGCTTCCTCATACTGTCCTCCCTTCCCTGCCACTCTCCCCGACCCTCCTCCCCCTTCTGCCTTTCTCCCTCACCTCTCGTCTCCCCCCCCTACACTACTATCTTCTTCCTCACCCTCCGCCCTGCTCGCCCCACCCAAGGAATACTTCTTCTTGAACATGAGCTTCCGTCGTGTCCCCCCTTGCCTTCTTCCCTATCGTTTTCTGCTCTTTGCTGTTTCCATGGTGACGCTCACATCCATCGGCCCCAGTGTTGCTGCTGTTCGCCTCCTTCCTCGTTGTTGTTGCAATCTCGGTCCACATGACCTATCATACCGTAGTTGAAGCAGAACATCGCCAGCCGTTCATATTTGATATCCACATCGACGATGCACCCACTTTTAACCTTAAGCTTTAGGGTTCTTCTTAGGGGGTGAATTACATCCAGCAATACTCAGACGTGAACTGAGGAGTCCCACCCCGATCCATCCCTGTCCGTTGCCACCACCACACCTATGCGTCCCAAGATTTCCCTCATCGTCATCTCCCCTCTGTACCCCATGGGTAGGCCATAGAGGCACACCCAAAAGGGTGTTTGGTTGATTTGTAGGTGCCCCAGTTGCTCCTCCTTATCCACCTCTTTGAACAGTAGAAGCCGCCCGTCAAAATTCCATGGGGCTCCATCCATGACCCTTTGTTTATCTCGCCAGTGAGAGAATTGCATTGCGAAGGCGTCGCCCTCCAACTTCTTGAAGACCACCGTCTCGCGTAGACTCCATGCCTGTGACAGAGTCCTTTCCATCACATTCAGGTTATAGGTGTGATCGGTTAGAAGGCACCCCACCAATGCCAGTTCTGTGTGATCTTCCTCTTCCTCATCGCTGACTAACAAGTTGCCGTCGATTGGTTCCTCATCGTCGTCCGTCAATTTTAGTCCTGCATAACGATCCGCCAGCTCCTTCGCTATGAAGCCAGGACCCAACACGCCGCTGCATGCTTGAACCTGCAAGGGGAAGCCCTAATCTAAAGGGGGTGGACGTATGCAGCTTGCGAAACCCTAATCTCTAGAGTGAGACGGGCGCAAAGAGACGAGGCAATTACTTAGTTCTATACTTATGAATACTATTATAAAATGATTTAAGATGCTTAATTTGCTTTTCTTTAAATCATGGACAATTGAGAGGAATAAGAGGCAAGTAGGATAGCCTCATATAAAATGAGTTGAGGAGGAAGAGGCGGCACTAATTTTGGAATTAAATGAATTTTATAAGGCACTTCCTCTCTCCTAAAATGAATTTTTAATAAAATGCATATATGCTCCTTTATCCATAGCTTGGAAAGGGAACTTCGTATCCACTTTCATTTATTACTTGCAAAAACTACCAAGGGAGCTTGGATAAATAGGAGGATGACCCCCAACGTATTGGTAAGCTTCTTGACCTTCTTTCACCATGATTTCATGGTGGAAATCGAAAATAAATGATGGATTTCTTCTTTTCTCCATGCAATCTTCTATCCTAGCCATTTCTTTTCACCCAAAAGCTTGAGGAAGAGCTTGGGATAGTTGAGAAAGCTTCTTCCACCATTAAAGACGTGGATCTTGGAGCTTTGAAGCTCAATTGGAGGCGGGTTATATAACTTGAACCCCTTTACATTGTTATTCAACTATCAACCTTGCAATTTCGTTAATTCCTTCATCTTCTTGATTAATTGTTGGTTGAAATTGGTAATTCCATGAAATAAGAAGTACTAGGATCTTCAGGGACGAAGGTAGATGATGATGACATCATCTTGGACACATTTCCCAAAGAAATTGTATTTCATTCAGTTTCATCAAGTTGCTCATTCGGTTTCAACAAAACCGTTTGAAAGCAAACGGTTTCATCAAACCGTTTGAAACTAAATGGTTTCAAACCATTTGGGAGAGTTGACCAGGGTTGACTGTTTGGAAAAGTTGATTCTAATATTGATGGTTGATGACCCACCAAATTTGATTGATTAATTCCAAAGGGTTCATCAATTGAAGGTTAATCAATTAGCAAACCCTAATCGGGTTAAGTGCTGAAATTCAATTTGGTTAATTTAGATTTTTGGGTGTTTGAGCCCAAACGGTCTCAAGACCATTTGTAGGTCACCCAATACCATTTGAAGGTCTAGGGTTAAGTATGGTTGAGCAATTGAAGGCCCAGAGATACCAAATTGAAATGCAATTAAGTGTTGATTTGGTGATCAATCCAATGATCTAAACCCTATTGGAATTTCACAAATTCCAAGGATAGGATGAGGCAAACGGTCTGAAGACCGTTTGGAGGTCATCTAAATGACCTCAAGACCGTTTGGGGTCAGGTCATGTCAAAAGTTTGATGATGGTTCATTGGTTTCAAATGAATCAGTTCCATAATGTTGAACAATGATGACTACTCGATTCAAAGTCATAATTGAAGGATTCTTGAGTTGAAACCCTAGATCAATTGGGTTCAAAAACCCTAATTGTTGGTCTAATTGAAGGTTGATTAAATAGTTCAAGTGACAAAGAAATCAGGGATTCAATTGATATTGGTCCATCCATTGAAATCATGAATCGTGTAAGTATTGAAGGGACTTTTTGGTCCATTCGGTTTTGAGATGGTTTTGACCAAACGATCTTAAGACCGTTTGAGCCCAAATGGTCTCAAGACCATTTGAGTCCAAATGGTCTCAAGACCGTTTGGGACCAAATGGTCTCAAACCATTTGGAGACCCAAAGTGCAAACGGTTTCAACACCTATTTTGTCTAATCGGTTTCAAGAACAATTTGCCCAAATGGTTTTCTACCAATTGAATTTTGAGAACTAAGATTATTTAGGGCCTATGTAATCAGATCTTTTTGAGGTGCAACATGGTGGATCCATTAGGACATCCCATGTAATTGAAGGTCCAATAGGGTCAATCCAATTGGATACCCAATGCAATTGAAGATTCAATTGGTTAAATCCAATTGATCAACTAATGGAATTGAAGGTTCAGTTGGTCAATTCATTTGGAACCCTCATATAATTAAAGGTTCAATTGATTAAACTATTTGGAAACCTAATGTACTTAGATGATTGATACCCTTAGTGGGATTAATCATTGATGCACAATGATGTAATAATTCAATACATCATGTTAACCCTAAATGTATGTATTTGAATAAAGGGTAGGTTCAATCTAATTAAGAATAGAGTAGTGGACATCCTGAGTAGAATGAGAGAGAAAAATTCATACATGAATGACAATCATGTAGCACTTAAGCCTAAAACATCGAAAATGATGTGACATACAATTAGGGTATGATCATTGAATAAGAGATCATAAAACCCTAATTGAGTTGATTAATGAACTCAAACCCTAATTTAGGGCAATTCTGAGCGAAACCCTAAACTAATAAGATAATGTGAAATGAAATTGGGGTAATGACATGAGTAACCCTAATTTAGGGTATTTTGATGATAAACCCTAATTAGGATGAATAGTAAACCCTAGTTGTGGGTAATGGAATATAACACCCTAATTGGAAGAAATAGTAAAACCTAACCCTAAATTGGGTTTTAGTATATGATAATTCCTGATGAGGTGTGAATAGTAAACCCTAATGTTGAAATAGGGTAAAGGCATGTGAAACCCTAATTGAGGGTGATGCGATGTGAAACCCTAATTGAGGTTGACTCCATGTGAAACCCTAATTTAGGGTGATGCAATGTGAAACCCTATTTGAGGGTGATGCCATGTGAAACCCTAATCAAAGGAGCCCTAATACAGGGTGAAGGTATGTGAAACTCTAATTTTGAATTATAATACATGAAGCCCTAACGTTGGGCAATATGATAACGAACCAGAACCCTAATAATAAAATAGTGGGTCAAGCATTATAAAGGTGAAATATCTCAAATGGTTGATTATAGACAACCTTATAGTAAGCAATACCTTAACTTGAGATGAGTCCATATCATTGAAGATAGTTGGACCATTCTTGTGTGTGACCTATGCACTTCATGGTAAGAGTGATAGGTTAGTGAATGAAAGTATTAAGATGGGAAACACCTTAATCCAAGATAAGTTGATAACTCAAGTAAGTTGGAAGTGATGAGGAAAGTCATACATCAAGATAAGATAGATATCACTTTTAGCATTTTAGGGTTGATTTACCTTGATGTACCTCAAATCCAATATACTTGGACAAGAAACACATGAAGCGTGTTATGTAATTTGTTACAATGAAATGTAATGAGTTCGATATAATTTGATAAGTATAGGCTAATATACCTAGAGAATGGGGTTAAGCCAAACTAATGAGTATGATGTAATCATACCATGATAAGGATGAGAAATGAACTCATACCTTGTATTGATAATCATTTAATGATAAATGTTAAGAGTAATAAACATGATTGTATACTTGAGATGTGTGATGGCCTTGTGAGTCATATGATTAAGATGTTGCCTAGTGATAGGTGACAAGATGTTTTATGGGTCTTGTGAGCCATGATGTTAATTGTTACCTAGTGAGAGGTGACAAGATATTAAATGTGATCTATGAGCCATGAGAATGGTTATTGCCTAATGTGAGGTGACAAGACGTGGTAATCTATGCTAAGATGCACATGATTGGTAATAACCCAATACCTGGAATAATATCACAGGATTGCCATAGTTCAATACCTAGAATAATAACACAGGATTGGTTAAATCCCAATACCTAGAATAATATCACAGGATTGAAATAGTTCAATACCTGGAATAATAACACAAGATTGGTTAAATCCCAATACCTAGAATAGTTGCACAGGATTGGTTAAATCCCAATACCTGGAATAATATCACATGATTGACATAGTTCAATACCTGGAATAATAACACATGATTGGTTAAATCCCAATACCTAGAATAATAACACATGATTGGTTAAATCCCAATACCTGGAATAATATCACAGGATTGACATAGTTCAATACCTGGAATAATAACACAGGATTGGTTAAATCCTAATACCTAGAATAGTTGCACATGATTGGTTAAATCCCAATACCTAGAATAATATCACAAGATTGGTTAAATCCCAATACCTGGAAAAATATCACAGGATTGGTTAAATCCCAATACTTGGAATAATAGCATAGGATTGGTTAAATGTCAATACCTGGAATAATATCACATGATTGGTTAAAACCCAATACCTGGAATAACTACACAGGATTGGTTAAAACCCAATACCTGGAATAACTGCACAAGATTGGTATTAATCCCAATACCTAGAATAGTTTCACCAGATTGACATAGTTCAATACCTAGAATAATGTCACATGATTGACATAGTTCAATACCTAGAATAATGTCAAAGGATTGACATAGTTCAATACATGGAATAGTTGCACAGGAATGGCATAGTCCAATACCTAGAATAGTTGGGAATGTCATAGTCCAATACTTGGAATGGATACACAGGAACAATATAAGTCCAATGCTTGTTCTAGTTGTACAAGATTGGTATAATCCAATGACTAGAATATTTATACATGATTGGTATGGACCAATGCCTAAACAAGACATGATGAAGTACACTCTCATGTCCAGTATAAACCAATACCTATTTAGTGGATTGGGTAAGGCCATCAGATAGAAACAAGAAAGAGTCATGGGTGACATATCTGAGCAATGAGTATCATGAGAAAAGCACGAGATGTTGAGTTAATATAATAGATATATGATATACATGTTCTTCCTATTCCTTATAAAGAGAATAGATATTTTAAATGCCCTATCATAGATAATTGCAATATTTAAAGATGAGAATGATATAAACTTCTTATCCTCTATTCAGATTTATATTATAAACTGCAATAATAATGTTTCTGGCAGAGAGTTATATCTCTCATTGGGGCAATTTTCAATTGTCTCACCCCCATGGGATCCAACATTTTTAGGTGGACGAGCATGGAGGAGATTGAGAATATCTTGCAGAGGAAGAACTTCAGCAATAGTAGGTACAACAGCAACAGCTCAGGTGGAGTATGCTGTCTGTCGTGTTTATAGATAGAAGTCCTATGTGTCATCTCTGTACTCTCAGGTCCTCGGAGTTAGTAATTAATATTTTTTTTACAACATTTTGAGATTTTGGCTTGATGCCTCGAGGTTCTTATGCTGTCTGTGTTTAGCTTTTAACAAGGTAGTTGATGTTGTAACCCTCGAGAAGAGATGATACAAGATATGTACTTATGAACCAGGATGTAAATGTAATACATTGGTTCTTGTTGAAAGAGTTTTCCTATGATTGGATTTATCTGAAAAAGGTTTTAATTTTTAGTGATTTTCATTAATCCACTGCAAATGATCACTTCCGCTTAATTAATCTTGTTTTTGTGAGTTGGATGCCACAAAATGGGTCCCCAAGCTAACTCCGTATCCCAAAGTTTGAGTTGGGAACTGACACTCTCCTTTCTTATAGGAAAAAGGTAGACATAGTGTTGATAGTTGCTACACTAAGCATATGATAGGTGATATAATCCATTTCAACAACTTTACCAAAAAGCAAGGAGGTTCGGTTACCTTTAGGGACAATAATAAAGGTCAGGTTAAAGGTGAGGGTGATTTAGGTGAATCCTTGTGCATTAAGAATGTTCTTTTTGTGGATGATCTACATCACAATTTAATATGTGTAAGTCAATTATATGATAATGATTACCTTGTGTTGTTTACTTGTTTTGAATTCTTGATTCTAGATTCCTTCACCTATCAAGTAATATATAAGGAAACTAGAAGTGGTAATATTTATGTAATTGTGCTTGAATCTATTAAGCATGTTGTTGGTAGATGCCTAGTAGTAAACTCCAATGATGTTTCTCTTTGGCATTATTGTCTTGGTCATGTAAATATGCATCAGTTAAAGAAGTTGAGCAAAAAGGACTTGGTCAAGGGACTTCCCAAATTGGATTTTGAAAAGGATGAGGAATGCCAACCTTGTACCCAAGGAAATAAAAATAATCCTCTTTCAAATCCAAAGGAGTCCTTAGTACCAAGAGAGCTCTTGAACTTCTTCACATTGATCTATTTGGACCAATGAGAATTCAATCGCTTTGTGGTTCCAAGCATTGCCTTGTTATTGTCGATGATTTCTCTAGATATACTTGGACCTTCTTTCTTGTTTCAAAGTGTGACACACTTGATGTTTTCTCAAGTTTTTGTAAACGAGTTGATAATGAAGCTTCTTGCAGGATCGTTTCCATCTATAGTGATTATAGGGGAGAATTTGAAAATGATCTTTTATAAAATTTTTGTGATGAATCTAGATATGCACATAACTTCTCTTCACCTCAAACACCTCAACAAAATGGGTAAGAGAGGAAGAATAGGTCACTACAGGAGATGGCTAGGACCATGCTTTTAGAGTATGACACTCCAAAGAAGTTTTGGGCTGAACCCGTCAGTACCTCATGTTTTGTGCAAAACTGGGTTTTACACATCCTTCTTTAAAGAAAACCCCCTATGAGATACAACGTGGTAGGAAGCCTTATATCGAGTATTTTCATGTTTTCAGATGTCCTTGTTTTGTTTTGAATACAAAATATTCTCTCGACAAGTTTGATATGAAATCTTACAAGGTTTTCTTTCTTGGATATGGAACTACTAGCAAGGCTTATAGAGTCTTTAATGTTGATCTTGCTAAAGTAGAAGAATCTATAAATGTTAAGTTTATTGAGACTAACACCTCTATTCCCAAAGATATTGTTCCAAATGATGATGTTGCAGGTGAGGTAATTCCTATTATAAAAGAACTCAACATCACCCAAAAGGGAAAAGAGGTGGTCATTCAAGAAGAAGAGAAAGATTAAGAGAATAAGGTTCCAACTCCCTGATTTACAAAGAATCATCCAAAAGAGCTGATTTTAGGTGATCCATTTGAAAGAGTGAAGACGCATGCTGCATTCAACAAAGAACAAGCCAACAATGTTTTCATCTCACAACTTGAGCCAAAGAACGTCAAAGAAGCTCTTGGGGGTGATGAATGGATCCTATTTATGCAATAAGAGTTGGAGCAATTTATAAAGAAGAAAGTATGGACCCTAGTGCCAATACCAAGTGATAGAAAGATCATTGGCACCAAGTGGGTCTACCACAACAAGCTTGATGAAAGAGGCAAAGTGGTAAGGAACAAATCAAGGTTAGTGGCTCAAGGCTGCAATCAGTAAGAAGGTATCGATTTTGATGAAACATATGCACCTATAGCTAGACTTGAGTCCGTTCATATGTTACTTGCTTCTTCTAATTATAAAAACTTTCTTCTTTATCAAATGGGTGTTAAAAGTGTGTTTTTGAATGGTACAATTGAGGAGGAAGTGTATGTTGCACAACCCTTGGGCTTTGAACATGATAGTTTACCTAACTATGTTTATTTGTTGCAAAAATCTTTCTATGGACTCAAACAAGCACCTCGAGATTGGTATGAGAAATTAAAGAACTTTTTGTTAGATCATGGGTATATCATGGGCAAAGTCGATTCTACCTTATTTACAAAACACACTTCTAAAAATTTTCTTATCATTCAAATATATGTTGATGATATCATTTTTGGCAGAACTAACCTTGATCTTTGTAAAGAATTTAGTGATCTTATGCAGAGTGAAGTTGAGATGAGTATGATGGGTGAGCTCACATTCTTCCTCATATTTCAAATAAAGCAAACTAAAGATGGGAACTTCATTAACCAAGGTAAGTACACAAATGAGCTACTCAAGCTCTTTAGGATGGAGAACACCAAGTCAATGGACACACCCATGTCAAACACCTCCAAACTTGACAAAGATGAAGAAGGTGAAAAGGTAGTGAGAAGCTCTATAGAGGTATGATTGGAAGTCTACTTTACTTAACTGCCTCTAGACCTGATATAATATTTAGTGTTGGTTTGTGTGCTCACTTTCAATAAAATCCCAAGAAATCACATCTTATAGCTGTCAAGAGGATTTTAAGGTACTTAGCCAAAACCCAAAATTTTGGACTATAGTATCCCAAGTCAAGGGACTTCACTCTTATGGATTATAGTGATGCGGATTATGCAAGATGCTTGATTGATAGATAGTGCACAAGTGGCACTTTCTTTATCCTAGGATAATGCTTGGTGTCTTGGTTCTCTAAGAAATAGAACACAATGGCATTATCAACCATTGAGGCTGAATACATTGCAGTCAGGAGTTGTTGTGCCCAAGTTCTATGGATGAAACAAATGCTCCAAGACTTTAACATTCATTTTGATGCTTCTCCTATCTATTATGATAATACTAGTGCAATTAACTTGTCATATAATCCTATCTTGCATAGTAGATCTAAGCATATAGAGATTCACCATCATTTTCTTTGTGATCGCATTGCCAAAAAGGATATCTATATCACGCCTGTGTCATGGAAAATCAGTTGGCAGACATTTTCACTAAACCTCTAGCTAGAGAGCAATTTAACTTTATTAGATCTAAACTACTCATAACTGCTTTGAATGAATGTGATATGCCTTCTAGCTAGTTGGTATCTATCTTATATGCTTTGCCTATGTTTTGATCATATTTTCTTTCTAATATGCTAAAATTTAGTCTTTCATGTTCTTTTTGCCTTGTTTTTCTCTTGTTTTTGAGTACTTTTTGCAAACACTTGTTTTATCGCAAAATAGTACCCAATGATGAATGATATGTTCCTAAGTATGTTAAAATGAAAAATAGACTTGAAAAATAACTTTAATTAGCACTCTAATGGCTAGAAATTAGAATTTCTAATGTTGGTTTAGTTGGACCATCAGTCGCTTTTTCAAGAGCCTATCGGTCGAGTTTTTGAGTCATTGAACTTGACCGATGGTCGTACTGGAGAAAATATAAGTTAGGTTTGGCTGACCTTTCTCCCTCTAAACTAGAGAAAAATTGACCGATCCAACCTCTAGCTCCCTCAAGCTCTCAACCCTAGCCCCGACCTTCCTCTCCCTAGCCCTAGTTCGACCTAGATCGACCTCCCTTGACCTTTTTCCTATCAACCCTAGGTGTGTGGATGGGTTGTGGTAGTATTTCTCTTGATTTTTCTCTCTCCATCCTCTCTATTTTGTCTCCATGGCATCCAGCAGGAGAAATAGGGTGGCCCCATATGGACCACCATCTTTGTCTTCCAACTCGCATCTTATACCCATTAATGATACCTTCTTTGTCTCCAATGAGGATCTTAATAGGTATAAGGAGCTCCTTCCTTGGAATCCTTTTCCATTCTATGCCCTTTTTGAGCCAACCCCACATAGACAAAGGGTTATCAATCAAGTAGTCAAGTTGCTATACAATCACCATATCTCCGCCTTGTGTGTCGAACGCTTGTGCTACAACAAATCCATAACTAGCACGAAAGCAATTCATGAATTCTATGCTAACTTGCAATGGAATTATAACACACTCGTACCACCACCCAATACTCAAATATTCCTCACTTTCAATGATCGTCGGGAAGAAATTCCAAGTCTCCGAGGATACCCTGAACATCTTCTTATCGGGTACTAAGGTGACTGACACTTGGAGGAAGGACTACCCTGAGTATTTTGACTTAGTTGAACCTGAGGCCTTCTACAAGCAATATGATCTCACTTTTTCTGACATTCATAAATACTTGAAGAAGCCTTAGTTCCCATATAGGAAGAATTGTACCATTCTCTCCTCCACCTTAGACCTCAAGAACCACATACTTTCCCTAGTTTTTTAATACAATATTCATCCCAAGAATAATTAGACTAAAATTATAGAAAACAACTGCAATAATTATGTATTGTCTCCTGAAAAACATGAGAGTCAAATGGTCTCATTATGTCCTTCATCACATGACATATTTGACTCCGGTAAGAACACACGTGGCACCCACCCTCCCTTCCCAGCCTTGATCTGTGGTCTTTTTCAACTTGCCACTGGCAAATCTCTTTTCCATGACCTTCACTAAAAACCAGTCCAGAAAGGATTTTGCATCAATGAGACCACACTTCAAAAGTCTGTGCCTATCCCTTCCTCTACCAAACCTAGAGCCTCTTCCTCTACCTCCACCCGTGCAACTCCACCACCTCATCCTTCCAGACCCATCCGTGCCTCGTTCCATGTATCCAATCAAACCCTTATGGGCTACATGATGCATCAACATGCATACAACCTTTAGGTTTAGGAGTACATGTATCAAGATCTCTGTTCCATCATGTCTAACATGAACCTATCCTATGTACATCCTTATCCTACCTACCATCCCTACTTAGAAGGTGACTATGCATCCTATGCATACGATCACTTTTACCCAGCCCCTCCACCTAATTCTTCTGCTGCTACACCCTCTACTGCTGGTGGACCTACTCATGGAGTGTTGTCTCTTCCTGGTGGCCCCTTGATCACCTTGCTTACTGGTCTTGGTACTTCTACTCCCACCTTCCCTTAGGCCAATGAGCTTCATGCTCTTGGCATGTCTTGGGCTGAGTAGGATGCCTATTGTCCCGTTCATGGTTTTAGTTCTCTTGCTAATGAGGAGATGCCATACCAGGATGATGAGGAAGTTGTTGTTGATGATGAGGAGGCTTCTGAGGATGATGAGGATGATGATGGTTCTGATGGATTTAGTGGTGCCTCTAGTGATGAATGTGATGCTACTTCCTCTACTACACCTTCAGACGGAGACATTGACTACAAGCCAGAAGCTTCGGATGCTAATGATGATGATGATGATGTGGACATAGATGACCTAGATGTTTAGATTTTATAGTTTTAGTCTAGATGATAATCATATATATATTTCTAGGCTATTTTGTACTAAAAACATCTAGGCACATTTTCTTAGCCGTATTATTTTATCATCATGTTTTCAACATTTTGGTTTTTTAGTTATTTCTAAGGACACGCTCTCTGTGCTGTAATCTTAATCATATGTACACTTACTCTTTGATTTAATATATCTCATGAGTCGGAATCATGTTTACCATATTTGCATTATAACTTAGACTTCTTGTTTCTCTCGTCTCTATTTTGGTGTATGTTTTTGAGATTGCATGTTGTAGATGTATAGTTGTTTATTCTTAGAGAAGACGTGTTTCTGTGCTCTTCTACCCCCTTCCTTTTTGATAATGTAAAAAGGGGGACATAAGTTCAATGTTTTGAAGCTCAACCATATTGATTTTTATTGTGTATGTGATCCTTTTCTTATTCATTATATGCTTTATCATGTGACTTACTAAAGGACCATATAGTATATATGTTATATTGTTTTGTGGAGAAAGACTAACTATCCAGGTAACAGTAAGCATAGATTGAGGGGGAGAAATTCACATTGTTCAAATCATGAATCCCCCTACAACTCACAAGGATAAGGTATAATGTTACATATCATTTTCAATATGATTGAGGAACATTTTGTCATTGTCAAAAAGTGGGAGAATGTTGACTCGAGAGTTATACATTACCCATGTTTTGATAATGACTTAACCATTCCATTTCTATGTATCTAATATGTTTGTTCAAGATTGATTTCAGGCTTCAGGTACATGAAAAGGATCAAATTACACATGCCCTAGCTTATTCAAGTAAGTCAAAAGCAATGCAAGTGTGTGTTTTAGGAAATCACTCCAAATGGCATTAGATGATTTTTGCAATCACTTGTATTGATGATATGACTTGTAACTAAGATGATAAAAAATTAGGGACACTTAATTCCAACATTTGATCACTCAAATGTCAATTTAGAAATTTTGTCACAGGTTGTTTATCGGTTGAGTTGGAAACTCAACCGATCCAGTGATGGATTTTCTAGAGAGACTAATCGGTCAAGTTGTACACTCATAAAACTCAACTGCTCAATTAACTAAGCAAAATTAATTTTGACTCATCGGTCGAGTTTCCCAGAACAAATTTGACATATAGTTTGAAAATTAGCTTTGTCACTTAGTGGATCGGTCGAGTTATCTTTATTGAAACTCAACCGAATGTATTGTATGAAAAATGTAAAAAAGTGATTATAACCATTGGTGAGTTGTTTTGAGAAAGAATAGATCCGTTGTAACTTGGAAAATGACTATATTTCTCCCTTAAGTGATCCCACACTCAAGGGAACACCCCCAGATATAAATAGGACCCCTCGGAGTTCATTCCAAGTTTGCTCATTCATGCTATTCTAAGTCCTTGCTATAGTTGAGTGCGCTGAAACTCCTTGAGCCCTTTTCTCTCTCTCATTTACATAGCATTTCGTGATTATGAGTGAGTTAGATCAGTTGTAAGAGAGATACCTTCATGTTCTTGTAAAGCTCGCATTCCATTCCATCTTCCCTACCCCCTTTCTCAAATAAGAAAAGGTTGAAGCAAGCTACTCTGAGTGAAGGTGAAGTTGTTGTTGTTCTTCTTCAAGGTTGAAGAAGAGGTGAAGATCTTCTCCTGGTGAAGGAGAAGGGCAAGGCCAAGATTCAAGAAGAGTGGGAAAATCCTTCAAGGCCAAAGGCTTGATGAAAGCGTGGGTAAGTCCTTGTTGAAGGATGAAGACATCTTGATCAAGTGGGTAAGTTCTTGTGTAGGTGGAAGACTCTTGTCTTGAATAGGTAAGTCCTTGGATGTATGGTGGTCTCCTTGTATCTCTTATGAATGAATATAAGTATACATGGATTTCAAAGTCCTAGAGGTTAACCTCTCTAGGTAGTGGATTGATTGTCTCCTAGTTTGGAGAGTGGATCCACTCTGAACCACCTTGTCCAAGTGCATGTTTTAATTTCTCTCATCCTTGCTGGGCTTTCTTAGTGAGGACTACAAATTGCTCTTAAGGTACTAGTTTTGATTGATATAATTTGAAGGTCTAACTTATCTTGTGAGAATCTTGAAGATCTATTCACCCCCTTCTAGAGCTCTAGATCCAACATACATGGTATACATATATTAGGCAATGAATCCGTGATAGTGTGAGGTTTATAAAGAGGTTCTCTTAAGTAAGGAATTGAGTTTCTTCTGGATTTGCAAGCATTTCCTTAGTATTTATATAGTGGATTATAAAATTGGCCCCATTTGGAGTAAGAGCGGTGAAAAGAGGGAGTTGGTTGAGGGTAGTGGGAGACCTTTTTCCATTGGTGATTCCTTTCTTATGTCAAGATAGATGTGCACCCTCCACAATTAAGGTAGGGATGGAACATGTAAGGACTTAACATATACCCTATTACATCATTAAGGGCTATCTTTATGGGTTCCCACAATGAGGATAGGTGGTGATACGACCATTCAGGAGATGTTTAGGAGGTGTCATACATGAGATTTCCGTTATACAATTAGGATTTATAGTGGACCCGGAGTTGAAGCACAATGTGGGAGTGATTTCATGGAAGGATTTGGTGGAAGGATGGATAAGAAGATGTTGGTGTGTATACCCAAGAATCTAAGAATTATATGGTTGCATCATAGAATTCATATACTTTTGATTGACGAATAAAGTCAATTATATTATTTATGCTCATTTTGTTTCGTGATATTAATAAACATAAAAAATTCCTTAATATAAAATGTTCAAATCCATAGGAATCGAAATACGTGACTTGAACATGAGATCATTTTCAATGTTCAAAATAGTATTCCTTAATATCTGAATAAATTAGTGTTATTATTCAGACAACACTAATACATGTCATACTATATATATAGTAACTCAAGACCGTATTTCATGGGTCATAAGCATTAGGTGCCAAGTTAAACACATAGACACTTGTAAAGGAACATGTGTACCAAATTGACACACCTTAAAGAGTGATCGAAGAATTGTCATATTCTTGTCATACTCTCAATATGTTCCTTTGGCCTAAAGTCACTATAATGGTCACATGATGATCACCACACTTTGACCACTAATCAACATGATCATGAGGAAGATTACCATACAGGTGGTACATGCGTGTGATGAGTCATGATGTATACATTGTGAGTGATATAGAAGTTGTAAAGAGTGGGATCCAACAATGGATCCACTCCTTAATTGAGTAATAAACCCATCCAATACAAACACACTGATAAGTTTCATGTATTAGGTATTTTTTTATTTTTCAAAAGAATTAATATTTATGGAACACTAATATATCATAATGAAATAATGAAAAAAGCACAACTGCTATATTATCTAAAAAATAATCCAACTATGTTGTTTCTCACCCATAAATGGTGGCCTTACAATAAGAAATCTTACACTTATATAACAAACCAATTGCATATGGAAACCTGTCCATCTCAAGCTATCCTAGAAGACTACAATCTATGAGTAAGTTCCTCTTAATGTATCTTCTTAGGTCACTTATACTTGATGGGACAAAACCCAAGAAAAGAGAAAAAAAGAAAAGAAAAGGGTATGCATCAGTATTAACCGAGTATGTGAAATATTGAAATATTTGGGTATTAAATAGGAAAAGGTAACGAAACGAGAAATTTCCCTAATAAAATGGGTTCAATATTGGTAGGTAGCTCAAGAGAAAATACGTTCAAGAGAATATTGAGGCTGATCGATGAGGGATTTATT
Source organism: Alisma plantago-aquatica (assembly GCA_963693085.1). Lineage (NCBI taxonomy): Eukaryota > Viridiplantae > Streptophyta > Magnoliopsida > Alismatales > Alismataceae > Alisma > Alisma plantago-aquatica. The sequence continues at coordinate 359,395,602 of OY856415.1, read as the reverse complement.
TCACAAAAGGTGATCAATGAATAAGAGTTCTTGCAATATATTTCAACAAAAACTCAATAAATAATAGTGCATGGATAAAACCCTAACTAATATTTTTAGGAGCTCTCTTTTAATAAGTATAGATGCCAATGGTAGAGAGAAACACTAAACCTAAACCCATATTAACAAACAAAACACCTAACTGTAGATAAACAAGATTAACACAATTGGTGAGAAATACATGTAAAACTTTTTTTTCTTCATAAATCTGAGGAATATGTTCCATTAGAACATCCACATGCTCAATTATTGCAAATATTTTTTAACATCATTAAAGCTCAATCTGGTCTTTTTATGAACATGTACTTTGGCATAGAACATAATACATGTATATATGAATGAAACAAATTTGAACTACAACCCATCTCATAAAAGAGAGAGAAGTTGTACATTCTAATCTAAATTATCCCATTCACATCTTCTTTGCCACAACCTCTCCACTAGATGAAATAATACCTAAAAACATGTGAAGAAACCTAATGAGACTCATATCGATCCGTAGTGAGTAGATACTTCCCACTTGAGCTAAGTAACATGTATTAACAACATATTAAGTATATTGAACATTACAGAAACTTACATAAATGGATAACTCTAATTGTAATCTTAGCATTTAACACATCCACCTTATGGAAATATTTTAAGTTATCAGAGAGAAATATATTTAGTCAGGTTCTTACTTCTTATACATATTTTAGAGCATATATGTTCACATATCTATAAATAGTATTTATTCTAGAACTACATTTCTATTTTTGAATTATCAAAATCAACATGTATACACGTAAAATCTAGCAGTAGTAACACATTTGTGTGGCACTACACCAACATGACCAGGAACATATCCTATAGTCCTGAAGGTGAAGTCTACATAAGAAATGTCTACCAAACATGACTATTAAAATGAAAACTAAAGTCATATCATAATAAACTTGGATATCAAATCTCAACATAAACTAGATGTCAACATTCAAGACCAAATTCTATACTAGGTATATAAGAATAACACAACATATTATCTATATAAAATAATGATTGATTTCCACAAAAAGAAACTTATTCAATAACAATAGATATTTCCACAATAGGAAAGTTACTCAACAACTATATATTTATCAACAAGAAGTAAAAGGAATGTCACAAACATTCAACTCATGTTCTACATGGTTTGTCATCTTTTATCCATTTAAGTTAGGAACCTGATTCATGTGTCAACAACTCATCGTCAATATCTCAAGGTTTAGTCAACCACCCTAAGATATCTACAATAGACCCTGATCCACCATAGGGTTTCCCAAAGAGGCTCAAGTCCACATATTGGGTACACAAGATATGAATAAATAGATCATGATACCAAATGTAAGAAAATGGTCACGTTTCACTATTTACCTTTCATTAGGGTATATTCTTTACAGAGATAGTGGTTCATAGTAGAAATCACACCAAGTGCCTCACTCCTAAATCTTATGGTCTAACATTCAAAGTATTAGCCACACACCTGAAATCCATCTTATAATCCTCCAATTACTATAAGGAGTTTTGTTTCATTTCCCTAGAATGGACCTCAAAGCAAACTCACGGTGTTCGAGGCACCTAAGTAGACGTGTCAACATTTCACTTATTATGTATTCGTCATATTTTTAAGACAATTCATATCATAATGTATCATGTGTGTTTATTCTCATGCAACTAGAATGACATATAGAGGACTAGGGTTAACAAGAAAGATAATCATTAAGCATTATAACAAACAACATAAGAATACACGATTGACAACATGTTTCTTTCTCATTCTCGCATCATTACATAATATTCATCATTAGTGGATATCATCCTCATATATATTCTCATTCTCAAGTGTTTACCTAAATCAGGGTTTCTCGATTGCAAATCAATACAATTATTACAATCCTAGACACTTCTTATCATTTCACTTCTCCTCATACATTTAAAAACAATTAGAGAGACATTAGGATCCACATCAATAGTAGCATATAAACATCTTCTATTACTCTTCATGCCATGTTAGGTTTGTTATACAACATGTACTAATTCCATCCGATTTTAATGGAAATAAATCCCCATGAAACACACTCATTAACCCACTTTTATTGTTTACAATCATCAGTGAGGGTTTCTATTCAACACATATTTGATCATGTTTGAAATCCATCATAATATACCATTCATAAAATACAAGTATTCTAGCTGAAAATAAAATCTAAGAAAGCATTCTTACGAATCAATTCACATCCTTGAACTTCATCTTGAAGTTGAATTAAACTATACTTATCTATGTTTATGAATCCTTCATTTGAGAACATTATTTACTATTATCACATATCTCCTCATATTAGAGTTAGAGTTAGGTTCTTAGAACCACCATGATAGCTACTTAATTTTCTCTTAATTATAGGTTCATTACTCTAAATTTTATCATTTCATATTCATTACATTATTGGACTCAATCATTCTTATCTCACTTAATATGCAATGCTTCTCTTTCATTGACATCCATCATAATCTAGTTTTGGTGTATTTCTTTCAAGTTAGGCAAATGAAAACATAATTAAAATAAATATGTTGAAGATTTCATCATACCCATTTTAATGATACTTCATCTATAACTTATCATCACAATCTAATTCACCTTGACTATTTTCTTTACTTGCATATAGATACATGCTCCACATAATTTAAATCTAGTGGCATTTTGGTAATTAAAACAATTATTCTGTTCTTTATAATATTACTCATTTAGGAAGTAGAAGGTATTAGGGTTACTTCTTCTTATTTCTTAATTTCTAGGCATCTTCTCAATTGATTATTATGTGACTTTTATAAAAGACGTACATTCATGTGGGGTTTACTCATTCCATAAAATACACTAGAATAGATGCAATAGTCTTAGATTATTTTAATAAGACTTAGAACCGTCAATTGAAGTAGTGCCACCTACAATTGAGCATTTTGCTTTCCATTTACAAAATTTTATACAAGTTCATATTTTATCTCTCATACTTGTCTTAACTAAATTTCTAAGGTTTTCAAGAAGTCATATTAGTTCAATACACCATAAGAACATTATCATTCACTAACCTCATCAGGGTGTACAAGGGGTCTTTAATACTACTCACAACACACAAAAAGCATAGTTTCTATTTCCACACAATTTATCCATCAAGTATAAGTATGCATTGATTCGTTGGCCCATTTGTGTCAGTTTGACAACACTAACCGTAGACATGGAATGCCTCTATTTCAAATCCTCATGATGATCCTCACATACATGCCATATTAAATATCAATAATATTTAACAATAAACTGGAGTAATTCATGGTTATTCAATTCAAACATGATCCTATATGTGTTCACTGAATTTTCAAGCATAACATTCATTAGGATGATTCTTAAACAATCTTAGTATAAAACAATATAGTTCTCTATCCATAGGATTTTTCATATAACTTTAATAAATATCCCAAGAACTAGACAAATAGAAATCAATCACAAAGAATTATCATTCAGTTTCCTAAAATCTTCCCAAATTATTACCCAATGACATATTGATACAAGAAAGGATCTATTTATTTTAGTTAAATAGAATTAGGATTTCAACATAATTACAAAGATCAATAGGGGTATAAAAACTCACCTCAGAAACCAAGAACCTTGAAAATGTACCCATATTCTAAATTTATAGAAATCCAACCAAATCCCAAGGATTCAATTCATTTCTTTCTCTTTTCAAGTCACCTTATAAAAGGAGAATTAGAGAGAAAGAAAGAAAGAGCATAGAGGTTAATTAGATATCATTTTGAGCAAATTAGAGGGATGATGGAATTTATACAGAAGAGAGAAGATTCATCATGAAAAATTATCTAGAGTTGTGAACTTACATAAATCTGCATGCTTTTGGAAGCTAAACCCCAAAATAAGCATGTCTAATAATTTTCTCCTTCAAAACCCTCTCCATTCTCTCTAAAATATCATATCCAAGACAATAATGATGGGTTATGTGTTCTACTAGGGTGTTATTTTAATTATATAGATCAATTGAGGTTCTTGGAACAATTATAGAGAAGTCCAAAATCCATTTTTAGTTTTTTGTTCATTCAGATTGTTGATCGGCCAGTAGGGTTGCTCACAAACACTCTATGATCACTTAAATATTATATACAAATTCTGAAAATATAACGTGATTTATAAAATGGGGTTTCCAAGCTATAATTAAAATTTCAAATCATTTATATGTACTAAAAAATAGATAAATACCATATACCATACAACTATACTTCATCCTGTATAGCATAGTTGACTAAGTTTGTCTTGGGGAAAATTGGTCATCTAACAGAACCCAAATAAATCCAGAAACTCTTTTATTTTTCAATAATACTTATATATGAGTTTCAAAATTTACATCCCAATTTCAATGCAATATTACTTAGAGATATAATCGTAAAAATTGAATATTACACTATTATACTTATCATGTTTTTATTTTCTTATATAGACAAGATACTCAACTCAGCCAACTAGGTTTTTGATGTAGCCCTATATTAGGGCTCCATCCTGTGCCATTTTGTACTTAAGTTGCATCTAAACATGTTAGATTACAAGTCTTTTTCCCTAATATGGTTATCATTGCAAATATGCTTATGGATGTTCTTTGCACTGTTTTTTAGGTACTTGAACCATGCTTAGATGGAAGAGAGAGAAAGAAGGAGTTATAGGGTTCCCCCACTCATGGAGGGACCCAAAGAAGGCCCCAAAGTCTCCCTCAACCTACCTCCAATGGTCAAGAATCGTCCCCAAGCAAAGACATCCAAGAATGATGAAGATTGAAGTGCATTTAAGTGAGTCCAACCTCACCACGGACGTGGGCACAACGCCACGGTTGTGCGTTTTTAGCAAAATGACGCCAAGATCAACAGTGAATTTGTACAGAATCCCACATACGTGGCCCTCTGCCAGGACCGTGGCCATTGAAGATACCACGGCCGTGGCCAGCCGCATGGTCGTGGTCAGCAAAGTGGAAAATGACCGTGGGCACATCCCACAGTCGTGCGAATTAATTATCAAAAGTTCAACTTGCAACATGGTTTTTCCCCAGAATGCCACGACCGTGGACACCTACCACGACCGTGTCCGTAGAAGCTCAAGACGATCGTGGTGCTTCTCCACAGTCATCTCCCCCTCCTCCAAAACAGCTGTGTTACCCAACACGGCTGTGGTGCGTAATACCCACCACGATCGTGGCACTCCGCCATGGCCGTGGCCCACCACCACACTTAAGACTTTTACCATTCCCTCACCACCATGACCGTATTCACTCCCCACAGCCGTTCTCCACCACCCTCACCACGGTCGTGGCACTACACGGCCGTGGTGATCCACCAACCCTACCCTATTTTACACTGATTTTCCTAAACTTCCCCCACTTACCCTAGTGCCTCCCCACCACCTATATATATATAGGTGGCGGCCACAACACTAGGTTAGACCCCCCTACAGCTGCTCCAAGCTCCACTCTCCACCCTTAAGCTCTTTGTGCAATCCCCTTGCATTTTGGGCTCATCATCCACCATTTCCACCCTCATTCCACCATGGAAACCTAGTTCCCTAGGTTTTCATCCATAATCCCCTACCATTTCATGCACCCCTGCACCCTTGGAGGAGAGAGGACGTCTACAACAACCTTGGAGGTGAAGAAGGAGGCTTCCACATCAAGATTCATGGAGTCCCTACTTCTTCTACCCCTTTCTTTTCTTGTTTTCTTGATCATGTCTAGCTAAGCCCCTTGTGGTGGGCTGTTTGGGATTTAAATGTAACTTTGATACCATGTTGGGGGATAATTTTTTTTAATGAACTTAATTCATATCTATGATGATTACTTCTTGCTTCTATCTCTTTTCCAATCTTATTGCATGTGGTTTGTGCTTCTGGTATGAATTGTTTGTTTTGAGGTTTTTGATGACACTTAGTTTCTAGGAGGAATTGGGGTGTATGTGGCAATCTTAGGAATGGCTCCTAGGTCCAATTAGTGGATCCCTAGCTAGCCCCCTTTGTTCCTACATACACATCCCTCCTCCTACAAATGAGTGTGAGATCTAAGTAGCTAGTGTAAGTGAGATTGATGTAATTGTCTAGGGCCTTCTAAAGGCTAGAGTGGCTAGTGGCATGAGGTTAAATACCCTCATCTCTGCTCCCATATCTACCCTCAACCCTCAACTACTCACTATCACTTACCCTAGAAACCTAGATTTGGTTAATCTCATTAGAATTACACCTAACCCTAGTCTTCTACTAGTAGTATAGGGTATGTTCTAATGGCATTGACCTTATTGTTTGGTTTGGTAATATAGATATGAAATGAGAACTATGCATGTTTAATGATCTCCACCAACTAATATCAAAGTTACATTCCCCAAACAGCCCAACCACCTTAATCACCTTGCTTAAAACCCTAATTGCTTAGTTTGCTTGTTAATGCTAGTTTAGTCCAATTGCTTTAGTCTAACTTAGTCAATTGCTTAGTTTTGCTCATTAGTGTTAACTTAGGCTCTTGCTCTTGCTAGTGGTTAGTTTAGTTCTTAATTTCTTCTTGCCTTGCTAGAGTAGTGTAGCTCTTCTTGCTCTTGCTTAGTTAGTTTGTTAACTTAGTTTACTAATTTGCTTGCTCTTCCATAACTTAGTTTCCATCTTGCATTTCTTACTTACTCATTAGCGTAATCAAACAATCAAATCTTTTAAAACCCTAAAACCCTAAGCTCCGTAAAAGGAACATAGCCCACTCTGTCTAACTCTAGTGCCCCCTCTATCTCTGTGGTTCGACCCCTTATCTTGCCAATCACCTATACTACAACAGTACCCCGTACGCTTGCGGGCGACCTATTTTAGTCTTAGTGATCGACTCGGTTAGGGATAACATAAATTTCGAATGCATAAGATCCCATATCATGCGCGCTCCGACCTCGTGGGGTGTAAAAGCACCACTAGCAGGGATGCACCAATCTTTCTGGCGCCGTTGCCGGGGAATAGAGGCACTCGGCCTAGTTAGATAGTGTAGCTTAGCCCTTCCTTTTGCCCTCACCATTGCTATTATTTATTCTTTGTGTTACTTTTTCATCTTGGTTTTATAACTTGTCCTCTTTTGTTTGGTTGTGCCTTGTGCATGTGACAAGCAACCCTTTGGAGTCAAGATGGTAGACCGAGATGCACAAGCCCCTTCAATCCCTCAACCGCCCTACATGATGAAGATGTTGGAAAACATGCTGTATCTCATGCAGATTCGTGTGGGAGGTTCTTCTCATCATTCTATTGACTCCATGGTGGCTCTTTGTGGAGACATGGTTCTACAATCCTATGGCATTCAGAACAACCAAAGCCCCATGCCAAGCTCATGCACTTCAGAATGTAGAAATGGTCCAAAATTCTCATGGGAACCACAAGAAGACCGTGAGCCAAGAGATAGCTCCATGTTTGAAGAAGAAGTTCTTGAAAGATTGAGAAGCCTTGATGAAGTGAAGAGAGAGGTGTCCTTTAAAGGACAAACCATTGATCGACTAGAGAAAAGGTTGGATGAGATTTCCCTTTCACTTGCCCTTTGTGAGGAGGGAAGATCCTTTTCCCAAACCATAGCCAACCCAAACAATGCAAATAGTTATATGGGCCCCCCTAACCCCTATGCTCCTCTACAACCACGACCACCATTCAACTTCCAACACACCTCACAACCACCACCACAATATCAAATACAAAAACCACCCCATGCCAACCACCTCCACAACAACCAACCTACATCCATCAAAATCCTAATCCACTACACCAAAAACCACCACCACCACCACAACCATCACATGCCCCCCCTCCTCCCTATGATCAAGTGAAGAAGGTTTCAATGTTGAGGTGTGACAAGGTTGTTGAGGAGCTCAACAAGGGAGGGAAGCAATTAGATGAAGATCATGATGGAGATCCCATGCCGTACAGTCCTTGTGAGAGTGCCAAGTGCACTAAAAATTCTGCAGTCCTGGCATATTTTGAGAGGATAATATCTTGTGTCCCATCCTCCTTTGATATGACACCACCAACTTCTCCCATTGCTGATCCAAGACATCCCAATGTGAGATTTTTAGGATTGCAAGTGTCCAATAGGATGGAAACCCCTCTCTTTTATGCCTATGAAGACCCGTTCCTCAAGGGAAGGCAAAATTGTGGCATGAAAAGTTCGAAGGTCTTAAGATTGACTAAGGAAAACACCTCATTGCTTGCCATCATCAAGAAAAGTCCAACTTATGTAAGGTTCCATAAGGGTGTTTTCACCTTCAAGAATAAGATGAGAGGGAAGATGCCTAAGGAGTCCATCTTAAATGAGCTAAAATGTTTTGTTGATGAGGATTCTTACTTTGGGAGCTATGATGATGACCCTGGAGGAGAGACAAATGAAGAAAGACACTTGAGAAACTCACATAACCCTTGGGAGACAATGAAGGCATTTGAGAGGATTGCGTATGATGAGGAAGAAAACATTTTTCTTTTAGAAAATGATTGATTGATGAAAAAGAACAACAAGCCCAACTGAAGGCTATAAATTTAGCGCTAGTGGGAGGCAACCCACGTGGTTTGAGATTATCGAACCCTCCCTTTTGATACTTTTGCTTTGTTTTCCATAGACACACACACACTTGTGTCTAATAATTTTCTTTTAGTTTTGACGATGTGGCAGGTGATAGACATTAGAGAGAGAGGGCCTAGAAGTTAATCATGGTCGTTTAGTCATATTTGTGGCTGAACAACAAATAAAAATGAAGTTCAAGTTTTAAAGTTTAGAAAACTGAGGAGACAACCCCAACATGGCCGTGGAGCTATACCACAACCGTGGTACATGTGGACAAGCACGAATGTGGTCTACTGCCATAGCTGTGGGAATTTTTGCATCAAATTGGCCGAAGTTACAGGTTGTTTGCAAGAATCGCCACGACCGTGGGTAGCAGCCACAACCGTGTTGAAGAAAAATGACCACGACCGTGGCACCCTGCCACGACCGTGGCAAAGACAGGCTGGGGCGTTCTTCATCGACAACACGACCATGGCACCCGCCGTGGCCGTGCTACCCAACCCTGACCACGAACTTCCCCTATCCCCCCCTAAGCTATAGTTTCATGATGAGGATAGCATGATTGTAAAGTTTGGGTGGGTAGGGCGGTATGCACCACCCTATATCTCTCTTTTTGTCATTTTATCATCACCTCTGCCATCTAGTTTAATTTTATTGTTATTGTTCTTTTCATTGCATCTTTGCATGGCATATAGTTGACTTCTTGCATTTTTGTGTAATTTTTCAAAATTTTTGCTTTTCCATACTATGCATTGCATCTTCATGTAGTTTTTGTAGTTTCTTGTGCTTTTTAAGTAGGATTTGTTGCTTTATGCTTTAAATTCCCCTAAAGTAGGTTTAGATGTGATTTAGTGCAAATTGGCACCATTTTGGCCAATTTTGTCCAAATTTGAGATTTCTTGTCTAAAAAGTATGTTTTGACCCAATCTCTACTGTTTTGAGTAAAAATGACGACCTTTGACTAGTGCAAGTGAAATTTCATGCTTTATTGCTAAGTGGTATCAATGTTTGACTTTTTACATGTGCATCAATTCTCTTGTGATTGTGATTGATTTGGCTCAATTGTTAACTTGAGCAAGCTTTGAACGCTTAATGTTTGTGGAATCACTTGTTTGATATATCAATTTCATCTTGTTCATTCATGTGGTGTGATATCTAGGATGAAGTATTGGATTAACTTTCATGCAGGATGTCTTATGTGGAAAATCATACCAATGACCCCTCTTTGACCCGATTCTTCTTCCACCATCTTCATACTCCTCCGCCTCATAAAAAGATGCCCTAGTGTACATAATCAGTCTTGGCCACCTCCAAAAGTTTGGGGTGTCCATATATTTATCTCCTCGCTTCACTCTATCCACCATTTGCCCTATCTACACCAAGGGCAAGAAAGAAAAGAAAAGAAAAAGAAAAGAAAAAACAAAATAAAAGGATGCTCCTGTTTAAGAACATTCAAATAAAGAAAAGATGAGTGTGTAAAAACACTCCAAAAATCTTACCGCAACCCTTTCTTCCACTTTCATACCCATTGAGCTAAGAAGCATCAAACTTAGCTCATTTTGCCTTTTTCCACAGCCACGTGGGTCATCTGGTATGATTTGAAATATAAGACTGAATGCATGAATGTGAAACAACACTCCTAGTCATCCTCGATTAACACTATCATGAAACGGTTTACCCGGAACTTTATGGAAGAAGTATGGATAACTTGTGTATTCTACGCACTATATGTGAAGTTCATGTGCTTTGTGCTCTTTTCATGATTGGATTGTGAAAGTAGGAGAGGAGAGAGGTGAAATGCATGCACTCAGTCATCTTTGATCCCACTAAGAAATAATCATCTTTTACATTGCATATGTCATTTCTTGTTGTGGAAGTTTTGTAGAGAGATTGAGTTGGAGCATACTTGAGGACAAGTATGTTTTAAGTTTGGGGTGGTGATGTAGCCCTATTTTAGGGCTCCATCCTGAGCCATTTTGTACTTAAGTTGCATCTAAACATGTTAGATTACAAGTCTTTTTCCCTAATATGGTTATCATTGCAAATATGCTTATGGATGTTCTTTGCACTATTTTTCAGGTACTTGAACCATGCTTAGATGGAAGAGAGAGAAAGAAGGAGTTCTAGGGTTCCCCCACTCATGGAGGGACCCAAAGAAGGCCCCAAAGTCTCCCTCAACCTACCTCCAATGGTCAAGAATCGTCCCCAAGCAAAGACATCCAAGAATGACGAAGATTGAAGTGTAATTAAGTGAGGCCAACCTCACCATGGCCATGGGCACAACGCCACAGTCATGCATTTTTAGCAAAATGACGCCAAGATCAACAGGGAATTTGTACAGAATCCCACGATCATGGCCCTCTACCACGACCGTGGCCATTGAAGACACCACGGCCATGGCCAACCACACAGTCGTGGTCAGCAAAGTGGAAAACGACCGTGGGCACATCCCACGGTCATGCGAATTAATTGTCAAAAGTTCAACTTGCAACATGGTTTTTCCCCAGAATGCCACGACCGTGGCCACCTGCCACGACCGTGGCCGTAGAATCTCAAGACGATCGTGGTGCTTCTCCACAGTCACCTCCCCCTCCTCCAAAACGACCATTTTACCCAACACAGCTGTGGTGCATAATACCCACCACGACCGTGGCACTCTGCCACAGTCGCGGCCCACCACCACACTTAAGCCTTTTACCATTCCCTCACCACCATGACTGTATTCACTCCCCACGACCATTCTCCACCACCCTCACCACGGTCGTGGCACTACACCACAACCGTGGTGATCCACCAACCCTATCCTACTTTACACTAATTTTCCTAAACTACCCCCACTCACCCTAGTGCCTCCCCACCACCTATATATACATAGGTGGTGGCCACAACACTAGGTTAGATGCCCCTACAGCTGCTCCAAGCTCCACTCTCCACCCTTGAGCTCTTTGTGCAATCCCCTTGTATTTTGGGCTCATCATCAACCATTTCCACCCTCATTCCACCATGGAAACCTAGTTCCCTAGGTTTTCATCCATAATCCCCTACCATTTCATGCACCCCTGGACCCTTGGAGGAAATAGGACGTCTACAACAAGCTTGTAGGTGAAGAAGGAGGATTCCACATCAAGCTTCATGGAGTTCCTATTTCTTCTACCCCTTTCTTTTCTTGTTTTCTTGATCATGTCTAGCTAAGCCCCTTGTGGTGGGCTGTTTGGGATTTAAATGTAACTTTGATACCATGTTGGGGGATAATGTTTTGTAATGAACTTAATTCATATGTATGATGATTACTTCTTGCTTCTATCTCTTTTCCTATATTATTCCATGTGGTTTGTGCTTCTTGTATGGATTGCTTGTTTTGAGGTTTTTGATGACACTTAGTTTCTAGGAGGAATTGGGGTGTATGTGGCAATCTTAGGAATGGCTCCTAGGTCCAATTAGTGGATCCCTAGCTAGCCCCCTTTGTTCCTACATACACATCCCTCCTCCTACAAATGAGTGTGAGATCTAAGTAGCTAGTGTAAGTGAGATTGATGTAATTGTCTAGGGCCTTCTAAAGGCTAGAGTGCCTAGTGGCATGAGGTTAAATACCCTCATCTCTGCTCCCATCTCTACCCTCAACCCTCAATTACTCACTATCACTTACCCTAGAAACCTAGATTTGGTTAATCTCATTAGAATTACACCTAACCCTAGTCTTCTACTAGTAGTATAGGGTATGTTCTAATGGCATTGACCTTATTGTTTGGTTTGGTAATCTAGATATGAAATGAGAACCATGCATGTTTAATGATGTGCCCCCAACTAATATCAAAGTTACATTCCCCAAACATCCCACCCACCTTAATCACCTTGCTTAAAACCCTAATTGCTTAGTTTTCTTGTTAATGCTAGTTTAGTCCAATTGCTTTAGTCTAACTTAGTCAATTACTTAGTTTTTCTCATTAGTGTTAACTTAGGCTCTTGCTCTTGCTAGTGGTTAGTTTAGTTCTTAATTGCTTCTTGCCTTGCTAGAGTAGTGTAGCTCTTCTTGCTCTTGTTTAGTTAGTTTGTTAACTTCGTTTACTAATTTGCCTGCTCTTCCATAACTTAGTTTCCATCTTGCATTTCTTACTTGCTCGTTAGCATAATCAAACAATCAAACTTTTTAAAACCCTAAAACCCTAAGCTCCGCAAAAGGAACATGACCCACTCTGTCTAACTCTAGTGCCCCCTCTATCTCTATGGTTTGACCCCTTATCTTGCCAATCACCTATACTACAACAGTACCCCGTACGCTTGCAAGCGACCTGTTTTAGTCTTAGTGATCGACTCGGTTAGGGATAACATAAATTTCGAAAGCATAAGATCCCATATCACGTGCGCTCTGACCTCGTGGGGGTGTAAAAGCACCACTAGCGGGATGCACCAGTTTTTCATTTATAAAATTATTGTTGTACAAAACAAAGAATGTGTAAGACATCTCATAAAGTTTAAAATGTCATAACAAATTACCATCTCTAATCCATATTAAACTAGGATCAATCTAGTAAATAATGTAATCATCCAAGTAAACCCTTATTAGCTAGCTAAGATGAATTTTGGTCACTACAAATTCTCCCCTCCTTTTAGGATTTAGTCTCAAAATTCAATAAAATCTTTTGAAGAATCGAATAGAATCTAATTCTACATTACCCTCAACATCTTGTTAGAAATATTTGCAATTTATTATTCTTCCATATAACATCATTTTCTTACTTCTGGGATCTTTAATATGAAAAGTTAAAATTTACATGCATTGGATGGATATTTGGTCCCGTATCATCATTATATCCCTCTTTGAGTATTACAAACACTTATTTCAAAAATCTTTTTTATAAACCTTGATCAAGATGTAATTTACATCACCTTTCACATTCTTTTAAAACTTTGATTATGTATCTCATTGATCAAGGTTATAATTCATTTTGAATTATTATCCACATCCATCAGTTTTATTTGTAAAGAGGGTTAGTTTTTTTGGGCATCATTCTTAGCTCTTAGTTTCTTCTTATAGTTTCATATTCATACTCATATTTAAATTCATCAGGAGTTACCTTCATAATCTAATAGACTCATTCATCTTCCTCAAATGAAGTTTTCATCTTATCTTAGGTTCCATATTTAATTATACAATCTTCCTCTTTCTCTATTTTATTATCTTTATTACCATCATGCATCTTGTTATAATCCTACACCATCTTTATCTAGATTCTTGTACATGGCAGCCGAAAATAGTATTGTCAAAAAATTATATACTATGTTATGTCAATATTTGAATTCTTGACCAGAGTAGCTAAATATTGAGTTCATACAATATGAATATCATTGAGGTTATGTTCAACAACCATTATTTCATCTAGACCTAGATCCTATTGTCCTCCCAGACTGATCCAACCTAGGCTTTGATTCCACATTTTCTAGGTCTCCCTTTTGATTAGTAGAAATGACAACCCTTTAGGGATGTTAACCCAAATTATAAAAAAAAACAAAATACCTCATTATGAAGAAACAAGATTAACACATTATATAAGAAACACATGCAAATTTTTCCTTTTCTTTACAAAACCAGATGTCACACCTTGGCCTAAATATGATGTAGTGCCTATCCTTTTTATAGTGAAACTTAATTCATAGGTCACACGGAAAATAAATAAGATGTTTGGAGCTGCTATCACATTTTATATGGAAAATAAGGAAAAACTGAGTAATGCATTGGGAGTCCATTGTGGAGAGCTTAGTCGTCATCCAAACTGGATATATAAGAATATAACTGAACAAACCCAAAGTCGTTGATCTTTTTATGAGTGGGAAAGGATGAGCACCCCTATCTAGCTTGGTAAATGGGTATCAAGTTATTTTCATGCAATTTTTTCTCAATTTGGAGAAAAAAGAGTGATTTTATGATGATAACGCAAATAAAAAAGGAAAATAGTAAAAGAAATATTTTTATTGGTGGGAGGGATTTTGGGATGGAGTTGTCTATTATGTTTCTGCAATCACCCTAAAAGTCCTAGATTTAGCTCCTAATCACCTTTGTGCCTCCCACAATAGAGATCCCTCATGGGATCTGAACCAATGCAGTTGTATAAGATGATGATATGTAGGTCCATGTAATGAATAATATATGATGTTGAAAAAATATGAATAATTAAAGTAGATAGAACAATTCAATGTAGAACAATAGAGTGGCAGGGGCAATTAAGAACATGATTGAATTACCATTGTAGAAGCCTAACAATGTTAATAGAGAAGTTGTGTTAGAGGAAGGATCCTTTGATCATGAATAATTCAAAAATTAAAGTGAGAGGTAGTTTGATCCTTTGGATTCATGAGGTTAGAAAGAGTCCCAAAACACAATGGATATGAGGGGTATATATTGGGGAATGTTAAGGTTTGAGGTTCTGGAATAAAACCTTCTAGAAGTGGCAGCAGTTCACCTTGATGCTCCAAGTATGTGGGGTGCGCAAATTGGGGCAATCCACAATGTGGCACGTGGTAGATGGATCAAATCTGTAGGTGTCCTAGGTAGGATAAACTTTGTTTCCTAATTTTCTAGTAGTTTAATGAATATTCTAGAGAAAACCAAAGAAAAACCTAGAGAGAAACAATTCAAGACTATCCATTAGATTTATTAGGAAAAAAAAGCAAATATATATGGGGGGAAAGAATATTTTATTTAAGATATTTCAACTGGGTAATTTAGTATATAAAAGCTTAAGAAAAGCATAATTGAAGATTAAAATGTATTTTGAGTCTGAAAAGAAGGTTTCTTTATGGAAATCCCTAAACTAGGTAAAAGTGGGTGAAATGGGTGTATTAAATAAGCTTTTTTTGTTTTGTTTTGAGAGTGGGCCGATTCAGAGTCAGAAATTTTTTTCTTAAAAAGGTGTAATATGGATATTTTTTTCTATGTGGGATAGGGCTTTGATTGTTGATAGTCTAGTGTCAGGCAAGTTTCCAAATTTTAGGTGGCCTTCTAGTTAGTGACTATATTGGTCAAACATCTACCCTCCAGGAGTATTGGTGATTCTTCAGAATAAGGTGAGATTGTGTATTAGGTGATCATCCAGTAAAAGGTGGCCTCGACGATGTGTTTCTATGATAGTTTATCATATGTCCCCTAGAGTGTCGATGAGGGATTGTACCCAACTCTAAAGTTCTCTCCTTAGTTTGAGGATGATTACCAATATTGGAGATTTCCATTTGGTGTCTGAGTCATCATTCAAAATCATAAAAAGTTCTTGATGATTTGGTTCATTTTTATTTCATGATTTGAGATTTTCAAAAGATTTGAAATTTTGTAGCACAAGGTTGGTTCAGTTTTAGTTCATAATCTGGGACCATCAAAATATTTGAGTTAAAATCAAGGTTGGTTCAATTTTAGGTCATGAGACAAGATCGTAAAAAGATTTAGAAATGAAGTCAAGGTGATGGCACAATTTAGGTCACAACCGAAGACTATAGATATGAATGTGAAAGCGTAATATTGGTTCAATTTAAGGCCATGAATACAGAGCCTATGAGTTTTAAAAGTGGTGTGAAGGCTTGGTTCTATTTTAGGGCATGTGTTACAACCCCACCTCCCGATAACCCCCAATTAAGGGAGACCAAGAGGTTGAAGCCACACCCATTAATCTCGGATCAAAGGTTCGACATATAACCATAAACAATTATTAAATTCTAACAGACTATACTGAAAATGGTAATAAAATTTTTCTTTACATACCTTTTGTAAACTTGGATCTCTAAACTTCTATCCACACCGATACTAATCTATCTAATCCTCCTTTGCACTTTAACTCTCTTTTAGTATCACATGTGCCACTTTACTGTTTGTTCTTTTCATTGTACCTAAAACGCCGACAAACAAAACGTCGGTCAGCCGTAGCTGGTATGTGGGGAAAACAATAAACATGCAACTATGATAACAATGTAATCATTCAATTACTTATTTAACAACCAATATTATGTTTTAGATATAAATCCGCGATCCAAGGGTACCCTATCCTCTGTATTGTCCCCATTAAACCCCTCATGATCCACCTATAAGTGAACCAGTTTCTAGGGTTGAGTCACATGGCACTACTTGTAAGTAGACCACTCCTTAACTCGGGATTTGCTAAAGAGTCTCTAACTCACGGTAACCTAGACCTTGCTCTAGGATTACCCCTTTTTTAGCCTTTTCAAAGTAACAGAGGTGGCCCCGGATCTAGCCAGTTATATTTGCTCATTTATGGTGATAGTCATAGTCACTTTATAGTGGCATGAAATAAATAAACATCCAACAGTTTAGTTGCATTCAATGCGATTAAACATCCGAGAATCCATCGGGAAACTAAAGAGGTTATTCATAATCGTAACCACATACCTTTAATTGCACTTTTCAAGATAATAACCCAATCTACAAGCAATGAGGAAGAGAAATCCTGAAATAAAAGTACCACTTCCTTTTATTAATAATTATCCAATTTCATTATTCAATTTAGGATTTCAATTCCATAATTAGGGTTTCTTCTGGAAATTAGGGTTTTACTTCTTCTTTCATCATTATCATCCTTAATTTATCAATCTACATAAAACTCCTACTTTCTCAACTGATTTTCTTATTTCATAAAAATATAATTTTTATCTCCTTTTATCCCAAATTAGGGTTTCCATGCAAATTAACCTTCTTTTAAACATTATAATTCCAAGTTAAGAATTTTTGCAATCAAATAGTAAATTAAACCACTATTATCATTATCAGAGTCAAACTTAGCAATTTGACCTATTGGATTACCAAATTACATTCTAATCATGCAATTAGGGTTTCTCATCAATATTTAATACAATTTATTAGCCAAATAAAGCACTTTTGCAAAACGAAGTGTAATTAGGTTCTGGAATTATTTTTATCATATTCCTTGCATTTTTCTATACAACTTTCATATATAAAGTTTTCTCATTAGCTAATCCTAGCAATTTCTATTTTTTTTGCAAGAAAAGTACTTTTTCTGATTATTCGTTAGAGAGGGGAATTTTACCAAAATTCGTAGCCGTTCGATTGGTGCGCCCTTTGGTCCGCGCCTTGATCCGACACCCAGCATCACGCGTGCCTCCACTCAGCCCTCACTTAAGCGTCGTGAAGCCCCGACCGTCAGATCCACGAGCCCACGGTGGTCTTTAGATCCAACAGTCTTCGCCAAACTTTGACCCGATCGTCCGATCACAATCGAACGACCGCTTCTCTTCATCTCCTTCCTCTTCTTCTTAACAAAGATGCACGGCGGCGCTGCGGCAGAGGCTTGCCGGAGCTAGGTCAATCAGACGAAGGAGTGGGTAAGGGCACTCGAGAGAAGGCCGGTTGAGATCGTTAGGTTGTAGGAACCGAGGGGTACCTTTATATAGGCACTGGGAGGTCCCAATTAGGGTTCCCAAACTCGACCGCCATCCTAGTTCTAGCCCAATTGGGCATTTCATGAATCTTGCTCAAAACCTGGTAAAACTGGGGTCTAGGTTCTTCGTCCTGGTTTCCCGATCCCATTGGTACATAGACCTTGAGTGCACATGCACTGTACCGATCAGGAAAGCAAGGGAAAAATCCCCTGTATCACGCTACAGTCCGAGTCCCTTTGGGACTCTGGATGATGAACCCAAACCGTTGGATTAGAATCCAACAGTCTCCATCAAATGCGTTCAACCAAAAAGGGAAACAATTCCCAATTAATTGAATTATATTCCCAAATCAAAGGAAACTTGGATAATTAATATCTCCCAAACGGTTACTCCTTTCTTTACCAAATTTTGAGGGAAGCTTCATCATAGGTTTATCTTTATTCCTACAAAATTTGGAGTTATAATAATTAGGATTCGATTCCTTTTCTTAATATGCAAGTTATCTTCCTATTAATCACATTTCCCATCTTTTCTTTAATCATTTTATTATTATTTCCTGATTTTGAGTTCCTTGAACTGCAAGGTATATATTATCTCGAAATCCTATTTATTGGATATTTATTATCCTTCTAGATGCATCTGAATGCACTATTCTTCATCATTTCTCTTTATCTTGTTTATTTCTCATTAAAATAGTTCTTTATGAGGATTTCTTCTTTATTTCTCTTTTATTTTCCTAATTGGTATTCCTTTTATCATTAGGAGTCCTTGGAATATGAAATTCCACAAAGGATAACTCAATTATATCTCTTTTCACTTGTTTTCCACATATTAATGTTATTTCCAATTTCTTTCTTAATAAAGAAATACTTAATTAATCTTTTCTTTTCTTATTGCTTTATTTATGCAACTTTGTACTCCTTGGAACCTAAGGAACCCAAGAGGCACGAAATCCTCTTTGGATTTTCCTTCTAGAGGTTTCCACACATTTCTTTTATCAATTATTCATTATTAATTGAATTTTCTTTGTTATTTCCTTGTTATTGGGCCCAATAGCCAATAAAGCCCACAAATCAAACAACAAGGCTATTTAAACGAAATCCATTTATTTGAAGCAAATCATATCATTATTTGTTCAAATATCTTTAGTATGAGAAATTACATTTCTCACCAATTGAACCCAAAAATTGGGGTTATAACATCCTTCCCCTCTTATAGAAATTTTGTCCTCAAAATTCAGGCAAGCAAACAAACAATTCAGGATAAGACTTTTCCATGTCCATCATTGGCCCCTATATGGCTTTACCTTACCCATGGCGCTTCCAAAGAACCTTTATCATCACATATTTTTTTTCTCTCTGAGTTCTTTCATCCTGGCATCTATAAACTACACAGGTGACTCAGGCCATTTCAGCCTCCCTTGGGGCTCACTAGGTTCATTGCTCAGCACATGGTCGGGTACCCCACATAGTGCTCTAAATTGGACACATGGAAAACATCTCCCATCACTTTATCCCGAGGGGTAAATTCAAAACCTAACCATCTCCACACATCCATCTCTAATGGACACATGTATCGGGGACTCAGCTTTCTCAGCTGTAGCTCAGAGGGGTCGGATTCTCACATATTCTTCCACAGTAACTTGTAAGTCAGTCTACTTTGCATATGTTCATGACTCTCATCGTCTCTAGGCTCCTTTGAGCCCTTGCACAATCAAAGTGACTTCATCTACACGCACTGTGGTCCCTTTTTTAACCATCATGTGGTCCTTTTCACCAACATCACCTTACTGAAGTGGTGACTGACACAACCTCCCTTACAAATCTTCTTAGAATTCCGATACAGGCTATGATGGTCATCATCACACCTTTCATAGGACAAGAACTGTCTCTAGCTATCACCCTAAACGAGCACACATGCCCTCATCAGACACTTTAGTCTGGATCATACTAACCATAGTTAGGAGTGATAAACTATACTAACATTGAATTCTTCATGTACCTACCTCCACTTTTTGGAAGGGAACCTTTAGGTCAACCTAAAAAACCTTTGAATTCACTTCATGGTTGAACCCTCTTTCTCATGGGTAGTTCAACTGGATCTGTCCCTTATCCAAACTCTTCCTTTCTCATATTATCTAGGTAAGGCGAACTACCATAACCCATATTGTATCTTGACCTTCTTTGGCCCAGGGAAGACCTATCACAACATCCATAGTGTTGAGCTCCCATTCCCTCTCAAGGACTCTTTTGTCCTCTATATCGATACACTGGGTTACTGGGGTTTGTCCTTTACCTCCTGGCTTGCATGGCCATAAACCACATGCAACTTCATCTTAAGCATCCAAAGTGCTAATGCCATTTTCCATGGTGTATGGTGATCTTCAATCATGATTTCCTGCATGTCATGATTCTTCCAAGATTGATTCCTCTGAAACCCTAAACCACTCTAGTCGGGGTTTCATTACCTTCTTTTCCAAAGAAGTGCACTTGAGGTTCTACTACCATCCTATCATTGTATCAAGAACTAGGCTGGCTAACCAAACAACCCTTAACTTTTCAACACATCTTGTTACATCTGAGTGTTATCCAAACACCACTCCTTTTCAAACATAGGGTTAGCCAAACAACCTCTTCTAACTTCTAGTCAAACAAGTATTAACCAAAGCATTCGTTACCACCTCTCATCCTTAGGTATTAGGTAACATTGAAGACATACACTTCCATGTATTTCACTTATTATATTACCTCAAACTCCATGTCTATCTCTATTAAGAACATTCTCTGATTTCATCATCATGGTGACCAAACTCAATCTGGTATAACTTGTAAGCTCCACATCCTCATAAGGTGACTACCTCATTCCTCTTAGTGCTAGTAAGCCATCCATGTATCATTCACTTTACCAGGATAGGTTATCTTCTCTATCCCCATCTCTCGTGGCAACGTTCCAACCTACATCATCTCTTATCCTTGGTGTATGGCATGCGTAATGTCCTATCTCTCACTCCCATAACAAGAGGAAATAAGCATTTGGCTGTAGTCCAAATACAGAGTTCTTCCTGTTCCAAAAGTAGAGATGGTACATCCCACCTTGCCAATACACTTTTACATCTAAGTTGAAACGTGCCACATCAACATCACATTCATCTCGATATCAAAGTTACTTCCATGGAAAACTGGTTTCAAACCTACTTGGGTCACCTCACAATCCTTGGTCATCTCCTCTAGGTCTATAGGGTGCCGACACTTTTGGGGTCATCCCTCTTCCTTCATGCATCAAGAGAGTGCCCTACTCATCTGCCCTTTGGGTCCCATGAGTTCATGAAGATGATCAATCTCCTAACCCATGGCCCTCAGACAATGATAGCTGTTACCTCCCGACCCTATGGTCATGTGCATTTGGGGAATTAGGCAACTCCTATTTTCATCGGTCTTTATCCCTACCTGACCCTAGGATAGACTTAGGATTCTCCTTTACAGTCCATGTTCACTTAGAACCTTACCCAAGTCTTCATCATCTCTCGTTCTGCATTCATGGGCTGACTCTCATCCGTTCATATGCATCATGGCAACCTGCCTACCTTGGTCAAGCCCCATATCAGTTACCTATATGGTAACACATCCATATGCACATAGAGATGGATATCTATGGGTCTGTAGATTCAAACTCATTCTATGTACCTTTTACTTAGCTTCTCAAGATTCTATGAGACCTCTTTAGGTTACCTTGAACCAACAAAACTGATATACACCCTACCAAAGGGGTCCCTCTCCCAGGATGGGAGGAAAACTATCTCTAAGGTCACAAAAGCTCTTAGGTCTAGGGTTTACATCCCCATGAGCCTACTTAACCCTAGCAAGCCATTAAGGTACAAGCGGATCACTTACTGTACCATGCTAGGTCATACTTGTCCTCTTTCCTCGACGTTGGATCAAGATCATACCTTTCTTTATCATCAACCTAGCTGTGAGGGGTTCGTCAAACACACCTTAAACTTCAGGGGCTCCCCTTTTTCCTCTATACATGAGGATTACCATGCTCGCTTCTATTGGAACTCAACTTCTCATCATGAGCATTAGGTATACCACTTCCCCTCTTAGGCCTAGGAATGCTAGGTTTAATTGTAGGTGTCCAACTGCATGCTCTATCTCTTAAATACGAACCAAGCACGCAAAAGGCATGACATGCACTTCTTGTCATCCTTCAACTCGAGCAACACTTAGGGCTGGGTCCTCCTTAAAGATAACCAACAAGGTACAATGCCTCATAACCTGCTACTAAACCTTTCTAGGTCTAAGGAACTCTTCTTCCTACCTCAGAAGGTAAACACCTATACCGTAGGCACATAGGCACCAGATGCTCCATCTTCATCCTCTAGGGTTGGTCCCTCTAAAGGCAACCAAGATATCATCAACTTTCAGGGATCGATCATGAGGCAACCCCTATCACCCATTGTTCATCATATCTCAGGGTCTTATGTTTCCAACCTTCTTGCTGGGTCTCCTTCTCTCTCTAGAGCTAACCCTACATCCAACCTCACCATTAGAGGTAATTTCTTCATGAAGGATCAACATCAAAAGCATGCTCTACATGGGTGAAGCCTAGGTTCGAACTTATGGTTGCTCAAGATCATCCATAACCCTTTATGCTCCATCATGATTCCTTATCCAGGGTTTCATCCTACCGTCAGCACTATGACGTGCCCTAGGTTCCAGCTATGCCCTACTGGTACAAGCCCATGGGGTTTCTATGGTCCTTCACTAACATCATCATCTAAAGAGCTATCATGTACCCTAACATGCACGACCCTTCCCAGGGTTGGGGTTGCCAAAGGTGTTAGGTCACCCATGGATCCTATGGCATCCCAAAGGCATGTCCTTTCAAACACCTGGTCCAACTCATCTCTCTCTAACCTTCACTTAGGGTTAGGGTTAGCATCATCCCCCGAGGATGTGCCAGGTCTCTACCTAGAATGGAGATCTCTAACTCCAAGACTAACTTATCCTCCTGACCAGAAGATCTAGCCTCAGGTCTCTTCTGAGGACATGACATCTTATGTCATACGGCCTAAGCATGTATCTATTATTTATTTTGCGCTTAATCTATTAAGCTTATGTCCATGACATCTTATTTACATGCCTTTCATTAATTTAGTGGAGGATTCCTTATACCTTATTAACCTTACCCATACCTCAAGAGGGGAAGGAGAAGAAAGGAAACCCTAATCCTTTATGTCCTTATCAGAATTTTGTGATGAGAAGGGATGAATAAGATGAGAAGTCCTAAAGGTATCTTATTTCGATTCATACCCTAAGACTTTGGCCAGGCGGTCACACGGGTCCGGGAGTCCTCGTATTATGACTAGCGGTGCGGAGGAAAATCTTGCCAGCCCCCGATCGTGATCCCTTTCTAGACACCTTCGTCTTTCGAATACTCCTCTAATAACTCCCTTGGGTTCTATGGAGTTTGTAAAATTTAATAATTATTAATGGTTAACTAAGGAACCTATGCTCTGATACCAAATGTTACGACCCCACCTCCCGATAACCCCCAATTAAGGGAGACCAAGAGGTTGAAGCCGCACCCATTAATCCCGGATCAAAGGTTCAACATATAACCATAAACAATTATTAAATTCTAATAGACTATACTGAAAATGGTAATAAATTTTTTCTTTACATACCTTTTGTAAACTTGGATCTCTAAACTTCTATCCACACCGATACTAATCTATCTAATCCTCCTTTGCACTTTAACTCTCTTTTAGTATCACATGTGCCACTTTACTATTTGTTATTTTCATTGTACCTAAAACGCCGAAAAACAAAATGTCAGTCAGCCGTAGCTGGTATGTGGGGAAAACAATAAACATGCAACTATGGTAACAATGTAATCATTCAATTACTTATTTAACAACCAATATTACATTTTAGATATAACTCTGCGATCCAAGGGTACCCTATCCTCTGTATTGTCCCCATTAAACCCCTCATGATCCACCTATAAGTGAACCAGTTTCTAGGGTTGAGTCACATGGCACTACTCGTAAGTAGACCGCTCCTTAACTCGGGATTTGTTAAAGAGTCTCTAACTCACGGTAACCTAGACCTTGCTCTAGGATTACCCCTTTTTTAGCCTTTTCAAAGTAACAGAGGTGGCCCCGGATCTAGCCAGTTATATTTGCACATTTATGGTGATAGTCATAGTCACTTTATAGTGGCATGAAATAAATAAACATCCAACAGTTTAGTTGCATTCAATTCGATTAAACATCTGGGAATCCATCGGGAAACTAAAGCGGTTATTCATAATCATAACCACATACCTTTAATTTCACTTTTCAAGATAATAACCCAATCTACAAGCAATGAGGAAGAGAAATCCTAAAATAAAAGTACCACTTCCTTTTATTAATAATTATCCAATTTCATTATTCAATTTAGGATTTCAATTCCATAATTAGGGTTTCTTCTGGAAATTAGGGTTTTACTTCTTCTTTCATCATTATCATCCTTAATTTATCAATCTACATAAAACTCCTACTTTCTCAACTGATTTCCTTATTTCATAAAAATATAATTTTTATCTCCTTTTATCCCAAATTAGGGTTTCCATGCAAATTAACCTTCTTTTAAACATTATATTTCCAAGTTAAGCATTTTTGCAATCAAATAGTAAATTAAACCACCATTATCATTATCAGAGTCAAACTTAGCAATTTGACCTATTGGATTACCAAATTACACTCTAATCATGCAATTAGGGTTTCTCATCAATATTTAATACACTTTATTAGCCAAATAAAGCACTTTTGCAAAACGAAGTGTAATTAGGTTCTGGAATTATTTTTATCTTATTCCTTGCATTTTTCTATACAACTTTCATATATAAAGTTTTCTCATTAGCTAATCCTAGCAATTTCTATTATTTTTGCAAGAAAAGTACTTTTTCTGATTATTCGTTAGAGAGGGGAATTTTACCAAAATTCGTAGCCGTTCGATCGGTGCGCCCTTTGGTCCGCGCCTTGATCCGACACCCAGCATCGCGCGCGCCTCCACTCAGCCCTCACTTAAGCGCCGTGAAGCCCCGACCGTCAGATCCACGAGCCCACGGTGGTCTTTAGATCCAACAGTCTTCGCCCAACTTTGACCCGATCGTCCGATCACAATTGAACGACCTCTGCTCTTCATCTCCTTCCTCTTCTTCTTAACAAAGATGCACGGCGGCGCCGCGGCAGAGGCTTGCCGGATCTAGGTCAATCAGACGAAGGAGTGGGTAAGGGCACTCGAGAGAAGGCCGGTTGAGATCGTTAGGTTGTGAGGAACCGAGGGGTACCTTTATATAGGCACTGGGAGGTCCCAATTAGGGTTCCCAAACTCGACCGCCATCCTAGTTCTAGCCCAATTGGGCGTTTCACGAATCTTGCTCAAAACCTGGTAAAACTGGGGTCTAGGTTCTTCGTCCTGGTCTCCCGATCCCATTGGTACATAGACCTTGAGTGCACATGCACTGTACCGATCAGGAAAGCAAGGGAAAAATCCCCTGTATCACGCTACAGTCCGAGTCCCTTTGGGACTCTGGATGATGAACCCAAACCGTTGGATTAGAATCCAACAGTCTCGATTAAACGCGTTCAACCAAAAAGGGAAACAATTCCCAATTAATTGAATTATATTCCCAAATCAAAGGAAACTTGGATAATTAATATCTTCCAAACGGTTACTCCTTTCTTTACCAAATTTTGAGGGAAGCTTCATCATAGGTTTCTCTTCCTTCCTACAAAATTTGGAGTTATAATAATTAGGATTCAATTCCTTTTCTTAATATGCAAGTTATCTTCCTATTAATCACATTTCCCATCTTTACTTAAATCCTTTTATCATTATTTCCTGATTTTGAGTTCCTTGAACTCCAAGGTATATATTATCTCGAAATCCTATTTATTGGATATTTATTATCCTTCTAGATGCATCTGAATGCACTATTCTCCATCATTTCTCTTTATCTTGTTTATTTCTCATTAAAATAGTTCTTTATGAGGATTTCTTCTTTATTTCTCTTTTATTTTCCTCATTCATTTTCCTTTTATCATTAGGAGTCCTTGGAATACGAAATTCCACAAAGGATAACTCAATTATATCTCTTTTCACTTGTTTTCCACATATTAATATTATTTCTAATTTCTTTCTTAATAAAGAAATACTTAATTAATCTTTTCTTTTCTTATTGCTTTATTTATGCAACTTTGTACTCCTTGGAACCTAAGGAACCCAAGAGGCACGAAATCCTCTTTGGATTTTCCTTCTAGAGGTTTCCACACATTTCTTTTATCAATTATTCAATTATTCATTATTAATTGAATTTTCTTTGTTATTTCCTTGTTATTGGGCCCAATAGCCAATAAAGCCCACAAATAAAAAAACAAGGCTATTTAAACGAAATCCATTTATTTGAAGCAAATTATATCATTATTTGTTCAAATATCTTTAGTATGAGAAATTACATTTCTCACCAATTGAACCCAAAAATTGGGGTTATAATAGCATGATACAAAACCTTATGATGATAGGCCTAAGTAGGATGATGGTTTAGTTTTAGGTCACAATATGGGGCATGATACAGGACCTATGAGGATAGGCATAAGCAGGGTGATGGTCTAGTTTTAGGTCATGTTCCAGAACCATCAAAGAACATGTGAAAAATAAAGGCATGATTAATTCAATTTTATGTAAGCTAGGACCTTAGATATTTTTTTTGAAATGAAGTATTGGTTGATTGAATTTTAAGTCATGGGTAATGGATCAGGATCATAGATCAGAGATTTAATCAAAGAATTACTTCCACTATCAAATATGAAAGTTTTTCTAGACTTTAAGCCAATATATGGAATCTTTAGAATTTTACAAATTTTAAATATTTTATTTGTATCTTTTCTGATTTTCTTGTGATTTGTACAACAGTTTGGAATTTTTTTTGAAAATCCAGGGACTTCCTTACCCTTTTTCTTTAGTTTTTGTTTTTAAAAGAGGAGAAATGAAACGACCGTCTCACGAAAATAGGATTAACTAATGCGGAAGCGAATTATTTGCAGCGGATTACTGAAAATCACTGAAAATTTAAAACTTTTTGCAAAGATATCCATTCATAGGAAAACTCTTTAACCATGAACCAAAGTATTCTAAATTCATCCTGGTTCACAAGTACACAACCTGTACCATTCCTTTTCAAGGATTACAACATTGACTGCCCTGTTAACAAATATACACAGGCAGTATAAAAACTTCGAGGAACTAAGCCAAAACTCAGATTGATACATTTAAAACTCCGAGGACCTGAGAGTACAGAGACGACACATAAGACTACTATCTATATGACTAGACAGACAATATTTCCACCTGAGATCTTATTGATGTCCCTGTTGTTGCTGCTGCTCTTTCCCTGTTCTAGGGTTTCTGCTCTGCCTTCCATGCATACCTAAAAAATGTTTCCCATGGGGGTGAGACAATTGAAAATTGCCCCAGCGAGAGATATAACTCTCCGCCAAAAACATTATTATTGCAGTTTATCAAATTAAAACTGAGTAGGGGTTACTTTTACATTATCAGGTAGAATTATTCATCATAGAACAGAATAAGATAATCTCCATTGTCAAGGAGGTCATTGCATCTACCCATGGTAGATAAGTAATTCATCTGTCTATTTTGCAGAGAATATAAAGAAACATAATTAACATTTATCTACTAAGGAATGCACAAAGAAATGCAACATCAGCCAATGAATCTCCGTATTCAATCCTTAAGCAAACATGCTATACGGCTGATTACATTTTACAATCACACTTATGCCCTGAGGAGATGAGGTATACCGCTCATACTCCAACCGACCACGGTTACGTAAAGCATCGGTACCACACATAGGTCAATGGAAGAGCCGGATTCCCATGACCTCAACTATCTTGGTAAGTACGAGATAACATGCAGGACATCTTGTGTCTCTGCTAGATAGCTTTCCAGGGTATACTGGCAACATCGCTATTAGAGTTATAGCCCATAGCATATACTCTCTTCAGGATATGGCCCGTAGCCAATGCTCGGTATTATTTTTTGGAGTCATGGCCCGTAGCCATGCTCTTATTGGGGTATGGTCCGTAACCAATCCTGTTCATAGGACATAGGCCGTAGCAATGCCTATGGGGCATAAGGATATAATTGCCCAATTACCCCCACATATTCAAAAATATGCGTTCCGAGTAAACTCATTTCACCATTCAACTAATTCTGACGCTGATGGATCTGTGATCAGGGCAACTACATTATATGGTATCACTTGATTAATTAAGTACATTATCATATTCTTTTAGCATCAGCCAAGTTTCCAAACATAACTTAATAAGACAAATGCTATAAAGAAAACATGTACTATTTCCATTAATCACTTCTCAGTCTTTATAAGACATGGGGATCTCAGTCCCTCATTTCAATACTGGGAATTTTCATTCCTTTGCAACTCAATGCCATAATCATATGGTTCTGGGTATTCAAACCCTTAGCTCATCATTGAGCATTATTACCACTTTTTCAGGTAATTATCACCTTCAGGTCACCTGACCAAGGTAAATATGATGCTTATTACATAAACATCTTCTCATGGCACTTAAGGCCCATTACTTCTCTTATTACCTCATACTAGGCAATAAGGTATAGCATGGCACATAAGGCCCAATAAACAATGTCAATACATAAAATGTCATAGCTCATACCTGGCTATGTTCATCATCACATCATACCTACATGGTTAGTACAGATGATAATACATCAATTTCATATCAGCACCATGCAAAACAATATATAACATCATTATTCAAGGGTAACACCACTATTCCCTTACCAGGGTTAGGGTTTCCCATTTCTCATTAATTCAGACCCTCTTGAGTTAACCAACTTTATCTTGTATTAAGGTATTTTCCCTCTTAATACATTCCATCACAGAATACTCACCCTTAGCATATAATGCATAGGCCACACATTAGAATTGTTCAGCTATCTCACATGATATGGACTTATCTTAGTTTAAGGCATAACTTTATTATAAAGTTGCCTATAAATAATCGCAATAATACACCCTCAACAGGGGTTTCACAAGGATACACCCTCAACCAGGGTTCACAATGATACACCCTCCACTAGGGTTTCACAAGGTTACACCCTCAACCATGGTTCACAATGATGCACCCTCCACTAGGGTTTCACAAGGATACACCCTCAACCAGGGTTCACAATGATACACCCTCCACTAGGGTTTCACAAGGTTACACCCTCAACCAGGGTTCACAATGATACAGCCTCCACTAGGGTTTCATAAGGATACACCCTCAACCAGGGTTTATAAGGATACACCCTCAACTAGGGTTTCACAAGGATACACCCTCAACTAGGGTTCATAAGGATACACCCTCAACTAGGGTTTCACAAGGATACACCCTCAACCAGGTTTTCACAAGGATACACCCTCAACCAGGGTTCATAAGGATACACCCTCAACTAGGGTTTACTAATAATGTATTGGATTCATGCATTTGTTATGCATTATTGATTAGTACCATTAAGGGTATCTCTCACCTAATTACATTAGGTTTCCAAAAAGGTTTGATCAATTGGACCTTCAATAACATGAGGTATCCAATTGAATTAGGGTTTCCAATGTTGATTCCTTCAATCATTGAATTCATGGAACCAATCATCAATTGGACCTATGCTCATACTTCAATTAAGTTTAATAGGTCAACCTTCAACTAATTTGACCCTCAATTGACCCTCAATTGGTCATCAATTAGGGCTTGATTCAATTGAATTAGGGTTTGGAATCGAAGATCCAACAACACTCATCAATGCAAGATTGGTTACTTTGAAACTATTGAACCATTATCCAAATTGGGTATGACCTGACCCCAAACGGTCTTGAGGTCGTTTGGATGACCTCCAAACGGACTTGAGACCGTTTTCCCATCATATCACTCAAATCCAAGCCATCTAATCAAGGTTTGGATCATTGGATTGATCACCAAATCAGCATTGCATTGTATAACAGCTTGGTACCTTTAGACCTTCAAACACCTAACCATACTCAACCTTAGACCTCCAAACGGTCTTGGGTGACCACCAAACGGTCTTGAGACCGTTTGGATGAGTTCCAAACGGTCTTGAGACCGTTTGTCCCATCCAACCTTTGGATTCTAGTGAAAAATCATCATGGATTGGTCTATCGAGTTGATCAACAGATCAGCACTACATTGCAATATGATTAGTACCTTTGGACCTTCAATTGGTCAACTATACTTGACCCCAGACCTAAAAATGGTCTTGGGGTGATCCCCAAACGGTCTTGAGACCGTTTGGGTGATCCCCAAACGGTCTTGAAACCGTTTGGGCTAATCAACCCAAAATCTCAACTTAACTCATTGGAATTTCAGCACTGTTTTCAATTAGGGTTTGCCTAATTGAATAGCCTTCAACTCATGATTACTTGGGAGTTAATCTCTCAAATTCGGTGAGTCATTAGATCACATCATTAGGAACAGTAATCCTAAACGGTCAACGCTTGGGCAACGCACTCAAACGGTCTTGAGACCGTTTTCCCAAAACGTTCAATTAAATCAGATTGAAAATCAGCACTTAATCCAATTAGGTTTCCCTAATTGATTAGGCTTAAACACACGATTCCTTTGGAGTTAATCCCTCAAATTTGTAGGGTTATTAATAAACATAATTATTAACAGGAATCCCAAATGGTCAACGCTTGGTCAACCATCTCAAACGGTCTTGAAACCGTTTTATCAACCAGGTCAAGTTAATCAGGTTGAAAATCAGCTCATAATTCAATCTGATTGCATAATTGATTGGCCTTCAACTCTCGATTCCTTTGGAGTTAATCCCTCAAATTTGGAGGGTTATCAGCCTACATAATTAGTAACAAAATTCCCAAACGGTCAACGCTTGTTCAACCATCTCAAATGGTCTTGAAACCGTTTTCTCTCAAACGGTTTCAAACCGTTTGCCCTTAAACGGTTTGCTGAAACCGCATAGCCAATCAAATTAAAACGATTTGGAGTAGCTATCAAAAAGGTTTTGCTTGGTAATTTTCTTTGGATAAGCATATAGTATGATTTCATCATCCCCTTCCTTCGAACAACCAAGAACAGAAACCGTTCTTGATGGAAAATGCAGCAAAGAAACAAGAGTGTATCAAATTGAAGAAATCAATCAACAAAGCATAGAGAATTGATGCAATAGCAATGTTTAAGGGTTTGAGTTATAAAACCCGCCTCCAATTGAGATCCAAAGCTCCAAGATCACGCCATTAATGGTGGATGAAGCTCTTGCAACTCCCCCTAGGCTCGTCTTCAAGCTTTTGATTGTAAACGTTGGCTAGGGTTGAAGAGGAGATCGAAATAAGAAGGAATCCATAATTTATTTTCGATTTCCACCATGAAATCACGAAGAACGAAGGTCAAGGGCTTACCAACAGGTTGGGGACGTGCTACCTGCTCCTCCCTAGCTCCTTGGTCGGTTTTGCAAGCAAGGGGAAGAAAGAAATCCGAAAAGGCCTTGGTTTGGGCTTGGAAATGGCACTTTTATAAGGAAATTGATGAGAGAGAAAATGCCTTATAAAAATCCAATTAATCCCAATAAAGTGGCCACCTCTTCCCCCTCAACTACCTTTGGTACGAGGCACCTTCCTTGCCTTTAATTCTCCTTCATTATCCTCAATTTAAAGAAAAGCAAATTAAGCACCTTAATGCTTATAATATAATATCCCACATGTGAGTGGATATTACTTTTCTTTATAAAAAGGTGAGTGGAATTTCACCTACTTAAGATATTTTCGTTCCTTATATTGTTAAAGGAACGTCCATCCTTATTCAAAATCAACCCAAAATATTTTTGTTGAAATCCCTTCAATTATTTTTATTCATTTTTGCCCTAAATCGAATTAGGGTTTCAATTAGGCATTATTCTTGATTATTTTAATGTCAAGATTCTCTCTCCTACAACTTAATTCAAATGAGGAGTCCCTCTCATTTTATTTGCTCTAAATGATGCTAAGAAACATTAGGGACCTTGTTGAAGTGGTAATTTGCATATTGAACCCTATATTTTGGGTAAATTGCACTTTACTCCAAAACTAGGTTTTAATGCAGAACATTGTCCAACAAGCTCTATCTTGGTGTCCAGGCTTGGGAAAACCATACCACTCCATTATATTCATTCTTATGATGTCACAACATCAGAGGAACATCTTATCATGTGCAATTTGCAAGTTAACCCCTCAACTTGGGTAATTTGCACTTTAGTCCAAAATAAGCAAACATTGCTTCAACATTGTTCAAACAGGACCAAAATTGAAACATAGGTTCCTCTTGAGACCTAATCACTTTTCAAAAGATAAGATTTAAGCATATAATCATCTTTCTTAATCAAAACACCTAGGGTTAAAGCATAACCCAGGTCAGGGATGTTACAAATTATAAACCCCTAACAAGGATTTCGTCCCCGAAATCCCAAATAAAGGAAACAAATATTATTCATTCATCATATCATCATGTCTCTTCATAACACCTCATTGTTATGGAAACATCATAGAACTTTGATCAGCGCAAAGTTCCTTCACACAATATTCTCATAGAGTCAATTGAGAACTTATCTTAAAGACATATTTAGTTGTTATGTTTATGCAAAGCATAAACCCCTAACATATGATGTTCATATCATTTTATATAATCAAACTGATTTCATAGTTGACCACTCCAGGTAGCCAATCTAAATCATCTGATAATTCTCAGATACCAGAATCTCTTACCTTGGTATCAGTCACATGTGTTGAATACACATCATATTCTCATCTTTCTTTTTATCATATTTACAACTTTATTGAACAGGGATCACCTCCCTTGTTCTCTTTCTCATCATATAAGGGTCATACTTTTACTTCCTCATATACACATACTGATCTGAATTCATATCAGATCCCTCTTTCTTGTACTTAAGATATGATACATTTATCCATACCATATTTCCAATTTCATGATACTCATTAGATTGTCTCAGAATGATTGCTTGATCAGGGCAATCAAAAAGATATCAATCTAAGAGTTTCCATACTCACTTTATCATCAATAGTTGTATACCTGATCAGGGTTTAAAGTACTGAGATCAAGTAGTATGCACTTACATGCTATCATATTTATTGCTTTTCATATTATCATAACATAAGATTTAACATTCTTGGATTTTATCCAGGCATCTCTTCTATACCTCTTCCTCTTTCATAGAGGTAAGATCAATATAGAGTATTTAAAAGAATATTGAACAGAATTCAAATTCTAGTTCTCATCATTTCTTCCCTATATAGCAACCAATAGGGAAAATAAAATCAACAATCTTTTTTTTATAACAAAAAGGGTTTAGTGTACTCAACATGTACACATTTATAACATACCTTGTACTCATATCATGGTCTTACTAGTCTTATTACTGAAGCAAAAACTAAGCCATAGAATCTTACTGGTGAAAGGTTAAGACCTTTGCACTTACTTAGTGGCTACTTCCCTGGTACACTAGGCATTTATTGCACTATTAGTATCAAAAACTTGGCTTTTTTTAAACCATTAGGCAAATGTCTCTAGAATTATAGAGACCATTCCCTACTTCTCAGCTTATTTCCCCTTCTTGGGCACTACCATCACAGATTTATTATCTGTCTGAACTCATGACAGAGTCCACTTTCTTGCCATAAGTTAATCTTTTCCACATTTTACCTTGTTCCCACATGACTAATTCATTCAGGAACTCTTTTAAAGCTCAAGCTTTCTGTATTAAGGACTGATAACCTAGGTTATAAGGCTAGCATCCAGTTCACTTATAAGCATTATTGTTGCCCTAATCTGCCCAATAAGAGCATGATCATAGGATTCTCTATCCTGATCATGTCTTAATGGGGATTCTCAGGCACTCATTATATTCTTGTCTAATCCCTTGCACCTCTTCTTGATGCAACAACATTACCCTTAGCAATGTGTTCTTTGTGCTCTCCAGTCATTTTAAAACTTTACCCTTTCTCTGCACAAGCAGAAATCATTATAGGGTATACTGGAGGACACTAACACAGACTCAACAACTTAGTCCTATGTCTCTGTAGACTCAACGAACCTAAAGCTCTGATACCACTAAGTGAAACGACCGTCTCACGAAAATAGGATTAACTAATGCGGAAGCGAATTATTTGCAGCGGATTACTGAAAATCACTGAAAATTTAAAACTTTTTGCAAAGATATCCATTCATAGGAAAACTCTTTAACCATGAACCAAAGTATTCTAAATTCATCCTGGTTCACAAGTACACAACCTGTACCATTCCTTTTCAAGGATTACAACATTGACTGCCCTGTTAACAAATATACACAGGCAGTATAAAAACTTCGAGGAACTAAGCCAAAACTCAGATTGATACATTTAAAACTCCGAGGACCTGAGAGTACAGAGACGACACATAAGACTACTATCTATATGACTAGACAGACAATATTTCCACCTGAGATCTTATTGATGTCCCTGCTGTTGCTGCTGCTCTTTCCCTGTTCTAGGGTTTCTGCTCTGCCTTCCATGCATAACTAAAAAATGTTTCCCACGGGGGTGAGACAATTGAAAATTGCCCCAGCGAGAGATATAACTCTCCTCCAAAAACATTTTTATTGCAGTTTATCAAATTAAAACTGAGTGGGGGTTACTTTTACATTATCAGGTAGAATTATTCATCATAGAACAGAATAAGATAATCTCCATTCTCAAGGAGGTCATTGCATCTACCCATGGTAGATAAGTAATTCATCTGTCTATTTTGCAGAGAATATAAAGAAACATAATTAACATTTATCTACTAAGGAATGCACAAAGAAATGCAACATCAGCCAATGAATCTCCGTATTCAATCCTTAAGCAAACATGCTATACGGCTGATTACATTTTACAATCACACTTATGCCCTGAGGAGATGAGGTATACCGCTCATACTCCAACCGACCACGGTTACGTAAAGCATCGGTACCACACATAGGTCAATGGAAGAGCCGGATTCCCATGACCTCAAATATCTCGGTCAGTATGAGATAACATGCATGACATCTTGTGTCTCTGCTAGATAGCTTTCCAGGGTATACTGGCAACATCTCTATTAGAGTTATAGCCCATAGCATATACTCTCTTCAGGATATGGCCTGTAGCCAATGCCCGGTATTATTTTGTGGAGTCATGGCCCGTAGCCATGCTCTTATTGGGGTATGGTCCGTAACCAATCCCGTTCATAGGACATAGGCCGTAGCAATGCCTATGGGGCATAAGGATATAATTGCCCAATTACCCCCACATATTCAAAAATATGCGTTTCGAGTAAACTCGTTTCACCATTCAGCTAATTCTGACGCTGATGGATCTGTGATCAGGGCAACTACATTATATGGTATCACTTGATTAATTAAGTACATTATCATATTCTTTTAGCATCAGCCAAGTTTCCAAACATAACTTAATAAGACAAATGCTATAAAGAAAACATGTACTATTTCCATTAATCACTTCTCAGTCTTTATAAGACATGGGGATCTCAGTCCCTCATTTCAATACTGGGAATTTTCATTCCTTTGCAACTCAATGCCATAATCATATGGTTCTGGGTATTCAAACCCTTAGCTCATCATTGATCATTATTACCACTTTTTCAGGTAATTATCACCTTTAGGTCACCTGACCAAGGTAAATATGATGCTTATTACATAAACATCTTCTCATGGCACTTAAGGACCATTACTTCTCTTATTACCTCATACTAGGCAATAAGGTATAGCATGGCACATAAGGCCCAATAAACAATGTCAATACATAAAATGTCATAGCTCATACCTAGCTATGTTCATCATCACATCATACCTGCATGGTTAGTACAGATGATAATACATCAATTTCATATCAGCACCATGCAAAACAATATATAACATCATTATTCAAGGGTAACACCACTATTCCCTTACCAGGGTTAGGGTTTCCCATTTCTCATTAATTCATACCCTCTTGAGTTAACCAACTTTATCTTGTATTAAGGTATTTTCCCTCTTAATACATTCCATCACAGAATACTCACCCTTAGCATATAATGCATAGGCCACACATTAGAATTGTTCAGCTATCTCACATGATATGGACTTATCTTAGTTTAAGGCATAATTTTATTATAAAGTTGCCTATAAATAATCGCAATGATACACCCTCAACTAGGGTTTCACAAGGATACACCTTCAACCAGGGTTCAAAATGATACACCCTCCACTAGGGTTTCACAAGGTTACACCTTTTTTTTTTAATATAAGCCGGGAGGTTCTCTATTCATCTCACCCTCCCCTCGTGAGCAAACAAAGATAAGAATAGAGATCCTGCGTACTACCGCAGGTAAACCCCTCATAGACAAAACATCAAACACCCGCCCCGTACATATAAAGCTTCAAACAAATGCTACCCAAGAGAACTAAACCAACCAGCTAGCTGGGATATCTCAACACCACATAAGGAACACCTTTCTTCTCAAGCTCTATCATACCTCGAATCGTGGTAGGAATTCTTCTGCAATCCGAAATCACCATAGGCTCAGGTGTGCAGCTCAGCCATCTACCAATTGCTTTGGGAATGGAGTTTATGCAGCTATGAACCAGGGAACCTCCGACTGCTTCCTCCTCAAGGATGTTCCTAAGATCTTTCACAGCTTTGTTCAATCTCCAAGGGATGGTGTTATTACCCCATAACATATGATAGGTTCGAGTGTCATCAATCTCAATCTCTGAGACTCTCAGGCACTGATCTTCAGTGAACTTTAAGCCTACCACACATGCTTGGATCATGGCAGTAATGTAATCCTCAGCCGTGAGCCATGCTCTCGTGATCTGACAAGCAGCTGCACGATGGTTGCGGACAATACTGGCCATCCACCACCTTTTGCGACCTTCATGATCAGGACCTCTACCAACAGAAATATTCATCTTCATCGTGTTAATGTCAGGGGTCATCCACTTCATGAGCTTCACTTCTTTGATCACGTAAATCGGGTCTTCAATCCCAAACAGATTCAGCCTGCGGTGCTCCTCTGGATTCGCCATGACGCGGAATCTCTTCTTCTTAATCATAGAGTTAACAAGCTCTATCATAGAAGCCATCTCCTTCACTAAAGGCAACTTCTTTCCGTCATAGCGAGCTCTACATCTCAAACGCCAAATAAAGAAAGGGATAATAACCCCAAGACAAGCTGCGATCCATGACATAACGTTCTTTGAAGTGCCAATCGAGATGCAACTCCGAAGATCCTGTATGTTGTTCGGCCTGACATTCTCGGTGATGTGAGCAAAACTATCCCAGAAGAAAAAAGCAACCTATCCTTGGAAGAACAAATGATCAGTATCTTCAACTTGGGGCTCTTCACAGCAATTGCATTTAGACGCAAGGGCTATATGACAACGAGAAATGTTATCATCAGTCGGGATAACTCCCTTAAAGAGCTTCCAGACTAGGGAACTGGCTTTGGGGGCATCAACGTTCCAAATATGCTGAAAAACATCAGATACTTCATCATCGTTTGTGGTTAGAATCTTCTTCATCGAGCGGATAGTAAAGTTTCCTGCCATCTCCGGCGACCAAACAAGATAATCATCATCCTCGTTTATCACTTGATTAGCTTTCTTAATCAAAAGGAGGCCATCATCATCAAGGATTTGTCTAAGGGATAACCAATCCCAACCTTCATTCTCAATCCAGAAATCTCGGACTAGAAACTGATGATTCCTATCACTGGTATAGATTGCGTGATCAAACAACCTATCATCACACCACAAAGCATCCCAGAAAGGGATCAAACCTTTCCCCACGATCCATCTACAGTAAGGATAAACCTGTGGAAACATATTCCAGATCTTTTTCCAATAAGTAGAGGCTGCATCACTATAGCGTAAGTGGCTAGGATGGTTGGCAGATCTGCTGAAAGCACGATTCATGTACTTGGCTCTGCAGAAATTGGCCCAGATGGAGTCTTTGGCTATCACCTCCCAGCTAGCCTTTGCCACAAACGCGTCACTGATGATCCTGGTGTTATGAATGTCCAGACCTCCCACTTCAAACGGTAAAGCAATCTTCTTCCAGTCTAACCAAGCTTTACGATGATGATTCTCCCGATCATTCCAAAGGAATTTAGAAAGAAGTGCATCAATACGGTCGGAGATACCCACAGGGATGCCAACAGCCGCTGCAGTATGTACAGTAGTTGATGAGAGCACATGCGCTATGAGCATTTTACGGCCGGCAAAGGACAGGAGGCGAGACTTCCACGAGGCGATCTTCTGCTTAATCTTCTGGAACAAAGCTTCATAATCATTAAGACTATATCTCCCCATCTTGATCATTACCCCTAGATAAGTAAAGGAGTTCGCTGTGTTGTCGATCTCTAGAGTATTAGTAATGCTCCGGATCAGCTCATCATCTTTATTACCCA
Organism: Alisma plantago-aquatica; assembly: GCA_963693085.1. Classification (NCBI taxonomy): domain Eukaryota; kingdom Viridiplantae; phylum Streptophyta; class Magnoliopsida; order Alismatales; family Alismataceae; genus Alisma; species Alisma plantago-aquatica. The sequence continues at coordinate 359,356,968 of OY856415.1, read as the reverse complement.
CGGTACAGATGGACTTATTACGGTTGATCAACTGAGCTGAGGCCGCCTCATAGAACTTTAGGATGTGGTTCACATGAGTTAACGACTGGTGCTTCGCATTCAGAAACAGAATTACATCATCAGCATAAAGCAAGAAGAGAGGGGTCGTGCCCTGACCTCTAGTCCGGAACCGATCCAAAGGAATCAAACGATCCTGCTGATGTAGATATCTAGAAAGCAGCTCCTAAAAAATAATGAAAAGGAGAGGTGAGATCGCATTTCCTTGCTTGAGTCCACGAAGCAAAGGAAAGAAACCCACGTTCTGACCACCGATCGAGATAGAAGCCCAGGTATTCATGAAGAAACTCAAGCACAGATTACAAAACTCCTCCGAGAAACCAAACTGCATCATAATCATCTTTAGGATGTCCCATTCTATCCTGTCAAAAGCCTTTGCCATGTCGATCTTTATTATAAGGTTAGGATGCTCACCACCTTGCTGAATGTCATGCATAAGTTCTTTGGCCATCCGGATATGGTGCGTGATCTCCCTACCTTGAATGAAGGCGGCCTGTTCCTCCGAGATCAATCTCGGCATGAAAGGAGACAATCTATTACTAATCACTCTAGCCATGATTCTTAACGCAACATTCTCAATGGAAATAGGCCTGAAGTCCTTCTCAATAGCTGTGGGGTTGTCCACCTTTGGAATGAGCAAGATTTTGCAGCAGAAAAGACTACGGTGGCAGTTTTTCCCCCTGAAAAACGATTTAGTCATTGCCATAAAATCCTTGCGGATCGTATCCCACATCTCAGTAAAGAAAGGCACAGTGTACCCATCAGGTCCTGGTGCCGTATGTCGATCCATCTGATCAAGGGCCTGCCAGACCTCCTCCTCCTTTGGCACTGCAGCTAAGGTGCAATTGTCATCCAAGGACAACTTATCAGGAATATGATGCAGCATATCATCCAGCATGTCTTTGTCATAGGAAGATCTATCTCTGTAGAAACGGCTATAATGATCAACAGCTATCTGGGCAATGTCCTTTGGCTCCTCCACCTTAGTACCATCACTCAACCGTAAGCACCGGACGTAGTTGTGCTTCGTTCTGGCTTTCACTATAGCATGATAGAAGCGAGTGTTTCTTTCTCCATCATTCAACCAGTTTATCCTCGATTTCTCCCTCCATATCTTGTCTTCAGTATCCAGAACCTCTTGGAGCTCATCTTCGGCTGTCCTGAGATTCATCTCATTGATATGAGACGGGTTGTCATCAAAAGCTATCTGTGTTGTGTGCACCACATCCTCCAAGTCCTTCCTCTTCTGAGCTATGCTGCCATAAGTACGCTTGATCCACGCTTTAAGCTCCTTTCTAACTTTCTTAATCTTATCAAAGAAGATATTAGACGGATGGCCAACGGACTCCTCATCCCATAAACGGTTGATGATCTCACGGCATTCAACATTCTGCAACCACATCTGCATAAACACGAACGGTCTAGGACTGTGTATATAACTATTATCACCCGGTTGGTACAGCACAGGGCAGTGGTCCGACACTCGATAACGAGTAAGATGCTTAGTAATCAGCCTAGGAACTCTCACGCTCCAAGGTTCATTAAGAAGGGTTCTATCCAATCTCTCCCAGATTGTGGGGGTGCCATGCTGCTTATCCACCCACGTAAACTTGCTACCATCAAAGGGTGCTTCTCGCATATTCACATCGTGGATGAAGGAGTTAAAGTCCATGATCTCCTGAAAGTGTCTATTAGTACCACCCCTTTTCTCCGTGTTATTCCGGATGATGTTGAAGTCACCCATGATCATCCAGCAGGCATCGTCAATCATGTTAGATAGGTCGATGATATCTTCCCACAACACTCTCCTACGCGTGTAGCTACAACTCGCATACACCATAGTAAAGAACCCCACAAAGTTGTTGTCATCAGTAAACTTAATAGTAATATGTTGCTCGTGTAATCTGACAATGGATGGGTTGATCGTCTTATCCACAAAAACCCAGATCTTCCCACCTTCAGCCTCGTTGCTCGTCGACCAGTCCAACCTGACTATGTCGAGTAACTCATCCGCTTCAATCGCATGAAGAAAAGTCTCTGCAACACAAACGATCCTTGGGGTATGTCTTCTACATAACCTACCCAGGACTTTCCTGGTCTTGTTGTTGGCCGCCCCCCTTATGTTCTAGTATAGGATCTTGGAATCCATGATACAGGATCAAGAGAACTTCCCCTTCATCTACAATCACCCCTTCCTCGCTCTTCCCAGTCATCATCTGTGAACGGTAATTCTCCATCAGAAAGGCGTCTTCTGTGTGCATAACCACGATGGCTCTCAGAGACATTGCGAGTAGCTCTACGCACTTCATCCCTGATTCTGTTTCCACGAGATCTTGGGCGAGAATCGTCTTCATCCCCAAAGTGTATGTAATCTTCAAGGCATCTTTGGGTTAGCGGTCTTCTGATACCATCTTCATCAACCACGTATCTGTTGTAAAGGGTGTCACTCTTCTGTTGTTGGTGTTGCTTTTCTTTTGCTTCTACCACAACAATTTCTGTGCATTGCTCCTTCTCAGAAGATGTAGCCGCAACTGTCTCCTCATGCTCTTGATGTGTAGAATCTCCATTCACATAGGCCGTCCTATGAATATCAAACGCCTCCATCGGGATGTCCAGTTCCTCTCCTATCTCAGTCCGCGAGAACAGACTGGATTTTGGGCTGCCTCTAGCAACAATCTAAAGCATGACGTCCGATCTTCGATCTCCATATGTCAGTGCTACATACTGAGGAACATCCTCTTTAAAAGCTTCCACAAGGATTAGGATTCCAGAAATATCATCTGGGCTTCTTATCCAATCTGAGACAAGAATCAATCTTCCAAAGCTATTCACAATACTATCAATAGCTTCATCATCTTGGCACATAATAGGAAGATTTGCTATCCAGAACCAGAAAGCCTCTTTTCTAGAGCATCTCTCACCATTATCCAAGGATCTGACGTTAATGTTCGCTCCTTTGAAAACTATGACATCATCTTTACAGACCTCCCTCGCTTCCTCCTTGCTGCTAAAGAAGGCGACGACTCTCCATCTAGTGTGCCGATAAATATCAGTGGCATGGTTCCATCTGGTTTTAAGGTGCTGATAAAGGTCCGTCCATGGCAAGTGTTTTGGCCAGGAAATCTCCACTGCACGTTCCAGAGCAACCTCCTTGTTCTTTCTCTCATCTGTGTTAGGACCCAGATCGACCGCTATTCTCTTGGGTACGTGCATAGGTGCACCTCGTGCAGGGATTCCAGCACTCAGCGGCGGGAAATCAGAGCTAGAGCGAATGTCCGGGGGCGGGGATGCGAGCTTGACCATGCACCTTCTGGCCACATGCCCAGGTTTAAGACATTTGTAGCAAACAATCGAGCTACGACATTGCGACTGCCAGTGCCCTCTTCCTAAGAAACAGAAGCATGTATCCTTTGGCAGATCTGGCTTCCACGATTCAAGGCGGGAGTCTCTCCTATCATTCTTCGAATAAGAACGCGACTGCCTGTGATCACCTTCTTGGATCGTTCTGCTTGCCACTTGGTTGGATGGAACCGGCCTAGACGCTTCAGCCTTGTCGCGAAGGGTAGATTGCTCAATCATCGGATCGGCTGTCTCAAACGTCACCCCATCGACTGCAGCCTCAACTGAATCATGGCTACCAGCGTCGGTGCCCGTAACCCTAGGCATCTCCTGCTGCAAGGGAGCATGATCAACGAGATGCTCTTCCAGAGTCGGCTCCTTGTCTTCAACTACTTTATCATGCATAACCTCACGTGTTCCCTCTCTGCGTCCTTCTGAGCCCTCCGTATCCTGCTGGTTGCTCGCTGGTGACGGCGATCGGAGCACGTTTCTGATATCTTGGATGATCATGTCCGGCGGAGTGGAGAGGGCAGCGAAGCCCTCGCGTCTGTCTCTCACCGCTCTCTGCGCGTGCATGGAATGGACGCTCTGCCTGGTCACTCTACGCATGAACGGAGACGGAAGCATCGTCGATACCTGGGGAGGCCAGATCAGGGTACAGAGGGAAAGGGGGTGGCGGTGGACTCCGGGGGGCGGGGTGCCCACCCGAAGGTAAGGGACGACGGCGGCCGCCGCCAAGGATCGCCCTAGGATCGCCCTAGCCTAAAATATCGCCTCCTGACCACGCTGCTGATGACATCCAGGTTACACCCTCAACCATGGTTCACAATGATACACCCTCCACTAGGGTTTCACAAGGATACACCCTCAACCAGGGTTCACAATGATACACCCTCCACTAGGGTTTCACAAGGTTACACCCTCAACCAGGGTTCACAATGATACACCCTCCACTAGGGTTTCACAAGGATACACCCTCAACCAGGGTTTATAAGGATACACCCTCAACTAGGGTTTCACAAGGATACACCCTCAACTAGGGTTCATAAGGATACACCCTCAACTATGGTTTCACAAGGATACACCCTCAACCAGGGTTTCACAAGGATACACCCTCAACCAGGGTTCATAAGGATACACCCTCAACTAGGGTTTACTAATCATGTATTGGATTCATGCATTTGTTATGCATTATTGATTAGTACCATTAAGGGTATCTCTCACCTAATTACATTAGGTTTCCAAAAAGGTTTGATCAATTGGACCTTCAATAACATGAGGTATCCAATTGAATTAGGGTTTCCAATGTTGATTCCTTCAATCATTGAATTCATGGAACCAATCATCAATTGGAACTATGCTCATACTTCAATTGAGTTTAATAGGTCAACCTTCAACTAATTTGACCCTCAATTGACCCTCAATTGGTCATCAATTAGGGCTTGATTCAATTAAATTAGGGTTTGGAATCGAAGATCCAACAACACTCATCAATGCAAGATTGGTTACTTTGAAACTATTGAACCATTATCCAAATTGGGTATGACCTGACCCCAAACGGTCTTGAGGTCGTTTGGATGACCTCCAAACGGTCTTGAGACCGTTTTCCCATCATATCACTCAAATCCAAGCCATCCAATTAAGGTTTGGATCATTGGATTGATCACCAAATCAGCATTACATTGTATAACAGCTTGGTACCTTTAGACCTTCAAACACCTAACCATACTCAAACCTGGACCTCCAAACGGTCTTGAGTGACCACCAAACGGTCTTGAGACCGTTTGGATGAGCTCCAAACGGTTTTGAGACCGTTTGGCCCATCCAACCTTTGGATTCTAGTGAAAAATCATCATGGATTGGTCTATCGAGTTGATCAACAGATCAGCACTACATTGCAATATGATTAGTACCTTTGGACCTTCAATTGGTCAACTATACTTGACCCCAGACCTCCAAACGGTCTTGGGGTGATCCCCAAACGGTCTTGAGACCGTTTGGGTGATCCCCAAACGGTCTTGAAACCGTTTGGGCTAATCAACCCAAAATCTCAACTTAACTCATTGGAATTGCAGCACTGTTTTCAATTAGGGTTTGCCTAATTGAATAGCCTTCAACTCATGATTCCTTGGGAGTTCATCCTCAAATTCGGTGAGTCATTAGATCACATCATTAGGAACAGTAATCCCAAACGGTAAACACTTGGGCAACGCACTCAAACGGTCTTGAGACCATTTTCCCAAAAAGTTCAATTAAATCAGATTGAAAATCAGCACTTAATCCAATTAGGTTTCCCTAATTGATTAGGCTTAAACTCACGATTAATTTGGAGTTAATCCCTCAAATTTGGAGGGTTATTAATAAAAATAATTATGAACAGGAATCCCAAACGGTCAACGCTTGGTCAACCATCTCAAACGGTCTTGAAACCGTTTTCTCAACCAGGTCAAGTTAATCAGGTTGAAAATCAGCACATAATTCAATCCGATTGCCTAATTGATTGGTCTTCAACTCTCGATTCCTTTGGAGTTAATCCCTCAACGTTGGAGGGTTATCAGACTACATAATTAGGAACAAAATTCCCAAACGGTCAACGCTTGGTCAATCATCTCAAACGGTCGTGAAACCGTTTTCTCCCAAACGGTTTCAAACCATTTGCCCTTAAACGGTTTGCTGAAACCGCATAGCCAATCAAATTAAAACGATTTGGAGTAGCTATCAAAACGGTTTTGCTTGGTAATTTTCTTTGGATAAGCATCTAGGATGATGTCATCATCCCCTTCCTTCGAAAAACCAAGAACAGAAACCGTTCTTGATGGAAATTGCAGCAAAGAAACAAGAGTGTATCAAATTGAAGAAATCAATCAACAAAGCATAGAGAATTGATGCAATAGCAATGTTTAAGGGTTTGAGTTATAAAACCCGCCTCCAATTGAGCTCCAAAGCTCCAAGCTCACGCCATTAATGGTGGGTGAAGCTCTTGCAACTCCCCCTAGGCTCGTCCTCAAGCTTTTGATTGTAAAGTTGGCTAGGGTTGAAGAGGAGATCAAAATAAGAAGGAATCCATAATTTATTTTCGATTTCCACCATGAAATCACGAAGAACGAAGGTCAAGGGCTTACCAACAGGTTGGGGACGTGCTACCAGCTCCTCCCTAGCTCCTTGGTCGGTTTTGCAAGCAAGGGGAAGAAAGAAATCCGAAAAGGCCTTGGTTTGGGCTTGGAAATGGCACTTTTATAAGGAAATTGATGAGAGAGAAAATGCCTTATAAAAATCCAATTAATCTCAATAAAGTGGCCACCTATTCCCCCTCAACTACCTTGGGTACGAGGCACCTTCCTTGCCTTTAATTCTCCTTCATTATCCTCAATTTAAAGAAAAGAAAATTAAGCACCTTAATGCTTATAATATAATATCCCACATGTGAGTGGATATTACTTTTCTTTATAAAAAGGTGAGTGGAATTTCACCTACTTAAGATATTTTCGTTCCTTATCTTGTTAAAGGAACGTACATCCTTATTCAAAATCAACCCAAAATATTTTGGTTGAAATCCCTTCAATTATTTTTATTCATTTTTGCCCTAAATCGAATTAGGGTTTCAATTAGGCATTATTCTTGATTATTTTAATGTCAAGATTCTCTCTCCTACAAATTAATTCAAATGAGGAGTCCCTCTCATTTTCTTTGCTCTAAATGATGATAAGAAACATTAGGGACCTTTTTGAAATGGTAATTTCCATATTGAACCCTATATTTTGGGTAAATTGCACTTTACTCCAAAACTAGGTTTTAATGCAGAACATTGTCCAACAAGCTCTATCTTGGTGTCCAGGATTGGGAAAACCATACCACTCCATTATATTCATTCTTATGATGTCACAACATCAGAGGAACATCTTATCATGTGCAATTTTCAAGTTAACCCCTCAACTTGGGTAATTTGCACTTTAGTCCAAAATAAGCAAACATTGCTTCAACATTGTTCAAACAGGACCAAAATTGAAACATAGGTTCTTCTTGAGACCTAATCACTTTTCAAAAGATAAGATTTAAGCATATAATCATCTTTCTTAATCAAAACACCTAGGGTTAAAGCATAACCCAGGTCAGGGATGTTACAAGAAATGTGCATACTCAACATTTTGAGGGACTAACTTTTCTTTGAAGGTCTGAGTTGAGACTCCAGATCCATTATCAGGGGGCATTGGAGCAGATTTATCTCATTGTATGGATGCTACTTTAATTGTGGAGGTGTCATCCAACAACTCCTCTTCATGCTATAGGTAGTGTGCCAGTGCTATTCATTCTGATGTGAGCGGGGAGTGGTGGTCCTCCAAGTCTTCTTCCACTAATCATTGACCTTTGGGAAAGATCTTATCAGGGTGGTTGAAGAAGAAGTTGATGAAGTAGAAGATGTATTAGTGCTTCTAGATCATTTTATTTTATGTTGTAGTCTTCTTTTCCTACAATAAAATTTGTGTTTCAGTTATGTTTTTATTTGTAGGACTCTTTCAACCTTGAATAGAAGTATGAGTTCAACGAAGCTTGAATGGTGAGTTTTTCTTTTTCAATTTGGAATTTCTTTTTAAAATGATTTTATAGTATGCCCAGTGGATTGCTTTGATCAATGTGCCAATTCGAGTGGGTGAATGTTGCAATCCATGAGTTAGTGGGACACGAAGTCCTGGTGTCTAAGGAAGCATTTTTGGTAATGATGATGGCAACATCTATAGCGGATCATGCCATTATACTGGGGAAAGTCATGATGTTTAAGGGAGGCACATGTGTCCTATTGAAGGCTATAAATAAGGTTGCATGGTGTTCAAACTTTTCTACACATCTCAACTCTTACAATTTTGGGTCATGGGAGAGTAAGTTATAAGTGACATACCTATTTTGAGGATTCCTCCATATCTCTTGTGGATCATTGCCTCACTAATCTTCTAACAATGAGCAAGTAGAACTGGGAAGTGTTGGTGTGACCTGTCATCTTCGTCATCCAGATTATTTCCTTGTGGAGAGGGAGAGAGAGCTCGTGTCAGTGATAATCTCATTCTGGGACCCTCATAGTCACTCCTTCCACTGTGGGAATATCATTATGACCCCCACCTAGGAAGATGTATTGAAGATCACCCAACTTCCACTTCATGACAACTCTGTCATGCCAAAGAAGTCAAGTTGGGCTGTTGAACTGGAAAGTATGCTAGGTGTGAATAAGTCTCAATATGCTTAATGGTTGACTGAAGATGGATGCCTTATTCAAATGGTACACCTATGGAAGTCATTCAAGAGCAAAGTGTGACATAACATGGTTTCCAGATATGCCCCATTTATGAGCATACACCTTAATCGTCATGGCTGAGCTATTCTTTGAAGAGAATGCTAGTCAGGTGATCATTAGTGCTTTTAGAGTTTCAGTCACCATATGGAGGAAAGAAACCATCTTTCCTTTGATATTGGTTGAGTTGTATGAGTGCTTGGACAAATCCCAATTGACTGAGAAGATGAGAGGACCTTTAAGATCTTATAGATGTACCTAGGAATGTGCATTGACCTTGCAAGGTTGGTGGATTCTTGAAATCCTTACTACACAATGGCAAAGGTGTTCTTTTTGAAGTGCATATAGGATGACTAGCCTTTACAATCGTGTGGCTATTTGGCTCATTGGATTTCTAGTCTGAAATTAGTGGATGAGCATTGGGTTCAGATGTGGTTTCATCTTGACAACATAGACTATGGGATTCCCATGCCCAGATTTCAGTGGCTCATCATCTTACCAATTTGGAAGAGCTATGTTTCATACTTCCTAGTGCCAGTGTTGAGGAAGTTCATTCATCTCCATTGTTCATACCGAGTCAAAGTGCTTCCTCCTTTGTTCAAAACATTAATGATTGACACCCAAAAAGTTCAGAAGATGGTTACAAAGATGTGGTTAAATCATCAAAAGATGACTCATGATATGCTCCCTATTGGTAGAGAGTGTTATACTAAGTACTTAGAATGACTTGCATCAATGCCTTCAATAGTAATAGCTTGTGATTCTTCTAGAGAAGTGAGACAATATTTTATTCTTTGGACATTTTCTTATCTTTATTTTTTGTTGTTGTTTGTTTTTTGGCATGAGGGGCCATGATTTGTTTGTAGTATATTTGATTTTAGAAATAAAGATTTATTTTAGTTCATTACATGCAGAATCAACCATGGGTACTCCTTCCATGATGCCTTAAATATGTGTTTGGATTTAGATCCTTATTACATATCACAATGAGCCTCCTTCTAATGAATTAGGAGAATAAGATCAATCTTGACCCCCTACTATGCATTCAATGTATCACAGATGGTTATAAATTTTGGAAAAAAGCATCTATTGGGGGACCTTCTTTTTTCCCACTTTTCTTTGTGAAGCCAGAAAGTTGAAACCCTACACATTTTAACCCACCACCCACCAATCTTCTAACATTAGAGGTCCATTACCTCTAGATGTTTTTAACCCTTTCGTTATGGGGGGGTCCTTTGTTTTAGGGGAGAAGATGGATTAGGGCTCTACTGGACCTAAGTGTCATGCTAGTACTAAATTTATGCCATGTAACAAGTGTATTAGTGACAACTCCCTTCACAGTCGATCCAAGGATCTAGGAATCACTAACACCCCAACTTCACTATTGACCCATTTCAGTGTAGAGATCCACCACAAGTATGTGTTTTCCTTGTTAAGGGGCTATTTGATAATTTTTTGGTTAGGTGTCATCTTTTTGTGAATCTTTTTATTGAATATTTTGAGTGGAATTGATGCTCATGGCCTTATTATGTGATTTTATGGAATGAATTAGATTTTCCTAATGAAGGTTCCCCACCTAATTACTCCCAGGTTCATCCATGTGGAGGTTACTCTCACCCCTTTTTAAGAGATGAGGTGTGGGTAGCCACAAGGAATTCCAACTTTTAACTTCATCATCCAATCATTCCCCTTTTAGGTCAACCCTAATAGATGTTAATGCTATGGGATCACACACATGTGGGTATCAGGGTTCATTGATTGATAATTAGATCCAACTCAGCTCCATGGACTCATAGTTTATGCAATCTTAGTATGTTAGTGATCAAGTGGCTTTACCTTTCTCCACTATAATTATGAACATTTTGAGGTATTTTTATTAAGGTTGGCCTATTTTAAGGAGTTTATTTTATGTTGCAGAACCATTGGGGACTCAGGATAACAACTGTGCTCCTTCTATCCTAAGCCCTAGGTTATACTTTGACCCTAGATTTAAGGTTCCTTTTAGAGAAGTGGGATATTTTGGCTCCTTTACAAGCCTCTTTTATAGGGACTTGCAGTCATTGAGGTTTTCTTGTCAACATTAATAACATTAATAGGAATGGCATTCCTATGGTGAAGATGTATATCTTCATCGATGTATTTCAGGCACATACCATCATAGTCGTAGATGTCGTGGACAATGTAGGACCCTTCCCATTTAGGGTTGAACTTGCCTCTAGAGTCTACATTCTAGATAACACATATTACTTGGTTACCCTTCAAGAAATTACAGGGACACACATTCATGTTGAATTCTCAAGTTGTTTTGAATTGATAGCACTTTGCATGATCTAGAAATCTCGTTCACCATTATTCAAGTGTGTTGAGGTGGTGGATTTCATCTTGAAGCCACTCTACTTGGGAGTTTTTGCTTCTTGTAGTGTGTAGAGAGAAGGGATTTGAACTTCAATTGGCAACATTACCTCCATTCAATATACTAACAAATATGATGTTTCTCATGTGGAAGTCCTTGTGAAGTTTGGTATGCCTAGGGAGACATTGGGATGTGCTCATGCCTGTTGGCATGGGAGATGATTGTATTCTTCAGTTGCTTAATCAAGTTCTTGTTGACAACTTATATGGATCTATTCAATTGTGGCTAGTAGGGTGACATTTAGTGATGTTTGATCCCCAAAGAGCTCATATACTCTTTGATAGTTTTATCTATGAAGTTTTTACCATTGTTAGTGACGATCTTGTGCGGTAATTGGTACTAGATTATAATATCGTGATTGAAAAACTTGATAACTTGCTAAGCTGATGTATTGGTGATGGACACTTCTTCACCCACTTTATGAAGTAGTATATTGGAACTAGAATGAAGCAATTCCCATTTTAAACTTTAGGATTGGTCTTCGTATCATGTCGACTCTCCAAACTAAGAATGGACAAGGCATGGCAATGTTATATCACTAATTACAGGGAGCATGAATGTAGTCACCATGTATCTAGAAAAATTGATAATTACAGATGTAATGGAAACAATCCATCTCCATACTGTTCCAGTAATACCCCAATAGTTATTTATTCTTGGCTAGCATTACTCCACTCATATGTGTGAAGCATAAACCTCCTTGAACTTCTTTCATGAGAGTTTTTTCTTCTAGCTTCTCGACATATTGAAAGAATGTCTGGTTATAGGACTAGTGATACTAATGTCATTCCCCTAGGATGTATTGCATGGCCTGTCATATGAGTACTAGTTGCTATCTATGGGAGAGGGTATCATGGATGGCTTGATTCTATAGATTTGCTTTGATGTTGTGGAACCAAGCCTTTTCTTATTCATTAGGTGCATTTTCAATGTCCATATAGTAGGTAGGTTGAGAGAGTGTGTGTGATTTAAAAGAGAAGCTCTGGTACCCTTAGATGTAGATCTAGGAAGTGAGGGTTTCCTGAGCAATAGAAAATGCATTGTGTTTTCTTCTGATGAAGTGAAATGAGACATGTTAAAGTCTCAAGCTAGAGAGCACATATGTTCCTGATAGGGTACCAGGTTTTGATGACACATCTTTCAATTGTTTTGGACTTGAGATACCATGAGAAGGGAGTCTTCATAAACTTGTCGGTGATGTGCCCCTTTCTGTCCAGGGAGTTGGAGTCCTAGGATGCAAGCTTCATACTCAACCAAATTGTTAGTGGTGTTGAACTCCAACTCTCTTTCTACTAGTACTTATTCTCCCTAGGGGTTCTCAAGGCTACTCTTATTCTGACTCCCTTGCAATTGGTGACTCCGTCAAGAATATTGGATTTAAAACTAGAAGAATGACCACATAGTATGGATTGATCATCCTATGTCTTCATTATGGAATTTGTACTCATGTGTCACTTGTTCTGGGAGTGAGGAGTCTTCCAATTGATTGGCTAAATCTTGTACTTCAACTAGTTCTTTGACAAATTATGATGGCATTACCTACCACTTGGCGCATCACACAATAAGAGTATGGATGTCTCATATATAATAGAGAGGATCATACTTGGGTATCATTTGTAAGGTTACTTTGTCAAATAATGGTGTAGCTTTCTCATTGCATGTATAAAGGTTAGAAGTATTGTATAAGACCTCATTGTCATTGAATTTCTTAGACAAATAGTATATAGTGTGTTCTCCATCATCATGTATTGATTTAGAACTCCTTCTATTGATGTTTTGTTGATTGATAATCGAAGGGTGAGAGGCTATCCTGGTACTTCCATCCTCAGCACTAGAGGTTTGTCAAGGTAGTCTTTATGCTCCTAGAGAGCCTCTTTACATTTCTTGTTCCATCTAGAGTTAGAGTTCTTTTTAAGTAGCTTGAAAATAGGATTACATATGGGAGTAAGTTTGGAAATGGAGTGGTTGATGTATTGAAGGTGACCAAGTAGCCCTCATATCTCATTCCCTTTTTTGGGGGGGGGCATTTCCTGAATAGCACAAGCCTTTCTATGATCAATCTCCCATTGGTAAGTATTCCCAGAGAGCCAATCATATGATGTTTGTGATGACATATCTTATACTTGATTTGATTAATAATATAAACAATCTTCCAATTTATTATGTTTCATTTAGTTATGATATAATGATGAAACATAATGAATGTCTAAAGAATGACACTACTCAATGATGTATGTCGTTGGGTTGATGACCTAAACAATGATATCATACAAATGTCAAGAGTATGTACATTCTGATTATGTCCCTATTCAGATGTTATTGTGGAAGGCTGATAGACAACAATAACACATAATACTAGAGTGTGTATTGGCTGATGACAAAATCTCATCAGTCATGATATCTGATATCAAACCAAACACATATATACTTGTTAGAGAGCAGTGTATCAAACAAACCCAACTTAAGAGTGACAAATGGAAACCATAATTGGTAGTTAGAATCATCTCTCATAGTGATTGTGGTGATTGTAATTCTTAGACCTGAAGTCACTACACTCATCACATGTCATTTGATGTACTTTGACATCATCCACTGTGACCTTGAATAGCATTACCATAAAAGTGGTGCTTGGGTGCATTGTGACACATGGGGATGATTGTGAGTGATGTAGATGGGATTTTTCCTTCCTACTGGAGTTTGATATCTAGGCCACTTGATAAGTGAGACTAAGAAAAGCATTCACATGCACATGTGAATTAATATATGATATTGAGGTGACATATATCTCAGACAATTTACTCTAGTTGAAGGAACATGGATTGTACATTGAGAGGATGATGATTCCATGCCTCGAATTTAATTTGGATATCAATGACAAAGGAACTAAACATACACTATAACACCAATCACATATTGTAGGTTGAAGTTGTTTGCCAACTTTTTGAATTCCTTGGGTACCAATGATGTGTTGCTAGATACTGTTCATTGCTTGTGATGTCACAAATCAGTTATGGGCATTCACTACCAATGTAACTTGGGACCTATAGGGTCACACACATAGGACACACTTGGAATAGGAGTTCATTCATGAATATAGTTTAAATTTGATTACTAAGGAGCAATGTATTTAATTTAAGAAACTATTGGTTGAATGTTGACTGACTGAACTGTGAACTGACCGATTCAAGTGTTGAACCGATTATTTTAGAGTGTCTGGTCAATTGAACTAATATTGGCAACATGTTCCATGAACCGACCGGTTTAGGAAGTGAACCAACCAGCTCAGGTCCATGAATCGATTGGCTTAGGTTATGAACCGATCAGTTGGTGGATCAATTTGATTGATTCAAGGATTAGTGCTGACGTCATGTTGTGCATTATTTGGATATCAATTTCCAAAACAATTACAATTGGGAAACATGATGAAATGACCGATTCAAGGGTTGAATTTATCATATCACATGCCAACCGATTGGTTCACCTATGAACCAACCATTTCACCACTCACAGGATGCAAAAATTTCATGAAATCCTATCCCCTTCGACTCCCACATAGACTGGGAACCTTGACACTGACCCTCCTATAAATAGAGGGGTACTGGGGGATTCTCAGACACATCAATTAGCTCTGACAATTGTTGTCTTCTCTGGTTGTGGTAACTGAGAGAGCTTGAGCAAGTCCTACTAGATAAAGGGAGGGATAGCAAGGGAGAATAATTGTGAAAGAGCAAGTTGGTGCTAGTACACCAACTAGAAGGGACAACTCATTCCTGTCTGTTCTTCTAGAATGATAGGAGTTCCGGATGGTCCATGTGGACTACTATATAGGCGAGGAGGCTATTTACTTCATCTAGGAGGAGAAGGTCAAGCTACTATATCTAGTGATCAACTAGGAGATGCTACAAACATTGCCTAGGTGTGACTTGGAGAAAGATGCATACTACATCGAGGGAATTGTCACTAAACTTGCTCTAGGACTAGGTATTACCTCAAAACCATTCTTCCCATTGCATAGTTTTTGACGTGATCGTCTGTTAAAGGGGAATATGGTAGATACATTTTTCTATTTTCTCTACCTATCCTGATGTCACATTTTCCTACAGTGGTATCAAAGCCTCGATAATATACTATGTTTTGTATTTAATTGATATGATCAGAATTTTCTTTTCACCTTTTATTTATTGCATACAATACAAATATTTAAAATAATTAATATGCATATCCGATTAAATACCACATATGATGTCAGACTTATATATATATATATATATATATATATATATATATATATATATATATATATATATATATATATATATATGCAATTTACATGCCATGTCGTATAATTGGATTTGATGGTGGATGTGTAGCATGGTTATGGCCAATAACCCAGATATATGTGTGTAGTTGTGTGGTTTATTTATTCCTATTTATATATTAGTTTGCATACCAAACCTCTACCTTCTTCCTCCAACATGTAAAAGTATTATTCTCTCCTTCTATGCTCCCCTCGAATGTAACTTGAGGTTTCTAAATTACCATGTAATAAGTTTAATTATATTACGATAGTTTATTTCCTATTACGACAAAGTAGAAGATCAACGCCAAACAAACCGACCATATCAGAGATGAGCCAACCGATTGGAGGACCGAGGAGGATCGACACAAGAGTCAAACTGATTTGCTGGTGGCCCAACTGATCAATTGGAGATGTCTAGAAGATGTTGGACCAAAGACCAATCGACCAGTCTGACCAATTCACTTGGCACCTAGATGCATGCATATGACTATGGCAAAGAGTTTTGCATACCATTTATCCAATAAGTGCATAAGATGCAATTGGCAAAAGTTGCCTACCTTAATAGTTGATTGTCGATGCTGTCGTTGACAGAGTAATAACTCAATTGTTTTGGATCTTTACTTATTAGAAGTTTGTACACTGTAATCTTCCAAATTGATAAATTGAACAAAATAATGAGAGCGATAATTAAATAAATGCCTAACTTTATCATCAAATTTTATTCAATCAAATCAAATCAAAAACGTTTTGACTATATTGCAAATTTCTCCAGTAGAATCAAATGACAACACACAACACTTTTTCTTTACGACGAGTCCTTGAGAAGGACAAGTTAAATAGTATTAATTTTCATGGCTGGTTCAGGATGCTGAGAATTGTTCTCACACATGAATGCAAGCTCTATGTTCTGGAGACACTCGAGCTAGATGAACATGATCCCATTACACCTAAGGTTGATAGGGATGCTTACAAGAAGCATATTGAAGATGTCATTGATGTCAAATGTCTAATGATGTGCTCCATGAACTATGAGTTGTAGAGAGTTAACATGAGAACATGGATGTTATTGATATGGTAACACAACTTAAGAACATGTTCCAAGATTAGGAAAGACATGAGATATGTGATGTCTCCAAGGTGTTGTTCAAATGTAACATGGAAGAAGGAGATCTAGTAGGTTCTCATTTCCTCAAGCTCATTGAATATATGGAGAACCTTTCAAACAGGGATTTCCCTTGGGTCAATAGTTGGCCACTGATGTGATTCTACAGTCTCTGCTAGAATCATAAGTTAGTTTGTCATAAACTACAACATGAATGACTTTGACAAGCTGTTGATAGAGTTACTTGACATGTGGAGAACAACAAAGGCACAAATGAAGAAAGACAAACCCAAGTCTGTGATAATGATTGGCAGATCAAAGGGAAAGTCTAAAGGCAAAGCCAAGCTAATAAGAGTTCTAAAGCTGGCCATAAACCCAAGTCTTCAGTGTTCAAGACAAAGGGAGGGTGTTGTGTGTGTTTTATATCAACTTTTTTCACATTATCACACACAATTTCAGCTCATTCTAACCCCATTTAGCCTCTATTCATATTCATTTTGTCACAACTTTTAGTTTCTTTGCTTATCACATGATGTTGATTGCATATATGTATTAAAAAGGTCAAATTGAAGATAGCTCAACTCAAATCCGACCTCAATGGGACTTCTCTACATTTTGCAGCTGATTCAAAGCCATTTCCTAAAGAAACAACAAAAGACACAATGTGTTCCTTAAAAGATATGGCGTGTTCCTTTAGAGACAGCCTCACGGGACAAAGAACATGTCATGTGTTATCAAACACATGACGTGTTCGTTTCTAGTAGCTTCTAGCCCAAAACTGAGGAAGTGGTGAAACAGCGTGTTCCCCAGAGGACACGACATGTTCTTGGTACATGAAGGTTGTCTGCATCTATCTACCAAAGCACACAATGTGTGTTCATTCAAACATGTCATGTGACCTTCACTTGATTCGACTCTAGGAAGCCAAGACACGGTGTGTCTATTTTTTAAACTTCCTGTACCTCACTACAACAACAATATTGAGCAAGATAAAATGACATGACACCGTGTGTCCTCCAAAAGACACATTGTGTCGTTATCAATTTTTGCAAAAATGAAAATGACAACCTCTCATTTTAAATGAGAATTGTAGCCCATAGGCGGTTATGTTAGGTCATTTTGAAGTGTCTTACACCCAAGAGAAGTTCCAAAGTAGAGGAAGATGATTATGGGGTGGAAGAAGGTGGTTTCTTGCAGGAGAACCCCCATTCTACTTCATTTCTTCTTTGTTTTCTTCTCCAAAGGTGTAGTAGAGCTACTCCCTTCCTTCAAGCGTTCTGAGAGGGAAGTTTGTCCGAGTTGGAGCAGTCCCAAGGTGTAACATCCCCGGATTCTACCACCTCGAGACTTAGAAGGCTCGAGATGACAAATCTAAAAATGTTAGACAATCATATCAGAGAGCGATGCGAAATCATAATACGCATACATGAACATTCAACCATAACATACACCATAAAAGTTTCTCAACATTCAACATGTATATATATTACAAAGTGAGTTATTACAACATGATTTACAATTACATATTGAATTAAAATTCTATAGTCTATGAACATGTATGCTAACTAGGACCTGCACAATAAGTAAACCTGTACAACTTGCTCACTCACATCTTTTATCCCATGCTAGCTCTGAACCTAAAACATACGTGAAACAACAAATCAACATAAGGTTGGTACGTGGTTGAAAAGATATAGATACTATGCTGGCATACTTAAAATAATTGAAGAAAGAAGAAAATAAAATGAAAACATTATTTAAGGTGGAGAATTAGGTAAACCCAATTTATTATTCATATTTCAATGAACATGTATTACTATGGTGGACTTAGCATAAACATATATTATCGGGCCCTATCCCCTCGTACCTTGTACCATTAGGGATCTCCCCACATACCTTATACCATTAGGGAGGTGCTAGTCAACATTAATACTTTCCCTCTCTAATAGGGAGATTAATGACCCATCAATAACTACATTCCATTTTCTTTCCTTAGTGATCTTAGTGTTCAAGGTGGAAACAACAATACATATAGATGTACATCCAACAAGATATTCAAATACATGCAAACAATAACTCATAATTATCATCGAGTAAAAACTAGTCTTATACTTATATCCATGTACTTGAGACCTGAGATTTCTTATTTATCCTTGATCATCTAGACCACTGTTCATCACCTGATTAATAACAAATTAACCATCATTAATTATAGGATCATCATATTTTAGGTATTTTAGGTCCAAATTAGGGTTTGGCCAAATCTAAGTTCAACTAAACTAGAATATGTTTCTGATATTTTTCTACTGATCAGGAGGTCATTATAGAGTTTGTTTCAAATTTCATATTT
Organism: Alisma plantago-aquatica; assembly: GCA_963693085.1. Lineage (NCBI taxonomy): Eukaryota > Viridiplantae > Streptophyta > Magnoliopsida > Alismatales > Alismataceae > Alisma > Alisma plantago-aquatica. Next base: position 359,338,126 of record OY856415.1, on the reverse strand, counting down.
TTCTAATGCTTTACCTATTTTCTAGAATTAATATGACATTTAAAGCACTTAATTACTCTTTAATTAGAAAATGCCTAATATTAATGAATACCATTGAATTCAGAGTTCACAAATGGGTTAAATCATTTGTGGGGATCTACAAGATTTTTTTAAGAATTTTTGTCAACTATATACAATTTATTTCATTTAATGAAACCTAAACGGGTATTATCATCTAAACTATATAGAATAAGTAAACGTGCATCAAAGGACTGATATAGGGGTTTCATAATAAAGAGGGCATTTTCCTGAGTCTGGGGATATTTTGTGTGAATTATTTAGATAAGGGATCTATTTTTTGTGGTTTATGCAAGGTTTACATGTTTTATGTAAATAAGTAATTAGATTACCTTTCAGATTATCACGGTGATCTGATCATCTTCTTCGCATTGTGGATGCGTGTCCTGCTGCCCAGAAGGGCAGGGATCATACACCTTCCAGCAGACCGACTACCAAGACCCGGTCGGTCAAGGTTGGGTTTACCTAGATCCAGCGATACTACATCACCCTTGCTTCTCACCCTTGCATCATCCGATTCCTGTGTGCACTAGAGTAGTGGCACCTGGTAGGACTAGTGTTGCCGCAATCCGATTGCTGCAACATCAGTCATTTCTCTTCTGATCAGGGCACAACTCCTCCGCAAGGCCAGATCCGACAAACAACTAAGAGCTTGGTGCATTCAGTTTCCCCCCTTCACATGCCAACATTGTTGTCGCAAGTTCAAGGTCCGGTGAGGAAGGAGTGCACCTTCCCTGGTTCCTCATAGCTCCCTGAGGCTTCCAACAAATCTGAGGTGGTAGAGAGAAGATTTTCATCTACCTATGGAGGTTTTGCAAGCTTGATTGCTTCGATCCTTAAGGGTCACCGGAGTACAACTACAGTAAGGGGAAACCAATTGGGGGCTTTTCTCTCCTCTATCCCTCCACTACGTATAACACTGTCAAGGGATTCAAGACATCACTATAAGATAGAACAACCCCTGGATTGCGGTATCCTGGATTTGATGACTACTCTGAGAGCCATACATCCTGCTCAACCAAAACCAATTTCCAGAGTTCCTTTGTTGCTTATTCTAAGGCTGATTGGTGTTGTAGGTAGAATTATATAGGTTTGGCGTTGGTTTTCTCAATGAGGATGATAACCTCCTATTTTAGTAGTTTATCTTAGTCTTTTTCTTTAGTTCTCCATACTCTTTTTACGTTTATACGGTACATAAACCTAATTTTACCCCTTGTTGTAAATACATCATCAAACTAACTTTTTCCTTTTACAATTGCAGGAAAAGCACAAAAAAATCATAAAAGAATAAACCAACCTCAAGGCCGAGTGAAGCCAAACGGTCCCAAGACTGCATGGAGTTCAAATGGTCCCGAGACCGCATGAAGCCAAACAGTCCCAAGACCGCATGGAGTTCAAACGGTCCCGAGACCGCAGGAAGCCAAACGGTCCCAAGACCGCATGGAGTCCAAACGGTCCCGAGACCGCATGAAGCCAAACGGTCCCAAGACCACATGGAGTTCAAACGGTCCCGAGACCGCATGAAGCCAAACGGTCCCAAGACCGCATGGAGTTCAAACGGTCCCGAGACCACATGAAGCCAAACGGTCCCGAGACCGCATGGAGTTCAAACGATCCCGAGACCGCATGAAGCCAAACGGTCCCAAGACAGCATGGAGTTCAAACGGTCCCGAGACCGCATGAAGCCAAACGGTCCCGAGACCGCATGGAGTTCAATCGGTCCCGAGACCGCATGAAGCCAAACGGTCCCAAGACCACATGGAGTTCAAACGGTCCCAAGACCGCATGGAGTTCAAACGGTCCCAAGACCGCATGGAGTTCAAACGGTCTCAAGACCATTTGACGCCAAACGATCTCAAGACCGTTTGACGCCAAACGGTCTCAAGACCGTTTGACGCCAAACGGTCTCAAGACCGTTTGAACCCAAACGGTCTCCAGACCGTTTGACCTCACTCAAGACCTATAAATAAGACCTCAAGGGCCATCCCTGAAGAAGTCCAGACGTCCAGAGGCTGTCTCTCTCCTACCAGAACAACTCCATCCACCGCCCGAGGCTGCCGGTCTGAGACTCACGTTCCATTGCAAAGCTACCTTCTCTCTCATCAACAAAGAAGGTGAGAGGAGTAGATCCGTCGTCAAGCAAGTCACGAAGGGTGAAGATCGTTGCTCTCTCCACCAAGGGTTCAACCTTCTCTCCTCAGTGGAGATGATGTTCTTTCTATCTCTTCTTGCCTCCTCCTTTGTTGTTCCCTTATTGAGGAGTGAGTAGTTCCATCCACTGGGGCGCGGGGACTAGCCCCGCTGTCCATGTTTTGTACTTTGTACTAAAAAGATGTTATCATTTCGTTTTAATACTAAATCGTTTCACACATGCTTGAATGATGGCCACGTTCTTGTATGCATCTATTGTCTTTTGTTGTGGTTTGTCTACGACCGCTCTCGAGACTCGAATACCGATTTAGTGTTGGTTTCTGGTGTGTGTATCCACCACGCATCCGTTTCGGTGTCTAGGAGTGTATCTCAAAGAGTGGAGTAAACTCACTATCATCCGTTGCACTTCCATCTGTATGGAAATGAACTTTGGTAAGTCGAGGAACACACTTTGTGAGGGGAATGATGTAAAGCATGTGACCATTTGATCGGGAATGGCTGGCGTTGCAACATTCCCGCACTTCTCGTAGCTAGGTTATCCGAATAGGAGACTAGGCCTACAAGGACGCTATTCGATTTGATAATTATCGCTCGCTTGTTAGTTTTAGATGCACGTTTCATGAGGTTGAGTAAGATTCTCTCTTTGGAAGACTACATCTCTTCAGTGACGCGTAGAAATGTACCGAATGAGAGCTACTTAACCCTTGAAGGATGTGATGCATTGCTCTTGTCTTATATGGGCATCAGTCTTGTGGAACATCGAAGGATGCAATGCATCACTCTTGTCTTATATGGGCATCGGTCTTGTGGAACATCCTTGGGTGCGATGCATCGCTCTTGTCTTATAAGGCATCGGTCTTGTGGGACATCCATGTATCTAGCTTTTAAGTCTTGCTTTGCTTAGTACATATATAAGGCATGTGTAGCGGTGGTAAATACCTACTTAACCCCAGTGATTCATCATCATTTGTTAAATCTTAGTTTAACTTGCTTTATTTACTTTTCATGTTTTAGTCTACAAACCAATCAAAATCCAACCTTTTGATATAAGTGCCAATTAGTAAAATAACTAAGTGAAGTGCTGTACGTTTTCCATCTTGTTGCTTGCAACAAGACCGTTGTCTTTTGGGTTCGATCCTAAATCTGTACTATGATAAGGCTTCCATACTCTTATGGGGTTGGAGTTGTTATCTAAGCACCAGTTCTAGGTAAACCTAGGGAAGACATCAATCCTCTCTAGGGTTTTTGGTGATAGAATCCTGGGACTCCCATTGGAAGACTGAAAATCTTTTGGTGTAAGTCTTAGCTCCATCAAAAAAATGGCGCCGTTGCCGGGGACAACGGAACGTTAGTATTTCACTTAGTTTATTTTCCTAGTTGGTTAGGATTTTACACTTTCTTTTTGAATCATAACTCATCATCTTCTTGAAGTTTGCATATTGTCTCTATTATATAAAGGTGTTCTCTTTTCTTTACTCAGGTAGAACCCGTATATGCAATCACCGCATAATCAAGGATTCTCCCCTGATCCGGAGTTCGACTCCGAGGTAGAGAGAAGTTTCCACCGCAGAATTCGTCTCAATCGCCAATGCGCTAGTCAAATGGCTGACGAACAACATCAAGCCGCTTTGGTGATGGAGAGATTCAATGCTGCTATAGCCGCACAACGGGCACAACTCATTGCAGACACCCGTGCCCAAATACAAGCGGAGATACAAGCAGAAGAGCAAGCCCGCATAAGAGTAGAGACCGAGGCTGCTCAGCTCGAATTACAAAACAAGCAACTGAGGGACTATGCTGTCCCGAAGAACTACGAAGACAACCACCCGGTCCGGCCTCCGATCATCAATATCCCAAACTTTGAGATTCAGACCCAGTGGATCCAGATTATGCAAGGAATTTCCTTCTCTGGAAGTTCAGGAGACGATTGCATGGACCATTTGAAACGATTTAAGGCATTATGCCGCCTGGTCCCGCAAGCTGGCATTGCTTTCGACGCAATAATGCTCCACCTGTTTCACTTCACCTTATCTGGAAGGGCTTTGAGTTGGTATAACTCACTAGACAGAGAACCCATCATAACCACTTGGGCCCCTCTAGAGGAAAAATTCTTGGAGAAGTTCTTTCCACCCTCGCTTACCTATGAAATCAGAGGGCAGATCAACCATTTCTCCCAGCTACCTAGAGAAACCCTCGCTGAGGCATGGGAAAGATTCAAGGAACTTCTACGCAAATGCCCTCATCATGGAATTTCACAGAATCAATTGATTGAAACTTTTTATCGGGGAGTAAGGGATGACATTAAACAGTTCCTAGATTCCTCATCTGGAGGAAATTTCATGAGGAAAAACTATGAAGATGCCTGGAAAATCGTTACTTTAGGAGCTGAAAACCAGTCCAACTGGGGGCGGTCAGCCGGAAAAGGCGTCCTTAAAGTATTTAAAGCTGAGGAATCTATGGAACTAAAGTCAATAGCCGAAGCTTTGAAGACAATCGCTCATAAACAGCAAACCCTTGAAACAACTCTAGGGGAAATTGATAAGAAGAAAACCCCGCTGGTTCATCAAGTCAAAGCCGTCACAGGATCCTGTGAGGCTTGTCATGCTTCGGATCATCCGACTCTTTCCTGCGGAATACTCTATAATGTGATGATGGATCTGCATCCACCACCACAATCCTATGAGCCCATCACTAATCAGGCTGAAGATCAGATTCCAGAGCAAGTCAACTCCATCCATACTATTCCCGGACAAGTTTATTATAATCCCAGTCAACCAAGGAACCATCCTGGGTTCCAGTATGGGAATCCCTCTGGAACTACGAATCCGCAACATCAGACACAAGGGGGACTTGACAGTAGGCTGCCTCCTGGATTTCCAAACAATTTCAACCAAAATCAAGGGAACCCAAGGAACAATTTCCCTAGGGCTAACTACCCTAGAAATCAATCAGCCTACTATCAGTACACTCATCCCCCGCTTCACCCGCAATTGCATATTCAACAGTCTCAACAACAAAACCCTCAGAAAAACGTCACTGCACCACCGGAAGATGAGCTATCTTTGATAAAACAAATGCTTCAGTCTCAGCAAACCATGCTGGCCAACCAACAAGCTCAACAGAAGGCAGTTGAAGCACAACTTGCCCAGATTGCTACACAATTGAAACCCCCAACAGGCACTTTTGATGGGCAGCCTGAACCAAACTCTAAATACGGGCAAAATAAACATGAACAGCTGAATGCCGTCACCACAAGGTCGGGACGCATTCTTCCTGAACCCATCAAGATCACTCTAGATGATGAGGATGTGCCCACTTTTATGACGAAAGAGATCTCACAACAAGAGATTGGGAAATCCCCCGAAGGCACAGAGGACAAAAACAAAGAGCATGTACCTGCAGAATCCAAGGTCCTGCAATTCAAACCAAGGATTCCGTATCTGGGCAGACTGCAAGAAACAAAAATGGACGCCAGGTTTCAGAAATTCAAGGAAGCAATGAAGAAACTTTATATTGACATCCCACTCCTTGACGCTCTATCCGAAGTACCAGCATGGGCAAGGTATCTCAAAACTTTGCTATCACGTAAGTATATCACCAAAGAGCAGGAAACCGTCAAGCTCGCTCAAACCACTTCTGACATCATCTTGAACAAACTACCCAAAAAGAAGAAGAACCCAGGTTCCTTCGGAATCCAATGTTGCATTGGAAATGCATCCACAAAGAAAGGATTGGCTGACCTCGGGGCTAGTATATCCATTATGCCCTACTCAATGTGCCAACGCCTTGGTTTCACTGACCTGCTGCCTACAGCAATGACTATTCAACTAGCCGACTCCACCATAACCGCACCGTTGGGAATCCTCCAAGATGTCCCAGTAAGGATAGGGAAGGATGCCTACGTTCCATGTGATTTTGTCATCATGGATATCAAAGAAGACTTGAGGTATCCGATCATTTTCGGCAGGCCTTTCCTAGCCACAGCCAGAGCACTAATCGATGTAGAAGCTGGAACCATCATTCTTAGGCTCGGAAAAGAAGCAATTCAATTCCGCGTCCTGGATAGTATGAAAGGTCCCAACATCCAAGAAGAGGTCTTTCTTTTAGACGCAATTCAACAAATGTCGCAATTAGAAACCTCCGAGCCAATCGACGAACTTGAAAATGCTCTTATCAATCCAGAAGTTGAGTTCTCTGCAAATGAAATAGTCCAGCAATGTATCCAATACCTAGAAAAGATAGAAGAAGCACCAAAGGCTACTTTTGAAGAGCTTAAAACCATCACTACCATTGAAGCAGCAGAACCACCAAAAACCCCTGAATTGAAGACTTTACCCACAGGGCTCAAATATGTTTTCCTGGATAAGGAAGAGTTATGCCCAGTTATTATCAGCTCCGCCCTTACCGAAGACCAATAAGTCAGGCTTCTGGACAAACTAAGGAGGCACAAAAAGATCATTGGTTATAAAATAACCGACCTCACAGGCATAAACCCGGCTCTGTGTATGCACAAGCTCCCTATGGTTGAAGAATTTAAACCCACTCGTGAACATCAAAGAAAACTGAACCCAAACTTGAAAGAGGTAGTTCGTTTGGAGGTCCTCAAACTACTCAAAGCTGGCATGATCTATCCTATCTCTGACTCTCAGTGGGTCAGTCCAGTTCAGGTTGTTCCAAAAAAAGGGGGCACTACTGTAGTAATCAACGATAAAAATGAGCTCGTACCCACTAGGACTGTAACGGGGTGGCGAATGTGCATCGATTATAGGAAGTTGAATAAAGCTACAAGGAAAGACCACTACCCTCTACTCTTCCTTGACGAAGTCCTAGAGCGCTTGGCCCACCAAAAGTATTTCTGTTATCTCGATGGTTACTCCGGGTTCTACCAAATACCCATACAACCAGAGGACCAAGAAAAAACCACTTTCACTTGTCCTTTTGGGACATATGCTTTCAGAAGAATGCCATTCGGGCTATGTAACGCTCCTGCTACTTTCCAACGCTGCATGTCTGCCATCTTCGCCGGATTAACTGAATCTGTTATGGAAGTCTTTATGGATGATTTCTCTGTCTATGGATATTCTTTCGATAACTATCTAAATAATCTTGAACGAGTCCTGCAACGTTGCGAGGAAACGAACCTTATCCTGAATTGGGAAAAATGTCATTTCATGGTAACAGAAGGTATCGTCCTTGGACATAGAGTAAGTGATAGGGGGATCGAGGTCGACAAAGCAAAGATTGATGTTATCTCAAAGTTGTCACCTCCGAAGGACATAAGGGGAGTTCGAGCTTTCCTAGGACATGCAGGGTTTTACAGAAGGTTCATCAAAGATTTCTCGAAAATAGCTAAACCCATGACCCAACTCCTGACAAAAGATGCCGAGTTCATTTTCGACCAAGAATGTATGCAAAGTTTCTCTACCCTTAAAGAAGCATTAATTTCCGCACCTATTCTAAGGGCTCCAGACTGGTCGCAACCCTTCGAAATCATGTGCGACGCTAGTGATTATGCCATAGGGGCCGTTTTAGGACAACGGATCGATAAGAAACCCTATGTCATCTACTACGCATCCAAAACGCTACACGAAGCACAGAAAAACTACACCACCACGGAGAAAGAGTTTTTGGCTATCATATACGCTTTCGAAAAATTCCGCTCTTACCTGATCGGCTCTAAAGTCATCGTCTACACTGATCATTCTGCTATCCGACATCTGATCCAGAAACAGGACGCCAAACCCAGGCTCATCCGCTGGGTATTAATGCTTCAAGAATTCGACCTAGAAATCAAAGATAAAAGTGGCGTAGAGAACGTTGTAGCCGATCACCTCAGCAGAATCGAGGTTGAAGAAAAAGATAAAATCCCTATCAGGGATTCTCTTCCTGATGATCAGCTTATGAAGGTCACTCATAGTTTTCCTTGGTTTGCTGATATCGTCAATTATCTAGCCAGAGGGATCATCCACCCGTCTTCTTCATACCAGGATAAAAGGAAATTCCTTCATGATATAAAACGTTATCATTGGGACGAACCCTACTTATTCTACCTCTGTGCCGACGGACTTTTTCGCCGGTGCCTTCCAGAAGAAGAAATAACCTCGGTTTTGGAACACTACCACTCCGGACCCACGGGGGGGCACATGGGCGCCAAGAAAACTACCATAAAAGTTCTACAATATGGTTTCTTTTGGCCCACCATATCAAAAGACTCACATGATTTTGTCAAAGCCTGTGATAAATGCCAATTTTTGGGCAACATATCAAAAAGGGATGAAATGCCTCTTACCATGTGGCAGGAAATTGAACTGTTTGATGTATGGGGGGTAGACTACATGGGACCTTTCCCTTCATCATATGGCTTCTCTTACATTTTGGTCGCAGTGGATTACGTCTCAAAGTGGGTCGAAGCTATACCCACCGTATCCAATGACTCCAAACCTGTTGTCAAATTGTTCAAAGACACTATTTTTCCGAGATTTGGAGTTCCAAGAACGGTCATATCTGATGGCGGGACCCATTTCCTGGAACGAAGTTTCGAAGCGTTACTGCGAAAATACGGAGTCTATCACAAAGTTGCCACACCTTACCACCCACAAACTAGTGGCCAGGTAGAAGTATCCAATAGACAGATAAAAGCGATTCTTGAAAAAATAGTGAATAAAAACCGCACTGATTGGTCCACCAAACTTCCTGACGCCCTCTGGGCATACCGTACTGCTTACAAAACACCAATTGGAACAACTCCGTTTCGTTTGGTGTACGGAAAATCATGTCATCTTCCAGTAGAACTGGAACATAAAGCCTGGTGGGCCATCAAGCAACTAAACTTAGACCTTAAAAGCGCAGGGGAGAACAGACAACTCCAGCTACAGGAGCTAGAAGAACTCCGAATGACAGCATATCACAATGCCAGAATCTATAAAGAGCAAACAAAAATGTGGCACGATGGACATCTTAAGAGAAAAGATATCGCCGTTGGCGACAAAGTGCTCTTATTCAACTCCAAGCTCAGATTATTCCCCGGAAAGCTCCAAACAAAATGGTCTGGACCCTTCACCATAAAACATATCTACCCAACTGGAGCCGCCATTATCATCGACACCAACGGAGGAGAACGAACGATTAATGGGCACCGTTTAAAAAGATACTACACTCAGGAAGACAAAATACATCAACAAACCCTCGATATCAGAGATGCTACAACATAACAACCGTACAGTTTCGTCGAGCCAGTGACGTAAAACCAAGGCGCTTCTTGGGAGGCAACCCAAGACCTCAGTATCTCCTTCTCTAATTTCTAGCCTTTTATTTTTCTTTTTTCTTTTGAATTTGTTTTGCTTTCTTTAAGTTCTTTCATCATTAATCTAAAAATACAAAAAAAAAATCTACATAATCAAAACTACAAAACCAATACATAAAACAAACAACATAAAAATTCATAAACCAAAATACAAAAAAAAATAATATACATACTCAAAAACAAACATAAAAATATCCAAACCCTTTGTGCCCCTCCAAACGGTCTCCAAACCGTTTGGAGCCAAACGGTCTCCAAACCGTTTGGAGCCAAACGGTCTTGAAACCGTTTGGACTCCAAACGGTCTTTAAATCGTTTGGAACCAAACGGTCCTCAAACCGCTTGGGACCAAACGGTCCTCAAACCGTTTGGGACCAAACAGTCCTGAAACCGTTTGGGACCAAACGGTCTTGAGACCGCTTGGGACCAAAACGGTCTTGAGAACGCTTGGGACCAAGCGGTCTTCAAACCGTTTGGAATACAAAAGGGTCACCCACCTATCACTATAAATATCGACCCTACTCCTCCGTCTTTGTCTCTTCGAACCTTCGATTTCTCCAGAGTTTTCGTGTGAAGAGCTTCCCTTTTTGCTCCTGCTGCATCCGCGCAAAGTCACCCTTCCGTCCACCTTCCGCAAGATAGTCCAGCGACTCCACGCTGCTCACTCCATCGCCAGTCGCTGCTTACGTTGCCATCGCCGTCGTATCGACCGAGTTCACCGACTCTTCTATCGCCTTCATCGCCGCGCCGTCCTGTCATCACCATCAGGGCGCCAGTTGTCGTTTCCTTTACCATCGCATGACGTCTCTCTCTTCGCCATCGCCGTCGCTGTCAAAAGACTTCACCAACTCTTCCACCGCTTTCATCGCCGTCGCCGTTCTCTCATCGTTTTCGTCTTTGTCGAAGGTGCCGGCGCGTTCTTCACCTTCACGCCGTTCCACCTTCTCCCGCGCCGGTGACCTGTGACTCTTTGCTTTCCAAACGGTCTTGAAACCGTTTGGGGCCAAACGGTCCTCAAACCGTTTGGAACCAAACGGTCTTGAAACCGTTTGGAACCAAACGGTCCTCAAACCGTTTGGAACCAAGCGGTCTTGAAACCGTTTGGAACCAAACGGTCCTCAAACCGTTTTGAAACCGTTTGGAACCAAACGGTCCTGAAACCGTTCGGTCTTCGTTCCCTTTTTGCTTTCACAAAATGTAAAAGATATAACTACATATCAAATTTAAACTGTCTCAAATCTTCTCTAAATTACGAAACTCATGCTTTTTGTTTGGAGTTACAGTTTCCCGTAAAACTTTTTCACTATCAGGATTGGAACCGTAGGATATCCAAAATGGGTGTTGGTTGGTATGACTTTCAGATAGAAAATGATCTGAGGATTGGAGATGTATTTGTATTTGAGCTACTTCTGAAGGACAAAGATATCATGAACTTTTGTGTAACCAAGCAGCACAAATCAAGCAGCACTTGCAACAAAGACCATCCTCCAGTTAGTGGCAACATGGAAGATGGAATCAATATTGAGAATAGCAGCTACCTGACTTAATCCATGGATGATGAAGTAGGACATCCCAAGGAAACTGATGTCGAAGGCAGCGGCTACCACAGTAACTTGAAGTATGATCAAACAAAGGATCTGCTAGACAATATCAAGACAAAATTGCAAAAGAGTGCGGCGAAATTAATGGAGCTCCTGAGTCAGCACTCCAAGGCATACAGCAAAGAGCACTTCAATCGCCCAGCCTTCTGCCATAAATACCCCCATCTTTACGAGGGACATTCGTATCCACTCTACTCCGATCTCCAGGGGCTACCGAAAATCTGCCTTAACTCGCAGCCCTTGTTCTAATGACTTCTCAACCTATCACTTTGCCACTCTGGGGACAGAGTGTGTGATAAGTTAGGGGGGGATTCATTAGACAAGGGCTAGGTATCAACTTCTATACCCCCTTTTCCTTTTTACAATTCCCTAAAATAGTCACCTCAACTAACTCTAGAATCATGTTAGTCTTACAAATAAATAGCACTCAGACATCAAATGGCGATTTATCAATTCCCACCTACTATGGATCCCATATTTTTGCTTCAAATCTTTATCTGACTCTCCACAGGTAAAAATCAGGGTTCAAATAAGCCGAGATCTCGAGGATGAGAGGGAAATTAGGCAACTTCCGAATCAAAAAAGTTCTGCAAGTGGACCATAAACCAAATAAGTGCATGCTGAAAAACTTTAAGAACAACTTTCCTCTCTTCAAAATAAAAGAGGCTTGGCCGCCCAAAATAAATCCTCATTCCAAAACCCAAGCCTGTGAGTTTTTGAATAAAAGCTAGAGAGACGAATAAAATCATGAGAGTTGTGCCACACATAAGGACCTATATGAAGAACTGATAAAGGGCTCACCCGGCCGGCACATTCCGCTGCCCTCACAAAGGCAGATGTGTCGCGTCCGGTAGTGAAAACCCTAAAAGTTCCAAGTATATGAAAAGGCTCATAAAGGACTTGCCCGGCCGGTACATTCAGCTGCCCTCATAAAGGAAGATGTGTCGTGCCCGGTAGTGAGATCCTAAAAAGCATAGACAACCCCTCCCCCACTCGAAGGGGAGCTACACTTCAAAGCCTTTAGCCAACCCTCATACCCTCTCTAGCTTCCAGTAGGTTTCCAGAGAGGTATAAAGTCGATTAGAGTCAACGGCATGCACAAAATAAATGTGGTCCCAAGGCAAATTTTGAGATACGGAAAAACCCTGAGATCCAAGCAACTCTCGAAATCCAAAAGAATCAAGGCATGCAATAAGCCTCGATATGACCCCTGGGGAACTCAGGTCAAGAATTGAAGCAAAAGTATGGAGACCCTAATTAAGATCGCCTCGCCATTTCATGTCTCAGCTCTATCTAACTTGAGGACAAGCTAGACTCTAAGTTAGGGGGGGTGATAACCTCCTATTTTAGTAGTTTATCTTAGTCTTTTTCTTTAGTTCTCCATACTCTTTTTACGTTTATACGGTACATAAACCTAATTTTACCCCTTTTTGTAAATACATCATCAAACTAACTTTTTCCTTTTACAATTGCAGGAAAAGCACAAAAAAATCATAAAAGAATAAACCAACCTCAAGGCCGAGTGAAGCCAAACGGTCCCAAGACCGCATGGAGTTCAAACGGTCCCGAGACCGCATGAAGCCAAACGGTCCCAAGACCGCATGGAGTTCAAACGGTCCCAAGACCGCATGAAGCCAAACGGTCCCAAGACCGCATGGAGTCCAAACGGTCCCGAGACCGCATGAAGCCAAACGGTCCCAAGACCGCATGGAGTTCAAACGGTCCCGAGACCGCATGAAGCCAAACGGTCCCAAGACCGCATGGAGTTCAAACGGTCCCGAGACCACATGAAGCCAAACGGTCCCGAGACCGCATGGAGTTCAAACGATCCCGAGACCGCATGAAGCCAAACGGTTCCAAGACCGCATGGAGTTCAAACGGTCCCGAGACCGCATGAAGCCAAACGGTCCCGAGACCGCATGGAGTTCAATCGGTCCCGAGACCGCATGAAGCCAAATGGTCCCAAGACCGCATGGAGTTCAAACGGTCCCAAGACCGCATGGAGTTCAAACGGTCCCAAGACCGCATGGAGTTCAAACGGTCTCAAGACCGTTTGACGCCAAACGATCTCAAGACCGTTTGACGCCAAATGGTCTCAAGACCGTTTGACGCCAAACGGTCTCAAGACCGTTTTAACCCAAACGGTCTCCAGACCGTTTGACCTCACTCAAGGCCTATAAATAAGACCTCAAGGGCCATCCCTGAAGAAGTCCAGACGTCTAGAGGCTGTCTCTCTCCTACCAGAACAACTCCATCCACCGCCCGAGGCTGCCGGTCTGAGACTCACGTTCCATTGCAAAGCTACCTTCTCTCTCATCAACAAAGAAGGTGAGAGGAGAAGATCCGTCGTCAAACAAGTCACGAAGGGTGAAGATCGTTGCTCTCTCCACCAAGGGTTCAACCTTCTCTCCTCAGTGGAGATGATGTTCTTTCTATCTCTTCTTGCCTCCTCCTTTGTTGTTCCCTCTATGAGGAGCGAGTAGTTCCATCCACTGGGGCGCGGGGACTAGCCCCGCTGCCCATGTTTTGTACTTTGTACTAAAAAGATGTTATCATTTCGTTTTAATACTAAATCGTTTCACACATGCTTGAATGATGGCCACGTTCTTGTATGCATCTATTGTCTTTTGTTGTGGTTTGTCTACGACCGCTCTCGAGACTCGAATACCGATTTAGTGTTGGTTTCTGGTGTGTGTATCCACCACGCATCCGTTTCGGTGTCTAGGAGTGTATCTCAAAGAGTGGAGTAAACTCACTATCATCCGTTGCACTTCCATCTGTATGGAAATGAACTTTGGTAAGTCGAGGAACACACTTCGCGAGGGGAATGATGTAAAGCATGTGACCATTTGATCGGGAATGGCTGGCGTTGCAACATTCCCGCACTTCTCGTAGCTAGGTTATCCGAATAGGAGACTAGGCCTACAAGGACGCTATTCGATTTGATAATTATCGCTCGCTTGTTAGTTTTAGATGCACGTTTCATGAGGTTGAGTAAGATTCTCTCTTTGGAAGACTACATCTCTTCAGTGACGCGTAGAAATGTACCGAATGAGAGCTACTTAACCCTTGAAGGATGCGATGCATTGCTCTTGTCTTATATGGGCATCGGTCTTGTGGAACATCGAAGGATGCAATGCATCGCTCTTGTCTTATATGGGCATCGGTCTTGTGGAACATCCTTGGGTGCGATGCATCGCTCTTGTCTTATAAGGCATCGGTCTTGTGGGACATCCATGTATCTAGCTTTTAAGTCTTGCTTTGCTTAGTACATATATAAGGCATGTGTAGCGGTGGTAAATACCTGCTTAACCCCAGTGATTCATCATCATTTGTTAAATCTTAGTTTTACTTGCTTTATTTACTTTTCATGTTTTAGTCTACAAACCAATCAAAATCCAACCTTTTGATATAAGTGCCAATTAGTAAAATAACTAAGTGAAGTGTTGTACGTTTTCCATCTTGTTGCTTGCAACAAGACCGTTGTCTTTTGGGTTCGATCCTAAATCTGTACTATGATAAGGCTTCCATACTCTTATGGGGTTGGAGTTGTTATCTAAGCAGCAGTTTTAGGTAAACCTAGGGAAGACATCAATCCTCTCTAGGGTTTTTGGTGATAGAATCCTGGGACTCCCATTGGAAGACTGAAAATCTTTTGGTGTAAGTCTTAGCTCCATCAGAGGAATCAATCGGTTGGCTGCCCTATTCACCCCCTTCTCACTGGGTAACTAGCTGCAAGGAGTCATGGAGGGAGTTGAGAAAGTGAGAGGTGTATCTCCCTCCTCCCTACACTCCAAACCCCATCTGAGGGTTCGTTGGAAAGATCCTACCATCACGATGCACTTGGCGCGTGCATATGGGGTTGATCACCCCTAAAATCATGGAGAGCAGGGTGCCCAACCATGACCAGTCCCTTCTCCCGTAGGATTCGGAGGTAGGTGACTAGGTCTGAACCATTGGATCATAGCGACATCCCAGATCAGGGCCACACCACACTAAATGCAGTGCCACAAGTCCTGATGATTGCATGACATATTGAATGTCACGACTATCTCAACATTCATAGTCCTCAATGCATATAATTAGACATCTATTTTAAATATTCAAACCATAATATCTTCACATAGGAACATGCTTTGACTTTGGAATTTTAACCAAAGATTCCTTTTAGTGTATAACACATTATGTAAGCATTTGGTACCAAAATTCAATAATTTCATCCATCAATTAAGATGATGTAGAGGGATACAAACATTAGGATATTAAACTCATACTATACATCTAATATCATCAATGCAACTTAAGTTACTTAGTATGTCCAAGATGTATCCCATGTTTCATTATTCATTGGGACTTAACTCCATATGTCCTCAATTTGACTAAAACTTGTTGTTGATCATCTCCATGCACATAAATGGCATAGGATTCAAAATATGATGTTATAGTCATGCTTGTTGGTAAAAGAATCCATTTTTGAATAGAAGTCACACAACCTTGGGAATTAACTAACTAGGAATATAATTGGACCTCATATACTATATTGGTTATAGAAACCCTAAAAATCGGGTCAGCACATTCACCCCACCTTATATGGGATTTCATCCTCGAAATTCAACTATGTCATTCTTAAGCTGATATCAAAGTATCCAACTCCATAAAGGTCACCACCTCTAGGTTCCAAAGTTCTCCTATTTCTATATGTATCCCAGGTCGACATATTAGGTACTCTATTATCTAGGGTGTGCCCACCCCACCTTATATAGGTGAAAGCATTATTTTTTTAAAGGATTCATAGCATCACTCAGTGTCTTAGTCATCGTATGACATTCTTATATTTTATGATTTACATCCTCATAGTCCCTTAAGGATAATGGTTATGTTTGCTCGTAAGAAGTTAAGGAGGTATTACTAAAGATTTCATCTTTGATTATACTTGCCTATTTAAGATGATGCCAAAATCTCACATCTTCAGTCACTAGAATTTTCATGTTTACATCATTAATGTGGTTTATGATCAACATCATGCTATGATTTCATCATTAGAGAAATGCTTTCTTATCATACTTAAATATTAGGGTTTCACCCTATTCAACAAGTTATCCTCAAGAAGAAGCTTAGATTTACAAGGATTGATCCTAGACACTATATTTTGTGATTATTAATCTATGAGCCAAAGATATCTTTTTTTAGCTCATGATTTCAAACTTATATCATTCATGCATGATATAGAGAGAAAGAGAATATACTAAGCCAATTTTATCATTCTTTCAAACTTGGATATCACATGTATGATATATGGAGGAAATATAGACAATATTAGGCCATGCTTACATGAGTGACTCTTCATAAATAAATCATCTATATAGCTTAATTGAGGTCTCTAGTATCATATATAAAGAAGTAGAAGTGGAAGGAGAAACATTTATGAGTATCTTATTCACAATGCATTTTTCTCTTAGAACCAGAGTTCATATATTACCTCACTTGCAGCTAATGATGAGATTCACGTACATGTCACTCAAGCTAGGACCTAAATCAATCAAAGGATTGACTTACATATCATGAGTTTTCTACCCATGTATTTAGTTCTACCCAACTCTCATAATTTAGGATTGAATCATGCCAAAAGGACTCAACTCATCTATTGAGGAGTAACCCAGTTTAGGACACATCATTTCACATATATCTCATATTTTTCATATATTATAGGGTAGGTCCTATGACCCTATCCTTGTGGGTCTTACTCTCTCTGGAGTTCACCACGTATCTTGTCCTAACACTGGAGGTCCTTCTTTGTAAAAGAGCTTGAGGCTCATGCATATTGAACTTACCTTAACTTAGTTCATCTTAAGTAAGGAAACAAAATGTACTTTCATCATCAAGACTTATGTTAGAATCTTCAAAATTGGATTCATCGCATATACAACTTAGATACATATAAAACAACTTATATCATTAGAGGTAGAACTTAGATAAGATCATCCATGCTTATACCAACTATCATTCTATCATCTACTCTACTTATCACATATCTTGATAAGGCTGTAGACAAAATGATCTAGATCTACTCTCTCTTCTAGACTGATGTCAATTCCTTTCACTTAGGATGCATGAACACTAACCACTCTCCAGTGTGAGGGACATATTTTATATTTACATATATATATAATAAAATATTATATAGTTTTTCTCCGAGAAAGAAGATGCCAGAGAAAACTGTCGAGGCTTGAGCCGATTGGAAAACAAAACCAAATCAGAAAAACCGAGTGTCCCACACACAGTAGATAGTTCAGTGTCATGTCACCTACTGAAATGGTGAGAACATGGTGTAGAATAGTGTAGCTAGCCAATACATATGAGCTCTATATGGAAAGGGTTTCACACACTTGTCTAAACTTAGTTCTCAAACATCTAGGTTCTAACTTAGAGGCTAAGTCAAGCCTTATTCCTATAGAAAAACTTACTAAGTTTCTAGGGTTTAAAGTGAATGGTGAAATTTAATTTTGTGTTTCATGGTGAGAAATTGTCAGGTGTAGCTATTGTTCATGCTCTGATACCAACTATAACGTCCCCGAATTCTACCATCTCGAGACTTAGAAGGCTCGAGAGGACAAATCCAAAAATGTTAGACAATCATATCAGAGAGCGATGCGGAAACATAATACGCATACATGAACATTCAACCATAACATACACCATAAAAATTTCTCAACATTCAACATGTATATATATTACAAAGTGAGTTATTACAACACGATTTACAATTACATATTGAATAAAAATTCTACAGTCTATGAACATGTATGCTAACTAGGACCTACACAATAGGTAAACCTATACAACTTGCTCGCTCACATCTTTTATCCCATGCTAGCTTTGAACCTAAAACATACATGAAACAACAAATCAACATAAAGTTGGTACGTGGTTGAAAAGATATAGATACTATGCTGGCATACTTAAAATAATTGAAGAAAGAATAAAATGAAATGAAAACATTATTTAAGGCGGAGAATAAGGTAAACCCAATTTATTATTCAGATTTCAATGGACATGTATTACTATGGTGGACTTAGCATAAACATATATTATCGGGCCCTATCCCCACGTTCCTTGTACCATTAGGGATCTCCCCATGTATCTTGTACCATTAGGGAGGTGCTAGTCAACATTAATACTTTCCCTCTCTAATAGGTAGATTAATGAACCATCAGTAACTAGATTCCATTTTCTTTCCTTAGTGATCTTAGTGTTCAAGGAGGAAACAAAAATACATATAGATGTACATCCAACAAGATATTCAAATACATGCAAGCAATTACTCATAATTACCATCCTACAAAAACTAGTCTTATACTTATATCCACATTCCTGAGTCTAGAGATTTCTTATTTATCCTTGATCATCTAGACCACTATTCATCACCTGATTAATAACAAATTAACCATCATTAATTATAGGATCATCATATTCTAGGTATTTTAGGTCCAAATTAGGGTTTGGCCAAATCTAGGTTCAACTAAACTAGAATATGCGTCTGATATTTTTCTACTGATCAGGAGGTCATTACAGGGGTCTGTTTCAAATTTCATATTTTTTTGATGTTTTACCTATTTTCTAGAATTAATATGACAATTAAAGCACTTAATTACTCTTTAATTAGAAAATGCCTAATATTAGGGAATACCATTGAATTCACAGTTCACAAATGGGTTAAATCATTAATGGGGATCTATAAGAATTTTCTAAGAATTTTTGTCAACTGTATACAATTTATTTCATTTAGTGAAACCTAAACGGGGTATTATCATCTAAACTATATATAACAAGTAAATGTGTATCAAAGGACTGATATAGGGGTTTCATAATAAAGAGAGCATTTTTCTGAGTCTGGGGATATTTTGTGTGAATTATTTAGACAAGGGATTTATTTTTTGTGGTTTAGGTAAGGTTTGCATGTTTTCTGTAATAAGTAATTAGATTACCTTTCAGATTATTACGGTCGTCCGATCATCTTCTTCACATTGTGGATGCGTGCCATGCTGCCCAGCAGGGCAGGGATCATACACCTACCAATGGACCGACTACCAAGACTCGGTCGGCCAATATTGGGTTTACCTAGATCGGGCGACACTACATCACCCTTCTCCCTCACCCTCACATCCTCTGATGCATGCGTGCGCTAGAGCAGTGGCGCCTAGGAGGAATAGTGTTGTCGCACTCCAATTGCTGCAACATCAGTTGCTGCTCTTCTGTTCAGGGTACAACTCCTCTACAAGGCTAGATCCGGAAAACAACTAAGAGCTTGGTCCATTCAGTTTCCTCCCTTCACATGCCAACAATTCCGTCACGAGTTCAAGGTCCAGTGAGGAAGGAGTGGACCTTCCCTAGTGCCTCATAGCTTCCTGAGGCTTCCAACAAATCTAAGGTGGTAGAGAGAAGATTTTCATCTACCTATGGAGGTTTTGCAAGCTTGATTGCTTTGATCCCTAAGGGTCATCGGAGTACAACTACATTAAGGGGAAACCAATTAGGGGTTTTGCTCTCCTCTATCCCTCCTCTACGTATAACGCTGTCAAGGGATTCAAGAAGTCACTGCAAGATAGAACAACCCCTGGATTGCAGTATCCAGGCTTTGATGACTGCTCCGAGAGCCATACATCCTGCTCAACCAAAACCAATTTCCAGAGCTCCTCTGTTGCTTATTCTAAGGCCGATTGGTGTTGCAGGTAGAATTATATAGGTTTGGCGTTGGTTTTCTCAATGAGGAATCAATCGGTTGGCTGCCCTATTCACCCCCTTCTCACTGGGTAACTAGCTGCAAGGAGTCATGGAGGGAGTTGAGAAAGTGAGAGGTGTATCTCCCTCCTCCCTACACTCCAAACCCCATCTGAGGGTTCGTTGGAAAGATCCTACCATCACGGTGCACTTGGTGCATGTATATGGGGCTGATCACCCCTAAAATCATGGGGAGCAGGGTGCCCAACCTTGAATAGTCCCTTCTCCTACAGGATTCAGAGGTAGGTGACTAGGTCTAAACTGTACGATCATAGTGACATCCCAGATTGGGCCATGCCACATTAAATGCAGTGGCACAAGTCATGATGATTGTGTGACATATTGAATGTCACGACTATCTCAACATTCGTAGTCCTCAATGCATATAATTAGACATCTATTTTCAATATTCAAACCATAATATCTTCACATAGGAACATGATTTGACTTTGGCATTTTAACCAAATATTCCTCTCAATGTATAACACATTACGTAAGCATTTGGTACCAAAACTCGATAATTTCATCCATCAATTAAGATGATGTAGAGGGATGCATACATTAGGATATTGAACTCATACTATACATCTAATATCATCAATGCAACTTCAAGTTACTTAGTATGTCCAAGATGTATCTCATGTTTCATTATTCATTGGGACTTAACTCCATATGTCCTCAATTCAACTAGAACTTGTTGTTGATCATCTCCATGCACATAAATGTCATAGAATTCAAAATATGACGTTATAGTCATACTTGTTGGTAAAAGAATCCATTTTTGAATAGAAGTCACACAACCTTGGGAATTAACCAACTAGGAATACAACCGGACCTCATATACTATATTGGTTATAGAAACCCTAAAAATTGGGTCATCACACAAGGGGTGGAACTTCATCCTCTAGTTGGAGTTCTCTCCTCTTAGCTTGCATCTGTGGTTCCTCTAGCTTTTTCCTTCTCTAAAGCATGCAAATATCTAAAATTCATGTCATGTATCTATATATTTCATTATGGATGAGTAGAGCTCTTTTCTTGAGGATGGGAGAGTAGCTCCCATGCCATTGTTCATGTGAACTTGGAATTTATGCTTATTGTTGTTTAATTTGCTTTCTTCCATGGATGCCTATGGTATTTTCTTGCAGGTCTGATTGGTTGGCCACCTCTTATACATGTTTTATGCTTGCCTTGTGTTTTGTGAGAATGCATTAGGGAGTATGGAGTAGGATCTGAGACAATATTCTCTTAACCACAAAAGTGTCTAGACATTATTGAGGATTTCAGTTGTGTTTGACTGTAAACATAGACGTGGGAGCATTATGTGAAGTTGAGAACCATCTCATGGCATTAGGAAATGCATGACAATGACAACCTCCTTGCTAGTTAAACAATGATCTTTGTTTCGTATGTTCATGTGATATAATGGTTGTGGTAGTGAAATCTAATGCTCAAGTTTCTAACCATTTAATCGAAACCTTTGTTTAATACCTTTGCTTTTGTTTCCACATTTAGTGTATAATCAATAAAACTTTTATAACCTGATTTAGATTAATGAAAGTTAACATATTTATGCCTAGATAACCTAGCTCCTCATGTTTGACACTCAACTACATTGATTCTTGTACACTTGCGGGTGATTTGTGAGTTGAAATCTTTCCCTTTCTAAAACTTACAACAAGTTTTTGGCACCGTTGCCGGGGAGATACAATAGTTTTAGTTATAGTAGAAGTGTTAACTAGTAATTGAGACTAAATCACCATTTTTTTATTTCATATTGTGATACCTCTTAGTTCTATGAATCTCACTCAAATCTATGTTTTTTAGGTTGCATGCGTCATTCTAAGAGAGGTCTACAAACATCCAACTTCTTAGACCCAGAGATAGAATGAAAATTCTATAGACGTAGACGAACAAGGAGGAGTGAAAACTCTTCAAGCTTGGAGGGATCACAGCCATAGTCACCATCACCATATTCTTCATCCTTTGAAGAAGCCACACAAGAAGATCCAACAATGGAGGACAACCTTCCTTTAAAGGACTTCACCATGCCAGCTTCCATAAACATTTGTGGAGCCATTGATCTACCTGAAATAGAGGAAACCAACTTCTCTGTTAGTCCTTCTATGATGTAGATGACCTAGCAAACCCATTTTGTAGGTACCACCACCGAAGATCCAAATCTTCATGTAGCTGAATACCAAAGTACATGAACACCTTCAAGATGAATGGTGCATCCACTAATAAAGCTATTACTATTTCCCTTCACCTTGAGAGATAGAGCCTAGGCGTGGCTCTTATCTCTTCCCAACAGGTCTGTCAAGATCAGGGACCAACTATTAAATGCTTTCCTTGCAAAGTATTTTCTGCCAAGTAAGATAGATCAACTGAGAAGCTAGCTCACAAACTTTTCTCAGTTAGATGGAGAAACTTTGTATGACACATGGGAGAGGTTCAAGGACCTGCACCACCTTTGCCCTCACCATGGATTGACTAATTGGCTGCTACTTCAAACATTCTACAATGGATTTTTCTACAACACTCACATGACAATGGATGTCACAGCTAATGGAGCCTTAATGAATAAGTCTTATAGTTTTGCTCCTAATATGAATGAGGATAACCAAGAGCAAGTCAATGTCATTGGGATGCATGGGAACAAATAGCAATACAGTCCCTACTCCAACACATACAATCCAGGATGGAGAGATCATCCTAATTTCTCTTACCGGAACACAAGCAATGCTCAAAACTTTCAACAAGGACAAAAACAACAATTCTTCAACTGGCAAACAAATGGGAATCTGTCGGGCTTCAATAACAATAGGGGTTACCAACAAAAACAACAACCCCAAAAATCTTCTTTGGAGACTATGATGGAGCAATTCATCTCCACTCAAGCATAACAAAATGAGGAGTTTTGGGGCAATGAAAAATTGTTGAAAGATGCAATTGCTCAACTCTCCAAAAAAGTAGATGGCATTTCTACTCATACAAGGATGTTGGAAAACCAAATTTCCCAGCAAGATTTGGTGCAACAAAGGAACACACTATTCGGTTCTCTTCCTAGCCAACCAGAGGTGAATCCAAGAGGGCAAGTAAATGCCATCACCTTGAGGAGTGGAGATCAAATTCAAAGACCTTATCCACCCAAGGAGAAGAGTGTTAAGGTTGATGATGAAGAGAAGATTGACACCCCCATTGATGACAAAGGAAAAGGTACAACTGAGGTACCACCTTCTTACAAAGCAAGCACCCCATTTCCACAAAGACTTGCAAACAAGAAGGAGGATTCAAAGTTCAAAAAATTCATGGAGATCCTAAACAAACTCCATATCATCCTTCCATTGGCTGAAGTCGTAGCTGAGATGTCATCATATGACAAGTTTTTGAAGGACATCCTCACTAAGAAGAGGAGGATAGACCAAGTTGAAACTATCATGCTTTCTGAGAGAATGAGTTCAATCATTCTAAGCAGATTTCCCGCAAAGATAGTTGTCTTGGGAGCATTCACTCTACCTTGTAAGATTAGCAACACCACATTTGACAATGGTCTTGTTGACCTTGGAGGTAGCATTTGTCTCATTCCATCTACTTTGTGGAAGGAGCTAGATCTTGGAGATTTGAAGCCTATATAGATGGCCATCCAGCTAGCTGATCACTCAATCAAGTATCCCAAAGGTATTGTGGAGGATGTACAAGTGCAAATCAGTAAATTCGACATTCCTTGTGATTTTGTTGTGTGAGACATGCTTGAAGTTCCTTTTAATCCCATTCTCTTTGGAAGACCTTTCTTGAGGGTTGTCGGATGCCTTGTTGATGTCTGGGATGGAAAGCTTACGCTCTAGGTTAGTGAAGAAGCCTTGGAGTTTTTTGTGTTTAATGCTATGAAAGCACCTTCACACGTGCAAGAGCTCTGTTTTATTGATTCTATTGACTCTATTGTGGAGGAAGACCATGATGATGCTGATTTGATATTTAACTACTATGGTGACGATGAAGCTACTAATGATGACTCTAAAAATTTTGGAGTATTTTCTATTGGTCAACCAAATGCTATTAATGAAGATACTTCACTTATTGATGCTAAAACCAAAGAAAACACAACTGAGAGAAAGGTAGAACTCAAAGCCCTTCCACTAGGGCTGAGGTATGCATTTCTTGACCCCAATTTTACTTCTCCAGTCATAATCAATGATGAGTTAACTAATGAACAAGAAAATAAATTGCTTGCTCAATTACATTTATATAAAGATGTCATTGGTTACTCTATTGATGATTTCAAGGGCATCCATCCTTCCATTTGCATGCATGAGGATGATGCTAAACCTACTATTGAACCACCTAGACATTTAAATCAAAACATGCTTGAAGTAGTTAAAAAGGGCATTTTTATGTTGAAAGATGCTGGTATCATTTATCCAATAAGTGATAGCCCCAGGGTTAGTGCCATTCATGTGGTACCTAATAAGGGGGATGCAAATGTCATTAAGGGAGATAATGATGAGTTAGTACAAACATGTGTAGTCACAAGTTGGCATATGTGTATTGACTACTGATGCTTGAATAAAGCAACTCACAAAGATCATTTTCCCTTGCCTTTTATTGATTTGATGCTTGAGTGACTTGCAAAGCATTCTTACTTTTACTACTTGGACATGTATTTTGGATTTTTCCAGATTCCAATCTACCCTCCCAACCAAGAGAAAACCACATTCACATGTATGTTGTGACATCCCGCCATCACAAAGACAGTGAAACGCCACGCAAAAACATGCGGAACCACCATAATCAACACATTACCAAAAACACAAGTTAATTAAAACTGATTGCGGAAAACATCATAAAAAAGGGACTATCACAACCAGTTCCACATCCTGCAAAGAACACGTTATATATAAGCATGATATATGTCCACCAAAACATAGGATCCAACTGTTCCATATCCATCAAGGATGCATCACATGTTTATGTACATAACAAGCCTTACCAGGGCCAACATCAGGATACAAGAAACCATACTAAGATCATACATCATGAAACCTCGTCAAAACACCTCCAAGGACCTGAGAGTACAGGAAAGACTCTAAGACTCTAGTACAAAACAACCACAATAGCAACATATCCAACCTTACCTCTACTGATCTTCTTGCTGCTCAGCCACAATACTACAATCACCACCATGTCTAGCTCGATCACCTAAAAAGGTTGAAACCAGTGGGGTGAGACACACAATCCCAGCGAGAAACATAACTCCCCACCAAACTATAAAACCTCAGAAAAGCTAGAGCATATAAAGCATGTAGCAGATAACCAGGTCATATATGAAATATGAAGAACAAGATTATATATGTAACAACTTACCATGATATCTGAGAGGCATATAATTAACTGCAAGAAATACTTACAACATGTATATAAGACAATCATACATTATGCAAGGCCTCAACCAATGTTCCATGTTTGCCCTAAGCAAATATACTATACGACTGGATTACCATTTATTATGCCATGAGGAAGTGAGCCGTACCGCTCAAATCCAACATTCAGTTGCAAAACCCAAAGTAGGTGCCATAGAAGGTTAGTGGAAGAGTCAGACTCCACGATCTCATCCTCTTTGTGGTTAGTGCACGATATCCAAAGCAGGACCACAATCTCTTGCTTAAGTGACCTCAGTCACAGGGTCAGCTCCCGCAGGCTACCGTTTCCTCTAGCCCACCTTGGTACAGGTCTCGATACTAGCATACCTTGAGCCACGTGCCTATTCACCGTGCTCCTGATCCATGAACACATTCATGC
Source organism: Alisma plantago-aquatica (assembly GCA_963693085.1). Lineage (NCBI taxonomy): Eukaryota > Viridiplantae > Streptophyta > Magnoliopsida > Alismatales > Alismataceae > Alisma > Alisma plantago-aquatica. The sequence goes on along the minus strand of OY856415.1, from coordinate 359,312,443 downwards.
TCTATCACACTAAGACATGGGCCTATTCACCATGCTCTTATCAATGTTCTAAGTCTACAATCGAAGTTGCACTCTATTCCTCCTATTTTTGGCTAGGAGAAACCTCGCATATTCAACAATATGTGCTCCATGTTAACACATAGGAGGACCCATTTCACCGTCACCAGCTCCTGACGATGATGGATCTATGACCAGGGCAAACTACATGAAAGGTTCATCTGTAATTAATTAATACATTTTAAGTGGATTGTTGGGTTTAACCAAGTTTTATTATGCAAACCATAAACAAGAGTAAACAACATAGATTCCAGAATTCTGTATCACAATGTTACTGCTATTCTCAATGCCATCATTACCATCATGATCCATCTCAAGGATCCAACATTACATGTTGTCACTTAGCCTCTTGCCAATCATCATGATCCATCACAAGGATCTAATCATCATAGGGATTCCATCTCATCATCAAGCATATGTTACCATCTCATAAGCCACACGCATCATGCATTCATATAGTTCTTATAGCACATCATTTTAACATTAAGCAAATGTCACTAATGACATCATCACAGCTCATAGCTGATCACACATCTCAATTGATGAAACTTGTATGGTTAGTATGCTCAAGAGTAGATAAACACTTCATCATCGAGATATATTTATGCAACATTAGATGACCATGCATATACATAATATCCACATATAAGCATTCCAGATGATATTAGGGTTACAAACTGATTATAGAGCATAATCCTCACAATGACATATCGGGTAAGGGATAACCCTGACCAAAGGTATATCGGGTAAGGACAAACCCTCACTAAAACATGTCAGGTAAGGGACTATCCCTCACCAAAATATCATGATACAACCCAACCTTAAGGTATCGGCTAAAAGGCAACTAACCATATCTAGATGTGTCGGCCAACACTATCGACTAACACCCATATCGGGCTAGCCACAAGCAGAATGATATCGTGCAATGGCATAACATGCAACCTGCATCGTGCAACACCCCATGACGGGCAATGCTGTGATGGGAAACACTCAAGAGGTTAACACATAGGAGAATATTGCCCAAGAACTCAAACCATCCTAAGGTCCATATCGTACATCACTACCCAAGAGGGTATCATGTAAAGCAGCAACAACGCCATGCTATGGCCTAACACCCGACGCAACGCTCCATCACCCAAATCCTAACACAAAAGAGAAGAGGAGAGATATCGGGCAACCACACCAAGCGGATTAATAATGAGCAACACTCTAAGAACCAACCTATAATGCCCAAGCGACACACCCCTATTGCCCATCCAGATCAAAGCATCTTATCGGGCAACACACAAGCCATATTGCCCAGCCAAAGGGTCAGCCCTACCGTCCAAGGTAGACAAAGATCAAGCACCATAATGGTAAACCTCATAACAAGAAACAATATATTGAGCAATGCTGTGTCGGGCAACACTATGCCAGGCAACGCCATGTTCTAACGCCCAACACGTTAACACATATCAGCCAAGGAATACAACCCTTACAACGCCCAAGCCTCATACTACTATATCGCCCAAGCCCTAACTCAAGGGAAGAAGGGGGATATCGGGCAACACTCTCAAGGAGACATATCATGTAACTAGGGTTAGGACAACCCCATCGACCAACCTCACCATATCGTCCAAGGCATCAAGAGAAATGGCTCACCTCTCAACTTAAAAAAGAGAGAGGGGTCTTGCACAATCTCAAGCATGTGGGGCAGGAGCAAAAGCTCACCACACAACTCAAGGAAGGAGGGGTGTTGCTCAAAGCCCACCATCAAAGGCATGACCACCCATGTCGCACAGGGTACCAACTAGGACATAACATGCAACTAGGGTAGAACCAAGGTCAACACCTATATCAGCCAGACCAACTAACCATGACACCCAAACAGCTAGAACATAGGGTCACCTCTCAACAACAAAGCGAGAGAGGGGTTTAGCCTCACAGACACACTACCATACCTCTTTGGATTAAGAAATGCCAACATCACCTTTAAACTAACAAGAGAGGGGTATTTCTTGAGATTCTACAACCCAAGAGATCAGCCAACACAAGGATAGCTAACACATATCACCCAACCAGATCTAAGGAACATATCCGATAGCACCATCACCAACTAAGGCCAAAGCACTACTAGGAAGATATGAATAGCCAATCAAGATAACATATCAAAGCAACATGTAAAGGAGATAGAATAGTTAAGCTAGAAGTTATGTAACTCGCCTTAAGCACAACTTCTCCAAGCTCCAAGCTCCATAACACCACCAACTGGAGAAGAAGAAAGCAAAAGTAGCAAGATGTATATCGACCACCACCTCTTCTCCTTCTCCTCCACTCGTTCTCGGCCAGCAAGGGAGAGAGAAAACGGTTAAGGGCAAAGAGATCCCAAGAAAGAGAAAAGATATATATATATATATATATATATATATATATATATATATAAGACAGGGTAAAAGATAGAAGCAAGCAAGGTGTCATCCGCCCTAAGCGTGCTTGTCCATAGAGCAAGGCCACATGCTAGCTCGTCAACACCACTTGTCCAACGCCTTCCTCTTGCTAGCAAAGCAAACACCACATGTCCATAATAGGGTGATGCCAATGAGGTTAGGTGGAGGGGGAGTGTGTTTCCCAACACACCAACCCAGCACACCACCAGCACCACTTAGCCGATACACCTCAAGCACCACCTTGCTCGACACACCAAGCAAGGGGGAAATGTACCAAGCCTAACAACAAGCCCAAGTGAGGCCCAAACGGGTCAACCAAGGTGCCCAACTCATCCTCTCAACCCTAGAGGATGCAAAGAGATACAAAGAGATCTCTCAAGGTGGCAATCTTTCATAGAAACCCTAGAACTTGGGTAAATTGCAAGTTGCACTTCAACCCCACAACAAAACACAACAAGAACTAATCACACCTTAGGTGATTAGGAAAGCCTCTTCAGCTTCTTCACCCGCCTGTCAAGGTTCAACACGGGCCCTTCCTCGTAGGTCACATCTTCATCAAGCTCGACCTCAACTTGCTGTATCACTGTCTCTGTTCCCGGATGACTTTTCTTTAGCATATTAACATGGAACACTGGATGCAACCTGTGCAGCTCTGGTGGTAACTCCAACTTATAAGCCATTTTTCCACCACGTGTTATCACTCGATATGGTCCCATATACATGGGATCCAACTTGCCTTTCCTTCCAAACCATAGCACGCCTTTCCATGGAGAGACTTTGGGATACACCTTATCGCCCACCTGGAACTCTAAAGGTCGGCGATGATTATATGCATAAGACTTTTGTCTATCCTATGTCGCTTTCAATTGTTGTTGTATCACCTTGATCTTCTCTGTCGTCTGATGCACTAACTCAAGACCCAAAAGCTGATACTTGCCAGACTCGTACCAACATAAAGGAGATTTACACTTTCTACCATGCAATGCTTCATACGGTGCCATGTCGATACTTCACTGGTAGCTATTGTTGTAAGCAAATTCTATCAGACTGAGATGCATGTACCAACTTCCTAAGAAATGTAGAACACAAGCTCTTCGAAGATCTTCTAAAGTCTGGATAGTCCTTTTAGAGTGTCCATCTGTCTGCGGATGGAAAGTGGTACTGAACCTTAACTGCATTCCCAACGCCTTATGCAACTGTTCCCAAAAATGACTTGTGAATTGAGGGCCTCTGTCAGAGACTATCGTTGCTGGCACATCATGCAAATGCACTACCTCATCAACATAAACCTGAGTAAGCTTCTGTACTGTGTAGGTTGTCTTTACAGGTATGAAATGTGCAGACTTTGTCAATATATCTACTATCACCCAGATGGAATCATGATTCCTAGCTATCCTCTTAAGATCAACTATGAAATGCATGGTTACATGATCCCACTTCCACTATGGTATCGGAATGGGTTGCAACATACCTTCCGACTTCTGATGTTCTGCCTTAACTTGCTAACATACTACACATTTTCCCAGAAACACATCTACATCTTTCTTCAAACTGGGCCACCAATACAGATCCTTCAGATTGTGATACATCTTGGTGACACCTGGATGCATAGCATAAATAGACGTGTGTGTTTCCTCGAGCACTAACTTCCTTAGATTATCAATATCGGGAACCATCATTCTATTATGGTAACAAACTAGTCCATCCTCGGACTCATGGAAACCATCACGCTTCTCACTGCCGAACTCTGATCTGATCAACTGCACAGTAGCATCAACTTGTTGTTCTTCTTTGATCTATTATCTCAATGTAGGCTTCACTTGCATCTATGCCAACAATTCTACAAACAAAGAGACTTCCAACTGTACATTCATCTACCACAAAGAGATGAATATATCCCGCCTATGGCATATCAAAGAACTCAACTATGCCTTCCTCGTGGAAAGAGAAGAAGACTTCCTACTAAGGACATCCACTACCACGTTCGCCTTACCTAGGTGATACTTGATGGTGCAATCATAATCACTGATTGACTCCATCCAACACCCCTGACGCATGTTCAACTCATTCTGTGAGAAGATTTACTTCAGGTTATTGTGATCTGTAAAGATCTAACACACTTCCCCATAAAGATAGTGTCTCCAAATCTTCAATGCATGAACCACTGCTACCAACTCCAAATCACGTGTCAGATAGCTTTCCTCATGTTTCTTAAGTTGTTGAGAAGCAAAAGAAACAACATGATCTTCCTGAATCAGCACACAACCTAAGCCCTTCTTGGAAGCATCACAAAAAACAACATAGCCTTTCCCCTATTCTGGCAAACACTGGAGCACTTGTCAGCTTCTCCTTCAAACTCTAAAAAGCTTGCTGACACTGACCATCCCAAACAAAAGGTACATCCTTCCTGGTCAACCTCGTTAGTGGCAATTCTATCACACTGAAGTTTCTTATAAACCTCCGGTAGTATCCCGTTAAGCCCAAAAAACTATAAACTTCAGTCAGCGTCTTTGGTTGCTCCCACTCTGCTACTGACTCCACCTTCTTGGGATCTGCCCTGATCCCTTCCACTAATATCACATGACCCAAGAAAGTCACTTCCTTCAGCCAAAACTCAAACTTACTAAACTTGGCATACAACTGATGCTGTCGAAGAAGAGTCAATGCTTTTCGAAGATGATGTTCATGTTGTTGGATGTCTTGACTATAGATCAAGATGTCATCTATGAAGACTACAACAAACCGATCTAAGAATGGATGAAACACTATGTTCATTAGATCCATGAATGTTTCTGGTGCATTGGTTAGCCCAAACAGCATAACCACAAACTTGTAGTGCCCATACCTCATCCTGAAAGCTGATTTTGGTATGTCATCCCCCTTGATACTAAGCTGATGATATCCAGTATGCAGATCGATCTTTGAGAATACTATCTCACCGTGCAATTAATCAAACAGATCATCTATCCTTGGTAAATGATACTTGTTCTTGATCGTAACCTTATTCAATTGTCGGTAATCTATGCATAGATGCATAGATCCATCCTTCTTCTTTACGAACAGAATTGGAGCACCCTAGGGTGATGTGCTCGGCCTGATGAAACCTTTATCAAGCAACTCTTGCAACTATTTCTTCAACTCTATCATCTCTGCTGGAGCCATCCTGTACGGTGTCTGAGCAACAGGTTGTGTCCCTGGTACTAGATTGATCTCAAAATCAATTTCTCGAGGTGGAGGAACACCGAGAAACTAATCACGAAACACATCTACAAACAATCTGATGACAAGCACATTCTAAAGGCTAGAACCTTTTGCCTTGGTATCCACAACATGAGCCAAGAACGCTCTACAACCTTGCCACAAAAACTTCTCTGCCACCATTGCTGACACCAAACACATCAGAAGAATCTTCCTATCTCCTTAGAAGATCCACTTCTCACTGCCGTTAGCAAACACCTCCTGCTTGGAACCACAGTCCAACACAACCTTATATATTTCCAAGGTATTCATCCCAAGAATTACATCGAACCCATGCATATCAAGTGGTATGAAATCCACTTGTATGTTGTGTCCTGAAAAATATAGAACACAAGATGGACATACTTCTGGAAGCATCGTAGGACCAACACGAGGGGTTTCTAACAACAAGCTATCTTTCTTACAACTAATAGGTAAAAGACAGATATTAAGCATACTACATGCGATAAAAGAGTGTGTAGCACCAGAGTCAACCAGAACAAATATAAAGCAAGAAGAAGACAAATCAGAATGAAACAACTCCATCTGATTTGCCGCCACTCGTGGGTTGACTATCACCTCTAGCTGACTCATAGCATAGAATCGAGATGTTGGTTGCTGTCACCCACATCCTCTGCTTCCTTGAGCAGATGATCCCGCTTGTGATGCTTGGCTGCATCCTCGCCCTCTGGTGCCATTAGACTGATGTCTATCCAATCCTTGCTGACTCTTCCTCAGTTTTTGCGTCACCTCAACATCTCTTCTCGGGCAATTCGACTTTAGATGCCCAGTCTATCCACAAAGAAAGCATGACCTATCCCCTAACTGTGGCCTAGACGGCCCTATCACTACTAATGAAGCTTTATTGTAGGCTCTAGATGATGAAAAACCATGCCATCTTCCTTTACTTGGTGACCATTGTGACAGCACACTGGAACATTGCATCATAGAAGGTGCAGAAAACCTCGACTTCTTGAGGCCATCAAACCTCTGTCTCTGAAACTGAACATGCCTTTTCTTGGACATAGCCTCTCTCTTTTCCCAAACCAACCATTCTATCCTCCAAATAGACTCCACAAACATATAAAACCACTCCCGATTTTCCAAAGCAACAACAGGTGTCGACAGTTCGACACTCAAACCTTTCTCAAACCGTCTAATCCTCTCATCATCTGTTGCCGCCATGTGAGGACAGAACCTGAACAACTCCATAAACTTGACTTCATACTCAGTGATGTTCAGAGAACCTTGGCGCAAATGCTCAAACTAGCTGATCTTCTCATCTAGATACGTCCTCGGGAAGTATCGACTGACGAACTCCCGCCGAAAAACATCCCAGCTGATCACCTCACTAGGTCGCTTCTCCTCCTCGATGGCCCACCAGTAGCCAACACTACCTTTTAGAAGGTAGACAACGTGCTTGACTTTGTCTTCCTCAGGGATGTCGAGGATCCGAAAGGCCTTCTCAAGACCTTTCAGACACAAATCTACATATGCTAGATCAGCTGTTCCAACATAATCCAAAGCTCCAACTCGGCGAAGCCACTCGAAGGTCTTCCCAATACCTGAAGATTCACTATGGGAAACCAGTGCTCTTGGAGGAGGCACAAGTAATCTTTCCACCATGTGATTCATCGTAGCCATTAGCTTCCCTATAAGGTGTTGATAGGTAGGGTTCTCAAGAATGGCTTGGTCGAACTGGGGGACCCTATGCACCCGATCTTCATGTTCCTGCACACTAGCTCCACCAATTGATGCAACAACACTGCTCTCAGCAGCATGTTCTTCATGATTCCCAGACATCTTTTAGCTTTATCTTCTGCTTGGGCCAGAAGTCATTATAAGAAAATTAGGAAAAATCACAAGAACAGACACAAGCCTAGTCCTAGATCCCTGTAGACTCAGCAAACCTAGAGCTCTGATACCAAAAACTGTTGTGACATCCCGCCATCACAAAGACAACAAAACGCCATGCGAAAACGTGCCGAACCACCATAATCACCACATTACCAAAACCACAGGTTAATTAAAACTAATTGCGGAAAACATCATAAGAAAGGGACTATCACAACCATATCCACATCTTGCAAAGAACACATTATATATATAAGCATGATATATGTCCACCAACACATAGGATCCAGCTGTTCCATATCCATCAAGGATGCATCACCTGTTTATGTACATAACAAGCCTTACCAGTGCCAACATCAGGATATAAGAAACCATAATAAGATCATACATCGTGAAACCTTGTCAAAACACCTCCAAGGACCTGAGAGTACAGGGAAGACTCTAAGACTATACTACAAAACAACCACAACAACAACATATCCAACATTGCCTCTACTGATCTTCTTACTGCTAAGCCACAACATTATGATCACCACCACATCTAGCTCGATCACCTAAAAAGGTTTAAACCAGCAGGGTGAGACACACAGTCCCAACGAGAAACATAACTCCCTGCCAAACTATAAAACCTCTGAAAAGCTAGAGCAGATAAAGCATGTAGTAGATAACTAGGTCATATATGAAATATGAAGAACAAGATTATATGTAACAACATACCATGATATATGAGAGGCATATAACTAACTGCAAGAAATACTCATAGCATGTATATAAGACAATCATACATTATGCATGGCCTCAACCAATGTTATGTGTTTGCCCTAAGAAAATATACTATATGGCTGGATTACCATTTATTATGCCCTGAGGAAGTGAGCCGTACCGCTCAAATCCAACCTTCAGTTGTGAAACCCAAAGTAGGTTCCATACAAGGTCAATGGAAGATCCAGACTCCATGACCTCATCCTCTTCATGGTCAGTTCACAATATCCAAAGCAAGACCACAGTCTCTTGCTTAAGTGACCTCAGTCACAGGGTCAGCTCCCACAGGCTACCCTTTCCTCTAGCCCACCTTGGTACAGGTCTTGGCGCTAGCATACCTTGAGCCACAAGTTTGTTCACCGTGCTCATGAGCCATGAACACATTCATGCTCTATCATACTGAGCCATGGGCCTATTCACCATGCTCTTATACATGTTCTAAGTCTACAACCGAAGTTGCACTCTATTCCTCCTATTTTCAGCTAGGAGAAACCCCACATATTCAACAATATGCGCTCCAGGTTAACCAATAGGAGAACCTATTTCACCATCACCAACTCCTGATGATGATGGATCTATGGCCAGGGCAAACTACATGAAAGGTTCATATGTAATTAATTAATAAATTTTAAGTGGATTGTTGGGGTCAACCAAGTTTTATTATGCAAACCATAAACAAGAGTAAACAACATAGATTCCATCATTCTGTATCAAAATGTTACTGTTATTCTCAATGCCATAATTACCATCATGATCCATCTCAAGGATCCAACATTACATGTTGTCACTCGGCCTCTTTCCAATCATCATGATCCATCACAAGGATCTAATCATCATAGGGATTCCATCTCATCATCAAGCATATGTTACCATCTCATAGGCCACACACATCATGCATTCTTATAGTTCTTATAACACATCATTTTAACATTAAGCAAATGTCACTAATGACATCATCACAGCTCATACATGATCACACATCTCAATTGATGAAACCTACATGGTTAGTATGCTCAAGAGTAGATAAACACTTCAACATTGAGATATATTTGTGCAAGATTAGATGACCATGCATATACATAATATCCACATATAAGCATTTTGGATGATATTAGGGTTACAAACCGATTATAGAGCATAATCCTCACAATAGCATATCGGGTAAGGGATAACCCTCACCAAAGGTATATCGGGTATGGATAAACCCTCACCAAAACATGTCGGCTAAGGGACTAACCCTCACCAAAAGATCATGCTGCAACCCAACCTTAAGGTATCGGCTAAAAGGAAACTAACCACATCTAGCTATGTCAGCCAGCACTATCGACCAACACCACAAGCAAACTGATATCGTGCAATGCCATAACGCGCAACCTACATCGTGCACCGCCCCATGATGGGAAACACTCAAGAGGTTAACACATAGAAGCACATCGCCTAAGAACTCAAACCATCCGAAGGTCCATATCGGGCAACACTACCCAAGAGGGTGTCATGCAAAGTAGCAGCAACACCATGCAATGCCCTAACACCCGACACAATGCTCCATCGCCCAAATCCTAACACAAAAGAGAAGGGGAGAGATATCGGGAAACCACACCAAGCGAATTGATAATGAGCATCACTCTTAGAACCAACCTATAATTCCCAAGCGACACTCCCCTATTACCCATCCAGATAGAAGCATCATATCGGGCAACACGCATGCCATATCGCCCAACCAAAGGGTCAGCCCTACCGTCCAAGGTAGACAAAGATCAAGCACCATAACTGTAAACCTCACAACGAGCAACACTATATCGAGCAACACTATGTCAGGCAATGCTATGCCAAGCAATGCCATGTTCTATTGCCCAACACGTTAACGCATATCGGCCAAGGGATACAACCCTTATAATGCCCAAGCCTCATAATACTGTATCGCCCAAGCCCTAGGTCAAGGGAAGAAGGGGGATATCAGGAAACACTCTCAAGGAGCCATATCGTGTAATTAGGGTTAGGACAACCCCGTCGACCAACCTCACCATATCATCCAAGGCATCAAGAGCAATGGCTCACCTCTCAACTTAAAAAGAGAGAGGGGTCTTGCACAATCTCAAGCATATCGGGCAGGAGCTAGAGCTCACCTCACAACTCAAGGAAGGAGGGGTGTTTCTCAAAGTCCACAATTAAAGGCATGGCCGCCCATGTCGCCCAGGGTACCAACAAGGATATAACGTGCAACTAGGGTAGAACCAAGGTCAACACCTCTATCGGCCAGACCAGCTAACCATGATGCCCAAACAACTAGAACATAGGCTCACCTCTCAACAACAAAGTGAGAGAGGGGTTTTGCCTCACGAACACACTACCATACCTCTTTGGATTAAGAAACCCTATGCTCACCTATCAACTAATGAGAGAGGGGTATTGCTTGAGATTCTACAACCCAAGAGATTGGCCAACACAATGATAGCTAACACATATCGCCCAACCTGATCTAAGGAACATATCGGGCAACAACATCACCAACTAAGGAAAAAGCACTACTAACAAGATATGAATAGCCGATCAAGATAACATATCAAAGTAACATGTAAAGGAGATAGAATAGTTAGGTTAGAATTTATGTAACCCGCCTTAAGCACAACTTCTCTAAGCTCCAAGCTCCACAACACCACCAACTGGAGAAGTAGAAAGCAAAAGTAGCAAAATGTATATTGGCCACCACCTCTTCTCCTTCTCCTCTACTTGTTTTCGACTAGAAAGGGAGAGAGAAAATAGCTAAGGGGCAAAGAGATCCCAAGAAAGAGAAAAGAGAGATATATATAGGAGAGGGTAAAAGATAGACGCAAGCAAGGTGTCATCCTCCCTAAGTGCACTTGTCCATGGAGCAAGGCCACATTCTAGCTCGTCAACACCACTTGTCCAACACCTTCCTCGTGCTAGCAAAGCAAATTCCACATGTCCATAATAGGGTGATGCCAATGAGGTTAGGTGGAGGGGGAGTGTGTCACTCAACACACCAACCCGACACACCACCAACACCACTTGGCCGATACACCTCAAGCACCTCCTTCCCCGACACACCAATCAAGGGGGAAAGGTACCAAGCCCAACAACAAGTCCGAACGAGGCCCAAACGGCTCAAGCAAGGCACCCAATGCATCCTCTCAACCCTAGAGGATGCAAGGAGATACAAAGAGATCTCTCAAGGTGGCAATCTTGCATAGAAACCCTAGAACTTGGGTAAATTGCAAGTTGCACCTCAACCCCACAACAAAACACAACAAACACTAATCACACCTCAGGTGATTAGGCAAGCCTCTAAACACCAGGTTTAGGTAAATAGGGTAAGCCCAAAATGAAAGTTAGGGTACTTACAAGCCATAAACCCCTACAAAAGGATTTTGCCCCCGAAATACGAAGAGAAAAGTGAGGGATACTTCCTCTTCATCTCTTCCTCAAGATCCCATGTGGCTTCCTCAATGCCACAATGATGCCAGAGAACCTTCACGAGCACAAGGTCTTTCCTCTTTAGCTTCTTCACCCGTCTATCAAGGATCAACATAGACCCTTCCTCGTAGGTCACATCTTCATCAAGCTCGACCTTAACAGGTTGTATCATCACTGTCTCTGTTGCCGTATGACTTTTCTTTAACATACTAACATGGAATACTGGATGCAACATGTGCATCTCTGGTGGTAACTCCAACTTGTAAGCCATTTTTCCAACACGTGTTATCACTGGATATGGTCCCATATACCTGGGAGCCAACTTGCCTTTCCTTCCAAATCTTAGCACGCATTTCCATGGAGAGACTTTGAGATACACCTTATCTCCCACTTGGAACTCTAAAGGTCGGCGACGATTATCTACATAAGACTTATGTCTGTCTAGTGCCACTTTCAATTGTTGCTGTATCACCTTGATCTTCTCTGTCGTCTGCTGCACTAACTCATCACCAAAAGTTGATACTCGCAAGACTTGTACCAACATAAAGAAGATCTACACTTTCTACTGTATAATGCTTCATAAGTTTCCATGTCGATACTTCGCTGGTAGCTGTTGTTCTAAGAAAACTCTATCAAATTGAGATGCACATCCCAAATTCCTAGGAACTATAGAACACAAGCTCTTAGAAGATCTTCCAAAGTCTGGATAGTCCTTCCAGACTGTCCATCTGTCTACGGATGGAAAGTGGTACTGAACCTTAACTGCGTTCCCAACGCCTTATGCAACTGTTCCCAAAAATGACTTGTGAATTGAGGGCCTCTGTCAGAGATTATTTTTGGTGGCACACCATGAAAATGCACTATCTCATCAACATATACCTGAGCGAGCTTCCTTGTTGTGTAGGTTGTCTTTACAGTTATGAAATGTGCATAATTTATCAATCTGTCTGCTATCACCCAGATGGAATCATGATTCCTCCACTGTTGTATCAGTATAGGTTGCTGAAAAACCACTAGAGGGGGGGTGAATAGGGTTTTATAACATTTTAATAATAATTCAACCAAAGCAAGCAACCACCAAAATATTGGACAAGGGGACAAGGATTTAGAGTGGTTCCAACCTTAGCAAATACTAAGGCAGTCAATCCACTACCCGATTGCTTACCCAACTGGGATTTTGAAAGTACTTCAATTTTATTACCTCGCAAGGATGTTACATAAAATTACAAATAATTTTACCAAACCCTTCAGACAGCCTTCACCTAGAAGTAGTCTCACCAACCTCGAAGCAACCTTCCTTGAAGTAACCTCAAGCTCCCCCTTGAAGTAGCCTTCCTCTTGAAGTAGCTTCCCGTTGAGACAGCCTTATTAAAGTAGTCCAAAGTCCACCTTCTCCACCGAGAAGACCCTTCTCCACCTGAGAAGTCAAACCCTCTCCAATATGCAGCCTCCAACCCTAGGAATAGCAAGGAGAGTACAAAAGATATAAAGGAACAAGAAGGAAAAACAGAAATTACAATACCGTCGTAGCACAAGGCTTGATTTCCTATATCAAGCATTTTGATCTCCTAACCAATGTATATGGAAGTGTAAGTGCTGTGGGTAGGAATTGCTAGCCTATAGGACACAAATTTGGAGCAATGGAAATGAATAGCCAATGTTGGAGTTGCTCAATTGCTCACAAGAATGAATAGCAAATTGCAAGTATTATGCTCAAGTGTTGCACAAGTGTGTTTAGGGTGTCCTAAGGCTTGTCCTATTTATAGGAATGGCCTATGAATGCTTAAGTACGTTCTAGACACTTTCTAGGGGGTTCTAAGTGCTCACCTAGACGTTAGGTATCCATTAGTTGCTTTAACAACGGCTAGTTAATTAATCCTGAAAATTGTAGACAGAGACATTCTCGGTCAAGGAATTGTCGACCGAGATCCCAGTCAGTCGAGGTCTTTTTCGACCGAGGGACTGTCTGGAGCAAGTGCATGTAACATTCTGATCTAAATCCCAACTACCTTGTCTGTTGTGTCTAACGGCTAATTGGGTCATTCTTGGTCGAGGAGTTTGTCGACCGAGAGTATCTCGGTCGAGGAGTTTGTCGACCGAGAATGACTCTGTTTCAATGTTTTAAACTTAAGTACTAAGTGTGTGTATGAGTGTGCAGTTGTGACACTATAGTAGGTGATGACCTATCTAAGTGTTGTGATTGGCTAGGGAAGATCTACACGCTTGATTTACATGATATGTAAGTACTTGTACAAGTTTTTACATTTGATTACAATCATGCATTAAAGCAATTTGAGCATATAGATCTTCTAAGTTGTATGTCATCTACCTAATTCATGTAACACTCAAGTAGCACGTTAGATCTACAAGAATGAAATGTTTGTCATCATGGAAACAAAGGGATTATAATAATGTCCATTTTAGCCAACAATCTCCCCCTTTTTGAAGATGACAAACATTTCCAAAATATAAAATAAGGAAATGTAAATCATATGTGTTTCATACCTGAAGTTTACCTTTTGTAGCCATTCTCTTGTTTGCAAGTGTGTGCTGTCTGAATGATTATGAAACTCATTTTATATTTTTGATTTTATATTATTTCTCCCCCTTTGTCATTTCAAAAAGATATATAAAATAATCATTGAGTATGACTTTTTATTTCTCCCCCTTAATTTTATGCTATGCTCCCCCTTAAATAGATATACAATTTAAAAGCAAGGGATTAATATGAATGCAAACTATGCATTGTCAAATTTAGCCAAAATTTATTTATTAATCATTTGCAAAGAATGAGATCCTTTTAGGTTCATTGCATATATTACTCCCCCTGATTTTTATGCTCCACTATAATATTCTTATATAACAAGGATATGTCCAATTGAAGCCATAGAAAACACTTTTATTCATAACAACTCAGTGCTCATACAACTCATAAGATGACCCATAAATCATGAAATACTAGCTTATAAAAAGATAGCCATTACAAACATTACAAAGATAGCCATTCATCTCATGATCTCACTGAAAAGACCAAAGGATTACATCAATTTCTGGGTCTTTTCCAAGAAAGGGCTCAGCCCCATAGTATTTGACCAGTGTCTGCCACTCCAAGGCACCTGTCTTGGTTAAAGCATAAGCCTCCAAGAAGGTGGGAACATGATCAAATCGAAAGTGGGCAGCAATATCTTGGAGTTGGATTGGAGAAAACTGAGTATGAGTGAGGTCAGGAGATGGTGAAGGTGGAATTTGATAGTAATTGTAGGATGGATTGTATGGGTTTAGCATGCCAGGATTAAGTGAATAAGGATATTCATCAGGTTGTTCAGGAGAAAGGGCTTGCATCCTTTGATTTAAATAAGACATGGCATGTTGATTGTAATCCAATTGCCTACTTAGATGATATTGAGAACCAACAATATATGTCAAAGTGTTTGTGATATGATCATGAGGTAGGCTAGTAGGAGGAGGTGGTGGAGGTATGTCTTGGGTGGATGGCTCCTCTTCAGTCCTAGCTCTTTTGTGTCCAAAATCGATCCCCATCTTCTCTACTGTATTTCTAGTTATCTTTTGGGGTTTCCTATCCCATTTGTATCCTAGGTCCTCAATACTCTTCTTAAGAAAATGTTGAGTAATTTGGCAAACAAAATCGACATAAGGTGGATTGCCAGAGAATTCAACCATATTCTTAAGAATGATACAAATGAAATTGATGGGAATACATTTTAGGATGGCATAAATAAGATACATGTGAAAAGTAGGTACTTCAGATTTATTTGCCCTAGGATAGATATTTGTGGCAACAATGAGGTTTACTATCCTAGCTTCAGGTTTTAAATTGATGGCATAAAATGTACCCCTATCTTCATGGCAAGTAGTATTTGATAGAAAAATGGCTCTTTTAATGTCACTTAAACTAGTGGTAGTGTCATCTTGAGAAATCTTATTTAGTGGATTTCCAGTGGTGAGATCAATAAACTCTTTATAGTCTTCTATATATATGTTAAGCATGCTAAGAATGCCCTCCTCAGAAAAATGAATACGATACCCACTAACCATAGAAGAGAAAGAATGATCATGGTCAGGATGTGTGGTTAGGTTGGTATATAATTTGTTGACTACTTGGGAGGAGTAGGAATAGAAAGAAGGTTTTAGAAATTCAGACAGGTGTTGCACCTCAAAGATTTCCTTAAGATCAATAATGTTGTGGAAGTCCATGACGTCACCGGCTGTCGTGGAAGAGGGGTCTTTGAGGATAGCCTGAGGTAGCGATCTCCGGCAGCGACGTCGTTGAATGGAACGTCATTGATGATCGTCAGTGCCGGGGAGACCGTCCTTCCCTTCCTAGCCGCGACCTGCTTCTTTCCACACGATGATGAGGAAGCCATCTTGATGATTTGAAGTGGAGAAGAAGCAAGGCAAGATTTGGGTGGAGAGAAGTTAAAAATTTGCACAAGAATGTACTAGAGAGGAGCTAGAGAAGTGAGAATGTGAGTTTATGAATAATGGGGTCGTTTTGGGCTCTATTTATAGAAAAACAAAACCCATCTCGGTCAACAATTTTTCGACCGACGACCACAACGGTCGTTTCTGCAGACGCTCCTCTCGGTCGTCCAACGGTCGATCGAGAATTTAAAAAATTAGCCGTTGCAATTTTTTTAATTAGTATTTTAATCAGAAGATCGCCTTTTAATTTACGCGAATGGGGGTTCACAAAGTTGGTCTCGTTCGACAATGCTATCGACCGATTTTTACTCGGTCGAACATTTTTTCGACCGGAAATATGTCTGGGTTCGACTGTACAACATCTACTTGGTGAGTGTCAGTCGAGAAGTATAGCCAACCGAGATGTCTTCGGTCGACAAATTTGTCGACTGAGTTTATGTCTCGGTCGAGATTTTTGCTGACCGATGAAATTGTTGTGGATGAAATTTTGAGCTAGTTTTTAATGCAAGTGAGAGACTATATTTGTAGAGCACATATATATATCTTCTAGGGGAGTAATAATGTAATAATTTTCTAAGATAATTCAATGATCCTAAGGTCATAGCTAGTTTTTAAGATTTGATTTTGACCTTTTATTAGAGCTTTTGCACTAAAATCATGTTTTCAATATGATGAATCAAGATACTAAGATTAGTGTAATAAAATGATTTACAAATAAGTATTTTGTCAAGCTTATTTTAGTTCGACCTTGACTTCGACCATAGCGCCCCTTGGTCAAACTTGATTTCAACCAAGAGGCAATTTCTGCAGATTTCCAATTTGAACACTTATATGTGAAGTATAATTTCTATAGATTTTCAATTTAAAATGCATTTGTGCCATGAAGTTTTACTGTTTATGCAAAATGGCATCTTCAGATGAGATGAATCACAATGATAAAAAACAATATCCATTCATGGTTTGTATATATGGATCAAAGATTATTGTAGACAAACCAATGAAACACAATGATTATGGCACAATAATTATGATAGAATAGTAGAAGTATATCCACAATACAATGATCAAGATGGAAGCATGTAACTTCATGAAATACAATGATTATGACCATTTAAATTTTAATACACATGGTTCCTACATAGATAGACCAAGAAATACTTAGGATAAACGATGTGGACTATGATAAAACATTAATTTCCTTGATTATACCAACATGGATCATAATTTTCAGTTTTAAACCATGTAGAGGATAAACCAAAATAAACTCATTCATGATTCATGGATTTTAAGATACACCTTGTAAATAAACATGCTTAATAAACTTTTTCAATCAATGAAGAAAGTATGTTCAATGTCAGTCTTCATATAGCACTTTTGCAAATATGTTTAAGGATTTCATATACATAATGTTATACCTTCGTTCAACAATTCATGATGCGAAAGATCAATATGTCTTGATTAAAAGATGATCTCCAAGATTCATTCTTAATTTGCATATTAAATCAATGATTAACAACAAATTGATAGCAAAGCTGGATTAATTAAAACAAGTTCAGCAGAACTTGGTTCGGTCAAACTTTTTGTCGACCAAATTTATCTCGGTCGACATTTTTCTCGACCTAGAAGCTGCTGTTTGTACATGTTTTATCAGATTTGTTGCAAACATCAAAACAGTAACCTTCTCGGTCGACTAATTCTCGACTGACAGTGTTCTCGGTCGAACAGTTTCTCGACCGAGAATGTTTCTGTACTATTTTTCAGTAATTGTTTACATGTAAATCATAGGTCATTTTCAATTCAATTATGCAATTTGAAAACTCAGTTTAGTTGAGATAAAACATATGAATATCAAAGTAACATTTAGATCAAATCTCAACTAATCATATTCAAATCTTTATGTTTTGGGGACCCTAATTAAGACAAATTTTCAAAAATGTGTCTCTGCAGATTTATTTAAAATGTATATTTTCAAGATAGAAATTTTAATTACTTGAATACATTTGTTATCTCATAATGTTAAGTTGAGATAGACATAGAGATATACAACTTAGAGTCTTTGGTCATATCTCAACTTAATTATGTTCATTTAGTTTGGGGGTTTTGGAACCCATACTAACTCAACATCCTTTTTCTTGTAAGGACATGAGAAATAACAATGTCCAAGATGCAAACAATAATGGCAACATATAGAATCAACCTCATATCTCTTTCTATGATTTTGTTCTAGGTTGTTCTTGGGTACATATGTATATTTTCCTCTAGATACATACATAGATTGATTCTCCAGCACTTGTGTCTTTCTCCAACTAGGTTTTTGGTAAGATTTTCCTTTAGGCTTATAACCTAGTCCTCTCCTTCCAATTTGACGATAAGAATCATTTAAGATTTTATCAAGAGTATCATTGTTACTCAAACTACTAACTTCTTGTTGCAGCTTAACAATCTCATCCATTCTCTTCTTGATATCTAACTTTGCTTGATCTAGATTAGATAACAAAGAATCTCTTTCTTTCACAATAATATCGTAATCTAGATGTGTACACAACACATGTTGTTTTTGAAGATCATTTACTTGAGTTTGCAAGTTTAACTTTTCTTGGGAAAGAAGATTGCAATTTGCTTCTACAGATTTCAGCTTAATATCATGATCTTCAATAACCTTTTTGAGATCTTCATTTTCAGATGTGAGAGCAAGAAGTTTAGCATGTAACTCATCATTTGCTTTATTAGATTTCTTTAATTTCTTCTTGCACTCAATATACTTATTATGTGTCTCTTCAAGACTAGCAATTAGCTCTTCTTTAGATAAATAAAAAAGGCTTACCTCTTCTTCTTCTTCTTCTTCACTTATTGTAGCAATAAGGCATTCTTTATGCACATCTTCCTTCTTTGACCTCCATGGATAGCTAGGTTTTGTGTGCCTTTTTCCGAAGCACCAATTGCATCTTGTTGAAGATTGGTCCATGCTTTTCCTTTGCTTGCAGTTGTAGACACCATCACCCTTCATTCTTCAAGACTCGATTAGATCTCCTTGAAGCCTGCTCTGATACCAATTGAAAAACCACTAGAGGGGGGGTGAATAGGGTTTTATAATATTTTAATAATAATTCAACCAAAGCAAGCAACCACAAAAATATTGGACAAGGGGACAAGGATTTAGAGTGGTTCCAACCTTAGAAAATAATAAGGCAGTCAATCCACTACCCGGTTGCTTACCCAACCGGGATTTTGAAAGTACTTAAATTTTATTACCTCGCAAGGATGTTACATAAAATTACAAATACTTTCACCAAACCCTTCAGGCAGCCTTCACCTAGAAGTAGTCTCACCAACCTTGAAGCAACCTTCCTTGAAGTAAACTCAAGCTCCCCCTTGAAGTAGCCTTCCTCTTGAAGTAGCTTCCCGTTGAGACAGCCTTCTTGAAGTAGTCCAAAGTCCACCTTCTCCACCGAGAAGACCCTTCTCCACCTGAGAAGTCAAACCCTCTCCAATCCGCAACCTCCAACCCTAGGAGTAGCAAGGAGAGTACAAAAGATATAAAGGAACAAGAAGGAAAAATAGAAATTACAATATCGTCGTAGCACAAGGCTTGATTTCCTATATCAAGCGTTTTAATCTCATAACCAATGTATATGGAAGTGTTAGTGCTGTGGGTAGGAGATGCTAGCCTATAGGACACGAATTTGGAGCAATGGAAATGAATAGCCAATGTTGGCGTTGCTCAATTGCTCACAAGAATGAATATCCAATTGCAAGTATTATGCTCAAGTCTTGCATAAGTGTGTTTAGGGTGTCCTAAGGCTTGTACTATTTATAGGAATGGCCTATGAATTCTTAAAGACATTCTAGATACTTTCTAGGGGGTTCTAAGTGCTCAACTAGCCGTTAGGTATCCATTAGTTTCTTTAACAATGGCTAGTTAATTAATCCTGAAAATTGCAGACAGAGACATTCTCGGACGAGGAATTGTCGACCGAGATCCCAGTCGGTCGAGGTCTTTGTCGACCGAGGGACTGTCTGGAGCAAGTGTATGTAACATTCTGACCCAACTCCCAACTACCTTGTCTACTGTGTCTAACAACTACCTGGGTCATTCTCAGTCGAAGAGTTTGTCGACCGAGAGTGTCTCGGTCGAGGAGTTTGTTGACCGAGAATGACTCTATTTCAATGTTTTAAACTTAAGTACTAAGTGTGTGTATGAGTGTGCAGTTATGACACTATTGTAGGGGATGGCCTATCTAAGTTTTATGATTGGCTAGGGAAGATCTACACACTTGATTTACATGATATCTAAGTACTTATACATTATATACTGATACAAGTTTTTACATTTGATTAAAATCATCCATTAAAGCAATTTGAGCATATAGATCTTCTAAGTTGTATGACATCTACCTAATTCCTGCAACACTCAAGTAGCATGTTAGATCTACAAGAATGAAATGTTTGTCATCATCGAAACAAAGGGATTATAATAATGTCCATTTTAGCCAACAGTTGCAACGTACCTGCCGAATTCTGATGTTCTACCTTAACTTGTTGACATACAACACATTTTTTCACAAACTCAGCTACATCTTTCTTCAAACTGGGCCACCAATACAGATCCTTCAGATTGTGATACATCTTGGTAACACATGG
Source organism: Alisma plantago-aquatica (assembly GCA_963693085.1). Lineage (NCBI taxonomy): Eukaryota > Viridiplantae > Streptophyta > Magnoliopsida > Alismatales > Alismataceae > Alisma > Alisma plantago-aquatica. The sequence goes on along the minus strand of OY856415.1, from coordinate 359,291,588 downwards.
ATGCATAGCATACATATAAATGTGCGCTTCCTCGAGCACTAACTTCTTTATATTATCAGCATCGAGAACCATCATCCTGTTATGGTAACAAACTAGTCCATCCTCAGACTCATGGAAACCATCGCGCTTCTCACTACCAAACTCTTATGTAATCAGCTGCACTATAGCATTGACTTGCTGTGCTTCTTTGATCTGTTGTCTCAATGTAGGCTTCATTTGCATATGTGCCAACAATCCTGCCAACAAAGAGACTTCCAACTGTACATTCATCTTCCGCAAAGAGACAAACATATCCCGCCTATGGCATATCAAAGAACTCAACTGTGCCTTCCTCGTAGAAAGAGAAGAAGACTTCCTGCTAAGCACATCTACTACCACATTCGCTTTACTTGGGTGATAATCGATGGTGCAATCATAATCACTGATTAACTCCATCCAGCGCCACTGATGCATGTTCAGCTCATTCTGTGAGAAGATGTACTTCAGGTTCTTGTGATCCGTAAAGATATGATACACTTCCCCATAAAGATAGTGTCTCCAAATCTTCAACGCATGAACCACCACTGCAAACTCCAAATCATGTGTCATATAGCTTTCCTCATGTTTCTTAAGTTGTCGAGAAGTAAAAGAAACCACATGATCTTCCTACATTAGCACACAACCTAAGCCCTTCTTGGAAGCATCACAGAAAACAACATAGCCTTTCCCCTATTCTCGCAACACTAACACTGGAGCACTGGTTAGCTTCTTATTCAAACTCTAAAAAGCTTGCTGACACTGACCATCCCAAACAAAAGGTACATCCTTCCTGGTCAACCTCATTAGTGGCAATGTTATCACACTGAAGTTTCTTATAAACCTCCGATAGTATCTTGCTAAGCCTAGAAAACTACAGACTTCAATCAACATCTTTGGTTGCTCCCACTCTGCTACTGACTCCACCTTCTTGGGATCCACCTTGATACCTTCCGCTGAGATCACATGACCCAAGAAAGTCACTTCCTTTAGCCAAAACTCACACTTACTAAACTTGTCATACAACTGATGTTGTCAAAGAAGAGTCAATGCTTGTCGAAGATGATGTTCATGATGTTGGCTGTCTCGACTATAGATCAAGATGTAATCTATGAAGACTACAACAAACTGATCTAAGAATTGACGAAACACTCTGTTCATCAGATCCATGAATGTTGATGGTGCATTGGTTAGCCCAAACGACATAACCACAAACTCGTAGTGCCCATACCTCGTCCTAAAAGCTAACTTTGGTATGTCATCCTCCTTGATCCTAAGGTGATGATATCCAGACTACAGATCGATCTTTGAGAATACATTCGCACCACACAATTGATCAAACAGATCATCTATCCTTAGTAACAGATACTTGTTCTTGATTGTAACCTTATTCAACTATCGGTAATCTATGCACAGACGCATAGATCCATCCTTCTTCTTTACGAACAGAACCAGAGCACAACAGGGTGATGTGCTTGGCCTAATGAAACCTTTATCAAGCAGGTCTTACAACTGTTTCTTCAACTCTGTCATCTCTACTGGAGCCATCATGTACGGTGTCTGAGCAACATATTGCATCCCTGGTACTAGATTGATCTCAAAATCAATCTCTCGAGCTGGAGGAACACCGAGAAACTCATCGGGAAACACATATGAAAACTCTTTGATGATAGGCACGTCCTGAAGGCTAGAACCTTTTGCCTTGGTATCCACAACATGAGCCAAGAATGCTCTACAACCTTGCCGCAACAACTTCTCCACCACCATTGCTGACACCAAGCATGTCGTAAGAATCTTCCTATCTCCTTGGAAGATCCAATTCTCACTGCCGTCAACAAACACCGCCTGCTTGGAACCACAGTCCAGCACAACCTTATATCTTTCCAAGGTATCTATCCCAAGAATTACATCGAACCCATGCATATAAAGTGGTATGAGATCCACTTGTATGTTGTGTCCCGAAAAAAATAGAACACAAGATGGACATACTTCTCGAAGCATCGTAGGACCAACAAGAGGGGTTTCTAACATTAAGCTATCTTTCTTACAACTAATAGGTAAAAGACAACTATCAAGCATACTACGTGTGATAAAAGAGTGCGTAGCACCCGGGTCAACCAGAATAGATATAAAGCAATAAGAAGACTAATCAGAATGAAACAACTCCATCTGACCTGCTACCACTCGCGGGTTGACTATCGCCTCCGACTGACTCATAGCATAGAATCAAGTCGTTGCTTGATGTCACCCATGTCCTCTGCTTCCTTGAGCAGATGATCCCACTTGTGACGCTTGGCTGCATCCTCACCCTCTGGCGCAATTAGACTGTTGTCTATTTGATCCTTGCTGACTCTGCCTCAGTTGTTGCATCACCTCAATGTCTCTTCTCGGGCGATTCAACTTTAGATGCCCTATATGTCCATAGAGAAACATGACATGTCCCCTAAATGCATCCTAGACGGCCCTATCACTGGTACTGAAGCTGTACTGTAGGCTCTAGATGGTGAAAAACCACACCCTCTTCCTTTACTTGGTGACCATTGTGACGGTGCACTGGAACTTTGCATCATAGAAGGTGGAGAAAACCTCGACTTCTTGAGGCCATCAAACCTCTATCTATGAAATTGAGCAAGCCTTTTCTTGGACATATCCTCTCTCTTTTCCCAAATTGACAGTTCTATCCTCTGAATAGACTCCTCAAACATGGCAAACCGCTCCTTGTTTTCCAAAGCAACAACATGTGTCGACAGCTCGACACTCAAACCTTTCTCAAATTGTCTGATCCTCTCATCATCTGTTGCCTCCATGTGAGGATAGAACCTCAACAGCTGCATAAACTTGGCTTCATACTCGGTGATGTTCAGAGAACCTTAGCACAAACACTCAAACTGGCTAATCTTCTCATCTAGATACATCATCGGGAAGTATTAACTGACGAACTCCCATCAAAAAACATCCCTACTAATCACCTCACCAGGTCGCTTCTCCTCCTTGATGGCCAACCAGTGGCCAACACTACCTTTCAGAAGGTAGACAACGTGCTTGACTTTGTTTGCCTCGGGGATGTCAAGGATCTGAAAGGCCTTCTCAAGACCTGTCAGCCATAGATCTGTATCCGTTGGATCAACCGTTCCATCATAATTCGAAGCTCCGACTCAGCGAAGCCGCTCGAAGGTCTTCCCAATACCCAAGGATTCACCATGGGGAACCAGTGCTCTTAGAGGAGACACATGTAATATTTCCACCATGTGATTCATCATAGCCATTAGCTGCCCCATAAGGTGTTGATAGGCAGGGTTCTCAAGAATGGTTGGGTCAAACTGGGGGACCCATGCACCCGATCTTCATGTTCCTGCACACTAGCTCCACCAATTGATGTAACAACACTGCTCTCGGTAGCATGTTCTTCATGATTCCCAGACATCTTTTAGCTTTATCTTCTGCTGGGGGCAGAAGTCATTATAAGAAAATCTGGAAAAATCACAAGAACAGAAACAAGCCTAGTCCTAGATCCCTGTAGACTCAGCAAACCTAGAGCTCTAATACCAAAAACTGTTGTGACATCCCGCCATCACAATGATAGTGAAACGCCACGTGAAAATGTGTGGAACCACCATAATCACCACATTACCAAAAACACAGGTTAATTAAAACTAATTGAAGAAAACATCATAAGAAAGGGACTATCACAACCATATCCACATCCTGCAAAGAACACATTATATATAAGCATGATACATGTCCACCAACACATAGGATCCAGCTGTTCCATATCCATCAAGGATGCATCACATGTTTATGTACATAACAGGCCTTACCAAGTCTAACATCAGGATACAAAAAACCATACTAAGATCATACATCATGAAACCTTGTCAAAACACCTCCAAGGACCTGAGAGTACAGGGAAGACTCTAAGACTCTACTACAAAACAACAACAACAGGAACATATCCAACCTTGCCTCTACTTATCTTCTTGCTGCTCAGCCGCAATACTACGATCACCACCATGTCTAGATTGATCACCTAAAAAGGTTGAAACTAGCGGGGTGAGACACACAATCCCAGTGAGAAACATAAGTCCCCACCGAACTATAAAACCTTAGAATAGCTAGAGTAGATAAAGCATGTAGCAGATAACCATGTCATATATGAAATATGAAGAACAAGATTATATATGTAACAACTTACCATGATATCTGAGAGGCATATTACTAATTGCAAGAAATACGTACAACATATATATAAGACAATCATACATTATGCAAGGCCTCAACCAATGTTCCGTGTTTTCCCTAAGAAAATATACTATACGTCTAGATTACCATTTATTATGCCCTAAAGAAGTGAGTCGTACCACTCAAATCCAACCTTCGGTTGCGAAACCCAAAGTAGGTGTCATACAAGGTCAATGGAAGAGCCAAACTCCACGACCTCATCCTCTTCATGGTTAGTGCACGATATCCAAAGTAGGACCGCAATATCTTGCTTAAGTGACCTCAGTCACAGGGTCAGCTCCCACAGACTACCCTTTCCTCTAGCCCCCCTTGGTACAGGTCTCAGTGCTAGCATACCTTGAGCCACAAGCCTATTCACCATGCTCCCGAGCCATGGACTCATTCATGCTCTATCAAACTGAGCCATGGGCCTTCACCATGCTCTTATACATGTTCTGAGTCTACAACCGAAGTTGCACTCTATTCCTCCTATTTTTGTCTAGGAGAAACCCCACATATTCAACAATATGCCCTCCAGGTTAACCCATAGTAGAACCCATTTCACCATCACCAGCTCCTGATGATGATGGATCTATGCCCAGGGAAAACTACATGAAAGGTCCATCTGTAATTAATTAATACATTTTAAGTGGATTGTTGGGGTCATCCAATTTTTATTATGCAAACCATAAATAAGAGTAAACAACATAGATTCCATCATTCTGTATCACAATGTTACTCCTATTCTCAATGCCATCATTACCATCATGATCCATCTCAAGGATCCAACATTACATGTTGTCACTTGGCCTCTTTCCAATCATCATGATCCATCACAAGGATCTAATCATCGTAGGGATTCCATCTCATCATCAAGCATATGTTACCATCTCATAGGCCACACACATCATGCATTCTTAAAGTTCTTATAGCACATCATTTTAACATTAAGAAAATGTCACTAATGACATCATCACAACTCATACCTGATCACACATCTCAATTGATGAAACCTACATGGTTAATATGCTCAAGAGTAGATAAACGCTTCATCATTGAGATATATTTGTGCAACATTAGATGACCATGCATATACATAATATCCACATATAAGCATTCCAGACAATATTAGGGTTACAAACCAATTATAGAGCATAATCCTCACAATGGCATATTGGGTAAGGGATAACCCTCACAAAAGGTATATCGGGTAAGGACAAACCCTCACCAAAACATGTCGGGTAAGGGACTAACCCTCACCAAAAGATCATGCTGCAACCCAACCTTAAGGTATCGACTAAAATGCAACTAACCACATCTAGCTATGTCGTCCAACACTATCGACCAACACCACAAGCAAACTGATACCGTGCAATGACATAATGTGCAACCTGCATCGTGCAGCACCCCATGATGGGAAATGCTTTGACGGGCAACACTCAAGAGGTTAACACATAGGAGCATATCGCCTAAGAACTCAAACCATCCCATGGTCCATATCGGGTAGCACTACCCAAGATGGTATCATGCAAAGCAGCAATAATGCCATGCAATGCCCTAACGCCTGACACAATGCTCCATCGCCCAAATCCTAACACAAAAGAGAAGGGGAGATATATTGGGAAACCAAACAAACTGAACTGATAATTAGCAGCACTCTAAGAACCAACCTATAATTCCCAAGCAACACACCCCTATGCCCATGCAGATCAAAGCATCATACGGGCAACACACAAGCCATATCACCCACCCAAAGGGTCAACCCTACCGTCCAAGATAGACAAAGATCAAGCACCATAATGGTAAATCTCATAATGGGTAACACTATATCGAGCAACGCTATGTCAGACAATGCTAGGCCAAGCAATGCCATGTTCTATCACCCAATAGGTTAACGCATATCGGCCAAGGGATACAACTCTTACAATGCCCAAGCCTCATACTACTGTATCGCCCAAGCCCTAAATCAAGGGAAGAAGGGGGATATCAGGCAACACTCTCAAGGATCCATATCATGTAACTAGGGTTAGGACGACCCCATTGGCCAACCTCACCATATCATCCAAGTCATCAAGAGAAATGGCTCACCTATCAACTTAAAAAGAGAGAGGGGTCCTACACAATCTCAAGCATGCCAGGCAGGAGCTAGAGCTCACCTCACAACTCAAGGAAGGAGGGGTGTTGATGAAAGCCCACCATCAAAGGCATGGCCTCCCATGTCGCCCACGGTACCAACAAGGACATAACGTGCAACTGGGGTAGAACCAAGGTCAACAACTCTATCGGCCAGACCAACTAACCATGATGCCCAAACATCTGGAACATAGGCTCACCTCCCAACAACAAAGTGAGAGAGGGGTTTTGCCTCACGGACACACTACCATACCTCTTTGGATTAAGAAACCCTAAGCTCACCTCTCAACTAATGAGAGAGGGGTATTTCTTGAGATTCTACAAACTAAGAGATCTGCCAACACAAGGATAGATAACACATATCGCCCAACCTGATCTAAGGAACATATCAGGTAGTAACATCACCAACTAAGGCAAAAGCACTACTAGCAAGATATGAATAGTCGATCAAGATAACATATCAAAGAAACATGTAAAGGAGATAGAATAGTTAGGTTAGAAGTTATGTAACTGTAACGAACCCGCCTCCCAGTAACCGCCAATTAAGGGATACCCGAAGGTCAGAGCCGTTAATCAATTAACAGGATCAAAGGTTCAACAAATAATCAATGATAATTATGAAATTCTACTACTAAATTGAATATTGGTAGGAAAATTTAAAACTTTATTTACCTTTTGAAACTTTGGGAAACTTGTTGGTATGTATGCCCTGAGAGCCAATCATGGGATGATTGGTGGGATACATTAAGATTTATTTGATAAACATCAAAGGAAAGCTTCCAATTCATTCTGGTTCAGTCATATGAGATAGTGATAGAACAGATTGAATGTCTAAAGAATGACAAAACTCAATGACGTATGCTTTCAGGTTGAGGACCTGAACGATGAGATCATACGGATGCTAAGAGTTTGTACATTCTTGTTATGTCCCTAGTCGGATGTCATTGTGGAAGGTAGATAGACAGCAATGACACACAAGACTAGATTGTGGTGTTGGTTGATGACAGAATCTCATTAGTCATGATATAGAGATATCAAACCAAACACATAGGTACTTGTTAGAGAACAAGTGTACCGGACAGACCCACCGTGAGTTTGACACATGGAACCATGAGATGGTAGTCACAGTCAGTACTCACAGTGATGGTGGTGAGTGTGATTCTTAGACCTGAAATCACTACACTCAACACATGTCGTTGGGCACACTTTGACATCATCAAACCCAGTCCTGAAACATGGGTTGTTATAAAGGTGATGATTGGGTGGCTTTGACACATGGGCCTTTTGAGGGGTGAGTGATAGATATGGGATTTGTCCCTCCTGAGGGAGTATGATATCCATGGCCACTTGATGAGTAGGATTGAGAAAGGCGTGCACGCATGTGTGAATCAGTATGTGATGATGATGTCATACATATCTCTTCCAGTCTACTCTGAGATTAAGGAAGTGAATGAATGTTGACAGGATGACTGTTCCATGCCTCGAGTTCATTCGGGATATCAGTGACAAAGGAATTATACACTCGATGTAACACCATTCACGGATTGTAGGATGAAAGTTGTTCTCCAACTTTCTACTTTCACTTGGGTAGCACTGATGTGTGACTAGGCACCGCTCTTTTCTTGTGAAGTCATAAGTGTTATGGACTTTCACTTCCAACGTGAAATGGACCTGCAGGGTCACACACATAGGATTTAACCTGGAAGAGGAGTTTTGTCCACAAAGCAATGTTTAGATTGATTACTAAAGGATTTTAGTAGTTCAATTAAACACTCAATCAGTCGATGGTTCAATATCATATGGTTCAAGGTGTTGGACGCATTGATTGGAGTATCGGATTGATTGAAATCGCAATTGACTGATTTTGCCCAACCTATGCTCCCAACCGATCGGTTCATGTGATGAACCGGTCGGCTGAGGTTGCTGAACCGGTCGGCTGGAGTGTCCAGGCCGATCGGCTCATGCCCAGGTTGAAACGACCGGTTCAAGGGTTGAACCGATCGGCTCAACTGGTGCAACCGACCAGTTGGGAAAAGTCATGTCGGCAAGAATTTTCCTTTGGTTTCAAATTGCCCAATTCGATTGGGAATAATATTGGTATTCGATACCAATTGGGAAAGAAACAAGGAAAGACTTTTTGAGCCGGATTAGGACCATGAACCGATCGGTTCAGGGCACCAACTGATCGGTTGGAGTGCCCCAAACGATCGGCTCAGGTCCAACCGATCGGCTCAATGGCCGAACCGATCGATTCAGTTGTGAACCGATCATTTCAAGTTGCGAACTGGTTGCTTTTTGTGGAAAATTCTCGAACCCTTCTACTCCTGCTTTAGTCCCGCATTGCCCGGGATGGAGAACCCTGTCCCATGACTCTCCTATATATATAGGGGTATTGGGGGCTTCTCAAAGTACAGCTCAGTGCAACCAGTTGCTCTGCAAGTTGTCGTTCTCTCTGGTTTTGGTAACCGTGAGAGAGCCCGAGCAAGTGCTTCCCGCAAATGGGAGGTGCATCAAGGGAAGGACAACTGTAGTTGCAACAAGAGGCAGGAGAGCGTGTTGGCGACTAGTAGGTCAACAGGAGGGTGCGACTCCTTCCACTTCCTTGTGGGACAAGGAGTGTGGAGTTCCAGGTGGTCCGTGTGGACTACTACAGAGGCGGGAGGATACTGCCGCTTAGGAGGACAACTGTCATCCGACAGTCTGGTTCGAGTAGGAGTTGTCAGTCCTGGTGCGACCAGGAGCTGCACAGACACCGTCGAAGACCGGAGTTGAAGACCGCGCATTGCGCGAGGTATTGTCGCCGAGCAATCCTCGGGACAAGGTATGATTCCGCAAACCATCCTTTCCTATTATATAGACGTTGACGTGTTTCCTCGGTATGGGTTGGGGAGAATTTTTTGTTTCCGCTGCCTTCTCTGTCTCCCCTAAAACCCAACAGTGGTATCAGAGCCACGTCAACTACTCTATATTTTAGGAATATCGATATGATCGATTTTGGTTTGTCGCCTTTATTTATTGCATACGATGCGAATAATATCGACTTTATGCATGTCCAATCCTAAATCCACAAAATCCCTAATTACATATATGATATGTATTATTAATGCACTTAATACGCGTCGCCCTTAAATGAGTTTTGTGGTGGATGTGTGTAGCGTGATTATGGCCTATAAACCCCTATCTATGATTGGTTGTGTGTGGTTGCTTGCATCTCGGTCTGCGCACCGATCTTCCCTCTCTTATTCCTGATGTAACTCGAAATAATTCGAGATTCTTTCCCACCTTTGCTCCCCCCCGAATGTAACTCGGGGTTTCCCTTTTAAAGCAATGTAATAAATAGGATAGAACTTTATTTCCTGTTATGTCAAAGACCGGCAGACATCAAGACGACTGCTCAGACGATCAGTTCAAGGAGTGAACCGATCGGTTGACCTTCCAGACGGTCGGTTCAAGGAGTGAACCGATCGGTTGATGACCAGTTCGAGGAGAGAGACGAGCGGGTGGCAGACATGACGAGATGCACGACGACCAGGCGAACCGATTGGTTGGAGGAGCCAACCGATCGACTGGTGGCACCCAGACGACCGGCTGGAGAGTACAGATCGTTCATGTGATGAATTGATCTACTCGGATGGCAAGGCACAGAAGTTCATCTTGTACAGGTTGCATGTGATGTAGACCTAGATGACCGTGATTCCTCTTGGCTCGAGGAATCACATTAGGATGGCCATAATCATCAATTTTTATCATTTGTGCATGTTTTCTGTGGGATATAGCATGTATATGATACATACTATGTATTGTGGTGATTGGATATGTATATGTATATAAAACCAAATCCCTCATTAAAATATTAAGTTTTAGATGCCTTCCAAATGCGACACACGTGAAAAACTTGATCGAACAAGTGTGGGCATGCCAAAGCGTGGTGCAGCGTCTATCTCGTGGAAGCGTGAAGGATGAATGTGTGGGTCTGCCAAAGCAGGGTGCATATTCATCGTGTTTGCTTTGGGTCGGACTTAACAAGGTGATCTAGATGGGATCTAGTACCTTGAGGCATGGAGATGATCATTGCAAAGAGTTGTATATGACATCTTATCAAGGGTTGCATATGATGCAATTGGCAAGAGTTGCCTACCTGAGAGATCTAAGTTGTAGGCGATCAGCCAAAGCTGACTCATGACTTAGAGGATTTCAGGATCTTGCCCACTACAAGGTTGTACGCTGCAATCTTCTGAATTGATGGTGAGGGCTATCAATTTGAAGTAAAATAGTGGGAGCGATAATTAATTAAAGGCCTAATTATATCGTCAAATTTTCAAATCAATCAATTAAGTCAAAAATGAGTTTTGGACTAAAATTGCATATTTTCCTTCTTGTAGTTCAAATGGCAACAAACAACAACAACTTTTCTTTGTGATCGGTCCTTGACAAGGACAAGATAAATGGGACGAACTTCCACGACTGGTATCGGACATTGAGAATTGTTCTCACTCAAGAGCGTAAGCTCTATGTCCTGGATACTCCAATTCCAGAGGAACCCGCTCCTAATGCACCAAAGGCAGAAAGGGATGCTTACAAGAAGCATTCTGATGATGCCATTGATGCAAAGTGCTTGATGCTATGTTCAATGAACCATGAGTTGCAGAGGCAACATGAGAACATGGGTGTCATTGAGATGATTCAGCATCTCAGGAACATGTATGAAGATCAGGCACGACAAGAGAGGTACAATGTTTCTAGGGCGCTGTTCAAGTGCGTCATGACAGAAGGAGATCCAGTTGGTCCTCACACACTCAAGTTGATTGGGTATGTGGAGAACCTGCAGAGACTGGGATTTCCACTGAGCCAAGAGTTGGCTACTGACGTGTACTGCAATCGTTGCCAAAATCTTACAGTCAGTTTGTGATGAACTACAACATGAACAACTTTGATAGGCCACTGTCAGAGTTGTTGGGCATGTTGAGGACAGCCGAGTTACAGATGAAGAAGGACAAGCCTAAAGCTGTGATGGTGATCACGAGCAAGAAAGGCAAGTCCAAGCGCAAGGGCAAGGGCAAAGCTAAGAAAGGTTCTGAAGCTAGCCAGGAGTCCAAGCCATCTTCAGCTCTCAAGGCCAAGGGAGGCATAACCAAGAAAGCAAATTGCCACCATTGTCAAAAGCCAGGACATTGGAAAAGGAATTTTCCTCTCTACCTGTAAGAACAAAAGAAGAAGGAGACGACTGAAGCCTCTACTTAAAGGTGTCATGTAAATAAACTTGTAACACTTTTTGAGGTATATGATACCAAGATGTAAAGTTTAAAGCATTCTTACTTGGGGCAAGTGTTGCCTTTATAGATAGGAATACTTTAGTTTATTTTCAGCCAATAAGGCATGTAATACAGTTATGAACTACTATTTCATACTTGCCAATAGATAGAAACACTTTATTTTTGCATATTGTATGACAATGATGGCAATTAATAAAGTTGTGTTTTCAATCTTAAAGATATGATCTTTGTGGCAATGCCTTATTTATCTTGTGATATTTGATATGCATAAGATAATACGATACCTAAAAGTTATAGATAACTCAAACAATTTAATTAGCATTAATCATGAGAAATTCATTTCTAGTTTCCATGTGATGGATAAAACTAGACTCTTTTGGTTAGAGAATAAGTAAGGGACATGAATATCTTAGACATGATTGATCAATCTTCACTAATGTAGTGGGAGAGTGATTATCCTATTAGGTATAATACATGTGATGTATTTACATACCTATTGGAATAAATGATAATACTTCAAATGGTGTTTAGAGAAATACCAATATGAATGTCTTGAAGTGTTCAAGATTATCATAAATGAAGTACAAATTTGGTAAAGTATTAATTCTTGATGAGATCAATGAATGAAATACTTGGACCAAATGTTTGAGATCCTTATGAGTAATTATGATAGTGTATCATAGTAAACTCATGATTAAGGCATGGTGATGTCTGAATCAAGAAGGAATCATACTCTAAGGAGTTAGAGAATGATTATCAAATAACTGAATTCTTCTTAATAAATGAATACCCCACACTAATAAAAGAAATTAAGAATCACAAGGGTTGTGAGTTCTTATATCTTTAACAGATACACCTCAATTATCTATGTGATCAGTTGTTCATGTGATGAGTCAACTATCAAGATGAATATGAGGAACCGAATCTTGAGTTATGGTTTATGACCATTACATCCTAAATGACATCCATGTAAACCATAAGGTATGACCTTGATGGTAGCACTCATTGGATCATATCCATAAGTGCAAATGAGTCTTAAGTGTTAAGACACATGGATAACATTTTGAGAAGGATGATGCTTGTTGATTGCAACTTAATGACTAAGACATTTGGCATATGGATAGTAAAACCGCATTCCTATGAGGAATAAAACCAGGATGTGTACGTGACACAACCTATAAGGTTTATGAATCCACTAATGCAAATGAAGTCTATAAGTTACAATGGACTAATCAATGTGATTGATTGAGTATAAGCAACTCAAAATTGGATCTTTACTTTGATGATATAGTCAAAGGGTTTGACTGGTATGTCAAAGATAAAGAAGGGATCTGTGATTTAGTGGGAGCGTATTCACATTCCACATATTGATGTGAAATGAAATTGTTCTAAAATGGAAATCCAAAAGTGGAAATTATCTTTAAGGAAGATAGAGATGTTTCCTATGTGATAGGAATAGAGATCTATAGAGATAGTTCTCGAAAACCTCTTGACCTGGAAAGAGAAAGCATACATTGGCAATCTGTACTGAAGTGTTCAGTATGCACAGATTCAGTGGGAGAAAACTTGTCCATGTTACATGGAGTTAGTATCCCAAGGCCAAGTGTCCAATTCTTATGAAGAATGGGAACACTAAGAATAGATATGGATCTATCATGTATGTAATCATCCCATTATCTTGCATGTATGACATGGCAAGAATAATATGCATTCATCATCTTGTATGTAGGACATGACAATATGATGTGCTCATCCTGATAACTCGTATGTAGGACATGACGAGTGGATGTCTGTCTACTTCCAGCAAGGGTTACTGGAATACCATGAGAACTTGATAAGTGCTTGTGAAGTACTAGTTCTATGGAGATAAGGAAGAGTTCGATGTAAAGAGTTACATTGATGCGAACTTATGAAAGGACAGACAATTAATCGCAAAATATACATAAGATGTATAAAAGAGGAAGTTTGTTGATAATTGGAAGTGTTCCAATAAAGTCATTTAAAAGGGAAATGCCGAGTATCTATGTGTTAGTGAACAGAAATGGATACTATATGGATCTGAAAGTTCATGAGATGAACTTATATTCCACTCATTGATGACAAGTCTGGAATCCTTGATCATGCAATGTGGCTAAAGGTTAGCAAAGGAATACTAGATCGCATATTACGGAAACTCCATCTCATACGTGTGACGTACAGCGAAGAGATGTGAGACATGCAATTTGTACAAACTTTGGCAAGGTGTTGTCATTACTCACTATGTTGGCACTAGAGCACAGTGACATGTGGGACATGTCTGAAGATCACTATGAATATGATTCATGGGTGATTGGCTCACAGTGCAAGTGGGAGTCTGTTGGTATGTATGCCCTGAGAGCCAATCATGGGATGATTGGTGGGATACATTAAGATTGATTTGATAAACATCAAATGCAAACTTCCAATTCATTCTGGTTCAGTCATATGAGATAGTGATAGAATAGATTGAATGTCTAAAGAATGACATAACTCAATGACGTATGCTTTCAGGTTGAGGACCTGAACGATGAGATCATACGGTTGCTAAGAGTTTGTACATTCTTATTATGTCCCTAGTCGGATGTCATTGTGGAAGGTAGATAGACAGCAATGACACACAAGACTAGATTGTGGTGTTGGTTGATGACAGAATCTCATTAGTCATGTTATAGAGATATCAAACCAAACACATAGGTACTTGTTAGAGAACAAGTGTACCGGACAGACCCACCGTGAGTTTGACACATGGAACCATGAGATGGTAGTCACAGTCAGTACTCACAGTGATGGTGGTGAGTGTGATTCTTAGACCTGAAATCACTACACTCAACACATGTCGTTGGGCACACTTTGACATCATCAAACACAGTCCTGAAACATGGGTTGTTATAAAGGTGATGATTGGGTGGCTTTGACACATGGGGCTTTTGAGGGGTGAGTGATAGATATGGGATTTGTCCCTCCTGAGGGAGTATGATATCCATGGCCACTTGATGAGTAGGATTGAGAAAGGCATGCACGCATGTGTGAATCAGTATGTGATGCTGATGTCATACATATCTCTTCCAGTCTACTCTAAGATCAAGGAAGTGAATGAACGTTGACAGGATGACTGTTCCATGCCTCGAGTTCATTCGGGATATCAGTGACAAAGGAATTATACACTCGCTGTAACACCATTCACGTATTGTAGGATTAAATTTGTTCTCCAACTTTCTACTTTCACTTGGGTAGCACTGATGTGTGACTAGGCACCACTCTTTGCTTGTGAAGTCATAAGTGTTATGGACTTTCACTGCCAACATGAAATGGACCTGCAGGGTCACACACATAGGATTTAACCTGGAAGAGGAGTTTTGTCCACAAAGCAATGTTTACATTGATTACTAAAGGAGTTTAGTAGTTCAATTAAACACTCAATCAGTCGATGGCTCAATATCGTATGGTTCAAGGTGTTGTACGCATTGATTGGAGTATCAGATTGATTGAAATCGCAATTGACTGATTTTGCCCAACCTATGCTCCCAACCGATAGGTTCATGTGATGAACCGGTCGGCTGAGGTTGCTGAACCGGTCGGCTGGAGTGTCCAGGCCGATCGGCTCATGCCCAGGTTGAAACGACCGGTTCAACAGTTGAACCGATCGGCTCAACTGGTGCAACCGACCAGTTGGGAAAAGTCATGTCGGCAAGAATTTTCCTTTGGTTTCAAATTGCTCAATTCGATTGGGAATAATATTGGTATTCGATACCAATTGGGAAAGAAACAAGGAAAGTCTTTTTGAGTCGGATTAGGACAATGAACCGATCGGTTCAGGGCACCAGCTGATCGGTTGGAGTGCCCCAAACGATCGGCTCAGGTCCAACCGATCGGCTCAATGGCCGAACCGATCGGTTCAGTTATGAACCGATCATTTCAAGTTGCGAACCGGTTGCTTTTTGTAGAAAATTCTCAAACCCTTCTACTCCTGCTTTAGTCCCGCATTGCCCGGGATGGAGAACCCTGTCCCATGACTCTCCTATATATATAGGGGTATTGGGGGCTTCTCAAAGTACAGCTCAGTGCAACCTGTTGCTCTGCAAGTTGTCGTTCTCTCTGGTTTTGGTAACCGTGAGAGAGCCCGAGCAAGTGCTTCCCGCAAAAGGGAGGTGCAGCAAGGGAAGGACAACTGCAGTTGCAACAGTAGGCAGGAGAGCGTGTTGGCGACTAGTACGTCAATAGGAGGGTGCGACTCCTTCCACTTCCTTGTGGGACAAGGAGTGTGGAGTTCCAGGTGGTCCGTGTCGACTACTACAGAGGCGGGAGGATACTACCGCTTAGGAGGACAACTGTCATCCGACAGTCCAGTTCGAGTAGGAGTTGTCAGTCCCGGTGCGACCAGGAGCTGCACAGACACTGTCGAAGTCCGGAGTTGAAGACCGCACATTGCGCGAGGTATTGTCGCCGAGCAAGCCTCGGGACAAGGTATGATTCCGCAAACCATCCTTTCCTATTATATAGACGTTGACGCGTTTCCTCGGTATGGGTTGGGGAGAATTTTTTGTTTCCGCTGCCTTCTCTGTCTCCCCTTAAACCCAACAAAACTATCTATCCCTTACTGGAGTTGCTCTATCTAATCCTCCTTGCACTTTACTTCTTATTTTGCAAGGTGACAATTTACTATTTGTTCTTTTAGGGTTTGTACCTTAAACGCCAACAAACAAATACATGATCAGCATAAAGCTGGTATGTGGGGGATTACAAAAATTTGTGCAACTATATTAACAATGTAAACAACCAATTATCATTTAACAATCAAATTACATTTTAAGCAGTACTACTCAATCCCTTCCTATCCCCTTCCTCTGTGTTGTCCCTGCAGTGGACATGGATACTACCTCTCTCACATGGTAGATCTTCATTAAACCCCGCATGATCCTACCAAATAGGTAGATCAATATCTAGGGTTGAGTCACATGGCACTACTCATAGGTAGTACAATCTCTAACTCAATGTGACTTGATGGACCTACCCCATTGGTAGCCATTTACTAAGTCATATAGTGACCTGATGGGCCTACCCCATTGGTAGCCTTTTACTAGGTCAACCCATTAAGCAACAGAGGGGACTGGTATCTGAGTTAGTAGGCATAATTATTAGGTGATAGTCATATTCACACTAGAATTTGCATGAATGAAAACATCCAACAGTTTAATTCAAGTCACAACAGAAACTACGACAAAATCCCAGAAAACTAATTCGGGTAGTCATAAGCGTAACCACATACTTGTTATGCAGACTTGAATGCAGAAAACTCAATCAACCTGGAATCAAACAAGTACACACCCATAATTTGTTCCTGAAAAAGGCATTCAATTTCTATATTATTAATCATGTCATCATGACTCATTAATTCTAATCGTTTCCTAGGTTATTTGCCCTTTTTAGGGTTTTAACCATAATTAGGGTTTTATTTCCTTTTTATTACTTTTACCTTACTTTTATCACATATCCATCAAACCCTAATTATCTTGTCCTATTTTCCATGAAGGTCCTAAAGATCAGGTTTGGACCACATAAACCCTAATTTTCATATTGCTATATCTTTTTTTCTTTTTCTCTAATTTAGGATTTCTAAACATATTAATCAACATATTGAATTAAAAACCCTAAACATGTAATTCTATCATCAAAATAGGTTAAAAACCATCTTAATCATTAATCAGGTTAAACATATTCGAATTAACCTAATTGCAAGACAAAAAATATCCTTGATAATCAATTAGGGTTTTCTTTTTACAAATTAACTCTTTTTCCATAAAAAATATGTACTTTTGTAAAAAATATACAGATTCAGATGTCCAACTATTTTATCATATTCCTCATATTTTTCTGATCATTTTTCATGTATTGACTTTTCTCATCTGAGCTTCCTAGCTCAAGATACGATTTTTATAAGAAAAACCCTTTTTTATAGTTTAATTGCTATTTTTAGAAAAATGACGGGCGTCGGATCCGTGGTCCGCTGGTCCACTCAGGATCCAGTGACCAGGATCGCGCGCGCCATAAGCGATCAAAAGAAGCAAAGGACTGAACTATCCTTACCAGCAAAAAGAGGCGTAGAGGGCACATTGGTAATTCTCCAGTTCCTCTCTTCTTCTACCTCTCGTCTCTGTTGCTGTAGCAACGCCGGTCAACCGCAAGGTTGACTCTGGGCTTCAGGGCACCTTCGCTCGTGCCGATGGTCCATAGAGCTCCGCCGCCCCCCTTCGAACTTGACGACGCTCCCAATTGCTCACTGAGGACACACCAAGGTCTTCCACCACCCGTCGGACTCCGGCAATGATCTTTGAGCAGTTGAGAGTGCAGGTCGACACGAATCGAGCAATTGAATGCACGTTCATGATCCTTGCACCGTTCCATAGCGTTTGGGATAGACAAAAGAGATGTCGACGCCTCAGATCATCCTCCCCTATTTATAGGGTCGAGGCATGGTACCTGTTGGTTTGGGCGTTTCCCAAAACCAGGACCAAAGCACATCAAACCGGGGATGTTTCCCCATGGTTTCATCTCCTAGATCCAGTGGAAATCTCAGCCAGTTGGCAAAACCAAAGGATTATGAGAAAATCAAGAGGGAAAGTCCCTCTGGTGTCTCGCAGAAACACAGTCCCAGTGGGACTCAAGCGAAGAGCGCCCAACGCTGGATCAGGATCCAATGGATCAGATTATTTGCGTTCAAAGCAAAGGGAGATCTAATTCTGTAAATTCAGAATTAATTCCCAAAACCAATATATCTTGCAAAATTGATTCCTCCTAAACCATAACTCCTTTATTTCTCAAATTTTAAGGAAAGTTTTGTCTTGTCATTATCTAACTTTATACGAAATTTGGGAAACAGATTGCAATGGATGAGAAGGATTACTTATCTCCCAAGTTGCTCATTAATTTATTCAAAATTAATTTATATTCCTTTTTCCTTTGTAATTATCTTGTTATTTTGGGTCCCTTGGACCTCAAGAAATCATAAAGGCACGAATTCCCATATTGGGGAATATTGGTTTGCCTTTATCTTCATTTAATTGTTAATTTCTCACATTTCTCTTTTATTAATCAATTTCTTTTCCTTTTTAATTCCCTTTTCTTTTCAATTGGGCTTAATGACTAACAAAGCCCACAATCAATCAATCAAAGCCATTTCTCACGAAATTTATCACAATTCAAAGAAAAGGATATCATTCATTCATTAAAAGGGAAATACACCTTACATTATATTTTCAAGAAAATGGGGTTGTAACAGTAACCCACCTTAAGCACAACTTCTCTAAGCTCCAAGCTCCACAGCACCACCAACTAGAGAAGAAGAAAGCAAAAGTAGTAAGATGTATATCGGTCACCACCTCTTCTCCTTCTCCTCTACTCATTCTCAGCCAGCAAGGGAGATAGCAAATGGATAAGGGGCAAAGAGAACCCAAGAAAGAGAAAAGGGAGATATATATAGGAGAGGGTAAAAGATAGAAGCAAGAAAGGTGTCGTCCTCCCTAAGCGCACTTGTCCATGTAGTAAGGCCACATGCTAGCTCATCAACACCACTTGTCCAATGCCTTCCTCTTGCTAGCAAAGCAAATGCCACATGTCCATAACATGGTGATGCCAATGAGGTTAGGTGGAGGGTGAGTGTGTCGCCCAACACACCAACCCGACACACCACCAGCACCACTTGGCCGATACACCTCAAGCACCTCCTTGCCCGACACATCAAGCAAGGGGGAATGGTACCAAGCCCAACAATAAGCCCAAGCGAGGCCCAAACAGCTCAAGCAAGGTGTCCAACTAATCCTCTCAACCCTAGAGGATGAAAAGAGATACAAAGAGATCTCTCAAGGTGGCAATCTTGCACAAAAACCCTAGAACTTGGGTAATTTGCAAGTTGCACCTCAACCCCACAACAAAACACAACAAACACTAATCACACCTCATGTGATTAGCCAAGCCTCTAAACACCAGGTTTAGGCAAAGAAAATAGGGTAAGCCCAAAACGAAGGCCATGGTCCTTACAATCTACCTATGGGACCTATGCTTACCATCACATGCCTTTCGGTCTTTGTAACGCCCCAACAAAATTTTAGCATTGCATGATGGCTATTTTATCTGATTTCATCGATAATGGAAATATTAATGGATGATTTTAGCATTTGTGGAGATTCCTTTGATCATTGTTCGTGCAATTTATCTAAAGTCTTAGCCCATTGCAAAAAGGTTAAACTAGTACTAAACTGGGAGAAGTGCCATTTCATGGTACAATCTAGTGTAGGACTAGGCCATATTGTTTCTAATAAGGGTATTGATGTTGACATGGCCAAAGTGGAAGCTATCAAGAAGATGTCTACTCCTTCTTCAGTCAAGGACATTTGTAGTTTCCTTGGACATGCAGGGTAATATAGGAGATTCATTAAAGATTTCTCTAAGATTGCAAAACCATTGTGTTCCTTGCTTGCAAAAGATGTCGAGTTCATATTCGATGATGACCGCCTTACAGCCTTCAACAAGCTCAAAGAAGCTCTTATCTCAGCCCCAATCATCCAACCACAAGACTGGAGTGCTCCTTTCAAATTAATGTGTGATGAGAGTGACTACACAGTAGGAGAAGTTCTTAGACAGTGGAAGGATAAGAAGCTTCATGCCATACACTATGCAAGCAATACCTTAGATGATGTACAAATCAACTATACAACCACCGAGAAAGAGATGCTTGACATAGTGTACGCTTTTGACAAGTTCATACAGTATTTGATAGGATCCAAAGTATTTGTGTATACAGATCATGCTACAATACAGTATTTACTTAACAAGAAAGATGGTAAACCTCACCTCATCCGCTAGATATTGCTTCTTCAAGAGTTTGACCTTGAGATCCATGATAAAAAGGGATAGAGAACAATGTTAATGATCACCTATCTAGGTTGACCACAGATGTTGGAAAGTCATTGCCTATTGAGGACCAATTGCCGATTGAGAAACTCTATGCTTTATTGTCCACACAAGCACCATGGTGTGCTGACATTGCAAACTTCTTACTACAGGACAGCTGCCTCCGGACTTGACATACTAGCAAAAGAAGAAGTTTCTTCATGATGTTAAATTCTACTACTAGGATGACCCATTTTTGTTCAAGCAATGTGTAGACAGACTCATAAGGAGATGTATCCCAAATGAGGAAATTGGTAATGTGATTTCAAATTGTCATTCTTCTCCCTATGGAGGTCACTTTTGGGAAGAAAAAGCAACAAAAAAGATCCTACAATCTGGCCTTTATTGGCCAAGTCTATTCTATGGCATGCACATAATTGTCAAATCTTGTGACAATTGCTAAAGAGGTGGGGAATTTCAAGGAGAGATGAAATTCCATTAAACTCAATTCTAGAGATAGAAGTTTTTGATGTGTGGGGTATAGACTATATGGGGACCTTTCCATCTTCATGAAGCTACACGTTCATCCTAGTGGCATGTGATTATGTGTCCAAATGAGTGGACGTGATGCCCACTCAAGATCCAGATGCAAAGTCCGTCATTAAACTTTTTCAAAAGATCATCTTCCCTAGATTTGGAATTCCAAGAGCAATCATTTTAGATGGTGGTAGCCATTTTAATGAGAGAAACTTCAACAGCCTACTTAGCAAATATGGAGTGAAGCATAAGATATATACACCCTATCACCCTCAAACATCAGTCCAAGTGGAGATATCAAATAGGCAACTGAAGGTTATTCTACAAAAGACTATCTCCAGCTCAAGAAAGGATTGGGAACTTAAGTTGGACAATGCATTATGGGCATACATGACAGCTTTCAAAACACCCATTAGATCAACTCCTTTTAAACTAGTCTACTATTTACCCATAGAATTGGAGCACAAAGCATTATGGGACATCAAGTTTCTAAACTATGATCTTAAGAAGGCAGGAGAGAAGAGGTTATTACAACTGTAAGAGCTACGAATAAATGCTTATGAAAATGCCAAAATCTACAAGGAGAAGACAAAGAGATGACATGATAAGAGAATCAAGATCAAAGACTTCAAAGAAAGAGACCAAGTTTTGCTTTTCAATTCCAAACTCAAATTGTTTCTAGGGAAATTAAGATCCAAGTGGTCTGAACCATTCTTGGTCCTATGTGTTTTTCTGTACGGGACCGTGGTGCTGTAAGGGAAACAATCCTCCTTCAAGGTCAATGGAAAATGTTGTAAGCTGTACATCACAGGAGACAAAGTTGACAAGGGAGCCACTTTCTCCCTCCTGGATGCTTAATCAAAAGATTTAAGAGTCCTACTCTGAACTTTAAATGGAGGAACTCATGGGAGTTGACCCCACATTAGAATAGATTTTCTTTCTATAGTTTGAGTCAACAACAATCTTTGATTTCCCAAAATAAGTTTGTCATGAGTTTATGTAATAATTTTAAAACTTATACTTGCATCACATTACTCTGCAGGTGCTGGTGAGAAGCTGAGTTCCACAGAAATTCCAAAAGATACGACGTGTCTTTATTTGACACGGCGTGTCATATCTTACAGCGAGCCAAAAGTGAGCAAAAACTAAAAAAGACATGACGTGTCCTAAAATGACACACCATGTTACCATCAGACAGACCATGTGAATACTCGATTTGGAAAAGAACATGACTATCAAAAGCCAGATCGACAAGTCCTGTTGCAAAGAGCACACCGTGTTCCACAAGTCACGCATTGTGTCTGATAGAGTTTCAGCAATGGCACCCCTCAAGCAAATGTCAAACCAAAAGCATGGAGCTAGCTCATCCTCTACCCCAGCATATGTCTCTATGACCCAGTTCTGGGTCACTCCTGAGGAAAACCCCACCTACCAGTTCCTCATTCCAAGGAAGGTGCTCCCTACACGATTTGCTTATAAGAAAACCCTCACCACCCTCGGGTTCAAAGATGAGGTCCTCTCCCGCTTGAAGGACCTAGGTCTGCATGGTATCAAATGCTTACCCTCATCTCATTTACGAGTTTTCGAAAACTTTCACTACTGAGCAAGACCCACAAAAAAAGTTGGAACCCTATGGTATCATTCACTTCCGCCTTTTGGGTCGTAGTTTCAAACATACTTTCAAACATTTTTGTGAGGTCTCAGATTTCCACTATTAGGGGGCAATAAGTTATCTACTAGCTTTTGATAGTATTGAATTTTGGTTTGAGATATCTGATGAGGAACATCATGATGCCAAACAAGCTAGGGCGTCTGCTATTCACAACCCCATTTTCCTATATGTGCACCACCTTCTTAGTACATGGGTTTTTGCAAAGAAAGAAACCCAAGGAGTATGTGGCAAACAAGATCTTTTCTTTTTATGGGGAATGGTGTATGAACATAAGATCAATGAAGCCTACTATATTCTTACAAGATTCCTATATATCAATAAAGTGAAGAAGAGGGAATCTAGGGACACAATGTGTGGGGGTTTGATCCCTCTCATTACCCATAAGTTGGATTTTGACCTGACAGGTCTCGAGGTTGCACTAGGCAAAAACCTGGTGGACATTCAATATCTTCATTATATAGGCTTGATCTCAAGGGTTGCCAAAAGTGATACCAAATTTAGGCAATTCTTTGATAAAGATCAGTACATTGACATTCCAAATGTGGAGCATATTACATTGGAGAACAAATACAACTGGAAAGTCATTCTGAACACCCCTGAAGAAGTAGATGCATCTAGAGATCCTAATGCTATTGAGGCACCCCCTACTACTCCACCACCTCCCTCCACAAACAAACATATGGAGTACTCCTGGGCCATGCCTGATGTCAGGCATCTATATGGCTATGCGCAACAATGGTTTGACCACATGGATGACCGCTTGGACCTGACCGGTCAACAATTTTCTACTATGAATGATATGGTTCACCACATGGATAGTTGGCACATTTCTCAATACCACTATTCCATGCCACAACAACATCAACCTACTCCTCCTCTACAGCTGAGTTTGTTCCACAACCCATGCGGGTTGATATTCCAGATGACGATGATCTCATTAGCCACTTCTTCCCTTCTTGTCATATGGGCCCTGGCCCATCCCATTGATGCACTCACCCCATGTCAGGTCCCCATTTGCTTTTTCCAAAGGTTTGATTGATGCAGTGAGGACACTGAAAAATTAAACCTATGGGGGATGCAACCGGCCGATAATGTAGTTTACTTTTTATTGTTTTTCATGTTGTTTGTCATGTCATATCTTTTCTTCTTTCATGTTTGTTCTGAGGCTATCTTGATGTAATGAACTGATTTCCCACCAAGTTTGAACCATCTTGTCCTCTTGTACCTTAATCAGTCATTTGAAGGAATTGTAAAGAGCATGCATTGATTAATTGAAATCCTTTGGCCTCCAACATGCGCTTAATTTTGGTTTATACTTATAGCTTGAACACTCACCTTTTTCATCATTGATTGTTTAAAACATGTAATGGTTTCAATTTTTGTGAGTAAATTAACTTTACAACATCATTTAGAATACAGGATACCCTTGCCAAGCTCTTAGTGCATGGTCAACCATTCTTTCATTGAAATTTTTTCAAAATAAATGAATGAAATCCAGCTAATGTTTCTATTTAGTTGACTCTCCTATGTTGTGGAAAAATCTTAAAATATCTTTTGTCTGACTTCACCTTCTTACACCATAAAAGATGGCTTCACCACCCACATATCATGCTAGCCTAGTGTAAGCCTTATTTGGCCATGATGGTTAGGTGGTATGTCTTAAAAGAGGGTAAAATACCCCAACCAGCACTCCACGTGTGCATAAGCCTACATTAGCAGCCGAGTTCCAGAAACCATAATCCATTGTCATATCTTTTTTTGGGAAATAAGGAGAGTACAACTAAATTTGTTAATATTAACTAAGATTTCATCATTTGTATCCTTAATAGCTGAGAAATAGTGTTGTGCATCCACTAGTTATTTGGCTTGGTTATCCGAATTCTGTTTAGTGTTGTCAAATTGATTGATTCATTAAATTGAGAGCGCCCTTATTGAACACTGTGATTTCACCCCCAGGTACATACTAGGAAAATAAAACTTATCTCCTTAAAGTAAATAGAGGATTATGAGAAGGATTTCCAACATTTGGATTGAGAGCTTAAGGTTAGACCATCATGATTTAGAGTGAGTTATGTTGCATGGAACTAAAGAATCTCTTACATTAATGTTTAAGTTGAGTTGACGGTTATGAGCATAAACATGTTGGTCATTGTTGGTTGAACCTTATGCACCTCTTTCTTTTGGTTAATCTATGCATGAGCTCGAAAATTCTTTCATGTATATGTTTCTATGTTCTTTTTGCTTAAGGACAAGCAACGGTTCAAGATTAGGGGGATTTGTTGTGTGTGTTTTGTATCGACTTTTTACACTTTATCACACACAATTTCAGCTCATTATGTCCCCATTTAGCCTCTATTCATATTCATTTTGTCACCCCTTTAAGTTTCTTTTCTTATCACATGATGTTGATTGCAGATATGTATTAAGAAGGTCAAATTGGAGATAGACCAACTCAAATCTGTCCTCAATGGGACTTCTCTACGTTTTGAAGCTCATTCAAAGCCATTTCTTGAAGAAATAGAAAAAGACACGACGTGTTCCTTAAAAGACACGACGTATTCCTTTATAGGCAGCCTCACGGGACAAAGAACACATCGTGTGTTATCAAACACATGACGTGTGCATTTCCAGTAGCTTCTAGTCCAGATCCAAGGACGTGGCGACACAACGTGTTCCCCAGAAGACACAACGTGTTCCTGGTACATGAAGGGCATCTGCATCTTTTTGCCAAAACACACGATGTGTATTTATTCAAACATGTTATGTCTATTTTTGACACATCGTGTACCTCACTGCAGCGGCAATATTGAGAAAAATTAAATGACATGACACAATGTGTCCTCTAAAAGACACGCCGTGTCGTTATCAATTTCTATAAAAATGAAAACGACCACCTCTCATTTTAAATGAGAATTATAGCCCAATAGGCAGTTATGCTCGGTCATTTTGAAGTGTCTTACATCCACTAGAAGTTCCAGAGCAGAGGAAGGCAATTTTGGGGTGGAAAAGGGTGGTTTCTTGCAAGAGAACCCCCATTCTACTTCATTTCTTCTCCGTTTTCTTCTCCAAAGGTGCATGAGAGATACTCCCTTCCTTCAAGCTTTCTGGGAGGGAAGTTAGTCCAAGTTGGAGCAGTCCCAAGGAGTGGAACTTCATCCTCTAGCTAGAGTTCTCTCCTCTTATCCTGCATCTGTGGTTCCTCTAGATTTTTCCTTCTCTAAAGCATGCAAATCTCTAAAAGTTTTGTCATGTATCTACATATTTTCATTATGGACGAGTAGAGCTCTTTTCTTGAGAGCTCTCATGCCATTGTTCATGTGAACCCAGAATTTATGCTTATTGTTGTTTAATTTGCTTTCTTCCATGGATGCCTATGGTGTTTTCTTGCTTGTATGCTTGGCTGGCCACCTCTTATACATGTTTTATGCTTGCCTTGTGCTTCGGGAGAATGCATTAGGGAGTATGGAGTAGGATCTATGACAATATTCTCTTGACCATGGAAGTGGCTAGAGATTATTGAGGGTTTTGGTTGTGTTTGACACTAAACATAGATGCATGAGCATTATGTGAAGTTGAGAACCATCTCATGGCATCAGGAAATGCATGACGATGACAACCTCCTTGCTTGTTAAATGGTGATCTTTGTTTCGTATGTTCCTGTGATATAATGGTTTTGGTAGTGAAATCTAATGCTCAAGTTTCTAACCATTTAATCAACACCTTTGTTTAAGACCACTGCTTTTGTTTCTACTTTTAGTGTGTAATCAATCAAACTTTTATAACCTGATTTAGATTAATTAAAGTTAACATATTTACACCTAGATAACCTAGCTCCTCGTGTTTGACGCTCGACTACACTGACTCTCGTACACTTGCAGGTGATTTGTGAGTTGAAATCTTTCTCATTCTAAAACTTACAACAGAGGGGTAAACAAGGGAGGAAATTGTCATCATTGTCACTAGCCGAGACACTGGAAAAGAAATTGTCCTCTCTACCTAGGGGAACTAAAGAAGAAGAAGGAGGGGATAGAGATATCCACTTCAGGTATGTACATCATGAGATAAATTTAACTACTTCTTCATCCTTGGGTATATTGTAATGACCACATTTGTGCTTAATTGGTAAACTAGGGTTTACCTGAATGATTACATGCTTGATTAGATTGAACATAATTTAGACTTGATTAATGATAGTAGATCAATTGTAATTTTTCAAACCTAAGAAGAAACTCTAACTATGATTTTAGTTTGAAGAATTAGGGTTTGAGAAATGTAAACCCTAATTGGCAAATATTAGGGTTTTGATAGTACATGAATATGGAATTTGATCAGGATAGCAGCGTGGTAAATGATTTTTCATATTTTCTACAAATTTTGTATTTAATTGAATTTTGGATATGATATGGATAACTGAATCATGCATATTGGATATAAATTTCAGAATATTTGAGTGTTCTTTGAATGTGGTTCTCGGTTGAACTATACTTCTTACTTATCCTCCACATTTGGGATGAAAAGGGTGATCCTATTGGCCTAGAGAACTCTGATAAGAAAATGGGTTTTAATTGCAAATAATACTTGTAATTTCGTATCTAGAAATCAATAAAATGAATCAACTTTGGCTTTGTTTAGATGCACCCTCCCAATCTGTCATGCAAGTCGTGACCTTTGGATTAGGATTGGACAGTTTGCGGCTCTTCTCCTACCTTCGTCCTATTTTGGCAACTTTTCTATAGTGTGGCCGACTCATATATCTATTTTTCTTACTCCCTGGTCCCCCATATTGACTGAGATCTTTATTAGGTTCAGGAGAGGTAATCAGACCTACCAACCCTAGATTCCCATGTTTTGGCAAAGCATTAAGGATTTCACATAATCACCAATTTGGGTTTGGATTCCTCTATAAAACTATTGATATCGCTCTCTATAGATATGTATCCCAAGACTTCAGGATGGAGAGAAGAAAAGCCCTCTTGATGAATGCACAACAAGTGGATTCTGAACCATCCAAACTCTTACATATATCCTTGGTTCATTTTTCTTAGTTCTTTGTGCGCCACCATGGAACCGGACCCCTCTTCCCCTCTGTGTTCGCCTAGTTCCTCTAAACATAGAGCATCGTCGCATTTGAAGGAAGTGTGAGAGCGTCCTCATGCCTTTGCACTGATATCCAATGGTTAGAAGTGTAGAGTTAGTCCTATGCGTTGACCCAGTCAGGTGCATGGTCGGTGCTGTCGTGAGGAATATGAATTCAGGGCACGAGTTGCCAACTCTACCCCCAAGTGTCTAGAACCCCCCGACCACAACACCATAGGAAACAAGGTCTTTTCAACTATTATATGAGTCATGTATGTGTGGAAAGTTGAACTAAGATGGCCAGAGGCCATTAGCAATGACGACCCACGTGTGTGATGTAAGTAACACCTTTAATCATTGATGTGCACTCCTCTGTTGGACCAAATGAAATTAATTTTGTGAAAATCATAGCAAATTAATGGTAACTCAGATGAAAACAAGATATATATGAAAATTGATGAGAAAAATGAAAGTAACACAAAGCAAATACATTTGAGACCTAATTTTCACATTTGCAAGGTAGTGTTAAAACATATTAAAGTGAGGATTAATATTTATAAACCCTCGATTTGGGTATTATAATATTGAAAACATTAAAAGCCTTTCTTTATGCTTTTATCTGATCTTATAGAGTATAATGATAATCAAAATTATAATGGAATTATGATAAGATATCTAGAGTTTCTGAAGTAGATAATCAATAACATGCAGTAAAGTGGTGATTAATGCACTCAAGCCCTAGTTTTGGTGATCATGATGCTTAACACTGTAAATCTAGTTATTTTGAGATGTAAATTAGTGACATGGAATGTAATGATAATTTAACATGCCTAGATCATAATAATGTAGAATTAGGGTTTCTAATGTGAATAACCATGCATATGAAGAATTCAGGATTTGAAGTTAAAGGTGATAATTTAATGAAGTCAAACTAATCCAGGTGATCATAATGAAAGGGACATGTTGGATATAGTGATTAGGGTTTCACCTAATATTAAATATGCTATGGAAATAGGGTTAATACCCTTCCTTGTCTAAACCCTAAAACCTATAATAGGCCCAAGTATGGTTTAATGTAATTAATGCGATGGTGACACTCTAGGTTTTACATACATGTAAATATAATGTGATTGCTTGGATTTATCTTTGCTGATTGAATTATTTGAATGTACTTGAACTATATTCTACATAATCTGCAAAGTTCACCATTGAAGTACGTGGTTACACCTATGACTACCCACATTAGTTTGTCAATGTTTGTCGATTGTTTATCAATGATTGAACAACTAAATTGTTGGATGTTTATTTACATTTTGTTCAATTACAATGCCACTATGAGTATCACATAAAGATGAGAATAAGTAAACAAATGCCAGTTCTTATTTGAAAGTATTTGATGGAGGTGTATGTTGTTATTTTACTTGAACACATTTTGCATGCACCCCACGTACACAATATATTTTGATATGCTCATACGTGCTTTGGTTTCACGATGTTTTAGGTATATGCTTAACAGTGAAGATAACAAAATATGATGGACAAATGAAATTTCTTGAAGGCATAAAAGTTAACATGTAAGGAGGATTAGATAGATATTTGTTCTCATATATTTCTCATATGTGCATTTTTTATGATAGAAATTCATGAAACTCCTTCAAGGAACATCTCATAAACAATATGTTTGAATTAATGGAATTTATTTGTTGTTATTTATCATTTGCTAAATCTGGATCCTTGGGAAATTGTTTTGGTAATGTCTCTCATCTTTAAGGCATTCCTTAATTAAGGGTTGCCAAAAAGTGCGGTCGTTTCACTCTTGGAGCTAGAGAATCCCACATATCAACCTAGAATTTGGGTATTTCTTTGAAATGTGATGCACTGAACAATTGTTGCTTTTCACAAGCTATTTTACTAAGTATTTTGTGCATTTATTGCTCAATTTTATATTAATTGTGCATGAATTATCATTATTAACCTATAACATTCATTTGCATCAACTATTTTTTATTTTTACTATTCCATGTTGATTTATCATTATTTTTTGAGCTTATATTCTTTATTGATTAATTTGAGGTAATGGCAATTATCATCTTAACCCGGTGCTACCAACATGTGCATTGGTGGTACCTAGATTTGAAGAAAGGGAACAAGGCAAAGTTGAAAGAACTCAGTGGTACCTATAGGCAAATTAGTCCTACAAACAATTCAATAGGAGAGTTCTAAAATGGAATTGGTGCTACCGATGACAGAATCAATGGTACTAACTTGGATTGAAAAATTCAACAGGAGATGTCAGAGAGCATCTCGGTACTATCAAAACCTATGTCTGTAGTATCGACATTTAACAGAGGACCACAAAAATGAGATAGCCTCGGTGCTAGCATCACCCTATCAGTAGTACTAACTTGTCACGATCAGGCTAGATTTAAGATCACAGTTTATCGAACGGTTGTGACTAAATGACGCCCTAAGTCACTTCTATGACTGGGGGAAGTGCGGCCAGACCTAGATATCATGTTCTTTTCCATTCCACGACAATCGAGAGATGGGAGAGAAGAAATAAGAGAATAAGGCCACATTCTGGATGATTTGGGCACCTCCATTGAACAAATTTGTAGCCAAAAGACAACAAATCGCTCTATTCTTTAGAGGTAGTCATCTAGTCCAGCTTCTTTAGGGGTTACTTTAGTTTCCTAATGTTTGTCACATTTTACTTTTCTTCTCCCATGTGTATGATAATGGAAATCATGCGGGGCTAATACCCTTTATTCCTTAGGACCCAAGAGTAGCCCAATTTTGCATTGTACTTGACATTATGAATTAATATCTATATTTCTATTAATATTTTGATATATCTCTATGATTGCTTCATGAATTATCTATGATTGATCACCATAGGTGATTTATTAGAATGTTAATCACTTCAAGAGAGGAATTAAGGGTTGGACATGTCATAGATTTATATAGCTTAGACCACGCTTCGAGAGAAGGCCTACTGTTGTGAAGGGAATACCCAAATAATGCATTAAAGAACCTAACTAATAATTAAATCGCTATGAGAGTGGTATTTATATTATATTAGGTAGTGAATTACACCACAACAACAGATGATTCAACATGTCCCTTGGTCTAGGGTTATGAGGAATAAATATTAATGAAATGATGTTAATTGAAATGTGAATCATGGTGAAATTGTAATCCTAAGGATCCATTCCAACTGTGGCCACAAATTGATAATTTAGTTTTCATTCCTGCAAGTAGTCAATTAATCAACCAATCACTCTTTTTCATAGGTATAGCTGATTAGGCTACCGTTAGTAGTAGTTTATGGACTCACGTTTTCCTCGTGTTTGATATGCAAGCCTCTTTGGGCCTATATTACTTCGATATGTGCACTTGCGTTTCGTACGTGTAGTAAACACACTATCAAGCTTTTGGCACTGTTTCCAAGGAAAACAATGCATCCAACACTACGAATGATGTGATCGACCACTCTATGCCTGATTTTTTTCAATTTTCAATATTTTCATAGCATAATTTCAAATATTCATTCATTACTAGTATACAAATCTTACATTGAGCTTGTTATTTGTAGGCACTAGTGCATGGTGCAAACAAGAAGCACCGACTGCGGAGGGCCAACTCCATAGAGTGGTTTCCAGGAGGAGTTCTTGTGAAGGGCAAGAGAGTGCAATGATTCTATGGGAGGACTCATCCCAACTCCATCACCACAGCCTATGCAACTAGAATAGCCAAAAATGGGTGACGATATTCCAGTAGATGAAGAGCAGACTATCTAGGAGAAGATTAAGGCTTCTTCTGTCACATCTTAGATGGGGCCAATCAGAAGACATGATATTAATGTTGGTAGTTACAATATAGACCCTAGTTTGGTGGGAGTAGTTAAATCATAAGAATTTCATGGCCACATTACAAATGACCCAATGGCGCACATCAATAACTTCGTAGAAATTTGGGACATGGTGAAGATTGATAGGGTTCCAGCCACAGTGATATATTTGAAGTTGTTTCCTTCTTCATTGCCAGATAATGCAAATTTGTGGTTTCTTATCCTTTGCCAGAGTCCGTAGAAACCTGAGACCAGATGATTGACGTTGTCTTTGAATATTAATTACTTCCCTATAAGACAAATGAGTTAGTGGAGGAGATTTACAATTTCAAATAGTAGGCAGATGAATCCTATCCTGAAGTGTGGGAGAGATTCCAGAACATGTTGAGGAAGGTTCCTTGTAATGGGATTGATCTCTATGGCCAACCAAACACTTTCTACTATGGGCTACACAAAGGACAGAGGACCACACTTGATAATACTGGTTTATGATTTTTCCTAAAAAATAAGCCATCCAGGTGTCATGAGATTCTGAAGAACATGGCTAAAAATTAGTCATGGGAAGGTGAAAGAGAAACTCCTGCAACCATCAAGAGCATTGGAGAGTCCAGAGTCGTTACAGTGTTGAGTGACAAATTGGACACCATGTCCAAGAAACTAGATCAAAAATCTAGAAATTCCTCTAGAGGTGAAGAAGAAGAGTGCATGTATATGGGGCAACAAAACTATCAAGGTAGAAATGACTATGCATGGAGGAAGGATCCTAAATTTTTATTGAAGGATCCCAACATCTTCCAGCAAGACCTATCCCAAACATAGTAGGAAAAGCCAAAATAGGCAACCCCCCCAGCAAGATAGACCGCATTGAAGACATGCTAGGCAAGTTAGTTAGTCAGAATGAGGTGATCATAGGCCAAACACAGAGAGACTTGAAAAATAAAGGAGTGCAGATCTGCAACATTGTGAACCAAATTTCTCAATTAGCAGCACAAGTTGCATCCTTAAAGAAGTCAGGACAACAATGATTCCTAGAAAATACTGATATTCCATCTGGAAACTAGCAAGTGAAGGTAGTGCTACTTTGAAGTGGGAAGAAATTGTTGAATAAACAAAAGAAAATCCCAGAGGCAGACAATGATGTAGGTCACATGGGATCACTGTTGTCTACTTATCCTCTTGAGCCAGATACCATGACATAAGAGAAATAGTGGAAGAAGAGACAGATAAGTCAAAGGAGACCAGGAAGGAGGCATATGTCCCACCTCAGTAAAGGAAGTTGGTGACTCTGGTGTTGTTTCCAAATAGCTTGAAGATAAAGAAGGTTGACCAACAATTTCAAAATTTTCTAAACACTTTTAGAAAATCTCATGTCAAAATCCCTCTTATTGATGAAATGGAGAAAATTACATCCTATGGAAAATTTCTGAAGGACGTCATAAAAAAGAGAAAGATAGCTGATTCAATTGTAGTGGTGTTGAAAGAGGAAGTCAATGCACTTATTCAGAGGAGATTTCCACATTAGAGGCAAGACCCAGTTTGTTTCAATATACCATGTTACATCAGTAAGACCAAGTTTTGTAAGGCTCTTTGCAACTCAGAGGCAAGCATTAACCTCATGCCTTTGACCACATTCAAGAAATTGGGCTTGAAGGAATCCAGGAACAACAACATGACCAAAGAGCTAATAGACAATTCAGTGGTTAGCCATACGGTATCTATGAAGATGTGCTAGTCAAGTTTGTGTTTCTGGAAAATTTTATAGTTATGGAAATGTAAGATGATCATGGAAATGAATTACTCCTAGGGAGGCCATTACAGGCCTTAGATATGATCCTAGAGATGGGAAAAGGAAGACTTATGTTGGGTATCTAGCATGCAGGATGATCATGGCAATGTACTACTTCTAGGGAGGCCATTCTAGGCCTCAGATATGATCCTAGAGATGGGAAGAGGAAGACTGACGTTGGGAATACATGATCACTTTGAATTCAAGATACCAAACTCTTCATAAGTAGCTGGTGATAGTGCACAATGTCACATGTTGCATCAATTACAAGGAAAAGTGTCTCTATTTTTAGGGAAACCATTCATGGACATGGCTTATGTCATGACAAAGGTGCAAAAAGGCACCTTGGTAGTGGAAATAATGGAGCAAACCAAGAAGTTTTCATTGACCAAGTTAGTACAATATACTGATGATGAAGAGGAGGAGGTTTGCCCAAGGATAATTGATGATGAAACATCTTCCTCTCTCACCCAAGTTTATCCACAACTACCATTGGAAGCATGCATTATGAATGTGGTGGATGCCTACACTCATTGTCGTTCTTTGGAGGACTGTATTTTATTTTTGAAGGCATTGTCATGTTTCTATACAAGACTTTATGAAGATCTAGGGCCACCTCCACTTCCATTGATTCCATCTTTGCTAAGTGATCACCCCTCAAAGGAGGATTTGACTTTTTGATTTATAACCCGAAACCTTCAAGGACCCCCACAACTTTATTATGAGGTTGAGGTAGATATACAGGGTCAAACACAGGGACGTGGGTATGTTTAGGACACTTAAGATCACACTCTTAAGTCAGTTAAGCCAATCCTCTAGTTGATAAAAGTTTGGAACTAGAACTAGTATATCAAAGTGTCACGAAATAAAACAAAACAAAGTAAAGGAAACAAAATAGAGACTATCAGATTCTACTAATCAGAGAGGAGTTCCTAGCTATGTAACCACAAGTTGGGAAGTCTATGCACCCGTTCTCAGGAATAGACAACCTTTAAACACCCTAGC
Organism: Alisma plantago-aquatica; assembly: GCA_963693085.1. Lineage (NCBI taxonomy): Eukaryota > Viridiplantae > Streptophyta > Magnoliopsida > Alismatales > Alismataceae > Alisma > Alisma plantago-aquatica. The sequence continues at coordinate 359,257,119 of OY856415.1, read as the reverse complement.
AAGCATCTAACCTCCATATGTAGCATTTATTGTGGTAGATGTTCCTGTGGGGGTCGTCTCACTTGCTCTCTCACAACATGACTAAAACTCCATCAGAGATCCAGAACCTCTCTCAAGGACAACAAATCAACACCCTTGAATATCCTAGATACCCTCTCAGGTATGGAATATTCAAAGATGTTAGGAATGACTCCCTTGGACATCCTCCTTTCATATTCTCTCCAAACTAGCTTCTCTTATCCATTCCTAGAAATAATCTCTCAATCTGTGCAGAAATGAAAGTTCAAGCAAGAAAAAGATCAACCAAACTAGCAATCATAACAAAAAAGAGAAGATAGAATAGAAAATGTACTAGATCTGAAATAAAACTATTTGCTTAAGGTAAAAGTACATAAACATGCCCAAATTGGGATACATAGCCAAGAAAGAGCTCAACTAGCCATGGATAAGCAAAGTTGGTACCAGACAAAGATGGAAAAACATCATTTGTACAAAAATAAAGGAGAACAATAGAAGAAAGGGGAAGAAGAAGAGATTTATCCTGTAGAGGAGAGGTGCCTCTCGCTCCTTAGCTTCTGTATGGGCAGGATCCTATCTTTGGGTCGTCCTCCTTGGTCTTATGGATTCCTTGGCCTCCTTTCTCCTTGATTCCGTCCCAATAGTAGCCTTGGTGGATGTATGGTGGTAGAAGGTGGCTGGAAATGGTTGGATCTAGATGGATGATGGTGGAAAATGGTGGTGGATGGAAGCCAACTGAAGGGAAAAGGATAGGATGTGTTCTTCAACCATCTTGGGCCTTCGAACTTCTCCCACAGAGCTCTGGGAACCACTGGTTGAAACTAAACAGAACAACCAAACTGGGGTAGAGGAACCCCTCACTTGGTGGTAGGGGGTGGGTATTAATAGGAGTAGTGGTTGCCGCGGTCGAGACAGCTGTTGTAGTCAAGACCATTGTCATGGCCGCGACGGTGTTGCAGTTGAGACCACTGTCACAGTTGAGACTACTATCGCGGTTGAGACCATTGTCGCTGTCGAGAGGTGTTGTGATCGAGACCACTGTCATGGTCGAGACGGTGTTGCGGTTGAGACCAGCGTCGAGGTCGAGACCACCGTCTTGGTTGCGACCACTGTCACGCTCACGATCCTTGTGGACAAACCCACCCCCCGGGGGTGGGGGCTATTACTGGTGGTCGATGGGCCCACGTTAATGAACCTTCTAAAGTATGGGGATGCTTTCTAATAACAAATTGGCCATTGAAAATAGGTTCCAAGATATCAAAATTTTCTTGGGCCCACTAGTCCTAAGCTAGTGCACAGAACACAATACTTGTGTGGAAGAATATGGGGAAATGATTGCTTCTTGAGTTTGGTGCCTACAAGTCCCAAAATTGGCTAGTTGAGTAAATCTATCTTTAAAGTGATATTATATTTGGGCATATTAAGGCTATAATGACACAAAACCATAAATAAATATCTAGCATAAATGCCTAAATTAGGGTGTTATCACTAAATCCTCCGGAAGTTGAGTTGTATCCACTTCTGCCGCATCTGAATTACCTATTCTTGGTGAAAAATGAGAAGCTTCTAGTCATCATTTCATCCTCATTGAATGTGCAGGAGGAAGAGAAATTGCTAACAATGTTGAAGAACCACCGGGCAACATTTAGGTGGTCTGTTGTAGATTTCAAGGGGTTCTCTGCTAACTTTTTTCAGCACAAGATTTGCATTGAAGAAGGAGCCAAACTGATAGTAAAACCTCAATGACACATCAATCCAATCATGATAGAGGTAATGAAGAAAGAGGTACTGAAGCTTCTATTGGCATGTATAATATATGCTATTTCTGATTCAAATTGAGTTAGTCCAACCCAGTGGTTCCTAAAAAGGGGGGAATAACAGTCAGAACTAATTCAACAAGTGAATTGATTTCTACTTGATTGGTGACCGGGTGGCGTGTATGCATCGATTAGTGTCATTTGAATGTCACCATGCTTAAAGATCGTTTCCCACTTCCATTTATTGATCAAATTCTTGGGCGGCTTGCTGGCCATTCTCATTTCTATTTTCTTGACGGGTATTCCAGGAGTCCCTAGATGAGCAATTATTTCTCATGTAGAATAAGGATCCATGGTTTGCAAATATTGTAAATTACTTGGCTTGTGGCGAGATTATAGAAGATTGGGGGTATCAAGATAAGAAGAAAATTTTCCATTCCAATAGATTTTATGTGTGGGATGACCCCATCTTACTCAAGCAATGTAGGGATGGGATTTTTGAGGAAGTGTGTGCCTGACTATGAGATCAAGAGTATCTTGGCACATTATCACTCCCTACCTATTAGAAGACACCACGCTAGCTCTAGGACAACAGAAAAGGTTTTAGAGAGTGGATTTTATTGGCCATCACTTTTTAAAGATGCTTACTATTTTTGTGCAATTGTGATCCATGTCAACATACATGGAATATATCTAGGCGACATGAAATGCCCCTAAAATTTTTTCAGGAAGTTGAGTTTTTTTATTTATGGGGAATAGATTTCAAGGGACCTTTTGTAACCTCTAATTCCAATTTATATATATTGCTTGCAGTTCACTATCTGTCTAAGTGGCTGGAAGCAATTCCACCCCACACCAATGATGCTCACGTTGTTTGCATATTTGTAAGAGATCATATTTTTTACAGGTTTGGGGTGCCACGGGTGATGATAAGTGATGGAGGATCTCACTTCACCAATAAGAAGTTTGGAGCTTTGTTGAGAAAGTATGGAGTGAGGCACATAGTAGGTACCCTATATCACCCACAAACCTAGGGGCAGGTTGAGGTGTCAAAGAAGGAGATTAAGAATATCTTAATAAAGACGGTCTCAACCAATAGGACCAATTGGAGTATGCAACTAAATGATCCTATTTGGGCATATAGGACAGCCTATAAAACAACTCCATTTAGGTCGGTCAATGGGAGAGCATGTTATTTATGTGTGGAATTGGAGCACAAAGCCAAGTGGGCTTTGAGAAAGTTGAACTATAATTTGGATGATACAGAGAAGAAAAGAATGTTGGATCTCAATGAATCAGATGAGTTGAGTCTAGATGCCTATTAAATCTCAAGGATCTATAAGGACAGAACCAAGAAGATTCATGACCACCACATTTTGCATAGAGTGCTTACTCTAGGGTAGAATGTGCTTGTTTTCAATCCTAGGATGAAACTGCACCCTGAGAAATTGAGGTCTCGATGGAGTGGTCCATTCATGGTGGTTAAGGCATTTACCCGTGGAGCCGTGGAAATTAACAATGGGGCTGAGCCATTTCTTATAAATGGCCAGTGGAAGAAACACTATTTTGGGGGAGATTTCAGATGTGAGGGATAGGAGTTGAAGCTCCTTGAGCTTCACTGATTCATTTTGATCTGATCGTTGAGCCTAGGACGTAAACTAAGGGCACTTTTTTGGAGGCAACCCAATTTTCATTTATCATGTTTAGATTTTGCTCTTAACATTCATTTTTAGTAGACTTCATTGTTCTAGTTTGCATTTTATATATTTCAATGTGAAAAAGGCACCTTGATCAGTTTGTCTGGTGTGTAGGAAATACAAAAGTCGGTACCACTGACAGCCTTTTAGTGGCATCGACACAATAAGTGAAGATCAACTTGGACAAAATTTGTCAACTCGGTACCATCAACAAGAGAGTTAGTGAAACCATTACTTTCCAATAGAGGCATCCCAAAATTCACTCAGTACCAATGACAAGGAGGTCGGCAACAATGATTTCTTGCAGAGACAGGCACAATCACTATGCAGGCTCGGTACCACCGACACAGAAGTCAATAGCACTGACACCTACATGACGCTCCAGGTTCAAGACACTGAGCGACATTTGAGAGGACCAATACTATCAAAGACTTGATACCACCAGTGCGTAAAATTAGTGGCACCAAAACCTTTCAATAGGGATGAGAAAAAAGCAGATCGGTACCACCAACACTCCCATCGGTGATACCAACACTTCAAACCACGGAATCTATGGATGCAAAAATCAATGAATGAGATCATCATCATCCAATGGTCGGTGGTACCAATATGACATGCATTTTCAAATGTCAGTACCACTGACATGTGTTGAAACTACTGACAGTGTGCAATCGATACGTCACAACATTGACGAATGAGAAGCGTCAGTATCAACACATGATATATATTTCAATTGGATCACGAGGGATAAGTCGGTATCCCCATCACATCCATTGGTGGTGCTGATGTAGGGCATGAAGGCTGATCACAACTATAAAACAAAGGGTCTGGAAAATGTTTTAATCACACCCACACCACTTCCCTTATAATCAGAGCAGTGACAAAGCATCTAAGAATCCGATTCTTCTTTGATCTCCCTCTCCTACATATCTTTCTTATTTTGATCGATGGAAACATAAAGGTCTGCTTCGTCAACGACATGAGCTTCAATGATGGTTTCAAAACTGACACATATTGCTCACGTCAACACAGAACAGAACAAGATCTACAACTTAATAATGAAGAGGGATTTGATCCCAATAAGATATGGAGGTCGTGCCTTCCTCATCATCACAGGCTTCACCGAGGGCTTTTGCCAGGTCTGAGCCTGCCAAGTCTTGATGGGTGATTGTTGATCGCCTAAGGAAAATAATTTTACATCTTATATATTTCAACTCATCAATCACCTACAAGTATACGAGATCTATTGTAGTCGAGGTCAAACCATAGAAAGCACATGTATCTCGGTGAAAAAGAGCTAATGTTCAAAAATCTAAGTTGATTACAATGGTAGAGTTTGTTTGCAATTAGCTAAAAGACAATTGAAAAACAAAAGAACTTAAATTAAAGGTTGAAATCAGATTTAGAGAGTCTTATACATAAGATTTCACTACCACACCACCACATCATGTGTAACTATGAGATTAAAGCATGCCATTAACCTGCAAGGAGGTTGTCATCATCATGGACCTCCCGACGACATGAGAAGGTTCTCATCTTTGCATAACACTTCTGTATCTATTCTTAGATTTGAACACAACCTTGAACCCTCAATATTCTCCAGACACTCCCATGGTCTATAGTATATTTCCATGAATCCTACTCCCTCATACATCCTCTCGAATAGCACAAGGAAGCATAAAATATGTATAAAAGGTGGCCCGCCAAGAATACAAGCAAATAAACACCGTAGGAATCAATGGAGAAGAAAATTAACTAACATTGATTATAAATTTCGAGTTCACATGAGTAATGGCATGGGAGTTACTCTTCCATGCCCAAGAAGAAGGTTCTAGTCGTACAAAATGTAGAAACAAAAGCACATTGCAGATTTTTTAGAGTTTTGCATAGTTAAAGAGAAGAAAAAGTAAAGGGAACCAAAAGAGAAGGTAGAGAAGTAGAACTGCAGCTAAACGACAGAATTCCACCATTGGAGCTACTTCAACTCAGACAATCTTCCTTCTTGATAAGCTTGAATGAGAAGAAAAGCTCGACTACACCTTTTGGAGAAGAAATGTTAAAGAATGGAGGTTCTTTCCCAAGAAGCCTCTTCTACATTCCTAAAATTACCCCCCTCTTGCTGTAGAACTTCTCTTGGTCTAAAATTGTCTCAAATGACTAGTAATAACCACCCCAAGTGGCTGCACTCATTTAAAAAAAAGGGATAGTTGTTGTTGAAATCTGCAGAAAACTGATGAAGACACAGCGTGTCTTTGTGAAGACACGACGTGTCTTTATGAAGACACGGCGTGTGTCGTCGTGTAACCGGCTACTGAACTACTTCCTCGCAATAAGTACACAATGTTTTCTAATAGGGAGATGTTGTGTAGCTACTACTAGAGTCGATGATGAAAGATAGCACACATTGTGTGCTATTAAACACACAACCAAGTGTGTTGGCAACAAGTTGAAGTTGACCTCTAAACGTGCAGACAAACAGTGTCTTGCTAAAGACACATCATGTCTTTTTCTCTATAGTTCGGGCATCAAGGCTACTGAAAAATTACATGCCCATGTGTTAAATAATACACGGGGTGTTCTTTGCTTTGTGAGCTCTTTCTGGAAAGTTACATGTTGTGTCTTGATAAAGGCACGTCGTGTGTGGTGTTGTTTCTTCAAGATCAAATCTAGATATGTTGTAAGTCAAAGGGAGATACAACTAAGGTCAGATTTGGGTTAGACTATCTTCAATTTGTCATTTTCGATGTGTATACATGATCAACATCATGCAACAAGTAAAATAACTAAAAGGTGGGAAGTTAAATATGATTAAAGGCTAAATGGAAAGCAAAATGAGTTGAATTTGTGTGAAAAAAGTTGATATGAAATGTGCACTTCAAATCCCTCTAAGCTTAAACTATTGCTTGTCCTCAAGAAAAAGAGCATATAAATAGAAATGAAGGAATTTCCAAGATCATGCATAGATCAAATAAACTAGAAGTTGTAAATGAGGTTAACCAACCATAATCATTAGGTTCATATTCATAGCCTTGATTTCAACTCATACATCCATGAAAGAAAACTAAGTTCAGCAAGGGTGGTAACACATTAAATGAATCAGTCAACTAGGCAACACTAAATGGAACTTGGATGACGAAGCCAAACAATCAGTGAGTTTGCAATAAAACTTTCAGCTATTATGGATGCAAAAGATGAAATCTTAGTTAATGTTAGCAATTTTAGCACTCTCTTCTTGTTTTCCCAAAATGTATGATAATGGATTAGGGGTTCCAACACTCAGCTACTAATGTACGCTTATGCACAAGAGGAGTGCCAGTTGGGGTATTTTACCCTCTTTTAGGAAATATCACCTAAACGTCGTGGCCAGATCAGACTTACACTAGGTTAGTATGACATGTGGGATATTTTAGACATAATTTATGGGGTTATTAAGGTGAAGTGAACCATAAGAGAATTTAAATTGGTCATGGGTTTCACTTGTTTTTTCCATAATAAAAGAGAGTCAAATAAATTGTAATATTAGCTAGATTCTATTCATTTGATTTGAAAAAATTTCACTGAAAAGAGGTGGTTGTAGAATCACTAAAGGTTTTTCAAAATCATTACATGTCCTAAGTAGTGTTGCAAAGTTGACATATTCACTAAATTCGTTACTAATCACATGTATTATGCAATCCAGGATGAAAAAGACTACAAACATAAATTCGAAATTAAGCACTTGCTGATGGCCATAAAGTTTCACTTGATTCATGCATGCATGGACACTCCATTCAATTTATTGGCATTCAAAATTGATCGACTGGACACTCCACTGTACATAAAAGTCCAATCATATATGTATGATGTAAACCCTTTAGATTGCATATATGTAAAAAGTTAGTACAAAATTTCTAGTGTTTTCAAGAGGTTGGCTAAGTTCATTACATAAAAAGAAACTTATTATTCACTAGCCACATAAGGGTGTACAGGGGGTCCTTATGGAACTTTTATTACATGGAAACCTTACTCTCATTTCCTCACAATTCATCCATTAATTATAAGTATGCATCTATCCATTGGTTCATTTGAGTCCAATCTAAAAAACAAACCCTAGACATGGAATGCCTCCATTTCAATTCCTCATATTAATCCTCATGTACATTCCATATACAATTCTAGTAAAGATCTAAAAATACATTTGGGAACTCATTCATATTAAGTTCAAACATGATTCTATACATGTAAACTCCATTTCCAAGCATAACATCCATTACACTAAGTTTAGATAATATATGTATAAAAACATAGTTTTTTGGACACCAAATTTTCTAATAGATTTTGAAACAATAGATCAGGGAGTAGACAAATATACATCAATGAGAAAGAATCAAAATCAATAAAAATTATTTCCTGAAAATCTTCCCAATTGATTAAGTAATCACATATTTAAAAGCAAGGATATTGTATATTTTATTTTCATGGAATTAGGCTTTCAAAATGATTAAACTTACTATGGATATAAACACTCACCTCAAGTGTGAATCACCTTAAAAACATTGACTTGGTTCCAAATTTCTAGAAATCCAACCAACTCAGAAGGATTTAATTCTTTTCGTGCTCTTTTCTAGTTGGAAACCCTAGAAATGGAGAATAGGAGAGAAAGAAAGAGAAAGGAGGAGTTTTCATATCCTTTTTTATTCAAATCATAGGAGGGACACATTTTATACATACAAGAGAAGAATAAAAATGAAACCTATCTAAGATTGATAAACTTATATGAATTTGCAAGCTTTTCGAAGCCATAACCCAAAATCCCAAAATTTTAATAAATTTGTCCTTCAAGAACTTAATTATCCTCTCTATATAGAATTTCCTATCTTGGACAATAATAATTGATTACATGGGATACTACTGTGTTAGGTTGATGAAATAGATCAATTCATATGCTTCGAATATTTATAAACAAGACCCAAATGTGTTTTCAGTCATGTTCTTAGTCAGATTGGTTGGTCAGCCAAGTTTATCGATTAGAAACTTGGTTGACACAACACTTTGTGATCACTCTAATATCACCCCAAAAAAAATTGAAAATCAATTATATGTTTAAAATTGAGTTTTCAAGCAACATTAAAATTTCATCTCATTTAGATATACTAATAAATAGATAAAAATCAAGTACTAAACTACTACATTTCATCCTAAATGCATGGTCGACTGAGTTTACCTTGGGGAAACTCGACCGACCAACAAGTCCAACACACATCTAAAAATTCTAATTTTTTTAAATAAAAATTATATTTGAGTACTCCAAAATATATTAAATATTTCAAAGAAATAAGGTTTACAGATAAAATACTAAATCATTTACTACACCGCTTTATTTATCACATTTTTTGTTCACAACTATCAAAATCCTAACTTTTGGATAACTAGGGTTTAATTTATTAAGCCTCTATTATTCAAAATAAAAGCACGCTTAGGATTTATCATTAGTTTTAAACCATCATAATCAGACTATCATCATTAATCAAGCTTAAAAAATATCAATCTAGTTAATAATGTAATCATCTAAGTGAACACTAATCGGATGGCTAAGTTGAAAATAGGGCATTACAATGTCCATGCTTTAAATGATAAGAGAGCTAATTTTTGGATGTGTTGTCATATCTTAAGAATATGTTGGAAAAACCAAATTGAAAAGGAGAAGATGAATGAACTGAAGTGTTACAATAGAGGGAAAAAAGGTTATAAGTGATGCAATGTGCATGATATATATAGGATAACATAAGAACCCTAGAGTGTCACTCAAAGCATTTCTTTAATACTTTGTAGGGTCTGGTCAATTTTATGGTGGACCTACAAAATGGTCGGGTTACCTTTGGGACTGACAAGTGAGTCACCTTACCCATTTATGCTTGACCTAGTAGATAGTCATGTTGATTAGTCACTAAACTTCTCATAAGCCAGATTCACTTGTTAAGGACAAGATAGAGATCCACAAAAACGATGATGTGCTACTACTTAACAATAAATAGTGAAGTGACTAGATGGACAAATAGTCTGTCTAACCTTCTAAATGTTGACCAATCTATAAGGGTTGACTAGTGATCCTTAATATTTCCCTAGAACTAAATAGTAGATCAAAAGAGAAGACAATGACCCAAAAGTAAGTATGACTAACTCTATAAGTTGATGGACTCTTGTGTAAGGTGGTATTCAGGATGTTTTAATCAATAAACATCATATGATAAGATGATATATGTTTATCTATGTTACAACCCTATCTACTATGTATCAGGCATTAGATCTTCTTCAACTTTGTACCACCACTCCAATAAAAATTCCACAACTAGTAAGGGAATAGCAAGTGATTTCTTTACCAAACCTAGGGCTTCATATCATCTAGACATGAAGAGGAGAAAGGAAAGCTATTCAATATATGATATAACATTATTCCTTATATTTCCTCTTTTCTTTTTCCTCTAGATTATTATGCTTTTTTTGTGATTACAAATATCATGTAAATTCTCTATTCTTTCCATCTTTTCTCTTTTATAAGGAAAGTTTAGATTTCTAGAAGGAAAAACCTCTCTTTGTGGGTGAATATTTGTGCTCTTACCAACCAAGTTCAAGGAATCACAAATTGGGATATTCTTACACCAGAAGGAGAGTAGATGTAATGTAATTTTTAATAACTATATATCATCAATTTTCAAGTATATTGAATCTCTAATCAAGCATAATACAATGTTGTAGGAGAATTGACCAACTTTTGTGAAACATGAGTCACCATTCCTTCTTATCATAATTTGATTCTATGAACAACCATGACAATATACACTTATCATGTAACAATTTAGCTAATGGTTTTTCATAAATTGCATGTTTACTTCAAATAATGATTATATGAAAGAAATGAGAAGAGAAATCAAGGGAAGGATACTTTTTTATATTATTAAGAAGTTATATAATATTGCTTTTATATGTCAATATCCTTATGAGAGGGAAATTGTTGTTGTGAGACAACATCTTTATCATGTTTTGCTTAATAATTATAAATAATAATGCTTAGGGAAACATACAAATAATACTACATTGATAACATGATTATTAATGTCTTTATAATTAAACACATTAATATGAGTAAGACATTAAGTATTAAAGTTAAGACTAGACTCATATAGACAGGAGCTCTAGACACAAATTGCTTCCCTTGGAGTCTCTAATGCATAATTAAATTTTATTACTATAGATTATACATTAATCGAAAATATGGTAGTCCAAAGAGATTTTTATATTGAGGAACACATTTTTCTTGAAATTATACCCCCTCCACCAAAAAATAGCATCGGATTGGGACCTCAATTCCTTATAGATGATAAAGTAAGGGTTAGAGGATATGAGACCCATTCCGCGTGATGTGCATACTAAGACATGAAAAGTGAACAATTGCAAAAATTATGAAATATGTGTGGAATGACCCAGTAGAGAACCAAAGAGTGGCGTATAGAGATGTGGATAATAAAGGCATCCAACTAGACATGTGGTTGACCTATGATGTGTTATACTAGGGTGTCCGGATAAACAATAATGAATAATTGGCGAGACATTCATGTTCTCATACTATGATTGACTTTTGTTTACTTAGGTATAAGAAAAACTTAATTAGGGCATAACTAAAATGTGAAAAGATGATATGTGAACTATATTTTTTTGCTTGTATCTAAAGCTCAATGTTTTCTAATTATTGTTTGATACATGCTAAATTAAAAATCCTTACAACTAAGAAATAGTCAAAAGTCAATATTTTATTTATATATTGTTGTCACATGTAAATTAAATGATTTATACTTATTTATCAAAAAATCAAATAATTACTTGGATTTTCTTAAATATTATTATACTTCTATGTTAGAAAATTGGTAATTATTTTACTAATAAAATTTCTAGGTCCTAAATCTTTGCACCATACTAAAAACAACCATAGAAACTTGGTTAGGAAAGGTGAAGTTAGTGCACATTTTTGTGTGTGCAAATTAGGTATGATTGTACTAAGGATATTAGGAACCCTTTATTTGTATATCTCTCTTAAAGAATGGATGTAAAAAAATTTGATAGATTATGCATATAGTTTTTCCTAAAATGATATATGCTTGTATGTGTTGACCGCTTCCACTTTTATTTCAAAATGTAGTTTAAATTGATTATAAATTTGAAAAACTTACTCTTCTTTTCAGGTGAAAGTTTTCTTTTTGGATGGGATTAGTTTGGTAATACCTTAGGATATCTTGTAGTATATGGTTACTAATAATTGTTAGTTGTGACCTAACAATAACATCCAACTATCCTAAAAAAAATTAATTGTTCAAATTTACTAGAATTTAGAAAATTATGAAAAAACCATTTTCAGGTTCATATAAATATGACTCATTCAACTCCACATACATTATTCTCTCAATGGATGAAGTTGGTTTTCAAATTGAAGAATAGACCACTATATTCATCTCCACAATGTCAAATTAGACAAAAAAGAAGAAATCATAAATAGTACCCATATCAATCTACATTAAGGAACTAGTTAGTATAGGAGCTCTCCTATTGACATGTAGTTATCTTGGGTCAAGAAAAACATGAATGCGATGAAAAAAAATATTTTTTTATATCCTCCACTTTAGATACTTTAAAAAATCCCAGTTTCATCTCCTTAAAGATGTAGAGATAAATTTTTGGTTTGGAGTGATGGTAATTGGGTTTAGAACATCAAAACATAGATACTTTTTTTTGGAGAAGTCAGGCGATAATTTTATTCATCTTGCTCACCACGTGCAAGCATATTCAAATGCAGTTTACATATTTTGGTTATTTGCAGGGAATTGAATATGGTAGTACTACTACCATTACAGTAATGTATCTTCCCAGTATCAAGGACTACCTTGGGGGGTATATCATAATACCAGACTCCAATGTTGTTTTGGAAATGAACCTTTGCCAAAGCATCGGCTGGGCCATTATGCTTCCTCCCCGCATAGTTAATAGACACAGTGTCTTCCAGTAATAATTGGATCCCCCTTATCATATTGGCATATCGAGGGTGTCTTTTATAGTCATCTTGTAACATGTTCCTGGCCATCATACAATCAGTAACCATTGTGGTGTCGTGCAGCTTACTGGATTTGATGAGTTTTGCAGCTAGGGTGATGGCCATCAGTTCAGCCTGTAGGGGGCTGTCTGTGGAGATCAGTTGGCCTACTCCTCCCTTCCATTAGTTGTCTTGGTTCTTAAAAACAACAACTATAGCTCGTTTACCCTTCTTCCAGGAAGCGTCTACGTGCATAGATAAGTGTCTCATGGTATGGGGAACTTGTTGAGCCTGTTTAATAGAGTTCTTCGTGGCTTTCCCTATTTCCCAGGCTTCTATGGTCCTTCTGGTTTCCAGGAGAATTCTATTTACTTGTTGTGTAACTGATATCTCTTTAGCTTCAAATACCTCCAGATTACATTGTTACCAAATCGCCCAACATGCTATGAGGAATGTGTTTTTGGTTTCCTCCTTCGAACCTAGGCCCTGACTGATCCATTGCTCAAGATTGTTTGAAGTCCAGAAGCTCGCTGGCATGGAGACGGCGGGTAGGTGTTTCCAAATTGGCTTCACCTTCTCACAATCCATGAGAGCATGGAGGCTAGTTTCGTCAGCCGTATTGCACCAGATGCATGTAGGGTTGGTGGTCATCTGCCTTCTTCTACGTTTCCAGTTAGTGAGTAGGGCTCCATTGGCAGCAATCCACATGAAGACCTTTACCTTTGCAGCAACCTGGGCACTCCAGATGATTGTCCATTGTCCTGGACATTTAACCTCTGAGCTCGCCCGCAGTGTCGTATAGGCCGAGTTGGCTGTATAGCTACCTCCAGTGTTGAGTTTCCAGATGCACATGTCTTCAGCCTCGGTGTCGACATGTGGTTGAATGTTGTAGATTTCCTGGGCTACATCTGCAGATAACCAATGTTTGAGGAATTCTCGATCCCACTGGCCTTCTAGATTCACCAGGCTACTCAGTTTCAGATCGCGAAGTTCCTCTGGAATGGCTTGCCTGGCATGATCCTCTAAACGATTGCCGCTCGGGAGCCAGCATTCATGCCACACGTTGATGCTATTCCCGCTTATAGGGCTAAGGAAGGTGTTTTCCTGCATAAAGGATTTCGTTTGTAGCACAGCTCTCGCCAGGCGAGACAAATTAGATGGTGCCCCTGGATTGCTCTTCAATAGTTTGTCTTGCATGGCCATGCACCATGTAGTTCTCCTTCCGCACCAGATATCCCAGTTGTGCCTTAGGAGGAGAGCTTGATTCCAGTCCCACATGGCTTTGAGGCCTAGGCCTCCGTGAATCTTCTTGCTTGTAAGTCATTCCCAAGACACAAGGTGTGTTCCTCTCCTGCTCCGCCCTCCACTCCATATAAAACATCGGATCTCTCCATCGATTCTATCATAGAGTTGAAGAGGAAGCTTTGTTGTTTGCATGATATAAGTTAGAATGGTGGCAAGGGTGCTCTTAGAAAGGCAGATTCGTCCAGCCATAGTCAAGGTCTGAGCAGCCCAGGAGCTGACTCTGTTAGTAACTTTATCCATGACTTCACTGTAGGTCTTCTTGTTCACCCGCGTATGGAGGATCGGGACCCCTAGGTATTTCCCCAGGTCCTGAGTTCTTTGCAGCTCGCTTCGGTTACAAATTTGGGTGGCTTCCTGGTTGGAGACGCTATTGGAGTAGAAGATCCTTGTCTTCTCAGCCGATATGGCTTGACCCGAGGCAAGTTCAAACTCGTTGAAGCAATTCAGAATTGTATCTATATTGGTAGTGTTGGCTTTGGAAAATAGGAGAATATCATCAGAAAAGAAAAGATGAGCAATTCGTGGGCAATTTCTGCCCAGTTGTATGGGTTGCCATCTTCTAGAATTGACACACTCTTCGATCATTTGGCTTAGGCGTTCGATACAAAGTACAAATATATAAGGGCTTAAAGGATCGCCTTGTGTTAGACCCCTCCTCAGTCTGAAGCTGGTCGAACTCCTACCATTCCATACAATGGTAGAGCTACCACTTGTGATAGACCTCATAATATACTTAATTATGCAGGAGGGGAGGTTCACTCTTTTTAAAGTATCTTCAATAAAATTCCAGGCCAATCTATCATATGCTTTCGTAAGATCGATTTTGATGGCCATGGTCTTCTTGGAGTTCTTTCTTTTCATGGAGTGTATGATTTCCTGGGCTACAGAGATGTTGTCAGATATCTTCCTGCCTGGGATGAAGGCACTTTGCGCTGGGTTAATCCATTCTGGTAGCCATTTCTTCAATCTTTTGACGATGACCTTTGAGCATAGTTTAAGGATGGTGTTATTAAGTGAGATAGGGCAGAAATGGCTTTTGAGTTCAGGTCTAGGAACCTTGGGAATAAGAACATTAGTGGCATCACATAGGTGTTCGTCAAGGGTTCCAGAACTTAGAGCCTCCTGGATAGTCTTACAGACATAGTCTTTAAGGATCGGCCAGTTGGATATCAAGAAGTGTGTAGTAGTGCCGTCTGGACCAGCTGCTTTATAGGGGTCCATGGATTTTAGAATTTCATAGATCTCAACCTGTTGAGTCTGTTTGGCTAGGCTGTTGTGCTCGTCTCTAGTCAAGGGGGTGAACCGCGCAAGGATTTTGTCTATATTTTTCTGATTGGTATTGCTATTAGTGTTGAACAGGTCAATGAAGTAGTATGTGACCAGCCTAAAGATTTCTTCTTCGTTCATAATCCATTCCCCCATAGGACTTTTGATGATTTGGAACTTATTGGACCTTCTCCTTTGATTCACAAAGGCTTGGTAGAAGTGAGTATTAGAGTCCCCTTCTCTGAGCTAGTTGACATGGCTCTTCTACTTCCAATCCTCCTCTTCTTGTTTAAGGATGAGATTGAGCTCACCCTCCATCTGAGTGCATAAAGTGTCAGTGATTGCATCATATCTGACAGCTAAATTCGTTTGAAGGGTGTTTATGTTACATAGTAGCCGATCTTTAGTAGCTCTTTTCTTTTTATTTTTATCTGAATCCCAGTCGCTGATGTGCTGCTTGGCTAGCGCAAGGGCCTCATGAAATGGGAGATTTCTATGCCAATGTCGTTCAAGACAATAAGTGAATGAGAGATCCTGTTCCCATGAAGCCCTGGTGATGAATCTCTTCTTATTATACGAGGTAGACCGAGTTTGAATCAAAAGAGGGCAATGGTCAGATTCAATCTTCAGGAGGTGGGTCACCGCTACCTCCGGGTAGGTGATGAGGAAATACTTATAATAGTTTCCCTACTTTATAAATAAATATTACTATAGCTTTTTCTAAAACAAGTTCTTTGGTAGAAAACATTCAGCCATCCTTTAAAGACACTAGTACATTTTTAGCCTCTGATGTCAATTTTCTTAACATCAGTTTTAACATAAAACTGACACTACATGCCTATATCATTAGTTGGTAAAATACAAATGTCACTATTGGTCAAGTCTTGACAATTAAGAAATAATGGGTGTCACTTTTATTATATTGATGTACAACTAACTTCCAGACAACCTATAAAATTCAAAATTTAGGATAGAAATTTGATATAGGTGTTTAACATTGGTTATACAGGAACCAAAAACACATTTGTTCCTATAAAATAAATTTTATGCCCCCAAAAATACTCTATTTTCTTTTTTCTTTATAACAACCAACATCATAGGTCACATCCACAACATAAAATTTTACCTACAAAAAACATGTTGGTGTCAGTTCCTTCTTAGAGAACCGACAATTTAGAATGTTCGCCACATACCCTACAAAAATATTTCTTTACAAATTGGGTTATGTCATCAGTTATTTGCAAAAAACCAATAAAATATATCTTAGTGAGCTTGGATTTTTTATCAGGGATGAGTACATATCTCGTTGGTTTCTAGTTGAGAAATTGACAAAAGAGAATGAACTATATTCTGAGTTTTGCTGGGAGAATAAATGGCACATGTTTTTAGTGAGGTTGTCATTTTTTATAGATTGAAGTACATATGGTGTTGTTTTTTAGTGGAGAATCAATAATGAAGATTGATCAATGTCATCAATTTTGTTGAACAGAACCGATGACACAAGTCTTAGTGATGTTAGCATTTTCAATAGGGATAAATACATATGGTTTCAGTTTGTTAGTGGAGAACTGATGATGGAGATTGAACTATGTTATCAGTTTTCTTAGACAACTGTTGCTTAAATACTTAGTTGTCAGTTTCTTATAACAAATGACGACCAAGTTCCACATAATATCAACCACATAATTTCTTTACCCCATTCTCTATTTCATTTCCCCTCCTCATACCTAAGTATGGAGATTCCTCTTCTCTCTGTTGTTTCTGACTGCTGCTAATGCTCATGCCGAACAACACCATTGTCTCCACTCTAGCTATCATCATTGCAGCTGTCATCACCATTATGCTCTTCCCGCTCATGTCTGGGTGCCTCCACCAACTGTTGCTTCTCTATATCCATCTACCTTCTATTTTCTCTTTCTTAGAACCCCCAGGCATCTAGACACAACTGTCATCCATAATTACAACCACCTCTGCTAGCCAAAACTACAAGCCCCTTGCCTCTACGGGAAGGTCCTTCTCCTTCCAATCTAATTGTAATTATTTGTTGAGTGCATTTTTATTATAATTGTTTGTTAAAGTCATTGTTGTATATTTTTTTAATTAAGTTGATATGATCTACACGTCGATTTGAATTTACCTAAATTGATATGAAATGTACTAGGATTTTAATTTGCAAGAATTTTTCAATTTGATATGAATTAATAACATGTAAGGAGTGGGACCTGATAGTGGGCCCACTCAATGATACAAGCATAACCCATGAAATTTTAAGCAGTGGAAAATATAACCAATTACAAATTTATTCATATACATATGATTTTCACCCTAATGGTGGTACATAAAATGAAAAGGTTACATCTATATGCACATAAGCCCATATATAGAGGGCAAGAAGGTATTCATCAAGCAATGTAGAATCAGATCATTCAATATCATGAATTAAAGAATTTGCAATATGGTTGAATAAAAGGAGACAATATTCAAAAGATGCATCATTGTAAGAAGGTTTAAGTCAAAGTATGCCCAAAATTAAATCAGTAGGTTCATGGTTAATGGTTAGTTCAATAGGCATAATTGATCTCCATAGTTGAGTAATCATCCTAGAAACACATTATATAGGTTAGGCAAACCAAAGGGAACATGTGTATGCATTTCTATTACTAATTTATATATTTCTTATAATAGTTTTGATCATCTAGTGACATATTAGGATTTTTTACCTCATTAGTTGTACATGTGATTCCTTTGATATGTATTTTAGTTATAATGTCAAGTTTCAATCACATAAGTCGAAGTGTGTGGAGGCTATATATGTAAGTGAGTAATAATACACATTCTCCCCATTTTAGGTATTTTAATACCATCCTCTCCCTCAGTATCATATCTCTCAAATGGTTAGATACACTAGGGACACACATTACATGAGATTTTTTTGGATCAAAATACCCTTATTAGAAATATTCAGTATTTAAGTCCCAAATGTACTCATATGTGATTACCTACATAATTCTTGTTGTGTTTCTAAATACTATTGTATATGTTATAAGCAACTATCCCATCCCCTCGCACCTTCTTGCTCTGGCGATTAGGGTTACGCGAGTTGTGGACGCCCACTCCCTTAGATTAGGGCTTCTCTCTTGCAGGTTCAAGTGTGGGGGTGTGCTTTCAGTCTCGTCTTCATGGCGACGGAATCAGCAGATCGTTATGCAGGACTGAACCTATCAGACGAAGAGGACAAACCGATTGATGGTAGCTTGGTAGGCAATGGGGAAGAGGAAGAAGACCAGGCCAAACTGGCGTTGGTGGGGCGCCTCCTAACAGACCGCACCTACAACTTGAAGGCTATGGAATGGACACTAACATAGGCATGGAGCCTCTGGGAGACGGTGATGTTCAAGAAGTTGGAGGGCAACACCTTCGTTATGTAGTTCTCGCATTGGCGCGACAAGCAACGGGTCAAGGACGGCGCCCCGTGGAACTTTGATGGACGTCTGTTTCTCTTCAAGGAGGTTGATAAGGAGGATCAACCAGGGCACTTTCAAATCAATCAGACGCCCTTTTGGGTACGTCTCTATGGCGTGTCAATGGGATACAGAGGGGAGACGATGGTGCGAGAAATCGCGGGGTGCATTGGCGATGTGGTGGCAACATATAGAGATGGATCGGGGTGGGACTCCTCAGTCCGAGTTCGAGTAATGTTAGACGTGACCCGTCCATTGAGGAAAACCCTAAAGCTCAGGGTTAAAAGTGGGCGCATCGTCGACGTGGATGTGAAATACGAGCGGCTAGCGATGTTCTGCTTTAGTTGCGGCTTGATTGGCCATGTTGATAGGGATTGCAGCATCAATGTGGAAGGGGGTGAGCTTCAGCAATGATGGGGATGGTGGTTACGTGCGTCTCCATGGAAGCAACAAAGGGCGGAGAGTAACTGGGAGGAAGTCAAGGGAGGAATAAGGAGGAAATTAACCTTCAAAGGCGACAGAACGTCAGGGGGGGCGTTGAGGGGGTGGAGATGATGCTGGGAGTAGTGTGGGGGGAGAGAGGGGAGGTGAGGGTGACGACAAGGCGGAGGGCACTGGCCAGAGTGCGGGGCAGGATTGGAAGGAGGTGAACGAGAGGGAAGGCGGGGCGTGGACAGAAGGGGTGAGACGCATCCAGGGACGTCGGGGCATCAGGTCGAGGATGGGGGGGGGTGATCGACAGGCATCGGCAGAAGGGTCGTCGGGTGGGCAACAGGGGGGGCAATGGGATCGGGCGACGGAGAGTCTGTCGGTGACATCGACGGGGAGGGATGTGGAGTGCCATGTAGAAGAGGGGAGGGGCACTGCGGAACCCACGGTGGAGGTGGCGGGTTCAACGCAGCGTTAGGCCGATGGCGTCACAACGATGAGAACATCGAAGAGAGAAGCAATGGTGTGTTATACAAAGGGTGAGCTATTGGGCTTTAAAGGAAGACAACATATCGATGAGGAAGCACCGAAATCTGAACTGGAGGGACCAAATGATGTAGTGGCAGGCAATGGCGGTCAGGAGGCACCCATGCAACAACAGATAGAGGTGGAGGACGAGGAGCATCGAGCACGACAACATCAGATGAGGGAAGGGAAGGAGTTAGCGCACAACGTCAATGTGGGGATAACATACAAAGTAAAGTGTAGAGAGGAAACGAAGTAGCACGAGGACATCAATGGGCAGGGGCCAACACCCATTGAGGATTGCAACGCAACTAAGATAGAGGTTCCAATGAGAATAGTAACGATGGCACAGAGGAGGAAAGAAGAAGGGGCGCAAACAAGGAAGGGGAACAAACAGGCAAAAGGAAAAAAGAAACGTCAACCATGGATCTATAAAATGAGTAGGGGGCGAGATTGGGAATCCCAGAAGAGGAGATGGTGTGGGAACAAACAAAAGGAAAGAGGGGGAGGAATGGAGAGGTGTGTGATATGGAACTTGATGAGTTACCTATGAACAAGTCAGGGGGGAAAAGATACATGATGTTTGATGAAGTGGAGATGGACAACTTTGGGGTCACCAGGACTCAAGTAGCGGAGATTGGTGGAGTCCAATCCTACGAAGGACAGTGAAAATATTTAGTTGGAACTGTCAGGGATTGGGCGACCCTGACACGTGCAAGGCTCTCTGAGTGTGGGTTTGGAGAGAGCGTCCAAACACAGTTTTCCTCATGGAAACTATGATTGCTGACAGGAAGCTAGATGAAGTGAAGAGGAGTTGCAGTTTTACTGATGGCTTGTGCATTTCTAGTGAGGGGCAGGCAGGTGGTATGGGTTTCTGGTGGAAGCACACTGACATGGAGGTGATAAACTACTCTCAAAGACATGTGACAGCTATGGTCAAAGATATTACCAATGGCGTAATGTGGAGAGTGGCGGGTATCTATGGATGGGAAGACCAGGAAAATAAATACAAGACCTGGGAGCTGATGAGGAAGATAAAGGATGAGGCAGAGGTCCCAGTCATTTTCTTCGGGGATTTCAACGAGATCATATCCAATACTGAGAAGAAAGGTGGTCCACCCAAAGAGGAAAGATTCATGCAGAACTTTCGAGATGTGATAGATGATTGCGAGCTGATGGATGTGGGTTTTGAAGGAAATACTTTCACATGGAAAAGGGGGCTCACTGAGAGAACTCTTGTCCAGGAGAGACTGGATAGATTCTTGTCTGAGCTAGAATGGAGGAACATTTTCACTTTTTGGAAAGTCTTTCACCTGACCATACATGAGTCGGACCATGCACCCATAATTCTAAAGGCAGACATGAGAGACAATAATAGAAAGAGGAAAGGGCACTTCATGTTTGAACCAATGTGGGTGGGGGAGGACAGCTGTGGCACGGTCATTAAGGAGGCATGGGAAGCCGAAGAGGGCAGTGAGTTGAAAACAAAGTTGTTGCAGTGTAAGGAGAGCCTAAAATCATGGGCATCCAGGAAGTTTGGAGAAAGAAGAAGGAAGGTGAAGGAGCTTGAGAATGAGCTTAAGGGGCTGCAAGCTCTCCCCCTAGATCAATTAAATCTAGATAGGGTGGAGGAAAAATCAAAAGAACTGCAATACTGGCTGCAGAAGAATGAGGAATATTGGGCGGCCTGGGCCCGTGTGAAGGAACTAAAAGAAGGGGACCGTAATACTGCTTACTTCCACCAAAAAGCTTCAAACAGGAGGCGGAGGAATAGAATTAACTGCTTAGAAGATGAACAAGGGGTCATGAAATCATAGGAGGAGGACATTAAAGCAATCATCATTAAGCATTTTGCACAGTTGTTTCATTCAAGCACCCCCACGGGTTTTGCAGAGGCTACAAAAGGGCTGTGGGAGATGATAGAAGTGGCCCAAAAGGAGGACCTTGAGAGGGATATAGAGGATGAGGAGATATGGATAGCTCTAAAACAGATGCATCCAAATAAGGCTCCGGGCCCAGACGGTATGAAGGCCATGTTCTACCAAAATTATTGGGGAATTGTCGGAAAGGATGTGGCGAGCTATATCAAAGGGTGGTGGAAGGGGGAGAGGGAAATAGGGGAGGTAAACGATACCCTGGTTGTGCTTATCCCAAAGACAGACATGCCGAAGACAATAGGGGAATTACGACCAATTAGTCTTTACAATGTGGTTTATAAGATAGCATCCAAAGTCATGGCAAACAGGTTGAAGCCTCTTATGGACAACATTGTATCGGAGAATCAAAGTGGTTTTGTGCAAGGAAGATTGATCACAGACAACGCCCTCATTGCATATGAAGTGTTTCATGCTATGAAGAGAGACAAGGGAAGGAAAAAAGGCAGCCTAGCTTTGAAGTTGGACATGTCAAAAGTGTACGACAGAGTAGAGTGGAGGTTTCTCGATGCCACTATGGAGAGATTGGGGTTTGGGCAGAAGTGGAGGAACAAGGTCCAAGAATGCATAACGTCCATCAAACACATGTTCGCCTTCAATGGAGACAAAACCCAAAGCACAACGCCTACACGCAGACTTCGCCAGGGTGACCCTTTATCCCCCTACCTTTTCATTGTGTGGAAGCTTTTTCCTCTTTGATTTCTACTGCTACACGTGAAAACCTCATGCATGTCATCAAGCCAAGTAGGGGGTGCCCCCTATCTCACACCTTTTTTTCACAGATGATAGCATACTCTTTTCTAGAGCCAACACCGCCGAATGTCTGAAGATTGTTGAAATTGTCAGCCAATATGAATAGGCATCGGGTCAAAAGATAAATTTCTCTAAGATAGAGGTAGTCTTCAGCAAAGGGATAGCGGCAGACAAGCAGGAAGAGTTGAGGCATCTCCTTGGTGTGAGAGTTGTTGACAGGCACACCAGTTATTTGGGCCTCCCGACAGCTGTGGGAAGGTCAAAAAAGCAGGTGTTCAGCTACATTAAAGACAGAGTTTGGAGGAAGCTTCAAGAATGGACGGAGAAGCTATTGTCAAAAGCAGGGAAGGAAGTACTCATCAAAGCGGTGGCCCAAGCTATTCCCACATACGTCATGAGCATCTTCCAGCTGTCGGCGGGTACCATAGAAGAGATCCAGTGGATGGTCACTAGATTCTGGTGGGGAGCAAAAGACAAAGAAAGGAAAATATCATGAATGAGTTGGGGAAATATGTGCAGACCAAAGCGACAAGGGGGTCTTGGTTTTTAGGGATTTCTACACCTTTAACCAAGCTCTCCTAGCAAGGAAGATGTGGCGGTTAACAAACAATCCAGAATCTCTTGTGGCTCGAGTTCTCAAAGCCAGGTATTTCCCAAGGACGACCATATGGGAAGCGAGAAGGGGACACAATGCTAGTTTCTCTTGGAGGATCCTGTGGGGAGCAAAAGCACTGTTAAAAGAAGGAACGCAATGTAGAGTGGGTGATGGTACGAGGGTGAATATCTGGGAAGATAGGTGGCTGCCAAATGAGGATGAAACGCTTGCACATTTTAAAAGGGAGAATGGGCCAGACTTAAACACAGTCCGGGAACTCATGACGGAAGACGGTTCTCAGTGGGACGTAGGAAGACTCAACGAGTGTTTTCCAGTGAGCTACGCTAGAAGAATACATGCTATACACCGCAGCATGAGGGACCCTAAGGATACTTTAATGTGGTGGCCTTCAAGGGATGGGGAGTTCACTGTTCGATCTGCTTACTGGTTGGAGCTTCTAGGGAAGGAAGAGGTGAGGAATTTTGCAAACCAGCGGGGGGATTCGCTATGGAAACAAATTTGGCATGATGGGTGGAGTCCCAAGACAACACACTTTCTGTGGAGGGAAAGTACGTGCAGTCTAGCGACACGGGGGTGCCTTTTTGACAGACACTGCATGGAAGACGGTGCATGGATGCTATGTGGGGCTTAGAAGGAAACGATTCCCCACATGCTCTTCCGCTGCCCTAGTGCGGTAGAAGTGTGGGAGCAGACGTCAAGTGAAGTACAAACGTGGGCAAACGACGCTAGTGATGAAGACATCATCTCATCCTTGACAGCAGCGTTGGAGGGTAGGCCAGCACACAAATATGAACTAATAGTGGCGGACATGTAGACAGAATGGAAAGTAAGGTGCACTCAGATCTTCCAAAGCAACGAGGTGCGCAACGGATACCTACTGCATGGATCATTGACGACGGTGTGTTAGGCTGGCAATGGGCATAAATAGAGGAGGGGCGGGTTAGGCCGACGAGGAGGCGTGCATGATACACGACGCGGGGGTGACGGGTTGCAGCAATATGAGGGGGGGTTGACGGAATCCAAAAAACGATGCATGGGCAGGATAGGAGCGTTAGGAGAGGAAGCAGGTGCCCCGAGGGCCAGTAGGTGGGGAGAGTGGCAGCTGACGCTCACCAGGATGAAGACTGGGGGAACACCAATGAGACGCCAGATGAACGATGCATGTGGAGGAAGCCAGTGTATGGGAAAATTAAGATCAACGTGGACGGCTCGGTGGGTGAGGATGAAGGAGCGGGCACTGGTCTGGGTGCTAGGGATGAGAATGGACGTTTGGTGGGTATAGCGGGGAAGAAAATCAACCAAGGGATGGGAGTAGCCATCACCGAAATGCTAGCTGCGAGAGAAGCACTACTTTGGGAAAAGGAAGCGGGATATGACAAAATAGAAGTAGAGACAGACTCTCTAGAATCAGTTCAAGCATGCACCAGTAAGAAGCCACGGCAGGACTACCTAGGAGCGATTGCTGAAGACTTTAAAGTACTACAATATCAGTTTACTGCTTGTAGTTTTCTTTATGTTAATCGTAGGTGTAATAGGGTTGCCCATGAGGTAGCCAATCTAGCTCGTAGAGGTCAAGTAGATAGTTTTTCCTTTACGCATTCTTTTCCTTCAAACCTGTTAGCTCTTGTGAACCTTGATTTATTTAGCTAATATAAGTTGTGTCGGGGAGCCCACCTTGGGTTCTTCGTCCCCCTCTAAAAAAAACTATTGTATATAAGTCATTGTCATACCTAAGTACTATATCATTTGTCCTTCTGATTATACTCAAATCTCTTCTTTTAGTATAATACTAATTAATTGGATATAATTAGGGCTACATGCAATTAATCTACTAAGATATATGGTTGTACTATCCATACACCAACACATATACATGTTATTGTGAATTGTAATGGGTCAACATTGTAGGGTATTCATATGATTAAGTTCTATATATAATGATGTCTAGTAATCACATTAATTAGTAACTAAAGATTGTCATTAGTATGTGTTAATAGCTAAATCATAAAGAGGTGAAGACACTGACCGTTAGGCTTAGATGTTATATGATCAGATGATGTTAATCTTAGATGATTCGGCTCCAAGTCTTCTCCATCTAGGACGGCCCTTATCTGACACATGGATTTAGATCTCCATGTTATGAACATTTTTTGAAGAAGGAGATAGGACAACATGTTATAAGCTTGTTTTAGGACTCCGGTTTAGGCTGAAGGGATCCAAGATGGTCGAGAGTTAGGTTGCACATTGGTATGCACTTATGTAGGTCATATTGAATGTCATCATGATAATGGATAAGAAGTTGTTGGTTGCTACTGATTAGGCTGTGGGGCTACTAAATCTAGAGAAGTTGGATAGAGGCCCTGGGTGGCACTGCTTGGAGGCTTGGGGTAGAGGCTATGTGGTTTTCTTACTACCATGCCCACTTGGCTGGTAGTGTCGAGATGCGGCACTAGGTCTACAGTTTTTGCCAAAGAGGCTAGCAAAGTTGGTAAGAGGGATTCTCTCCTTCAAACCCTTGGTCATTTGCGGTGAATAGGATGACTCTTAGGTTATGGAGAAGGTGTGGTGATTTGGTGGGAGGTTTTGGATAAGATGGTACACTAGAGAAAACCAATCTAGAGGTGATTAATATAAAAGAAGAAGGGACAACGGTCCATATGTAACAAGATCCATTGCTCTGACTCCTTCTAGCCTCTCATGGGGTCTTCTAGGGGAAACCACCACTGTTCCAGTAGCTTCTTTGCCTGGTGACAATGTTGGATGTGGTTAGGAAGTCTACAGTTAGGGAAAGGAAAGTGGAAGATTTGTGGCCTGGCCATTGGATCCAATGGTGACTGCTTGCGATGGTGGTAGTTTTTAAGGTAGGAAGATGGAAGGGACAGGCATGGTGATGAGGAAACTCAAGAGTTGGAGGTGGTGTTCAACGCCTAACATGTCAGCACAAGCATGGGGCAAGGAAGATCTTCTAGGGTCAAAGAGAAAATTGTTAATGAAGGAAGGCGGTGAGGGAAGGATACAGGAGGGTAAATAAGGGAAGAACAAAGAGTAATGGAGGGGAAAGTGGAGAGGAAGAGAAAGAGAAGATCAGGAAGGTAGGGGAAAGAATGGAGCAGTAGAGGGAATAAGGCACAACTACTTGTGGCAGCATTGTGTAGGCAATATGGGGATCAAATGGGAAGGGAACATACTCCCCATTCCAAGAGATAAGTTTGAAACTTACTATTTAAATGATTTACTAAATATATTTTCATGTTTTAAACTTCAATGAATTAATATAGGTCGTAAACAATGGTCAACTGATTTGAAATTTTCTGAATGATCTCATTCAAAAAGGGGCCTAGGATAAAAGAGAGTTAATTTAAATTATTGGATTTGTGTATGTTACATAACATGTGTATTTGATATGAATTATTTACACATAGGGATTACAAATATGATATGTTGTTGTTGCACCTAAGAATTAATGATACATTAGGATAACCGATATGGTGTGTTGTAATCTCACCTAAGAACTAACTACAATGAATTGATATGTATAACCTAAATCAGCTTGAAAAGATCTGAAATTGTTACATTTACCTAAATTTTAAACTATAAATCCTAATTTAGACACATTTCTTGTTGGCCTAGAAACCCATCTAAGATTTACTCAATATGCATAAATCTTGGAGAGTCCCTGATTTGAAACTATTCTTGAACACTTTAATATCACATAGGATGTAAGTATATTATGTGTATTTGGTCTCAAATTTGTTTCCTCAATACTTCCTCATTTGTTCTCGAAGTTCATATGTAGGTGGGTATTTTCCCATATACATTGATGTATTTGGAAAACTATAGGGAAATGATACTGAAGTGTTCTTGAAAACTGATTACACATTACACACATACTAGTGAGATTGATTTTTCAAGAATGGGATAGGTGGTACACATTCATCACTAAACCCTAAACCCTAGATGATAAACCATAATATGTGAACACCTAATTTAATACTCATTTTATTTGTGATTATAGAATGGATCAATCATGGATATCCATTTTAAATCTTTGCATTCTGAAGTTTATTATTGGTATTGATCAATTTATAAGATTTTTGGAGGAGAATAGGAAATGACCTGGAGACAGTCTCTATTTTCCATGTAGGAATTGCAGTAACAACTTGAAAGTTGACATTGTTAATGAAATCAAATGTTATGTCATGTGCAATGATATTGTACATGGATATACACAATGGTACTAGTATGGAGAGATTCCTACTATGAGATTAGTAGGTATCAGTAGAAGTACTTGTGTTGAAGAAGAAATTACCAATAAAGTTGATGTGAACAAACCAATTCCGATAACCATGGTTGATGCAATGTTTGATAGTTGTGGAGTAAATATTATTGATCCACCTTCCTTATTTAGAAACATTGCACATGATTTTGAGAGAATGTTATGCTTAGGTTGTACTAAATTTACAAAGTTGAGTGTTGTGTTTAGACTGTATACTCTAAAAGCTAACAAAAGATGGAGAAATAAATGTTTCATGTCTATGTTGTCTTTGCTGGAAAAAATTCTTCATGAAGGAAATGATCTTCTGATCTCAACATATAAAACAAAGCATATGTGGTTCCGAATGGAAATGGAGACTAAGAAGATACATGCATGCCTGAATGACTATGTTATTTTAAAAGGACTATATCAATATGAAAGATTGTTCAAATTATGGGGTGTCAAGGTACAAAATGATGACTTTGGGTTAGGCAAAAATTGACTCTCCTTCTAAGGTGATGTGGTATCTACCTATAATACCATGGTTTCAATGCTTGTTTTCCAATACTATGGATATGCAAAATTTATCTTGGCATACAGAGGTAAGAATAACAATGATGGGATCCTATGATATCCTTCTAATTCCCCATACTAAAAGAAAAATAATTTATTATACCGTGAATTTGGTGAAAAAGTCAGAAATCTAAGAGTTGGGCTTTGTACCAATGGGATGAATCCCCACAACACATTAAGAAGAGAACATAGTACTTGTCATTTTGTGATGGTTATATACATTCTTCTTCCCCAATTGTGTATGAAAAATAAGTACTCATGTTGTCCTTGTAAATATTGAAGCTTTCTTCCAAGTACATCATTACCAAAGGTTGCACAAAGCATTCAATGGATCAACTAAGGAATAAAGTGCCCCTAAATCTGTATTTGGGGAGGATGTTTATGAAAAAGTAAAAGACATTTTCATTGCATTTGGTAAGGCATCAAAATGTACTATTCCCACACAGAGTGAAAAATCATTTTCAAGAAGAGGTCAACATTCTAGGATCCTTGTTATAAGATTTATTTGATAATTAGGCATTGTACCAATGTCATGCATGTTGAAAAAATGTATATGATAGATACAATGGTATTCTATTGAGTATACCAGGTAACACTAAAGACAACATCAAATCCAGAATGGACCTACATGAAATGGGTATAAGGAAAGAATTAACAATAGAAGTTAGCAATGATCAAAAAACGTATTTACATCCTACTTATTACATTTTGTCTAGACAGGAGAAGAGAACTTTATGCAAATGCTTGCTTAATGTTATGGTACCACATCAATACTATTTGAATATTTGTAGATTAGTATTAATCAAGGATCTAAATCTGATAGGTCTTAGATCTCATGATTGTCATACTCTAAAGCAAAAAATATTGCATGTGGCTATTCAATCTATACTGCTAAAGAATCTAAAGTTTGCGATCACCAGGATTTGTTTATTCTTTAACACTCTATGTAGTAAATTTAATGATTCTAAGAATGTTGATAAATTTTAAAGAAAAGTGGTCATTACCCTTTGCCATTTTGACATGTAATTTCCTCCTTGATTCTTTGATATCATGGTACATCTTGTTGTCCATTTGAGTAGGAAAGTAAAAATTTTGGATCTGCTTTTCTCACATTGGATTTATCCTTTTGAATGGTACATAAATGTTTTTAAAAGTGATGTTTGAAACCGTTATTGGTTTGAAGGGAGTATTATTGAGAGTTTTGTAGCTAGGGAGGTTATAGAATTTTGCAATGACTTTCTGAGTTGTATGAAGTTGCTGCCAATAAAAAGAATATTGATGCTTATTCCAACAAAGGGAGTTTAGGAGAACAAATGAAAGTGATCAACCAAGATTTGGGCATAAGAAGACTTGTATCTTTATTTCAACATCGACAAAGTGCATATATATCACCAAACATACCAAATTTACCAAGACAAAATATCCACAATACATTTTAATGTGGCTTTCTATAGAGTATAACATGACTTTTATTTGGTGGTTTGAAGATAAAATCGTTTGTCAATTATCTCAACACCAAATAATTTTCTAAAAATATTAAACCTTGCCTTCAAACCAAAAAATGAATGATATATTTTACAATGGGTTCGACATAAATAGATTTTTGTATTACACAAAATGTCAAGATGATAAGAGTCTCATCTAAAATAGTGAGGTCACCCTTCAAGCATCTTCATTGTATTTTTCTAGTGTGAAGGATAAGAGTCCACATGAAGCTAAAATATCTTACTATAGTGTCATTGAAGACTTATGGGAGTTAGACTGCATATGTTTTAGAGTTTCTATCTTAGGTTGATTACAATAAGGGAGTTGTAGTTGATGAATTAGACTTCCTTTTAATGAATTTTTAGTGATTGTTGATAAGGGTAAACCATTCATAATGGCATCACAAATGAGCAAGTATTTTATATCAATGATCCTATAAATAAAAAATGTTCTATCATTTTTCATGGGAAAATATGGTTCATTGAAGATCCTATAGATGAAGAATAGCAGACAAGTATGATGACTCCAATCCTTTCACAGTTGGCTTGCAAGTATATATGTTGAAGCTAACACTGACTTATATATGCATGGAGATAACACAAAAGATATATTGATTGATCAACAATCCAACCATATATACAGTTAAAAATGTTTCATATGCTACAAGCATATATTAAATTCTTTATCACTTATATTTCATTATTTTTTAATTTTAGATGAAGAATAGCAGACAAGTATGATTACTCCAGTCCTTTCATAGTTGGCTTGCAAGTATATATGTTGAAGCTAACACTGACTTATATATGAATGGAGATAACACAAAAGATATATTGATTGATCAACAATCCAACCATATATACAGTTAAAAATGTTTCATATGCTACATTCATATATTACATTCTTTATCACTTATATTTCATTATTTTTTAATTTTTTGATAGTGAATGACCGCGAGGATGGGCACCGTAAGGATGAATACCTAGATGATGTGCACCATGATGGTGAGTCCAATGTAAGTCATATTGTTTTATTACATTGATGTGCACTTTACATTCTCTATCACAATTAGATAAGCTATATTTTTTAATCACTTATATGCTCTTCATGCCGATTTATGATGAGAAGCCTGAGGATGTGCACCATGAGGATCTTTTTGGGTCTTCTGAGGAGAAGAATGATCATGCATGTAAAAGAGGCATCATTTTGATGAACAAGTTAGTACCGCAAAGATACAAAGGTCCAAAATTGGCCATTAACTTTGATAAAACAAGAAATCCTATTGGGAATAATCATAGTTCTTTTAGATAATATATAGGGGTTATTACCTGTAGAAAAATGGATATAACAATATATCTTGGCATAAAGTTTATCATTCCATTAAAGACATCATATGGAAGGACATAGCTGTGAGATATTCTATGTTTTAAAGATATTCATAATATCAACAGTAAAAATATACCATTAATTATATATGAACTTACTTAGAGCATATTTGACCTTAATAAAAAAATGACATTGTAAGAATATGTTGTAATGATGTGGGAGGATATTGATAAATTATAGGACAAAAATATGACAAGAGAATACATAATGAGTGATAAGAAGAAGAAGCCTGCAACCAAGAAATAGACCTATCTTGATAAGAATGTGTGGGAAGCCCTTTTTGCTTCAATACAAACCAATGAAAATTTAAGGTATTAAGCCTCCTTTCAAATAAATTCTTATGATTAAACAGATGAATTAAATGTATTATGTAATTATCATATATTTTGAATTAACCAAGCTTTATATGACACTAAAAAAGATAGGTCTAAAAATAATATGCATGAGCGTAAGTTGTATTGAGATGGTTATGCCTTCCATCTCTAAGAGAGAGAGTATCTTCTTCTAAGAATCCTACTCTTAGGTCTCCTAAGTCTTCTACTACTCCTGCATGTTTACAATACCACAAGGAGTGGATAGATGCATGGATAAGCCACTCTAGAGATATACCCAACCCCACAACTGTTTAGGTGACTAAAAAATGATACACTTCAACTCTCAGAGTGCATGTTCATTTTTGACCTTGATTGTTTTGTTTTATTGACCAATGTTGTTGATGATGATTAGCGAGAGTTTCATGAGAAAGAAAATAAGTGAAGTTCATCCCCAAGAGCCAAAGGAATGAATTAATGGTTTATCTGGGTACCATAGAACATGTGGTCTATGTTAGGGCTAATAGGGCCGGTGTAGGTATAAGATTCTTTTTGGCACATCAGAGAAAAAGCACAAATTTGTCAAGAAAGGTGGATTGTCATAAGGGGAGGTAAGAGACATGACTGTAATGAGAATAGAAGAAACAATGAGATAGTTGGAGGCTTCTCAATCTCAACCTCCTCATATAGTACCTCTGTCGCACCACTCTTCTTCCCGGTGAACCCTCCTTACATAGAGGTCCTTAGAAGTAATTCCATGGATTCACCAGGCACACCCGATGTAAGTTTTTGTGATATAATAGTCTTTTAGGTGAATTTGTAATATGTTGTGTCTGGGTATATATAACACTATATACAAAGTCATAGATTTTGAGGTCAAGGCATCCTATATTACTAGAACCTAACTTTTACATTATTGCATAGGGCAACACTTTCCCACCCTTCCAAGTGACACAATTCATGGTGTTCCAATGCGCGACAATGCATTTGGTGTGACTATCATCATTGTCTACCCAATCTAGAGATAGACACCACTGCCATATAGCTACCCTGAGCATGTCACGATAGGAGATGCAGAATGTAGTGTGGTTGTGTGGCCCAAAGTTGTAGTTATCTATGATAATATATGATAAATTTACATTGCATTTGTATTTGTGATTCTTTTCTATTTATGAATATAATTGACAACCGATATTAGAATACATGCAGATGATAGTACCTAAGAAGCTCCCTATAGTTACTCCTTCAATTCCTATTGAATTACCTAATTGGATTTCATGTGACCTATTTGAATCTCTAGGTCCTAAGTGTAGGTGGTTGGAACTATAGTTTCACATTTTAAGAGAAGTGTCGACTAAAATGGTTTGTATCCAGGAGGATGTTACAGGTGAAGAACACGATACTAGTGTATTGTTGCATATTTTTTGGAGATTTTACTTGTGATTTGTTGAATATAAATGTGATAAAATTTTGGATAAATACCCAACATATATGCGATTTGTTGTCTTATATATTATTACCATACATATATGTTTTGCAGCTACTTATATACGGTGTGGGGAAAATTCACATTAACCAATATGGTATTTCTAGTTCCATCAGTGATTAGTCATGTACATAAATACCCAACAACTTTTAGTGATTATTTCTCTATCATACTTAATATTTTGGATTGTTGGAATGAGTGTGATTGTAAATTCTTTTATTTTTAAGTTAGTTTCACACACTTTGCTTATAGGTTTGACTTATGAATTATATTTCATTGTGGAATTTGAGTTTTCTTTTGTTTGCCTTCTTTTCACTCAGTAATAAGCATCGAGATTTTTGGTAATTGTTTTCAAGACGCTAACTACATATTATCTAGATCATGTGGGTAGAAAAATAGAGAGTGGGGGACATGAAATGCAAATGTCTTTAGTAGCGTAAGAATTTTTTTTATATCTATCAACATATATTAATGTCTGCATCATTATATGTCTATTTTGAAATTTAATTAAATGCATTACTTTAACTTATAGGGGTATAAAATAACTCAATTGACTAGATAAAAGGTATATAAACTTGCAAGAATGTTAAGGTAGTTCCCTATCACAAATGTATATATATGCCAACTATGCTTACTTTTATTTATAAATGTTTCTCATAACTACAAAACTTAGTGCCCAATACATGATAATAATTGGGCATGCAGACACTACATGATGTGGTATATGGACCTAATTGTCAAATTAACGACACTAGATATCTAAAGTATATAAAAATAATCTATATAATCTTGAATCATAAGTAAATGGTCTCACTTGATAATATATAAAAAAAATCAAGCTCTTAAATTATTTCATTTTATTTATAGTTGTTTGACCCAACAGAGCCCTATATAAAAGTAGATCTATGCAAGAGATGAGAAGAGTGTACACATTGCTTCGTTAATGAAATCAACTTTACATTTGATTGGGATAATGTGAGTTGTATAAAAATTGATGTCATTATTTTATATATACATGTGATAGTTATGCCTTTTTACAACTTCAAATTTGATTCAAGTGAATTATCAAGGCATATGTGAAATGATGTATGTATATAAGTATATGTGCGTGAATGAATGTAAAGTGGAATGAATGTCATGAAAATTGAATTTTTACATGAGATCAGAATGAAATTTGAGAATCATATTACTTGTGTCTTTTCTGAGTTAATTATTTGCATGAGAACATTATTAAGTGTCGATGAAAATAGAAATGCATGTGTGTGAATGAATTGTGTAGATGTGGACTCTTGTATGTATTTGTTATTGTAATTTTTAGAAGTATGCTGGTATGTTGTTAAGATTAGCATAGGATTGAACATCCAGTTCTAAATGAACTACAGATTTTACATTTTACTGAATAGCCTGACAACATGCATGCAGACCTGTTATAGGAAAAAACATACATGTGGTGGCGGTTGTTGTGAAAATGCTGATGATGTAGTGCATTGTCAATTTTCCATTAAAAAATCCACACCACAACTTCCCTTATCAATTAAAATTTTAACTGATAAGTTCGTACAACATCGATTACTTTATACAAATCAGTGACTATGATTTGATCTTTAGTGTCAGTTTCTTTGTTTAGAACCAAAGATACAAATCTTGAACGTCAATTCTTTTTCTATTGATTCGACGACTATAATCCCATAATAATCTTATAATTGTTGTTGATACCGCTCTTTATTGTCT
Source organism: Alisma plantago-aquatica (assembly GCA_963693085.1). Taxonomy (NCBI): domain Eukaryota; kingdom Viridiplantae; phylum Streptophyta; class Magnoliopsida; order Alismatales; family Alismataceae; genus Alisma; species Alisma plantago-aquatica. Next base: position 359,223,076 of record OY856415.1, on the reverse strand, counting down.
ATTTCTATTTTCATAGCAATCAAAACTACCTCTATGTCATTGAGTTTAGCTTACTCTTGAAATGAGTGAGAAGGACTTTAGTTGTAGTGTTTCCCACTTAGAAGTCGGTACAAAATTGACATTATTGGTCTGATATAAATGAGGCTATAGGTGGTATATGTACTAGTGAGAAGTGAATTCTTGATTGTTTTTTACATGGGTGTTATCATCCTAAACCTCTTTATTTGAACACAAATTGATGCACATGAAGTTTAGTTCACTAATAAGTCAACACCATGTTATATGGGATAGACTCAAACCTATATGGTATGTTGGGTAATGTGCATTATCATAGATTTTTAATCATTCCAGCACATGACATATGTTAATTATAAATTCTAGTATTTCTTTTAACGTAATTAGTATTAACATAAAAATGTTTTATTTTACAATACCCCTATCATTCTTATTATAAAGAAATGTAAGGTATACATCACTTATCAATTGCACTTATATGTAACGATCCAATTTCAATTAATCCATTTAAATTGATCTCTATGTCATAATTGATCTCACTAAATTATAAGCTTATTCATGCATTACATATAAGATTGACTGGAATTGAAGATAAAACACATCTAACATGAGTTCCCCTCAAATCCCTGGGATAGGTCATAAAAAATGGTTGTTACTTATATCAACATTTTAAGCCTATTTTTGGTCTAAAATCAAATTCAAGATACAATGTCAAAACTTAGGTGTTTCATACCTTAAGAGGATTTGTTGAGAGCATGTGTGCTTGATTGGGGTGGATCATGGGAGCAGTAATTGCCCTTCATTGAAATTGTTATAATAATAGTTACCAAGCCACTATCGAGATGACTCTGTGCGAAACTCTTTATGGGAGGCTGTTTCAGTCACCTCTCCATTGGGATGATGTCGGTGAGAGGATCTTGTTGAGGTTAGAAGAACTATAGTTGTATGTCGATAAAGTTGCTTTGATCAAGAAGATGCTGAAGAGGGCCCATGATCGACAGGAGTCGTATGTTGATGCAAAGCAGACTGACTTGCATTTCACTGTGGGTGAACATGTGTTTATGAAAATCCTACCCCTATGAGTTGTAGCTAGGTATAGAGGAAAAATGAGTCCTCGATACGTCAGTTCGATTGAAATTCCTAAACGGATTTCTAAAGATGTTTATCATTTAGAATTACCCCTATATTAGAGTATGATACATGATGTGTTCCATGTGTCCAATCTAAAAGCACCATGTGAAGGATCCTAGTCATGTGTTGAGCATTGAGCCTACTAAACTCCAAGGGAGGCTAACATACCCTAAGTCACCTGTGAGGGTATTGGATACCAAGGTGAGAGAGATAAAGAGTGAAAAGATAGAGATGGTAATGGTTCTTTGGAGGCATCATGAAGAGGATGAAGCCACATGGGAGCTAAAGTTGGATATAGAAAAGTCCCATACTGAATAGTTTGTATGATTAGTCAAATTTTGAGGAGAAAATTCCTATATGAGGATAAGGACGTTATAGCCTAGTTTTCCTCATGTAATTATATAATTGAAATGCCATTATTTGAATAGATGAGACATATTAGAAATTGGGTGTGCTTTGTTTGAAAGTACTACATTCTTTTGCAAAATTTCTCTTTGTTATGAATTTTGTGATTTCTACTATTTTATTAAACCTATACTGAGCAAAAAGTACAAGAAAATAGATAATAACTAAAATATATTTGTGAGAATGATGTGGAATTCCTTAGTGGCTGTTGTTGGGGGGAGGAGGTGGCACCTCGACACCCTCCTCCCCCTGGCCCCAAAACCACGACAAGGTGCAGACTGAAGCTGGAGTGCATCTCTGGAGAAAAGGGTGCTGGTGAGGTTGAATCGCAGGAGCCTCCTTTGTCTGGCCTGGGTTGAAGGAAAGGCGTGATGCACCGATTTGGTTAAGGTTCTAATCATGGTTTGGCACTCAACCAAGTCGACTCCCTTCCGCTCAAGTATGGCAGATGGAGAAGGTTTTACCCATCCAGATCTGCGACCTATGCGGCTACTCCGACAGTAGGTGTTCGAAGGGGTGGCTTGCCCCTTCCTCACTTGTGCCTTCTCTCCATTGGTCGGGGCAGTGATGACGCCCTAGATCTCAACCTTGACGTGGAGTTGTTGGCGCCTCATCGCGGGGTTGACTGGCATCCACGTCCAGCTCGCTTTGGCTCACGTCGATGACGCTGGCAGTGGGTGGACTTCCAGATGGGACACTTGGGTGTGCCCTCTTCCTCCACCTAGTGGTGCTTCCCATAGCCACAGTCCAATACCCCCTGGCATCGACCTCCCGCTAGTCTACAGAGGGTTGAAGGTATCTTTGGCCACAAGCTGGATCCTAGAGGGGTGGATGTGATGCCCCCACAGTTTTCCAAGGTGGTTGGGATTCTTGTTGAATGGCCAGGTCCCCTCCACAAGGTAGTTCGTCTGCACTAGGTTCTCCTTGGGAAAGCCCCAATTTCTCCTGGTTGCTTTGAAGTGGCTAGGCCCCGACACTAGGGTGCTGCTTTGACATCGATTTCACTCGGTTGCACCTGGAGGGTTTCCGCTTCCCGACCCAGACTCCTGATCTACACCTGGTCCTGGGTTGGAATGGAGGTGGTTAGACTCTTCTCTTCTTCCCCCGATAGCTCATCTCCTTCTGTGTGTTAGGTACGCCCCGAGGGTGTTCATTGGAATGCCTTTTAGGCGTTTGATGTTGGGTTGTTGGGCTAGGATCATTGTAGATCAACAACAGTGTCGTTGGCAGGAATGGAAACGCAATGGAACCCCTAATATTGACTCATCACCACACTTTGTGGGTATTCTTATTGGTAGAGGGTGTTGTGTTAAGTTGATGGAGTGACTTTGTTGTTTGTATTCTTGCTACTACCTGCTGTAGATAGCTCTAGTTAAGCTACTCTGGCCTGTCCAATTTTTGGTTTAGTTTATTGTCATGGGGTTTCGTGGATGCTCCCCGTAAGGAACCTAGATTTTTGAGACCTGGAAAAGTCTGAAGCTTTGAGAATTGCCTTCAAGCAGGACAAAGGGTGGTTTCTCTTGGGAAAGTAGGTCTTACCATTTGTGGGTGTGCAGACGTATGTAATTGATGCTTGTACAAGGCCTCATCTGTTTGGAATGTTTAGAGTTAGTTCGATAAGCTTGATAGATTTTTTTAGTGTGTTGATTTTTTCCCTAGTGATCTATTCTCCTCCTGTGTGGGGTAAGAGCTTTAGTTGATTTTCCTATTCCTAGTCAGTCATGTAATGGGGTATTTATGCCCAAAGTTTTTGGTATCATAGCAACACATATTTTTGACTGACCAAAAGAGAATGATGTGGAATTCTCTAGAAAATGGTATGCATGACCACTAGTAATTGGATTTCGGTTTCACATGGTTACTAATAAGAAAAATAATCATAATAAAGAAAATAGAAAGAAAGAATTTGGAGAAAAGGATATTTTATGAGTTAATGGTATTGTATTAAATAGTGTTTAAAAAGAACAAGTTTTGGTGATTCCAGCCACTAAATATAAATTGGGAAAAGTTTTAATGAATTGTTATGGAATGAGGATAATTGGTATACCATGGAGAGAGATAAGAACATCCTATATTTGTAGTCATGAACTCCTTCTTAATGGTTTAAGGACCAAATCATTTAATGTACATCTTATGGAGATATGACTCCCTGTATGGCTTTTAGTTTCCAAAACCAAGTCTTAGTAAGAAAGAGGGGTTTCCTTTCATGGATTATGGTTTATAAAATAAAAACTAAGAATTTCTAAGAGGAGGGATATAATCCTTCCTAATTGGTTTTAAAGGAGATATCTTTAGGAAAGGAAGCATATACGGTTTTAGTAGGTCAAGGAGAAATGAGAGAGAGAACACGTAAAAGATCACCTATATATATATATATATATATATATGTGTGTGTGTGTGTGTGTCCACATGATGCTAGAAGAAGACAAAAATGGTCTTTCTGCCATAACCTTCTCATCCTCTCCACCATTCTTCCCTTAAAACTAAAGCATCTATCTAGCTTATATATAAGGACCACAGCTATAGATGGCAAACCATAGTAAACAACAATAGCAGATCTTCAGCTGGAACTCCTCTCTAACACACCACTCTGGAGAGAGAGGAGACGAAAAGAGGGACCGTCTAGGACTATACTAGGACTTCTCATCTCTGACAGATCAAGAAGAGGGACTCCTATTTTCTTCCACCTATTTGGCATCTACTTTGAGTATGGGTGACGAGTGAGACCAACTGATGGTCTAGCCATACAGGGGGAGGGTGGAAGCCATGACTGGAGCCTTCACCCTGCCAATGCTATAAGGATCGGTGACAGTCAGCCAAACACGATCATACAGGGCAAGCGCAGCTTGAAAGGGAAGCCTTGAACCCTTACCTTCTTTGGGCTTGCACAGCTGAGCGGATAGGGAGTTATAGTCACAACGGGAGTTGGGAGAGGATAGTGCTCGAGTGGCCTCTATCCTTGTAGAGGTGAGGAACTACAACTTCAGCTAATAATTTGTTTCCCCTACATGCATGAGCAGGACATGAGAGCAAAGGAGTATTCTCTCTAAATTCTGAGCCAACCCGACTACAAAAAATAAAAGGTAACAAGTGCCGACCTGGAACTTTTAGTTTGGCCATATTAAGTGTTATATTGTGAAACTGATAGAAAATAATCTGTAACTTCAAATAAGGCATGTTATATATGAATCTTACCCTAGAAAAATATGAGGAATGCAATAAAAAATATAATCATGACCTAGTTATGCCCCTAATTCAAAAATTATCCAAAGTTGATATCTTTATTGGGCAAAATGAATTAAAATATTTATTTCTAGATTTTGATGATCTTAATGCGTTCAATTGATCTTGATAATAAAAGATTGATCTTTTATGGATAAAAAGGCAATTTAGAACTTATGTGAACTTAACAACCCCTGATTTGGATAATTAGGGTTTCCTTGAGATTAAAGGTGCAATTAATGATTAGGGTTTGTCAAACCAAAGGTCATGAAAAGTGGAAACTAGGGTTAGGAAAGAAAAACCCTAATGAAATCATAACTTGAGATCCAAGTCAGTCTTAGTGATGTATTTGGATAAAATAATGATACATGGGTGTATTGCTTTAACTTTCAGGATAATTACTTATTTGTTTATTTAATTATTCTTGATTTCTCTTGCTTGGACATCAAGAACACCTGATCAAGGTATGTGATTACGTATATGAATAACCGCTTTAGTTTCCTGGTGTTTTTTGAGGTTTTTCCAGATTGCTTGAAATTAAATGTTTGGATGGTATTTATTTCCTGTAATATATAAAGTCACTATGGCTATCACAATTTTATGCTTATAACTTGCTCAAACCCTCATATCAACTCTAGAAATTTGAGAATGGAAAGACATATAAAGTCATGGTGATGACTAAAGACCAGACCCCATAATAGGAAGGTTAGACTAGGCCCTAGATTGGGAATTCATAAGAGGTCATGCCCCAGATTGGAAAGACCTACATGTCACCTAGCTCCAGATTGAGAGGTGGCCTAAAGTTCGCTACAAGGAAAAAATCCTAAGAGAGGGTATACTAGAGGTTGAGTAAAAACAATTGAGAAGTTATGAAGAAAATGATAAATTTTGTTTTTGTAACAATAGTTGTTGTGATTACGTTGTTACAAATAGATGCAAACATTTTGGTTCCTCCCCATACTAGTATAACTCATTATACAGACTGACTATTTCATTTGTCGGCGTTTTAGAATAATCTGATTTTATTGCTACAAGTTTAATGGAAAGAGGGCTCTCATGAAGAAGGCATCAAACAAACAAGAACTAATGTAACCTCTGGAGGATTTAGTTAGTTTTATTTCATGTTTTTAGAGAAACCATATTATGGAATTCCTTTGTGAAAAATTAATCTTATACAAACTCATTCCTATTTAGTAAACATTTGTTAATTAAATTTGATTATTTGTCAAATGTTCGACCCTGCATTATTTATGATGGTTGTGATAGAGTGAGTTTTTACTTATATTTTCTCTCTCCTATGATTTTTTTATTTCTAATAATACCCTCAACCCTCTCCCTTAATTAATTGATTAAAAGTGATTATTTACTTCATAAAAATCCAAACCCTAATTGCATAGTAGATGAAATCAATGTATTAGGGTACAAGGTCAATTTATATAACAAACATTCAAGTTTGACACACAATTTTATACCATAGTAGGGTAATGACATCTTGAATCTCCACCTAAAATTTCATTACAATTGGATGAACCAATTAGGAGTTATGAGCAATTGAAATTGATGTACATTATTTCATTTATTTCACGCTAAGGCCTAAGTTTTTGTTATTCGATCAATATAAGTACTTTTATTTCATGTCACACACCTGGGACATGGATCACAATCTGTGGGGTTTGATTCTGCCATTGAAGGAATGATCGGATGACTAACAAGTCATCTCCTACCCCTGTCTTTCTCGACCCCCCTCTCAAAAACTTGAGCTCCAGGTCACGTGTCCTCTAGCATTATCCTTTCGCTTATTCACAATTCTAGAAGATAAAGATCCTTTCCTACAAAAAAACAAGCCCAACAAACCATATCTCGAGCCCCCTCACCCTTGGAGCAAATCCCAACAAGCCCTATCTCGAGCCCCCTCACCCTTGGAGCAGCGAGAACCAACTCCCTTATCCTCTTCGTTCTCACTCCGGCGGTGGCCATTGAAACCCAGACTTGTGCTACCCCTAAATCTACCATGAGGGTCTATATAAGACCTCCAAAGGGTCACTACCACCCCCCTTTACCTTCAATCCATACTCTTGAGCCTGCTCGTGACCTTAAGGCCCCCAATCGACCTTCGTGGTTGGTAGCTTGACCTGCGGTGCAGACGCACTACCCATCTTGGGTGTTCCCTCTCGTCGTCTTCTTCTTCCAAATTGCCACCTGGTATCACACTGTGAAGACGTGGTGATCTTGGGCGGAACCCTCACTGATGGATCCAAAGCCCCAGCCCTCGAGCTGTGTTGGCACCGGCGAGCTACTCCATCGAAAGTTCTTGACCTCATGCGAGGGTCGGAGCTAGAGAGGAAACCTTGACCACTGGTCCAGGGAGGAGAACCGGGTCCAAGACCTAGCCAACCCAGGGATCGAACTGACCCGAGATCAGTGAGTCACACCTCATCTTAGGACCAATTGTGATCATCCATCAAAGCATCAATGATCCATGATGTTCCACCATCAAGGTATTTCTGACCCTCTCTCATGAATAATCAATTAAATACCCCTATCCTATTTAAATCATATAAAATCCATCGTAACTCCAAAAATATTTATATTATATACCATTTTTATTATAAAAATGTGATATTTTCAAATAAAATACCCCCAAAACCTAGATCCGACTCATTTTCCAAAAGTACTAGCTTAGGGCATTATGTTTATACTTATGTAAATTAATCAAGTAATAATGGTTATTATTTGATGAAATCTGATTCCTTGAGAAGACTAAACCCTAATAGTGCCCTACATGATTAGGGTTTCGAACCATATGTTGATAGGGCACTATTAGGGTTTAGGCTTCTCAAGGGATTGGATTTCATCAAATAATAACCATTATTACTTGATTAATTTACATAAGTATAAACATTATGCCCTAAGCTAGTAATTTTTAAAAATGAGTTGGATCTAGGTCCTGGGGGTATTTTATTTGAAAAGATCGCATTTTTCTGATGAAAATGGTATATAATATTAATATTTTTGGAGTTACGATGGATTTTCTATGATTTAAATAGGATAGGGGTATTTAATTGATTATTCATGAGAGAGGGTTTGAAATACCTTTATGGTGGAAAATCGTGGACCGTTGATGCTTTGATGGACGATCACAATTGGTCCTATGATGAGGCGCAACTCGCTGATCTCGGGTTGGTTCGATCCCTGGGTTGGTTGGGTCTTGTACCCAGTTCTCCTCCCTAGACCTGTGGTCAAGGTTTCCTCTCTAGCTTTGACCCTCGCACGAGGTCAAGAACTTGTGACAGAGTAGCTCGCCGTGCCAACACGGCTTGGGGGTTAGGGATTTGGATCCGTCAGTGAGGGTGCTACCCAAGATCACCATGTCTTCATGGTGTGATAGTAGGTGGAAATTTGGAGGAAGAAGACGATGAGAGGGAACGCCTAAGATTGGCCCATAACCCATAGGTCCCAGGTTCACACATCATGGTCACATAAACTTCATTCACCCTATTGTGAGTCTAGGGTAGTCCTTGAGTTATGGATGTGAAGGGTGGAGGTGTCTAGGATAGCATCTTCCATGGGTCTGGCTAAAGTCTCTGAGCCACTTAGCTTGGCAATCACGAGGCTACCTATATGGCATTATAAATCTACCTGGACGATATCTGAAATGTCCCCTACTTCTTAGGCATAACTTAATTAGGACATGTTTTATCTATAGATATTCCCTATCATCCCTTCTATAGGAAAAATTTCCCCCTCATCTCCGTTTTATAATATTTCTCTCTTACCTTTAACACAAAGGTTAAGATCTATAACACAGGTATCAAACAACCAATTTGGTTTCATGCCTGGAAGATCAACAACAGAGGCTATTTTTCTGATAAGGAGGCTTATGGAGAAGTATAGACAAAGCAAAAGAGATCTTCATATGGTGTTTATCGATCTAGAGAAGGCTTATGATCGAGTACCCAGAGAAGTGTTATGGATGGTTTTGAAGAAAAAGGGTGTGCCTATCCAATACATTGACTTGATCAAAGACATGTATGATAACTCTACTGCAAGTGTCAAGACTCCTGGAGGAGAGACACCAACTTTTCCTATTACAGTTGGGGTACACCAAGGATCCACACTCAGCCCATATCTATTCGTTCTGGTTATGGATGAGTTAACAAAGAATGTTCAGGATGATATTCCTTGGTGTATGTTATTTGCTGATGATATTGTTTTGATTGACGAAACAAAAGATGGATTGAATGATAAAGTTGAATGTTGGAGAAAGGCATTGGAATCAAATGGATTGATGATTAGCAGGAGCAAAACTGAGTATATGCATTGCAATTTCAGCCAATCTCGCAGTGTGAATGATGGAGCCAAGTTGGACGGAGTAGATATACCAAAATGTGACAAATTTCGTTACTTAGGCTCTATTATTCAAATAGACGGGGATGTCCAAAATGATGTTTGTCACCGGATCACTACAGGATGGTTGAAATGGAGGAGTGCAACTGGAGTTTTATGCGATCAGAAGATCCCTCTCAGGTTAAAAAGTAAGTTTTATAGAACAGCTATACGACCAGCCATGCTCTATGGGAGTGAATGTTGGGCGGTGAAGAAACAAGGTCTCAACAAGATGAACGTGGCCGAAATGCGTATGCTGAGATGGATGTGTGGGAAGACAAGAAAAGATCGTTTGAGAAATGACTATATCAGGAATAAAGTGGGGGTGGCGAGCATTGAGGACAAGTTGCGTGAGGGCCGACTCAGATGGTACGGACATGTGCAACGCAGACCTACTAGTGCGCCTATACGAAGCAATGCTATTGAGCCAAACACTATAAATAGAAGAAGAGGAAGGCCTAAATTAACATGGGATGAACTTATAAAGAGAGATTTTGAATCTCTACATCTCAATCAGAATATGACCCATGATAGAGCTGAATGGAAACGAAGGATCCATGTAGCCGACCCCAACATAGTTGGGATTGAGGCTTAGATGATGATGATGATGATGACCTTTATCATATAAGATTAGGAAAAGGTCACTCTATTTAGAAAGTCCTAAGGACCGACTTATAAGGATTTTAGGGTATCCTCCATGAATCATAACATTAAAATAATTAATAACTAATAAAGAAGAATAATGAAATATCATATGATAAAAAAAATGAATGATGATAAATCTAATATGTTCCACCTAATTTCAAGATGCCTCCTAAGACCCATAACTCCAAGGCTTCCGAAGAGTCATCTTCTAAGAAGAGGAAGGAAACTAAAACCTCTGAGTTACCTGATCCTGATAGTTCGACCAGAGAAAGGTGGGAAGAACAAAAGAAAATCCTTCTAGACTTCATGGAGACCCTTCCCTAAAAGGAACCCCTGAACCCAATTCATCTAGGAATAAGGAGGTGACTGTGTTAGATTTCATTAAGCTCAATCCTGATACATTTTGTGTAGATGACCACCTGAGGTCATGGATAAGGATGAGGCCTGGATCTTGTCTGTGGAGAACACCTTCCATACTCTAGAAGTACCTAGTGAAAAGAAAGTCAAATTTGCCACCCATCTGCTTAAGGGAGGGGCAAAAATATGGTGGGAAAACTATGATGGGAATAGGAAGAAGAAGCAGATAACATGGGATGGGAAGCCTTCAAAACCCTCTTCACCAACCATTTTATGCCTATAGCTGAGAGGAAGAGGAAGTATAAGATGTATACCAAGCTTAAGCAGGGTAGTCTCTCTGTGGCTTATTACACTCAGAAGTTTAGGCTTCTGGAACATTATGCCCTATTAAGACTGAAGATCTCCTAGTGGAGCATTATGTCAACTTCCTTGCCACCCATATGAAAACCCTAGTTATATCCTCCCGTACCAGAAGCATAGATGAAGCCCTAGACATGGCCCTCAAGCAGGAAAGAGAACAAGGTCTGGAGAAGCCTTCTAGCATGGGATACTTAGGGTTAACTACCACCAAAGAGGATAAGTCTATGAAGTTCTACCCTGGCCATAACAATAAGGGATCAGGAAAAGGAGGAGGTTTAGGAAAAAGAGGATAGAACAACAACCAATTGAGGGACTATCACAACAAATGTAAAACTTGTGGATGAGGGCATGATGGATCTTGTCTCTATACCAAGCCGGTCTGCTACAACTGCCAGAAGGAGGGTCATTTCCTCACCAAGTGCCCTACTTCGTCTATCCTTACCAAACCTCCAGTAGTTGTTCCACCTCCTCAAGGACACCACAATGCAAGAGTATTCACAGTGACGGTAGAGGAAGCAAAGGCAAATCCCAACCAGCTTATTGAAGGTAACCAAAAATATTTTCATATATCTAATATCTATTCAAGTGCCTTCTAATTATTCATAATATAATTATCCCGTGTAGACATCGTATTGTTAAATGATCACCATGTTAAATCTTTATTCGGCTCTGGATCCACAAATACATTTATTTCTTTAAATCTGGCATTTATGAGGGACTTGGGATATATCCTGGATGTGTCTACTCCTAGTGGAAAAATACTCACTACTTTGCAGAAAATGGATGTCATAAAATTTGAAAATCATGATATGCCCTTTGAATTTATTCTCTTAACTATGGAATACTTTGATATTATACTTGGTATGGATTGTCTATACACGTATCATGCTCACATTGACTATAGAAACAAGATGGTAGTTCTCTCTCAGCCTCATTCTTGTCCCCTGGTGATCCCTAGGGTAAGAAGATTTTGTAATAATATCATAATTTCCTCTCTTAAAGCTAAAAATCTCATTTCTAAAGGATGTAAAGTCTTCCTCGCATTAATCTCAGAGACCAGTCCTAGTAGAGGGCATGTAGAAAGATTGTAGGTGGTACATGACTTCCTTCATGTTTTTTCTAGAGGAGCATCCTGGGCTGCCTCCAAATAGAGACATTGAGTTCTCTGTAGACCTCCTTCCAGGAACCACTCTGATTTCTAGGGAACCATATAGGGTGGCTCCTGCTGAGCTTATGGAGTTGAAGAAATAGTTGCAAGAACTTCTTGATAAGGGTTTTAGCCATCCTAGTGTTTCCCCTTGGGGTGCACCCATTCCCATTGTCAAAAAGAAAGACGGTTCTATGCGAATGTGTATTGACTATCGCATGTTGAACCAAGCCACTATTAAAAACATGTATCATATCCCTCACATTGATGACCTCTTTGATCAACTTCACACTACCAATGTTTTCTCAAAAATTGATTTTTTCTCTGGCTACCATAAACTTTAAGCCAAAGATTCTGATATTTCTAAATTGCTTTTTGAACTCGTTATGGGCATTACGAATTCCTAGTGATGCCATTTAGGTTGACCAACGCACCTGGCATATTCATGAACCTGATGAACAAAGTCTTCCAACCTTATCTTAATGAGTTTGTGGTCATTTTCATTGATGATAACCTGATTTATTCTGATTCTATGGAAAAACATCGGGAGCACTTAAAAGGCAGTTCTTGAAATCCTTTGAGCTTAGAAATTCTATGGAATTCTTTCTAAATGTAAATTCTAGATTGATAAAGTCATGTTTCTTGGACATGTCATTCTGGGGGTAACATATCTGTTAATCCTGCCAAAGTATCTATTGTAATTGATTGGCAACCTCCTCGAAATCCTTCTAAAATTTGGAGCTTCTTGGGTCTAGCCATGTATTATCGTTGCTTTATCCCAAAATTCTCCAAAGTGTCACTTCCTCTAACTAAGCTAACTTGGAAGGATGAGTACTTCATCTGGTCAGTTGCTAGTGAGTACACTTTCCAGGAATCAAAGTAGAAGTTGACGTCGGCTCCTGTTCTAGTCCTACCATCTGGCAATGAAGGGTTCGTGATCTTTACTGATGAGTCAAGAAATGGGTTAGGATGTGTAATGCAACAACACAAAAAGGTGATGGCCTTTGCATCCATACAGCTAAAACCCAATGAGCTTAATTATCCCACGAATTATTTGGAACTAGTTGCAATCATTCATGCTCTCAAAATCTAGAGGCACTACCTATATGGGGCGACCTTTGATATCTTCACTGACCACAAAAGCCTAAAGTAAATCCTGACTCAGAAAGACTTGAACCTACATCAACACCGATGGATTGAGTATCTAAAGGATTATGATTTCACTATCAGCTACCATCCGGTCAAGGCCATTGTAGTCGTGGATGCCCTTAGCAGAAAAAGGGCAGTCTATGCATCTTTGTTTGTTCCTAAGTGGAGGAATATGGAGGAACTAGTGGGCTGGAAGCCACAATTTCTGTCTGACCGTGTACATGTCAACAACATCTCTATCACATCTAATTTGCATTCTAAACTTCTTGAGGCACAGAAAGTGAGTCTTCTTCTTGTTGAGCTCTCCTCTCTCCTGACAAAGCCTCAAACAGATTTGTCTGTGGGTCTTCAATACAAGAACCATATGTGGCTTCTTGAGCAGTCAGCTGTGAATAAAATATTCTTAGTGAGGCACATGGGTCAAAGTACACAGTTCATCCCAACATGACTAAGATGTACAAATACCTACAACATCAGTTCTGGTGGAGGGGCATGAAGCATGATATTGATGAATTTGTGTCTAGATGTCTAGCATGCCAGAGAATTAAGGCAGAGCACCAGAGATCAAGTGTTCTACTACAACCTTTGGAAATCCTGGAATGGAAATGGGAACCATCACCATGGATATTGTGGTGGGACTACCCAGGACCAGGAAAGGACATGATGTTTCATGGGTTATAGTGGATCGTCTCACATCATCTCATTTTCTTCATGTAAAGACTACTACAACAGTTTCTGAGATGGCTGACATTTATATATGAGAGATAGTGCATCTGCATGGAGTTCCAACATCCATTGTCTCAGACAGAGACCCAAAGTTCACCTCAAAACTGTGGAAACAGGTTCAAGAAGAACTGGCCACAAAACTGAACTTCAGTACAGCCTACCATCCATAGACAGATGGGCAGTCAGAATGCACAATATAATTTCTTGAAGATCTTTTGTGGGCTTGTGTTCTTGATTGGGAAGGATCTGGGACCACAATTTGCCTTTAGTTAAATTTGCATATAATAATAACTATCAAGCTAGTATTGTGATGCCTCCCTACGAAAGTGTTATAACCTCAAATTTCCTAAGTATGTAATGAAAGGTGTAATTCTCTTTTAAAGAATAAATGAAATCTATTTTTTATTTGTGATGGATTTCGTGTGAAATGGCCTTGATTGTTTGATAATGGGCTTTGTTGGCCATTGAGCCCAATTGTAAAGAAAGGACAAATAAAAAGGAAAAGGATTTAATTAATAAAAGGAGAATATGTGAAATAGACTTTTATAAGAGGATAAAGGCAAATAGATAATTCCCAAGGTGGGAATTCGTGCCTTTAGGTTTTCTTGAGGTCCAAGGGACCCAAAATAACAAGATAATGGCAAAGCGAAAAGAAATACTAATTAAATTTGGATTAAATGATGGATAACTTGGGAGGGAAGGAAACCTTCCCATCCATTAGAATTTGTTTCCCAAATTTGATAAATAGTTAGATAATGTCAAGATTAAATTTCCCTTAAAATTTGAGATAAAAAGGATTTATGGTTTAGGAGATATGAATTTCTCAAGTTATCTCCAAAATATGGAATTATTTTGATAATAGGAAAATGATTTTCCTTTTTGGATGATCGCGTGCAATGAGAACTGTTGGATCTCAATCCAACACTGGTCGCTCATTGTCTAAGTCCCGCACGTACTGGGGCTCTGCCGAGTTGCAGAGGGATTTTCCCTCTCAAATTCCTCGTGATCCAGAGCATTTGCAAGCCAGCTGTTGTTTCCTTCGAGTTCAGGAGAGTAAATCGAAGAGAACCATCCCTACTTGGTAGGGGTTTGGTCATTGTTTTGGGAAATACCCAAATCTCGCGAACCTTCCTTCAACCCTATATATAGGGGAGGGTGAGGGAGGGTATCTACATGCCTATTTACTACCCGAAATGCTCAGGCTGATTGCAAGGAGTGTTCTCGTGCCTCCAATTTCCCCTTTCACCCTGACCTACACCCCTATCTTCTCGGCAAGCCTCACCAGAGTTCAGTGAGTAGGAGGAGGTTGCGGCGTGTGCTTTGCACCCAATTGAACCCGTAGACGAGTTTGGCATAGGGAGGCAGAGCTCCCTGGCCCTTTGGCACGCTTGTTGGTGGGCGAGATCGAGAAGTCAACCCCAAGGTTGACCACAGTCTCGCTGTGCTTGCGCGCGAGGAAGAAGAAGACCTTATGGTCTTTTACCAAACTGCCCCTCCTTGTCTTTTGTCCAGATAAGGACATTCTAGTCTATTTGTGTACTTTAGATCATAGAATAGGCACATGAATCCTGAGCCGTTGGATCCTCATTGGACCCGCGGACCATGGATCAAGCGATCCCCATTTTCTAAGGATTAACAAATAAATCAGAAAAAGGATTTTCTTTGTAAAAATCATATCTTTTACTAGAAAACTCGGATGAGAAAAGTTTATACATTAAAATTGATCATAAAAATACGAGGGATAAGTTAAAAATGTTTTGGAAGCCTAAATCAGTATATTTTTGCAAAAGTGTATAATTTTGATGGAAAAAGTATTAATTTGTGGTTAGAAACCCTAATTGATGATAAAGGGTAGATTTAATAGTACAAATAAGTTAATTCGAGTATGGTTAACTTGTTTAATGATGAAGATGAATATTAACCTATTTTCAAGATGAAATTGCAAAATTTTGGGTTTTTAACCTAATATGATGGTTAATATACTTAGAAACCCTAAATAGGAGAAAAAGGAAAGAAAAGTGCTTGTAATCCTAAATTAGGGTTACATGTTGCTAAAAAATGATCTTAGGATCTTTTGTGAAAGAAAGATGAGATAATTAGGGTTTGTGAGTAATTTTATAAAATTAGGGTTTAAAATAATAAAAATGAAGTGAAACCCTAATTGTAATCAAAACCCTAAAAAGGACTAGTAACCCTAGGAAACAACTAGGATTAATAGACCATGATGGCATGATTAATGATAGAAAAATTGGATGCATATTTCAGCATCAACTTGCGTGTGTGCTTGCTTGGTTTCTTTCTTGGTTGAACTATATCTACACTCAAGTCATTTGGACAGGTATGTGGTTAATTATGGTTAATCGCATTAGTTTCCCGAGGGTTTTTCTGGATGGTTAATCGCATTGAATGCAACTTATCAGTTTGGATGTTCATACTTGAAAATTATAAAGTCACTATGATTATCACAATTGTAATATGAATGTGTATTCTTGCACCTACATGCCACCCTGATGGATGATGCAAAAAGGTCAAGCCCAGGAGGGAAGACCAATGGGCACCATGAGAGGTGACCCCAGAAACCAAGCTCAGGAATGAGAAGGTGGTCTATGTTGCATGACTAATGGGCACCAAGCTCGGGATTGAGAAGGTGGCCTTAGGTAAATGGCAAAAGAGAAACCCTACAGGGGGTAATCTAGGGTTAGGGCAAAAGTGGTGGAGAATGACACATTGAAAATGTAAATTGGCTTGTTAATTACCTTGATTGTGATAATTAGTTTGTTAGCCGTATTTGTGAAATTTTGGTTGTCCCCACATACCGACATATTCTTATATGCTGATCGGCATTTTTTTTGTCGGTGATTTAGGCACAACCTTGAAATGAATAAACAATAAAGTGACACATTGTGAAAATAAGAGATAAAGTGAAAGGAGGATTAGATAGAATAGATCCAAGTTGTGGATAGAAGTAGATTTCTAAATTTTTTTGAAAAGGTATGCACAATTTTATTTTATACCAGATTTCAGTTTAGTTGGTAGAATTTCATAATTATTATTGATTAATTGTCGAACCTTTGATTCAGTTTATTGGGATAATGACTCTGGCATCTTGGTCTCCCTTAATTGGGGGTTACCGGGAGGAAGGGTCATTATATTTGATATTAGAGCATAGGTTCCTCATTTAATCTTTAATAATTATTAAATTTTACAAATTCTATAGAACCAGGGGAGTTATTAGAGGATTTTCCGAAAGATAGAGGTGTCTAGAAAAGGATCACGTCCGGGGAATGGCAATATTTTCCTCCGCACCGCTAGTCAGAATATGAGGACTCCCAGATTGTGTGACTGCCTGGCCGATGTCTTAGGATTTGACTCGAAATAAGATACCTTTAGGACTCTCTCATCTCATTCACCTCTTCTCAACTCAAATGTTGTTCAGGATTTTAAGGATTAGGATTTTCTCTCTCTTCCTCACCCTCTTGAGGTATGGGTAAAGTTGATAAGGTTCAAGGAATCCTCCACCAAATTAATAAAAGATACTAATTAAGATGCCATCGGCATAAGTATAATTAGTTAAGTATAGACTAAAGGTCTGTTTGTGTGCTTATGTAGATGGCTCGTACAAAGATTATGGCTATCCCAGTTGCCACCAATAGTGGTGGGCCTTCCCGCAAAGAGAATGGGTCTTCTGAGAAGAGGAAGCGGAACCATGGTGGAGAAACCACAAAGAAGAGAAAGAGGCCTGAAGAAACTACACATGAGGCCCCCAACCCTGAACCAATACCCTTTTGCAACCTTAAACAAGAGGAGGGACTGGGATATGAGGAACAACATGTGTATGAGGAGGTAGCCCAGATGGAGGAGGACCAGGTTTGTGGTCTGGAACCAACTATAGTAGTCCACACTACAGATGCGGTGTGGATGGAGCAACAAAAATGGCTAACTGAGGCTATTCGTGCCTTGGCCCTCAAGGACATATCTAGAGATGAGAATGGTGAGCCACTACCTGTTCATCCTCGACTGGGAGCCACCATCTTGGACTTCGTCAAGATGAACATTGAGAAGTTTTGGGGAGAAGATAAGTCTGAAGTGGTCGACAAGGCAAAGTCTTGGCTGCTTGCAGTCGAGAATGGATTGTGTATGCTTGAAGTATAGCCAAATAAGAAGGTTTTCTTTGTTGCTCACCTATTGGAAGGCACAACTAAGATATGGTGGGAGAACCATATCACAAGGAGAGACTTAAGAGAAGAACCTATGGCATGGACTGATTTCAAGACCATCTTCACCGCCAGATTCATCCCCGTCTCAGCCAAGAAGGAGAAGGAAAGAGAGTTCACTAACATGACTCAAGGAAGCTCATCAGTTGTAGACTTTGGTCACAAGTTCCGCATCCTGGAACATTTCGTACACATGATGGATGAAGAGAGGAGAGTGGACCACTTCATAGAGTGTCTGCAGTCTGCACCCTGCCATCAAGCCCCATGTGATGGCTAGTAAGCCGAAGACCTTCTCGGAAGCCTGCAACACCGCCTTGGATATGGAAAGGACAGTGATGCCAACATAGAATCCCTTCAAGGGATACATGGGTTTCACTGAAGGAGCTTAGGGGTAGAAGAATGAACACAAGAAGGGACAAGGACGCAACCACAAAAAAAAGCAAGCATGGGCACAAAGGCAAGCCTCGTGGTCGCCTCCAGCAGTGTCGCACCTGCGGACAGACACATCCTGGGAAGTGCCACTTTGAGAAGAAGGTGTGCTTTAGATGTCAGCAAGAGGGACACTTCATCGCCAATTGCCCTCGGCATGACCCAAGAGGACCTTTGGGGTCACAACTTGTGGCAGCACAACTGGTGGATGCAGCACCTCCAACAGGAGCACCAGCCGGAGCACCCCCAGCTAGAGAGAGGAGGCAAGCTAGAGTGTTTGCCATCGACAATGAAGAAGCTTAGGCAAATGCTAATAGGATGATCAAGGGTAATAACCCCTAGAGTTTTCCTTTTAGTTCAGTAGAACATGTAGTAGTTTTTTGATATGGCATAAACTATGTAGGCATGTTGGAAGTCATGGGACAAAATGTAAAAGCACTCTTTGATTCTAGTTCTACTAATACTTTTATTTTGAGAAATCTGGAAACTATGCTTTGTTTGGATATCGAGGATTTGGGTTATGTTTTGGATGTCACAACCCCAAGTGGTCGTATTTATACATCTCTTTTGAAAACCCCTATCTTGCCAGTAAAGTATCTGAACTATGAGCTTCCCACTGACTTCATCCTTCTCGATATGAATGATTTTGATGTAATCATTGGTATGGATTGGATTTCCACCTACAGATTGACTGTAGAGAGAAGAAGATTCTTATTAGGAAAACTGGCCATCCACACTTCACCATTCGAGGAAGGAAGGATGTGATAACCAGCCTTTATGTGTCCGCCTTGAAAGTTGAACGGATGCTATCCAAAGGTTGTCGAGCCTACCTAGCCATAGTTACCATACCTGAGGTTAAGGGGCAATCCTTAGAAGAGATAGAGGTGGTTCGGGAGTATGCAGATGTGTTTTCGGATGATCTACCAGGGATTCCCCCTGAGAGGGAGGTAGATTTCTCCATCGAATTAGCTCTTGGGACTAACCCTATATCTAAGGCACCCTATTGAATGGCCCTTGTAGAGTTTCTTGAGTTGAAAACCCAGTTGCAGGAGTTGGTGGATAAAGGCTTTATCCGACCCAGTTTATCACCTTGGGGAGCACCAGTCCTCTTTGTGAAGAAGAAGGATGGGTCACTTCAGATGTGTATTGACTATCAGATGATCAACTAGGAAACCATTAAGAACAAGTATCCTTTTCCTAGAATAGATGACCTGTTTGACCAACTCAAATCAGCTTGAGTCTTTTCCAAGATTGGTTTGAGGTCAGGATACCACCAAGTGAGAGTAAGGAGTGAGGATATACCTAAAACGGCTTTCTGGACCTAATATGGCCAGTATGAGTTTGTGGTCATGCCGTTTGGATTATCCAATGCACCTAGTGTCTTTATGAACCTCATGAATAGTGTGTTCCAGCCTTTCCTGGACTCTTTTGTGATAGTGTTCATAGATGACATCTTGGTGTACTCTGATGACCTAGACCAACATCGTGACCATCTGGGTAGAGTCCTTGATATCCTAAGAAAGCATAAGTTTTTCGAAAAGTTCTCAAAATGTGAGTTTTGGTTGGACCAAGTCATGTTTCTTGGACACATCATCTCAGGAGGAACAATCGCCAGAGATCCAACCAAAGTATCAGTAGTTCAAGACTGGCCAGCACCAAAGAACCCCTCCAAGATTCATAGCTTCTTGGGGTTGGCTGGATACTATCGTCGCTTCATCAAGGGTTTCTCAAAGACTATGTTGCCGTTGACCATGTTAACCTAGAAGGATGTGAATTTGATGTGGTCTGACTTATGTGAAGCTCGCTTCCAGGAGTTGAAGGAGAAGCTGACCACCGCCCCTATGTTGACTCTACCTTCTAGCAATGAATGTTTCATGATATTCATTGATGCTTCCAAGATGGGACTTGGTTGTGTGTTGGAATAGAATCGGCATGTGGTTGCATATGCTTCTCGACAACTCAAGCCCAATGAGGTGAATTATCCGACACATGACCTAGAGCTAGCTGCTATTATCCATGCCTTGAAGATATGGCAACATTACCTATACGGTGCTACCATCGAGATCTTCACCGACCATAAAAGCTTAAAGTACCTGCTGGCACAAAGAGACTTGAACCTACAACAGTGACGATGGATGGAGTATATGAAGGATTACGACTTCACCATCGCCTATCATCCTGGTAAGGTGAATGTCGTAGCAGATGCTTTGAGTCAGAAACAGCTTAAGTGTGCAACTATTTTGTCCAGTCAGTGAAAGAGTTTGGAGGAGCTGGTGGAGTGGACTCCTCAACCGCTAGAAGATCAAGTTCGTTTGGCTAATATCCAGATTCAATTTGAGTTGGTAAGTGAGATCATAGCAGCATAGTTGACCAGTTAGGAGCTGGATAAGATGAAAGGTTTAATGATGAAGGCACAAACTCGTTTATCTGTGGGAGTAGACGGGGGAATCAAGTTTGAGAATCGCATATGGGTTCTGGTGGATTCGTCAATAAAGGAACATATCTTGCAAGAGGCTCATGGATCCAAATACACAATGCACCCATGAACTACTAAGATGTTCAAGGACCTATAGCAGTTTTTCTGGTGGCCAGGAATGAAGAAAGACATTGTGGCATGTGTGGCCAGTTGTCTTACGTGCCAGATGGTGAAGGCTGAACACCAATGACCCGACGGGCTTTTACAGTCGATAGAGATTCCAGAATGGAAATGGGAGTAGATTACCATGGATTTTGTGGTAGGTCTACCCCGGACCAGGAAAGTTCATGATGCGATATGGGTTGTGGTATATCGTCTTACCAAGTCAACACACTTCATTTCCTTAAAGACCACTTCTAAAGTGTCAGACCTAGCTGAGTTGTATATCCGAGAGATAGTGCATTTGCATGGCGTGCCTGGTTCCATCATCTCAGATAGAGACCCAAAGTTTACTTCCAAGTTGTGGAAGTAAGTTCAAGAGGAACTTGGTACCCAGTTGAAGTTTAGTACCTCTTATCACCCCCAGACAGATGGTCAGTCAGAAAGGACGATCCAGACATTAGAAGATCTATTGAGAGCTTGTGTTCTCGATTGGGGTGGCTCATGGGAACAATACCTACCTTTAGATGAGTTTGCCTACAACAACAAATACCAAGTCAGTATCGGGATTCCTCTGTATGAAGCTTTGTACAAGAGACCATGTCGGTCCCCACTTCACTGGGATGATGTGGGTGAGAGGACATTGTTGAGGTCAGATGAGTTCCAAGTGTCTGCTGATAAAGTTGCTTTGATCAATCAAAGGCTGAAAAGAGCCCAGGATCGACATAAGTCGTATGCTGATGTAAAGTGGACTAATGTGCATTTCACTGTTACAGAGCATGTGTTTTTGAAAATCCGACCGCTCCGAGCTATAGCTAAGAACAGAGGAAAGTTGAGTCCCCGATACGTGGGTCCATTTGAAGTATTAGAACAGATTGGTGAATTTGCATATCATTTGGCGTTGCCCCCTTAGTATATCATGATGCATGATGTGTTTCACGTGTCCAATATGAAGTGATATGTGCAAGATCTGAGCCATGTGCTGAGCACTAAACCTATTGAGCTTTAAGGGAAGCTGACTTATTCTGAGACACCTTTGTGGATTCTAGATACCAAGGTGAAAGAGATCAGATGCAAGAATATAGAGACGGTAAAGGTTCTTTGGAGGCACCATGGAGAGGATGAGGCCACATGGGAGCTGAAGGCAGACATGGAGAAAGCATACCCTGATTTGTTTGTTTGATTGTTCGAATTTTAAGGGCAAAATTCCTATGAGGAGGGGAGGATATTATAACCTCAAATTTCCTAAGTATGTAATGAAAGGTGTAATTCTCTTTTAAAGAATAAATGAAATCTATTTTTGATTTGTGATGGATTTCGTGTGAAATGGCCTTGATTGTTTAATAATGGGCTTTGTTGGCCATTGAGCCCAATTGTAAAGAAAGGAGAAATAAAAAGGAAAAGGATTTAAGTAATAAAAGGAGAATATGTGAAATAGACTTTTATAAGAGGATTTAGGAAAATAGATAATATCCAAGATGGGAATTTGTTCCTTTAGGTTTTCTTGAGGTCCAAGGGACCCAAAATAATAACATAATGGCAAAGGGAAAAGAGATACTAATTAAATTTGGATTAAATGATGGATAACTTGGGAGGGAAGGAAACCTTCCCATACCATGGAATTTTTTTCCCAAATTTGATAAATAGTTAGATAATGCCAAGATGAAATATCCCTTTAAATTTGAGATAAAAAGGAGCTATGGTTTAGGAGATATGAATTTCTCAAGTTATCTTCAAAATATGGAATTATTTTGATAATAGGAAAATGATTTTCCTTTTTGGATGATCACGTGCAATGAGAACTGTTGGATCTCGATCCAACGTTGGTCACTCATCGTCTAAGTCCCGCACGGACTAGGACTCTTCCGAGTTGTAGAGGGATTTTCCCTCTCAAATTCCTCGTGATCCAGAGCATTTGCAAGCCAGCTGTTGTTTCCTTCGAGTTCAGGAGAATAAACCGAAGAGAACCATCCCTACTTGGTAGGGGTTTGGTCGTCGTTTTGGGAAATACCCAAATCTCGTGAACCTGCCTTCAACCCTATATATAGGGGAGGGTGAGGGAGGGTATCATCATGCCTATTTGCTACCCTAAACGCTACGGCTGATTGCAAGGAGTGTTCTCGTGCCTCCAATTGCCCCTTTCACCCTGACCTGTACCCCTAACTTCTCTGCAAGCCTCGCCGAAGTCCGGCGAGTAGGAGGACGTCGTGGTGTGTTCTTTGCGTCCAACTGAACCCATAGATGAGTTCAGCGGATAGAGGAAGAGCTCCCTGACCCTTTGGCACGCTCGCAGGTGGATGAGATCGAGAAGTCAGCCCCGAGGTTGACCATAGTCTCGTTGTGCTTGGGCGCAAGGAAGAAGAAGACCCCATGGTCTTTTATCAAACTGCCCCTCCTTATCTTCTATCTAGGTAAGGACATTCTAGTCTATTCGCATACTTCAGATCATAGAATAGGCGCATGAATCCTGAGTCGTTGGATCCTCATTGGACCTGCGGACCATGGATCGAGCGATCCCCATTTTTCTAAGGATTAACAAATAAATCAGAAAAAGGATTTTCTTTGTAAAAATCATCTTTTACTAGAAAACTCAGATGAGAAAAGTTTATACATGAAAATTGATTATTAAAATACGAGGGATAAGCTAAAAATGGTTTGGAAGCCTAAATCAGTATCTTTTTGCAAAAGTGTATAATTTTGATGGAAAAAGTATTAATTTGTGGTTAGAAACCGTAATTGATGATAAAGGGTAGATTTAATAGTACAAATAAGTTAATTCGAGTATGGTTGACTTGTTTAATGATGAAGATGAATATTAACCTATTTTGAAGATAAAATTGCAAGATTTAGGGTTTTTAACCTAATATGATGGTTAACATACTTAGAAACCCTAAATAGGAGAAAAAGGAAAGAAAAATGCTTGTAATCCGAAATTAGGGTTTCATGTTGCTAAAAGATGATCTTAGGATATTTTGTGAAAGAAAGATGAGATAATTAGGGTTTGTGAGTAATTTTATAAAATTATGGTTTAAAATAATAAAAATGAAGTGAAACCCTAATTGTAATCAAAATCGTAAAAAGGACTAGTAACCCTAGGAAACAACTAGGATTAATAGACCATGATGGCATGATTAATGATAGAAAAATTGGATGCATATTTCAGGATCAACTTGTGTGTGTGCTTGCTTGGTTGAACTGTATCTGCACTCAAGTCATCTGGATAGGTATGTGGTTAATTATGGTTAATCACATTAGTTTCCCGAGGGTTTTTTGGATGGTTAATCACATTGAATGCAACCTATCAGTTTGGATGTTCATACTTGCAAATTATAAAGTCACTATGATTATCACAATTGTAATATAAATGTGTATTCTCGCACCTACATGCCACCCTGATGGATGATGCAAAAAGGTCAATCCCAGGAGGGAAGACCAATGGGTACCATGAGAGGTGACCCCAGACACCAAGCTTGGGAATGAGAAGGTGGTCTATGTTGCATGACTAATGGGCACCATGAGGGGTGACCCCAGGCGCCAAGCTCAGGATTGAGAAGGTGGCCTTAGGTCAATGGCAAAAGAGAAACCCTAGATGGGGTAATCCAGGGTTAGGGCAAAAGCGGTGGAGAATGACACATTGAAAACTTAAATTGGCTTGTTAATTACCTTGATTGTGATAATTAGTTTTTTAGCCATATTTATGAAATTTTTGTTGTCCCCACATACCGGCATATTCTTATATGCTGACTGACGTTTTTTTATCGGTGATTTAGGTACAACCTTGAAATAAACAAACAGTAAAGTGACACATTGTGAAAATAAGAGATAAAGTGCAATGAGTATTAGATAGAATAGATCCAAGCTGTGGATAGAAGTAGATTTCCAAATTTTTTTGAAAAGGAATGCAAAATTTTATTTTATACCAGATTTCAGTTTAGTTTGTAGAATTTCATAATTATTATTGATTAATTATCAAACCTTTGATCCAGTTTATTAGGATAATGGCTATAATCTCTTGGTCTCCCTTAATTGGGGGTTATCGGGAGACAGAATCATTATAGAAACTCTATATGGACGACCTTACAGATCTTCGCTATACTAGGATGATGTTGGAGAACACACTTTGATGAAATCTGAGGAGATGCATTTGTATATAGATAAAGTTGCACTGATCAGGCAGAGGATGAAGCGGTCACAAGATAGGCAGAAATCTTATGCAGATGCTCATAGGCAGGAACGTTAGTTCAAGGAAGGTGATCACATATTTCTGAAGATCCGACCTATTCGAGCTTTGGACAAGAATAAAGGAAAGCTCAGTCCTTGTTATATTGGACCCTTTGAGATTCTAGAAAGGGTTGGTGAATGTGCCTATCGTCTTGCTTTTCCACCTCAGTATAGCACCATGCATAATGTCTTTCATGTATCTAATATGAAGCCTTATGTCAAAGACCCCAGTCACATTTTGAAACATGAGCCACTCGAGTTGAAAGATGATATGTCTTATGCTGAGTCCCCAGTCCAGATTCTTGATTTCAAGACAACTGAGCTTCTCAATAATCGACATATAGATATGGTGAAAGTTCTCTAGAGCCACCGTGATCAAACTGATGCCACGTAGGAGCTCAAGTCTGAGGTCGAACATAAATATCCTCATCTCTGTCAAGCTTCTTGAATTTTGGGAACAAAATTCTTAAAAATGAGGGGATAAAGTGATAGAGTGAGTTTTTACCTATATTGTATCTCTCCTATGATTTGTTTTATTTCCAATAATACCCTCAAACCTTTCCCTTTCTTAATTGATTAAAAGTGATTATTTACTTCATAAAAATCCAAACCCTAATTGCATAGTAGATGAAATTCATGTATTAGGGTACAAGGTCAATTTATATAACAAACATTCAAGTTTGACCCTCAATTTTATGCCATAGTAGGGTAATGACATCTTGAAGCTCCACCTAATTTTTTTTTAGAATTGGATGAACCAATTAGGAGTTATGAGAAATTGAAATTGATGTACATTATTTCATTTATTTAACCCTAAGGCCTAAGTTGTTGTTATTTGATCAATAAAAGTGCTTTTATTTCATGTCTCGCACACGGGACACGTATCGTGATATGTGGGATTTGATCTCAGTCATCGAAGGAATGATCAGATGACTAACAAGTCATCTCCTACCCCCATCTTTCTTGGCCCCCCTCTCAATAACCTAAGCTTCAGGTTGTGTGTCCTCGGGCATTATCCTCTCACTTATTCACAATTCTAGAAGGATAAAGATCCTTTCCTAAACAAAACAAGCTCAACAAACCCTATCTTGAGCTCCCTCGCCCTCAGAGTAGGGAGAACCAACTCCCTTATCCTCTTTGTTCTCACTCCAGCAGTAGCCATGAACCCCAGACTTGACCTAGCCCTAAACCAACCCCAAGGGTCTATATAAGACCTCCAAAGGGTCTCTTCCACCCACACTCTAACTTCAACTCATACCCTCGGTCTTGCTCATAACCTTAAGGCCCCCAATCGACTTTCGTGGTTGGTTGCTTGACCTGCGGCGCCATCGCACTGCCCATCTTGGATGTTCCCTCTCGTCATCTTCTTCCTCCAAACTGCCACCTGCGATCACACCATGAAGAAGTGATGATCTTGGTCGGCACCCTCACTGAAGGATCCAAAGCCACATGCCCCAAGCCGTGTTGGCATCGGCAAGCTGCTCAATCGCAAGTTCCTGACCTCGCGTGAGGGTCAGATCTAGAGAGGAAACCTTGACCACTGGTCCAGGGAGGAGAACTGGGTCCAAGACCCAGCCAACCTAGTGACCGAACCGACCCGAGATCAGCGAGCCGCACCTCATCTCAGGACCAATTTTGGTCATCCATCAAAGCATCAACGGTCCAAGATTTTCCACCATCAAGGTATTTCTGACCCTCTCTCATGAATAATCAATTAAATACCCCTATCCTATTTAAATCATAGAAAATTCATCGTAACTCCAAATATATTAATATTATATACCATTTTCATTAGAAAAAATGCGAGTTTCTAAAATAAAATACCCCCAGGACCTAGATCTGACTCCTTTTCCAAAAGTGCTAGCTTAGGGCATAATGTTTATGCTTATGTAAATTAATCAAGTAATAATGGTTATTATTTGATGAAATTCGATCATTTGAAAATCCTAAACCCTAATAGTGACCTATCCACATATGGTTCAAAACCCTAATCAAGTTGGGTTAACTAACCTGCTAGATAATAAAAAACCCTAGAATCTAGTTTCTCCCTCTTCATGAGTATACTCTATATAATTATATGATCACTTAATGAACCCTTATGATCATTACTGACCCGAAAACCCTAAATCTAACCCTGAACCCTCAGATCATGTGAATCCTATAAAGAAGTCATTAATGATCCAAATTATAACAAAAACCCTAATAATAGATGCTTCCTTTATTGGAATACTAAAAGGCATCATTGCTTAGATGAAACCCTGGATTCAAGATCTAACCTTGAGGCTCCAAAACATGATGGAAGTCATGAATAATCCCTAATCCAATCGCAAAAATATGATATTAATCATAATTAATAGAACAAACCTTAGTCATGGATCATGTGGATCAATAGTAACAAACACCCTTGATTTCTTATTAGGGTGATCTATTTACTGTTCCTCTAGACTCTTGGATTCCAGATCTAATCAAATAGGTACGTGGCATTTATTACGTATAAGACTAGTTTTCATGGTTGCATAAGATATGATGTATCTTGGGTGACTTAGTTGCTATACTTTGTTGGATGATTACTAGTATTATTGCTTCGCTAGATCTAAATGGAACATAAATGAACTATTTATGAGTTGTAGCTACTAGCGCACAAATAGCCCAATATGGATGTATGATATATTGTCTAGCATGGATGTATGACAAATTGCCCATGCTAGATGTATGATAAAGTAATTTGCACATAGTGGATGTATGATAAGTGCTAATAGAATTTGTAGTGCAACTGCATCTAATGATATGTCTAAAAGATGTGTTTACCTGATTTTCCGCCTTATACAATGGTTTTCTTTTCTTTCTTTTGTTTCTTCAATTATTTGAATAATGCAATTATAGTAGTGTATTTTGAGCCACGTACCAACTTGTGTTGATGGTTTTTTTTCTTGTATTTTCTAGGTACAAGGAACAAATAATGCACCTCAAAGTACCTCAAGCTAACAAATAAAAGAGCATGGAGGATAGACTAGCTAGATTTTCATTTCTTATCTCTTTTTCAGTTAGATAGTTATTGTTTCTACTAGATGTTGTATAGGATTCTCCATATCCTATGTATTTGTTATTCCATAAGAACTATTTCTTCCTTTTCCTGAATAATATGTATGACTTTTATTATCTCCAATGAATGTTGTTTGTGTGGCTAATCAATGATGATTGTGAGCACGATCTGGCTTCTTTTTATAAATAGTTTACAATCACAATCTCTTATATTTTCCCTTTTGACATCTTTATATATGAGTGCACGCATATCTGAGAATGTCACTAAGGAAAATATATAGAAATTGGGGTCATCACAATGACCCTTGCCCTCTTGGTCCGCCTGAATAAGAGATAACAAGATAAATTTATAGATTCTACGGGGACGAGGTAGGTGACATGGAATGGGAACTGATTTGTATTTTGAGTTGTCTTTGCAGGGTAGGAGTAGGTGGTGACAGCGATGTTTGGCAGATATAGAAATAAACTGAAATTGCCACCAATTGGGTGAAAAGAGGGTGTCAAGGAGTTGGGAACGACTGATTGATACATCAATATGTAGGTCATTTACAGTTGACTGTTTGAAAATGATAGATCCAGTCTAATTTCTTCTTCTTCTTCTTTTTTTTTTGTGGGGGGGGGGGGGGGGGATGGATGGTGGATCCAAGCTAAAGATATTTTGTGTCTCTTAGAGACCAGCTCGAAATTAAAGGTTCCTCTGGCTCAGTCATCATATGAGATTTTCAAACATGCGTTGGCTCAGTCCGTGGAATTCCAACATATGATAGCGTGTTGGAAAGAAATTGATTGAGTGGCACTGATTAGGAGGCGACGTCCCGATTGTTTACAGTTTAAAATCAGGAGGACCAGCATCACCTTGGCGTGAACTCGTTGTCTTCAATTAACCAGTAGTTTGGCTCGCCAAACACTCTCAAAGTGTGATACTATCGATCTCGAGGGTAGATACGAGGGTGTCCACAGAAGAGCGAGAAATATGAATGTGAGAAATGAGGTGGTCTTGCTATTTACACTATTTGCAATACTTGTTGCCGGAGCCGTCGCGGCGGCAAAGCCAGGCTGCAGGAGCACCTGCGGGAACCTCACCATCCCCTATCCATTCGGCGTCGGGGCGGGTTGCTATCTTGATGAAGGCTTCGGAGTGGAGTGCGATGAGGCAACCTCCACGGCATATGTAAGTAACAAAACCCTCGAGATGATGATCACAGAGATCTCCATCTACCCTGCGCATGTCCGCTACCTCACCACCGCCGCCCATGACTGCTACAAAGCTGGAGTTAATTACAGTACGGCCGAGTACAGTGTTGACCTCGAGACCCTGCCCTACACCTTCTCGTCAACGGAGAACATGTTGGTCGCTACCGGCTGCGACACAATCGCTGTAATCGCCGGTTCCGGCGTTGGAGGGTATATAGGCGGTTGCGTTTCCTACTGCGAGACCGTCCAAGGAATCGTGGACGGCAACTGCTCTGGCGTAGGCTGCTGCCAGAGCGCCATCCCGAAGGGGCTGAAACGATATTTGATTCAGACGAGTAGCGTGTTCAACCACAACAACACCAACGTCTCGAACTCATGTAGCTTTGGCTTCGTGGCAGATCGCAACAACTATACCTTCAAGCTCTCCGATCTCAACAAAACGGACACGTTATGGGGACATGGCACAGTCTTGGACTGGTCGGTCGGGAATGATACGTGCCAGGTCGCAAAGTCCGGCACCGGCACCGTCAACAGCAGCAGTTACGCGTGCGTCAGCTACCACAGCGAGTGTGTTGACGCCGACAGTGGCTCCGGATACAACTGCAAATGCTCAAACGGTTATCAGGGCAATCCATATCTCTCAGAAGGATGCCAAGGTAACAAAGTTGTTTTTCTTGATAGAGCACATATGGCCTGGTCTGGCCTAATTTCTGATCCATTGATAATGTGTGTGCGAACTTTCAGACGTCAATGAATGTGCCAACAGGAATATTTGCAAAGGCGTGTGCACCAACACGCCTGGAAGCTACAGCTGCGTTTGCCCAGCTGGGACTCATGGTAATGCTACTGGAGATGGGTGCTTCCCTGACGTAAAGAAAGGATTGTCGGTGTATTTCAAGCTGGGGATAGGTATGAGAAAGATCCCATCTTTTTATATTGCTGCTGAATTGCAGACGTAGACTTCATGAAGACTAAAAAAACCATATACTACTTTTTTATAGCTATTTCCTAAGATCACATCAGTTGCCATTGTTCCCCATAGCACCATTGACTAGATCATCATAAACAATTCCTCGTGTTATTAAAATGTTTAAATAATACTCTCTATTTCGTAAGATCATATCAGTTGTCATTGTTCCCCATAGCGCCATTGACTATATCTCTTAAACAACTCCTCGTGTTATTAAATATTTTAAATAATACTCTAGTGTTTGGCACCAATTCAAGAGATCTTTTGTCAAACAAAAAAGAGATCTTTTGTCATTAATGATGTCGCAACCCATACATGTGTCCTTTAAGATTAATAGAAAATTATAGGTTATCATTCAGATATGGTTAATATACAGGGAATTATATAAAATTTTGTCGCCAACTAGATAGACTGTTTTGGTAGAACAAAGTCCACATTCAGAATAAAAGTTGATAGGTTATTTATAAGTGAGACAAGGTCTAACATGTTTTGTGTTGCCTTTTGGTTTTCCAAAAATATATTGCATGCCCTATTCTCCTTCCCCATATCCTTGTCTTGCTCCTTACTACGACTACATGGCTGGTCGTACTACTCTCATATGCCATTTACCACTCTTACGTACCATCTCTCTCTCTCTCTCTCTCTCTCTCTCTCTCTCTCTCTCTCTCTCTCTCTCTCTCTCTCTCTCTAAATTCATTGCCTACACTACTAGAGTACTAATAATATTGACGAAAATGCTACCTGACTGGTCAAAAGGAAGGATTCATTATTGTGAAGATGCTTACAAAACATATTGAGGTCCATAGAGGTGAATATGGGTGAGCATTCGGTTAATTCGGTCAGTCATGGTTAATTCGGTTCAGTTGAATAGTTAATTTTAGGTTTGAGATTTAAACCATTAACCTAATCATAGTAGAGTCGGTTAACTCGATTATGGTTAATACATTAACGATCAATGTGGTCGTTTAACACGATTATGGTTAATACATTAACAGTCAATGTGGCCGGTTAATTTGATTAACTAAATAACACTTGTAACAATATTGTATGGAAATACTCATAAATTTTGAACAATTTTCATATTATAGTAAAAATATAATGTTATATAATTCATGAAAACTTAACTAGTATATAAATATAGAAGTTTTTTGAAATAAAAGTACAACTATGTATGTATATATATGTACATGATATATTATTTTTTAATAAGTTGTGACTATTCAGTTAATTTGGTTAATCAAACAGAAAATATTATTAACCGACAAATTAACTAAAATAAATCAACCAAATTAACTAAATTTACCAAATTGTCCCCAAAAAAATAACCATTTGGTTAATCGGTTATTAACTGAATTCTATTCAACCCCAGAGGTGAAACATTTTAAATAGAGACATAAAGAATTTTCCCCAATACAATCATCATTATCAAACAATTCCCTCCACCCCTAACCATTTTCATCCTACCTATGGAGAATAATAATGAGAAGTCTAAAACCCTCATGCATACATGTTACATTATTTTACAACTATTGTTGTCAATAGGAAAATGAATGGGTTGTGGAAGAACCATAGGAGGAGGACAGGTATAGCAAGAATGCAATGAGGTGGATGTAGGAGAAGTCCTAATATGAAAAGGTTCAAATAAAATGAGAACTTTCTTTATAACATACTAATTGAACATTTAGTATGAATTTATGAAATGTTTCTTAAATGCTTAAATGCATTAATGGCTATTGGTATTTAGACAAATATTTACAATCCTTTATAATACATAAACCATTATTTGTAAACAACATGTATAGCCACACTAGCATGTTTTACATATCTATTACCCACCAATGACTTTCATTCTTTTCATTACTTTTGTAGTCTTACTTTTTCCATTTATCATCTATCTTTTAGATTATTAGTTGCAAAATATAGAAATATTGGATATAAATAAAAGATCCAATCATAGTGACAATTTTTACAAATAATGTGTAAACTGACGAATTTTGTTTTTATTTAGTTGTATTTACCTTTTATGTAGTAATGCATTGTTATTTAAGTTGATTGAAAAATGATGTAGGGTTCGGAACCAGTGCCCTCTTGTTGGCCATCATCATCTCTTGGGCATATTTGGGAATTCAAAAGAGGAAACTATTAAAAATGAAGCATCATTTCTTTAAACATAATGGTGGTTTATTTTTACAAGAACAACTCTCTGGAGGACAAAGCAACAATTTTAGAATCTATAATATTGAAGAATTAAAGAAAGCCACTGAAAACTTTGATCCAAAGTATATTGTTGGAAGAGGAGGAAATGGAATTGTGTACAAAGCAGTACTTCATGATCAAACAACGGTTGCTATTAAACGTTCCATCATGGTTGATGATAACAAAAGTAAAGAGTTCGCAAATGAAATGTTAATCCTCTCCCAGGTTAACCATTCTAACGTGGTAAGGATATTAGGATGTTGTTTGGAGGTTGAAGTCCCTATACTAGTTTATGAGTTTGTCGCACGAGGCACACTGTTCCATCTCATTCACAACAAGAAACCTGATGTTCCATTTCCTTGGGATTTGCGGTTAAAGATTGCTACAGAATCAGCCAAGGCACTCACATATTTACACTATGATGTTTCCACCACAATATTTCATGGTGATGTGAAGTCCTCCAACATTCTTCTAGATGAACACCTAAAGGCAAAAGTTTCAGACTTTGGAACCTCAACTCTCGCCCCCAAAGACAAGAACCAATTCATAACACTAGTGCAGGGAACATATGGTTATCTTGACCCTGAGTGCTTGCAAACTTGCCAACTGACTTTGAAGAGTGACGTTTATAGTTTTGGTGTGGTCTTGGCCGAGCTTATAACAGGGAAGAAAGCTTTATATAAGGATAGTTCCGAAGGAGAGACGGGCCTAGCCTCAATCTTTACTGATTGCGTCAAGAATAATAGTCTCACTGAAATTTTAGACTTGGAAATTAGGGATGAAAGCTCGTTACCACAAATCCAAGTAGTTGCTGATATAACAGTTCATTGTTTGAGCCTAAGAGGCGATGAGAGACCAACAATGGCAGATGTATACATGACACTTCAAGCATTGCAACGATCTGACACACATCCATGGGTGGCTCAGATTCCAGAAGAGATTGAAAGGTTAATAAATGGGAGTTTTGATAGCTCCACTGTAGATGAAACAACCATGGGCGTGAATAGCTATGTAGTGGATATTGGTGCGAGGTGATTTCCTTCTTGTTTTCAAGGAAAGATACTAAAGTATCCTTCATACAATAATGTAATCATAATAAATGGTGTGAACCTTTCAATATTTCTATAAACTTTTCATCTCTTTTTGAGGGTGATCCTGTTCAAAATCGAGCCAGCAAACTACGGTTAAAAAACTAATCATGTGAGTCAAGTGACAGATGTTATTGACCTGCTCTATTATGACTATAAGGACAAATTAAAATGGAGCACTAAAATATTTATGACAAATTTTGTTTCCACAATGTTTATATAATTTCATTGTGTTTGTCAAAAAGTGACCAAATGGTCAGTAAATAATTCAAGGATGCATGATTATAAGTGGGTAGATCTTACGATAACAATGACTATTTCAGTTCGCTATATTGATCTGTAGCCCCTTGAAGATCCAGGGGACGGGTTCGCAGCCCCTCCAAAAAAAATGATATTATGCATATATATATATATATATATATATATATATATATATATATATATATATATATATATATATATATATATATATATATGAAAAACACTAGAGGGGAGGGTGAATAGAGTTTTTAAATAATTTTAACAATTGATTGAACTCAAACAACCACAATTGAAATTAGAAGAAGGAGACAGGTGTTTAGAGTGGTTCCAACTTTAGAAAATACTAATGTTGTCAGTCCACTACCCGGTTGCTTACCCAACCGGGATTTTGAAAGTATTTATTTTATTACCTTCTCAAGGATTTATACAAAATACAATACTTTCCCTTACACCCTTTGAACAACCTTCACTTTAAGTAGGTGCACCAACTTTGAGGTAGCCTTCTTGAAGTAACTCCAAGCTCCCCCTTGAAGTAGCCTTCCTCTCTAGAAGTAACCTCCCGTTGCACCAACCTTCTGAAGTATCTCAAAGTCACCTTCTTCGCCAAGAAGAACTCCACCCTCTCCAATCAGCAGCCTCCAACCTAGGAGTAGCAAGGAGAGTACAAACGGTAATAAAGAACAAGAAAGAAAACAGGAAATTACAACTTATCCTTTGTAGCCCAAGGCTTGATTTGCCTAGATTAAGCGTATAGATCTCCTAACCAAGTGTATGGACTTGTGATTGCAGTGGGTAGGAGATACTAGCCTATAGGACACGAATTATGAGCTAAAGAAGGAAGTAGCCAATTGTCACAAAGCTCAAATTGCTCACAAACAGATTGCTCAAAGTATGCTCAAGGATTTCTCAAGTGTAGCAAGTATTTTTAGTGTCCTATGGCTTGTCCTATTTATAGGAATGGCCTAAGTATGCTTAAGGACGTTCTAGACAACTTCTAGGGGTTTCTAAGTGCTTAACTAGCCGTTAGGTACAAGTTTGTTGCTTTAACAACGGCTAATTAATTAATTCTGCAGTTGCTGTCAGAGACCATCTTGGTCGAGGAATGGTCGACCGAGACACCTACTCGGTCAAACTTTTGTCGACCGACAGGCTCTCTGGAACAAGTGATTTGCAACGTCTATCTCCAACTGTAAACTACCTTGTCAGTTGTGTCTAACGGCTACTTTGGATCTTTCTCGATCGAGAAGATTGTCGACCGAGAGTGTCTCGGTCGAGGAGTTTGTCGACTGAGATTGATCCTGTTTCAATGTTTCAATTTAGACACTAATTATATGTATGAGTGTGCAAATGTGATCCTATTTGAAGGGAATGACTTATCTAAATGTGGTGTTTAGCTAGGGAGAATCTAACGCTTGATTTACATGCAATCTAAGTACTTGTACATTATATATTTGTACAAGTTTTTACAAAGCGATTACATTGCATGAAAACATAAACATGTAAGCATATGGATTTCCCTAGTTTCTTTTATCATCCACCTTGTTCCTGCACACTCAAGTAGCTTGTTACATCAATAAGAATGAAATGTTTGTCATAATCAAAACAAAGGGATTTATAGATGTCCATTTAGCCAACAATCTCCCCCTTTTTGAAGATGACAAACATTTCCAAAAATATAAATAAAGTAAATATGAACCATATGAGTTTCATACCTTTAGATTACCTTTTGTAGCTTTTCCTCTTAGTTATAAAATGTGTGCTTATTATTCCCCTTGAATTTTGGAACATGAAATCCAATTCACTAGGGAATATAGAAACTTTCAATGTAAAGCCAAGAGTTTATTTATGAAACTCATTGATTGAGTGTTTCAAAGTTGTAGTTTTATATTTATTTCTCCCCCTTTGTCATTTCAAAAAAATATCCGTTTAGAAATAAAAACTCCCCCTTAATTAGATGTCCCATCAAATCTAATGAAAAAGATGTCCATTTAAAAGCCAAAATATCATGATGCAAGTAAGAGTTTTTGTTTAAGCAGCACAAATATCAAAGAAAACATCTTCCAAAGGAGTGATAAGCAGTTGCTTCCTAATTTTGTTAAATTGATCTAGTGGAAGCGGTTTTGTAAAAATATCAGCCAATTGATCTTCCGTATCAACATGATGAAGGGAAACATGATTCTTGGAGATATGATCCCTTAAAAAGTGATGACGGATTTCAATATGTTTAGCTCGGCTGTGTAAAATAGGATTGTGTGCTAAGTTTATGGCGCTCGTGTTGTCACAAAAAATAGGCGTAGATGAAAGAGTAAAACCATAATCGTTTAATACTTGTTGCATATAAAGCACTTGAGCACAACAAGACCCAACTGCCATATATTCAGCTTCAGTTGTAGATAGGGCAACCGTATTTTGTTTCTTGCTAAACCAAGATACTAAAGCTCTCCCTAACAAGAAACAACCACCACTAGTACTTTTGCGATCAAGGCGACAACCAGCATAATCCGTATCAGTATAAGCTTTAAAATCCAAGGATTGTCCTTTTGGATACCATAAACCAAAACAAGTAGTCCCGGCTAGGTAACGAAGAATTCGTTTAACTGCTAGAAAATGAGAGTGCATAGGTTGTGATTGAAATCGAGCACAAAGACCAACGGGAAACATAATGTCCAGTCTAGAAGCAGTTAAGTAAAGCAAACTACCAATCATGGCTCTATATAAAGAATCATCAATAGGTTCCCCATTTTCATCCTTATCAATTTTAATAGAAGTAGCCATAGGAGTAGTAGCATGTTTGCACTGATCCATCCCAAAACGTTTTAAGAGTTCTTTAGTATATTTTTCTTGGCTTATGAATATTCCGGCAGGTGTTTGCTTAATTTGAAAACCAAGAAAGAAAGTTAGTTCACCCATGAGGCTCATTTCAAATTCTTTTTGCATAATGTCACTAAATTGTGTGCACAATGAAGCATTAGAAGCTCCAAAGATAATGTCATCAACATATATTTGCACAACTAGGAAATCGGATGTATATGTTTTGAAAAATAAAGTAGAATCTGAATTTCCAATAGAAAAACCATTATCAAAAAGATATGTCTTGAGCCTTTCATACCAATTTCTAGGTACTTGTTTTAAACCATAAAGTGCTTTCTTAAGTTTATAAACATAGTCACCTTTTTCCGATATTTCAAAACCAGGTGGTTGGGAAACATATACTTCTTCTTGAATGATGCCATTTAGAAATGCACTTTTTACATCCATTTGGTAGAGTTTGATGTTTTTATGTGCAGCAATAGCTAGTAACATTCTAATAGCTTCAAGTCTAGCTACCGGTGCATACGTTTCATCAAAATCTATTCCTTCTTGTTGATTATATCCTTGTGCTACTAACCGAGCTTTATTCCTTATTACTTCTCCTGCCTCATTTAGCTTGTTCCTAAAAACCCATTTAGTTCCTATTATGGTTTTATCTTGTGGTTTAGGAACTAAATCCCATACATCATTTTTAGTGAATTGATTCAATTCTTCTTGCATGGCTATTATCCAATAGTCATCTTTAAGAGCTTCAGATATCTTTTTAGGTTCAATGATAGAAACAAAAGCCATGTTTGCAACATCTATAAAGGAAGACTGAGTTTTGACGTTATCATTAGGATCTCCAATAATTAATTCTTAAGGATGATCTTTAATAAGCCTAGGTGTAGGTTGTGGTTGAGCTTGGTGATTATTTGTAGTACCTTTCTCATTATCATTTGGTATATTTAAATTTTCGAATTGATTTGTGAGATCTATGATTTCTAGATTTTCAGATTTGGACTCTTCATGAAAAGAAACATGAATGGATTCCTCAACTTTTCTAGATATAGTGTTATATACTCTAAAAGCTTTGCTAGAAGTGGAATATCCCAAAAAGAATGCTTTGTGTGATTGTGAGTCAAACTTATCTCTATCATCTTTGGTATTTAAAATATAGCATGTAGAGCCAAAGGTATGAAAATAGTCAACTCTAGGTTTCTTAGAATGTATTATTTCATATGGAGTTTTCTTTAAATGAGAGTGAACAGTTACTCTATTTAGCACATAGCATGCAGTGTTTACAGCTTCAGCCCAAAAGGTTTTGGGTGTGTTGTGTTCAAGCATCATAGTTCTCGCCATTTCTTATAGTGATCAATTTTTCCTTTCAACTATACCATTTTGTTGTGGGGTGCGTGGAGCAGAAAAATTATGAGTGTACCCTTGAGATGTACAAAATTCTTCAAATGTATGATTTTCAAATTATCCACCATGATCACTTCTAATGGTACATATTTTGCTTTGTAATAGATTTTCAATCTTGGAACAAAATTGTATAAAAACATGAATAGTATCATCTTTAGTTGCAATAAAGTGTACCCATGTGTATCTACTATAATCATCAACAATAACAAAACAGTATCTTTTACCACCAATAGATTGTGTCCTCATGGGTCCAAATAAATCCATAAGAATAAATTCTAAGGACCTACTGGTGCTAAGTACATGTTTTGGTTTAAAAGAGGTTTTGGTTTGCTTTCCCATTGTGCATGGTTCACATTTTTCAACTTGATCAAAAGATAAAGTAGGCAATCCACGAACAAGATCATATTTCACTAACTTTTTAATAACATGTGAACTAGCATGTCCTAGCTTTTTATGCCATACTTGTAAGGTATTTTCATTTGCAAGCAAGCATTTTCCCACTACTGATTTCATAGAGTTAGGTTTAAGGATATAAAGATTTCCAACTCTATTTCCTTCATAAACAACATTTGTAGTGTTTTCTATCAATAACTTGCAGCAAGTTTTGTCAAATAACACATCATAACCACTATCACATAATTGACTAACACTTATCAAATTATGGTGCAAACCATCAATGAGTAGAACATTCTTTATTTCGAGGTTTGTACCAACATTACCTATTCCAACGATTTTGCCCTTACCATTATCTCCAAAGGTGACTGTTCCACTTTTCTTTTCTTCAAAGGTTTGAAATGCATCTTTGTTTCCGGTCATATGTTTGGAACATCCACTGTCAACTACCCATTCCTGAATTAAAATGTAGATTTTGGTACCCATGTGATGGTCCGATATGGTTAGAATCATTTAAGTACATACTTGTATAAAAGTTCTGAATCAGAAATCCAGTCGGTCGACAATTGTTCGACCGACATTTGTCTCGGTCGACTAATTGTCGATCGAGAAGATTACTGTATTACAAACAAAGAAACACAGAAATTGAACTTGGTTGACCAATTTTCGATCGAAATAATTTGATGTAGATTTTGATTTGTTACAGACATCCGATCGGTCGAAAATACTTCGACCGATTAATGGTTCGGTCGACAATACTTCGACCGACTAAGTTTCTGTTTCAATATAACAGTGCAGAAAATTAACAGTATGCATGAAATCTTTTGTTTCAGTTGAGATAAGACAATATAAATAGCAAGATGGAGCGTTTGGCCATATCTCAACTAAATTTCATTTGATTCTACTAAGTTTGAGGTTTTGGGACCCAAACTAATTCGGAATCCTTAGTCTTATAAGGGCATGAAAAAGAATAGTGTCCAAGACGTAAACAAAAATGGCAAGTAATAGAATCAACTTCATTTCTCTTTCTAGCCATTGTGTTCTTGGGTACAAACATAGTTTGAGTTCTTTTGGGTTGATTTTTCTTTGAAGCATATCCCAAACCTTTTCTTCCGTTGAAGACAGTACCAATGCTTAGAATGTTATCAAGTATATTTTTTCTTCTTAACT
Source organism: Alisma plantago-aquatica (assembly GCA_963693085.1). Lineage (NCBI taxonomy): Eukaryota > Viridiplantae > Streptophyta > Magnoliopsida > Alismatales > Alismataceae > Alisma > Alisma plantago-aquatica. The sequence goes on along the minus strand of OY856415.1, from coordinate 359,183,565 downwards.
CATAAAGTTCTCTTTGCAGCTGAGCAATGTCATTCATCTTCTTGTGTAAATCTTTTCTTGCTTGATCTAAATCAGATAGTAATGAATATTTTTCTTTTACAACATTATCATAGTCTAGATGGTTACACAAAATAGGTTGAGTCTGAAAATCTTGTAGTTTAGCTAACAATTCAGTCTTTTCTGTAGAAAGAAGATCAACATTTGTTTCTAAAGTGAGTAGCTTTCTAGTGCAATCATCTAAAGATGTTTTTAGAGACAAATTCTCAAGATCAATGTTGTTCTTTTCAGAAGAAATATTATCTAATTTAGCAATTAGCTCATCATTTGATTTGATAACTTTCTTTAGTTTCTTCTTGACATCAACATACTTATCATGAATTTCTTGTAGACTAGTAACTAACTCTTCTTTAGGAAGATCATGTAGGCTTACCTCTTGAGAGTCTTCATTATCTTCCCTTGCCATTAGACAATCCACCGTTTCTTCTCCGCTTTCACTATCACTTGACTCGTCCCATGCAGCTTTATAGGCTTTTTCTCCCTTCTTCTTGTATGAGCTTTTCTTTCCTTTCTTTGCTTTAGGACATTCATTTTTGAAATGTCCTTTCTTCCCACATTCAAAGCACCTAGGAGGGGTAGAAGAAGAACTGGAAATTTTGTTAGATTTAAATCTTTTGTATTTCTTACCATTGACTATCAAGGCTTCTTCTCCTTCTTCTTCACTTGACTCCTCACTTTCTTGTGTGACAACCTTTGAAGCTTTTAGAGCCACATCCTTTTTCTTTCCTTGCTGAAGTTCACGTGCTCTTCTTTCTTCCTCTTCTAGGGTTGCTTCATGAGCTTCTAAGTTACCAATAAGTTGCTCCATTTTCAGTCGAGTGAGGTCGTTTGCTTCTTCAATGGCTGTCACCTTTGGCTTATATTTTGGAGGAAGTGAACGAAGGATCTTTGATACTTGATCTTCTTCAAGGACAGGTTTTCCTAGGGCACTTAAACCATTAACAATAGTAGAGAATTTTGCAAACATTTCACTAATTGATTCATCAGGATCCATACGAAAGTGTTAAAATTTTTGTTTAAACATGCTAATTTTGGAATTTTTGACTTGGACTGTACCTTCATAGGTTATGGATAGTCTATGCCAAATATCATAGGCTGTGTCACAATTAGATATTCTATTAGATTCTCCTACTGATATAGAACAATATAAAATGCTTACAGCTTTTGCATTCATTTGAGCTAGCTTTACCGTATTTGCATCCCATTATGCAAATTGAGTTTGAGGGAGCTCATATGGAGTTGACACCATTCTCCATAAGTCCCAATTGATGCCTTGGAAGTAGAACTGCATCATTCTCTTCCAATATTGGTAGTTTGTTCCATCGAACGCTGGAGGCCTAGCAACAAGTGTCCCTTCAAGGTTGAGGTTGTTGAGCACTCCATCACCCATTTCTTCAAGACCTTGTTAGGGTTCCTTGAAGCCTGCTCTGATACCAATTGAAAAACACTAGGGGGGTGAATAGAGTTTTTAAATAATTTTAACAATTTATTGAACTCAAACAACCACAATTGAAATTAGAAGAAGGAGACAGGTGTTTAGAGTGGTTCCAACTTTAGAAAATACTAAAGTTGACAGTCCACTACCTGGTTGCTTACCCAACCGGGATTTTGAAAGTATTTATTTTATTACCTTCTCAAGGATTTATACAAAATACAATACTTTCCCTTACACCCTTTGAACAGCCTTCACTTGAAGTAGGTGCACCAACTTTGAGGTAGCCTTCTTGAAGTAACTCCAAGCTCCCCCTTGAAGTAGCCTTCCTCTCTAGAAGTAACCTCCCGTTGCACCAGCCTTCTGAAGTATCTCAAAGTCACCTTCTTCGCCAAGAAGAACTCCACCCTCTCCAATCAGTAGCCTCCAACCTAGGAGTAGCAAGGAGAGTACAAACGGTAATAAAGAACAAGAAAGAAAACAAGAAATTACAACTTATCCTTTGTAGCCCAAGGCTTGATTTGCCTAGATCAAGCGTATAGATCTCCTATCCAAGTGTATGGACTTGTGATTGCAGTGGGTAGGAGATACTAGCCTATAGGACACGAATTATGAGCTAAAGAAGGAAGTAGCCAATTGTCACAAAGCTCAAATTGCTCACAAACAGATTGCTCAAAGTATGCTCAAGGATTTCTCAAGTGTAGCAAGTAGTTTTAGTGTCCTATGGCTTGTCCTATTTATAGGAATGGCCTAAGTATGCTTATGGACATTCTAGACAACTTCTAGGGGTTTCTAAGTGCTTAACTAGCTGTTAGGTACAAGTTTGTTGCTTTAACAATGGCTAATTAATTAATTCTGCAGTTGCTGTCAGAGACCATCTCGGTCGAGGAATGGTCGACCGAGACACCTACTCGGTCGAACTTTTGTCGACCGACAGGCTCTCTGGAACAAGTGATTTGCAACGTCTATCTCCAACTGCCAACTACCTTGTCAGTTGTGTCTAACAGCTACTTTGGATCTTTCTCGGTCGAGAAGATTGTCGACCGAGAGTGTCTCGGTCGAGGAGTTTGTCGACCGAGATTGATCCTGTTTCAATGTTTCAATTTAGACACTAATTATATGTATGAGTGTGCAAATGTGATCCTATTTGAAGGGAATGACTTATCTAAATGTGGTGTTTAGCTAAGGAGAATCTAACGCTTGATTTACATGCAATCTAAGTACTTGTACATTATATATTTGTACAAGTTTTTACAAAGCGATTACATTGCATGAAAACATAAACATGTAAGCATATGGATTTCCCTAGTTTCTTTTGTCATCCACCTTGTTCCTGCACACTCAAGTAGCTCGTTAGATCAATAAGAATGAAATGTTTGTCATAATCAAAACAAAGGGATTTATAGATGTCCATTTATCCAACAATATATATATATATATATATATATATATATATATATATATATATACTTAAAAGTATAAATATACGTCGTTCATGTTACTTACATGAATGTGGTCCTGGTTTTATGGTTAGGCATATTATGTTTGACTAGTAGGTCATGGGCTTATCATTTTATCATCTTTTAGCATTCTTGGCTCTATATCAGTCGGTATTTTACACTTATCTATGGTTGACAACTATACATAAAATGAACAAAAAATCTTAAAATTGACAAAAAAAAAGGTAGAGAAAGCATCTGTATGAGTCATTATAAGAATCTTAAAGGAAAAAAATGAGGGAAACACTATGTTGGGAAAAATATGATTGGAGGTTTCATGCATGTTTTACATTTGTAGTTTACTATTAAGGAACTACAGCTGAAATCCTAATAGAAATACATGATTAAAAATAATGCATGATTCTGCATATGAGTTAGTTTTTAACATTTATAGTCTACTATTACAAAAATTGCAATTGAAGCCCTTATATATAAAAAAATAAAAATTAACTTATATTTAGAGAAAACATTATATATATATGTATATATATATATATGCTTCCAATTGAGAACAAACCCATATTTAACGAAAATCATATGATTAATCAAGCATTCTAAAAAAATATACCAATACAAATCGAGTGACTTCTATTCCATCAGATAAATACTTGCTTTTTTCCAAAATACTTATCTTTTTGTATAACGTGGTAGTTGTTTGTTTTTAGACCATGCAATATCAAACCTACTTATTAAGTAGGTAATATTATGTGGATGAAATGCACATATATGTTTTGTACTCCATAAAACTCGAAAGTATTTAAACTTTATTTATCATATCATATTATTTATTAATATGATTAAAAATATTGATTATAAATATATTTTAGTAAATAACTTCATATATTTTTGATACAACATGTTGATAAAAAAATCATATTGAACCAAACTATAATGTAATACATGAATTAGATTTTGATTTTGGATTAGATAATGGTTTGCTTTAGTTAAATTTTTTTACAAAGGCATCTATAATGTGAATTGTGGTTGTGTAAGTAAACATATTCAAGCCAGATTGTGCCAACCCCTTGTTTAAACACATATATGAGTTACAATCTAATAATCTACAAAAAAAAATATTTTCCTTACGAATAAGTACTCCCCCCAACCAAGTATCATGGCTCCACTCCTGATTGGTGGTCCAATCTAATAATTCATATGTTAGACCTAGACCATTGGTTAAGTCTAACAGAGTAATCAAATGAAGACATATTAGGGTAAGGAGGAATCTATGCTTGTGTATCTTGCTTTTAAGTTGGCACCCGTTCTTACATATAGAATTGTGGTTTATGTGGATTTTGAAAAGAAAATTAGTGGAGATGGCAATTTGTTGGTTGATTTGAAAGAGAAACAATGGAGTGACCACCATGTATAATAGGGAAAATGACGAATATGTAAAGATGGGGGCATCAAAAGTAGGTGTATAAGGAATGAAGGCTAAATCAAAGAAAAGGGTAAGACATCGACTTAAGACATGTGAAAATAATTAATGTGTGCATATTATACATAGGATCATCAATCATGTGTTCTTGTACCATCATGCCACTTAAGGATTGAAAAATGGAGGGAAAAGAGAGGTCTACATTATGTTTAGAAAAAATCTACCTTGATGGAAAATTGTAGGAGATTAGGAATATAGATCTGCTTCTCATTTATCCCTCATGGAAATATGTTGCATACTATGGTTTATGGGGTAGAAGGCCAATTTTTTTAACTTTATTAGGGAGGAAAGGTTCTTAGTTGCTCAGTAGGGGCTTGGATCGAAGTTCCATGTGGCTATTCTATATAAATGGGGTGTAACCTCTCTTAATGGGTTTCAACCAAGGTGTCTAGGAGATAACCTTTTCAAATAGTAGACAAAAGGGAAATTACTTAGGATCCATGGGTTAATTAGAGTTAGGTTACAGTAAACCTTGCAACCAAGTTAAGGAGGGTGTAGAAAGTAGGGGTAGGTGCCTTGGCAGAGCCCTACCTTATGGAGACTTTTGGGAGCATTTTAATGATATCTTCTTAATAGGCCAAAGTGATAAACAGTAGGCACATGTTTAGGTGCACAATCCATTTTTGGGGTCTTCTTGAAGATGTTTAACTAGTTTAATGTTGAAAAGGGTAAGAGGGGTGCATGCCTGGTGCACCCCCCAACATTTTGGATACTATAGGGAATTTCAATAGGTTGAACACACATAATTTTAGCATGTCAACCAAAAACATTGTTAATCAATATTTCCAACACCCTCTGTTGAATGAGCTTGGTACCAAGGTAACTTGGCCAACCAATGCTACATACAAGATGTTAATTATTGTCATCTAAATTCTCCTTGAACCTAACTTGATAGACAACAAGTTTTTTGTGCAAAAATTATCTATTGGAGAGAGTCTCAAAGTGAAATTTATCAGTTGAACTCTCCCCACAATGACTAGAATTCATCCTAAATAATTCTCATGGGTAGGAGGCATCCTCAACTACAAGTAGGAGCCCTTGGTCTTCATCCCCTAGTTAGACAAGCACTGTGAAGGTCCTTATACTATAGTTGGGAGAGCTTTTCCTCCAAGAGCCTCCATCCCTCTCATGAGCTTAATCATTTGTTGCATCCATTAGAGTGAGCAAGACGTTTGTACGAGATCTAGTCCTACATGTATGTCTTGTGAGGCTTTCATTCCTCTACCTCAAATTCTGTAACGACCCCGTCTCCCGGTAACCCCCACTTAAGGGAGACCAAGAGAGAAGAGCCGTTATCTAATAACCCATATCAAAGGTTTGACAAATAATCAATAACAATTAATAAACTTTACCAACTAAACTAAAAACGGGTATAAAATAAAACTTTTCTTACCTTGGAAAAACTTGGATTTCTAAACTTCTATCCATGAAGATGCTAAACTAACTAATCCTCCTATGCACATTATTTCTCAGTTAATTTCACATCTGCCACTTTACTGTTTGTTCTTTTCATTTGTACCTAAAACGCTGACAAACAAAACGTCAGTAAGCAAGAAGTTGGTATGTGGGGGAAACAATAATCATGCAACTATAATAACAAAGTAATCATCCAATTATCATTTAACAACCAAGATTATGATTTAAACCATACTACTCAATCCTTTCCTATCCCCTATCTCTGTGCTGTCCCTGCAGTGGACTGAGATCCCACCTCTCTCTAGGTAGATCCTTATTAAACCCCACATGATCCTACCTAACAGGTAGATCAATATCTAGGGTTGAGTTGCATGGCACTACCCATAGGTAGTCCAATCTCTAACTCAATGTGACTTGATGGACCTACCCCATTGGTAGCCATTTACTAAGTCATCCAATGACCTGATGGGCCTACCCCATTGGTAGCCATTTACTAGGTCAACCCATTAAGCTACAGAGGGGACTAGGATCTGAGCTAGTAGGTATATATCTCATGTGATATTCATATTCACATTATACTTTGCATGAATTAAATCATTCAACAGTTTAATTTAAGTCACGATGGAAACATCGGCAAAACCTCAGAAAACTAATTCGGGTAGTCATAAGCATAACCACATACCTGTAATGCAGATTTGGAGACAGAATAATGTAGAGGGAGAAAATCCAATAAAGTAAGAAAGGTGCACAAAAATCCTGAAAAAGGCATTCAATTTCTCTATTATTAATCATGTCATCATGATTCATTAATTCTAATGGTTTCCTAAGTTATTTCTCCTTTTTAGGGTTTTGACCATAATTAGGGTTTCACTTCCTTTTTATTACTTTTACCTTACTTTTATCAAATATCCATCAAACCCTAATTATCTTGTCCTATTTTCCATTAAGGTCCTAAAGATCAGGTTTGGACCAGAAAACCCTAATTTTCAGATTATTATATCCTTTCTTTTCTTTTTCTCTAATTTAGGGTTTCTAAACTTGTTAATCAACATATTGAGTTAAAACCCTAAACATGTAATTCTATCATCAAAATAGGTTAAAAACCATATTAATCATTAATCAGGTTAAACATGTTTGAATTAACCTAATTGCAAGACTAAATATATCTTTATCAATAATTAGGGTTTCTAACCACAAATTAAAACTTTTTTCTAATCAAAAGATACACTTTTACAAAAATATATAGATTTAGGTATCCAAACCATTTTTAAGTTATTCCTCATTTTTTTCTGATCAACTTTCATGTATTAGGCTTGTTAATCTGAGGTTCCTAGCAATTGCTATGAATTTTGCAAGAAAAGTATTTTCTTTGGAATTTCGGTCAGAGATAGTCGATTACCAAAAATCTGGGGCCGCTCGATCCGTGGTCCAGTGGTCCATCTTCTCGATCTGACGCCTAACATCATGCATGGCTTAAGTCAGTCGGCTCTCCTTTGGTTCGTTGGATCCGCGGTCGCTTTTGACGAAACGCGATCGGACGATTCGCGTGGTTTGCACCCACTAGGGGTCTTCTGAAGCGCTGGACGAGATCGAGTGTCGATTCGTCCCTTGGTCTACGATGGTCCTTCATCAAACGGAGGTTGTGGATCTTTCCCACCCGAATCAGTAGTTTCCTACCGCGGTGGCACCGCAGATCGAAGCTCGCTGGAGCTTCATGATCCTGTCGACCCAAGGCATGAGGGATCTAGGAAAGAGGTCGTTGAGCCCGTGGGGGTCTGCCCGAGTTTAAGGGTGGTCCTATTTATAGAATATAGGGCTCGCTTTAGGGTTTCCCAACTTGTCGTTGACCTTGCATTTGGCCCAAAATGGGCGTTTCTTATAGGAACATCGAGAGCTCAACAAAAAAGGGTTGGGGAGGTGCGAAATTCTCTCCCAAACTCGATGGAATCGCTTCCATGAGCGCACATGTACCAGATAAGGCGGAAATCAAGAGGGAAAATCTCTCTGTGACTCAGCAGAGTCCAGGTCCATGTAGGACTGGACGATGAGCGTCTAGTGTTGGATATTAATCCAACGGATCTTACCGCACACCATCATCCAAAGGAATATATATATATATATATATATATATATATATATATATATATATATATATATATATATATATATATATATATATATATATATATATATATATATATATATATATATATATATATATATATCTTTTAATTCAGAATAATTCCCAATTTGGAGAATCTTGGAAAATTGATATCTCCCAAACCATAACTCCTATTTGTCTCAAATTTTAAGGGAACGTTTGCCTTGGCATTATCTATCTTTGTACGAAATTTGGGAAACAAATAGAAATGTATGAGAGGTCTTCCTTCTCTCACAAGTTATCTCTTTAATTAATCCAAATTAATTGTTATTTTTTTTACTTTTGCCATTATCTTGTCCTTTGGGTCCCTTGGACCTCAAGAAATCCCAAGGGCACGGATTCCCATATTGGGGAATATCTATTTGCCTTTATCTTCTTTTTAATTGTCAATTACACACATTCTCCTCATTCTTTTCATTAAATTATTCATGTTTGAGGATTTCTTTTGATTTCTCTTCTATTTTCCTCATTGGCATTCCTTTTATCATTAGGAATCCTTTGGACATGAAATTACACTAAGGATAACTTGATTATACCTATTTTTGCTTATTTCCCACATATTACCATTATTTTCAATTTCTTTCTTACTAAAGAAATTCTTAACTAACGTTTTCTTTTCTTATTGCTTTCTTTTTGCAACTTGGGACTCCTTGGAACCCAAGGAACCCAAGAGGCACGAAATCCATCCTTGGATCACATTCTTTTGCCTTCTAGAGGTTTCCACACTTTTCCTTTTTCTCTATTTTCTTATTTACTTGATAATAGTGGACTTTCTTTTATCCTTCCCTTGTTATTGGGCCCAATAGCCAATAAAGCACACAAATAAATCAACAAGGCTATTTTAAACGAAAATCATGTATTCATTCATTATTTGTTCATTTATCTTTAATATGAGAAATTACATTTCTCAGCAAATGAACCCAAAATTGGGGTTGTAACATCCTTCCCCTCTTATAAGAATTTTTCCCTCAAAATTCCATCAAGCAAGCAATCAAATAGGATAAGCCTATCACATGTCCATCATGGCTCCCATGTGGCTTCACCCTTTTCCATGGTGCTTCCCAAGAACCTTCATTATCTCATATTCTTCCATCTGAGTTCTTTCTTACCTTGGTATATCGTACCCTCATAGGTGACTCAGGACAATTCAGCCTCTCAAAAGTTGAATCGGTTCAGGGCTCAACACATGGCTTGGGTACCTCACATAGTACTCTAGATCGGACTTATGTAACACATTATAAATCATGTTATCCTGAGGGGTAAGGCTAAACACAACCACATCCACCGATCCATCTCAAATGGATCCCTATATCGGGGACTCAGCTTTCTCAGCTGTAGCTTAGAGGGGTCGGATTTTCACATCACATATTCTCCCACAGTGAACTGCATGTTAGTCTGCTTTGCATCTGGTCGTGACTCATGTCACCATTGGGCTCTCTCTCAGTCGTTGCACGATCAAAGCGACTTCATATGCACATAATGAGGTTCTTTTCTGGCCTTCATGAGACCTCCTTCACCAACATCATATTAATGAAGTGGTGACCGACACAACCTCTCTATAAGACTTCTTGCATCCTGATAAAGGCTATGGTGGTTAACATCACATCTTAAGAATTGTCTCTTTGTATCACCTTGAACAAGCACACTTGCTCTCATCAGACCCTGTAGTCTGGATCATACTACTTATTAGTTAGGGGTGATAAGCGGTTCTAACATTGCGTTCTTTGTATACCTACTTCCACCTTATGGAAGTGGACCTTTAGGTCATACTCAAGAACTTAGGAACTTGCATCATGGTGTGGTTGAACCATCTTTCTCTCTGGAGTAGTTCAACCGAATCTGTCCCTTGAAAACACTCTTATTTTCTCATGTTATCTAGGTAAGGCGATACCATAACCCATATTGCATCTTGACCTTCTGGGTCAAAGGGAGACTTACCACAACATCCATAGTGATGAACTCCCATTCCCTCTCAGGGACTCTTTTATCATCTATATCGATTCACTGGGTTACTGGTGTTCGTCCTGCACCTCCTGGCTTGCATGGCCACATGCTACATGCAACTTTGTTTTAAGCATCCAGAGTGCTACCAACACTTACTATCTTTGTAGTACCAAGGGATATCATGACCTCCTATATTTTTATGATTATTCAAGCTTGATACCTCGGAAACCCTAAACCATTCCAAAAAGGGTTTTATTACCTTCCTATCCAAAGAAGTGTATTTGAGGTTCTATCACCATCCTTTTACTATATCAAGGACTAAACTGGCTAACCAAACAACCATTAACTTGTTCAACATATCTTGTTTCATCTGTGTGTTAGCCAAAACACATCCTCTTTCCAAACATAGGGTTAGTCGAACAATCTCAACTTCTTCTAGCTTCCAGCTAAACTAGGCAGCTATATCTCAACCAGAGTATTTATTACCACTTCTTATCCTTAGGTGTTAGGTAATGTCGAAGACATACACCTCCAAGCATTATACTTATCCTCTCATCTCAAACTCTAAGTTTGTCTTCATCAAGAAACTCTGATCTCATCCTAATGGTGATCAAACTCAACCTTGTATCACTTGCAAATTCCACATAGCTCATGCTAAAAACATCCTTATAGGATGACTACCTTATCTCATTTAGTGTTTGTAAACCATTCATGTATCATTCGCTCCACTAGGGTATGTTATCATCTCTGTCCTCATACCTCATAGCAACGTTCTAACTCACATCATCTTTATTCTTGGTGTATGGCATGCATACTGTCCTATCTCTCACTCCCATAACAAGAAGAAATAAGCATTTGGCGGCCGTCCAAATACAAAGTTCTTCCCATTCCAGGAGTAGAGATGGTACATCCCACCTTGCCAGTACACCTTCAAATCTAAGTTGAAACATGCAACTCATGTCTTTACATCACAAACATCATGATATCAAAATTTCCTTCATGGAAAACTGGTCTCGAACCTACTTGGATCCACACATAATCCTTTGTCATCTCCTCTAGGTCTATAGGGTGCCGACACTTTTGGGGTCATCCCTCTTCCCTCATGCATCTAGATAGTTCCCTACTCATATGCCCTTTGGGTCCCATGAGTTTATGAAGGTGATCAATCTCCTGACTCATGGCCCTCAGAAAATGATAGCTATTACCTCCCGACCCTATGGTCATGTGCAACTAGGGAATTAGGCAACTCCGTCTTTCATCGGTATTATCCCTACCTGACCCTTGGATAGACTTAGGATTCTATCATAGTACATGTTCAACTCAGAACCTTACCTAATCCTTCATCATCTTTCTCTGCATTCTTCGGCTATCTTTTATCCTTTCATAAGGGTCATGGCGAACTGCCTACCTTGGTCGAGCCCCATACTTGTTACCTCCATGGCAACACATCCACATGCACATAGAGATGGTTATCTATGGGTCTATAGGTTCATTCTCATTCCATGTTCTCTTCGCTTAGCTTCTCAAAATCCTATGAAACCTCCTTAGGTTACCTCAAAACCAACCAAACTGGTAAACTTCCTACCAAAGGGTCGCTCTCCCAGGATGGGAGGAAACTAAACTTTTATAAAAAAGGTCACAAGTATTCTTAGGGTTTACCTCCGTATGAGCATGCTTAAACCAACAACTACTAAGGCACAAGCGTACCTACAAAACCATGCTAGGTCGCACTTGTTCTCATCCTCAACATTACATCAACTTAGTTGTGAGGGGTTCATCAAACATACCCTTAACGTAAGGGATTTCCTTTACCTCTACACATGAGGAGTACCATGCTCGAAACTATAGAGACTCAAATCTCATCATGAGAATCGGGTACACTGCTTCCCCTCTTAGGCCTAGGAACCCTAGGTTCTCCTTTGGGTATCCAACTACATGCTCAACCTCTTAACCACAAATCAAGCATGTACAAGGTATGTCATGTACTCCCTGTCATCCTTCTACTCGAGCAACACATCAGGGTCGAGTCTCCTTCTAGGACAACCAACTAGGTATAAAACCTCACAACAGGTTAGTTAAACCTCCTCAGGGTCTAAGGCACTCTTTATCTCATCCAGCAGGTAACCCCTTATACCATGGGTACTAGAAGCATCGTCCTTTCTCTAGGGTTTGGTTCCTCTAAAGGTAACCAAGATATCATCAGCCTCCAAGAATCAAGCATAAGGCAACCACTATCATCCACGTAGGTCGCATCATCCTTAACTCTCAACTATTCCTCAAGTTTCGGGGTTTTAGAATTCCAACCTCCTTGCTGGGGTCCTGCTTCCTCTCTCTAGAGCTAAAACCACCTCCAACCATACCTACTAGAGGTCCCTTCTCCATTAAGGCTCATATTCTCAAGAAAACCCCTATGTGGTTGAAGCCTATGCTCAACTCATGTTTGGCTCAAGATTATTCAGAACTCTTTATGCTTATCTCATAAGCCATCCATCATGCCCTTTTGGCCAGGGTTTCAACCTACTACCGTACCACTGACGTACTCTGGGGGCATGTTATCCCTCACTTGCATAAGCCGTAGGGTTTCTATAGGTCCTTCACTAACTTCATCCATGAAGGAGCTACCCTTTGCTTTAACATGCACGACCCTTTCCCAGGTTGCCAAAGGTGCTAGGTCACCCAACCTCACATGGCTCGTATGACAAACCAAACATCTGGTCAACCATGACCTCTAACTCATCATGTCATCTCTCTCTAATCTCCACTTAGGGTTAGGGTTAACATCATCCTCAAAGGATGTGCTAAGTCTCTACTTTTAATAGAGGTCTCTACCTCCAAGACTAATTCTCTCTACTCATCCTCCAGACAAGGAGGTCTATCCTCAGGTTTCTCCTGAGGGCAAAGACAACTCGTGTCATACGACTAAGCATGTATCTATTCTTTAGTTTGCGCTTAATCTATTAAGATTATGTCCATGACATCTTATTTACATGCTTTTTATTAATTTGGTGGAGGATTCCTTAGACCTTATTAATTTTTCCCATACCTCAAGAGGGTGAGGAGAAGAGAGAAAACCATAATCCTTAAGGCCCTTAACAAAATTTGAGTTGAGAAGGGATGAACAAGATGAGAGAGTCCTAAAGGTATCTTATTTCGAATCATACCCTAAGACTTTGGCCAGGCAGTCACATGGATCCGGGAGTCCTCGTATTCTGACTAGCGGTGCGGAGGAAAATATTGCCAGCCCCCAGACGTGATCCTTTTCTAGACACCTCAGTCTTTCGGACAATCCTCTAATAACTCCCTTGGTTCTATGGAATTTGTAAAATTTAATAATTATTAAAGATTAATTGAGGAACCGATGCTCTGATACCAATTGTAACGAACCCGTCTCCCGGTAACCCCCACTTAAGGGAGACCAAGAGAGAAAAGCTGTTATCTAATAACCCGGATCAAAGGTTCGACAAATAATCAATAACAATTAATAAACTTTACCAACTAAACTGAAAACTGGTATAAAATAAAACTTTTCTTACCTTGGAAAAACTGGGATTTCTAAACTTCTATCCATGAAGATGCTAAACTAACTAATCCTCCTATGCACGCTATTTCTCAGTTAATTCCACATCTGCCACTTTACTGTTTGTTCTTTTCATTTGTACCTAAAACACCGACAAACAAAACGTCGGTCAGCAAGAAGCTGGTAAGTGGGGGAAACAATAATCATGTAACTATAATAACAAAGTAATCATCCAATTATCATTTAACAACCAAGATTATGATTTAAACCATACTACTCAATCCTTTCCTATCCCCTATCTCTTTGATGTCCCTACAGTGGACTGAGATCCCACCTCTCTCTAGGTAGATCCTTATTAAACCCCGCATGATCCTACCTAACAGGTAGATCAATATCTAGGGTTGAGTCGCATGGCACTACCCATAGGTAGTCCAATGTCTAACTCAATGTGACTTGATGGACCTACCCCATTTGTAGCCATTTACTAAGTCATCCAATGACCTGATGGGCCTACCCCATTGGTAGCCATTTACTAGGTCAACCCATTAAGCTACAGAGGGGACTAGGATCTGAGCTAGTAGGTATATATCTCATGTGATAGTCATATTCACATTATAATTTGCATGAATTAAATCATTGAACAGTTTAATTTAAGTCACGATGGAAACATCAGCAAAATCTCAGAAAACTAATTCAGGTAGTCATAAGCGTAACCACATACCTGTAATGCAGATTTGGAGACAGAATAATGTAGAGGGAGAAAATCCAATCAAGTAAGAAAGGTGCACAAAAATCCTGAAAAAGGCATTCAATTTCTCTATTATTAATCATGTCATCATGATTCATTAATTCTAATGGTTTCCTAAGTTATTTGTCCTTTTTAGGGTTTTGAACATAATTAGGGTTTCACTTCATTTTTATTACTTTTACCTTACTTTTATCAAATATCCATAAAACCCTAATTATCTTGTCCTATTTTCCATTAAGGTCCTAAAGATCAGGTTTGGACCATAAAACCCTAATTTTCAGATTACTATATCCTTTCTTTTATTTTTCTCTAATTTAGGGTTTCTAAACTTGTTAATCAACATATTGAGTTAAAAACCCTAAACATGTAATTCTATCATCAAAATAGGTTAAAAACCATATTAATCATTAATCAGGTTAAACATGTTCGAATTAACCTAATTGCAAGACTAAATATATCTTAATCAATAATTAGGGTTACTAACCACAAATTAAAACCTTTTTCTAATCAAAAGATACACTTTTACAAAAATATACAGATATAGGTATCCAAACCATTTTTAAGTTATTCCTCATTTTTTTCTGATCAACTTTCATGTATTAGGTTTGTTTATCCGAGGTTCCTAGCAATTACTATGAATTTTGCAAGAAAAGTATTTTCTTTGGAATTTCGGTCAGAGATAGTCGATTACCAAAAATCTGGGGCCGCTCGATCCGTGGTCCAGTGGTCCATCTTCTTGATCTGACGCCTAACATCACGCGTGGCTTAAGTCAGTCAGCTCTCCTTTGGTTAGTTGGATCCGCGGTCGCTTTTGACGAAACGCGATCAGACGATTCGCGTGGTTTGCACCCACTAGGGGTCTTCTAAAGCGTTGGACGAGATTGAGCGTCGATTCGTCCCTTGGTCTATGATGGTCCTTCATCGAACGGAGGTTGTGGATCTTTCCCACCCGAACCAGTAGTTTCCTACCGTGGCGGCGCCGCAGATTGAATCTCGCTGGAGCTTCATGATCCTGTCGACCCAAGGCATGAGGGATCTAGGAAAGAGGCCGTTGAGCCCGTGGGGGTCTGCCCGAGTTTAAGGGTGGTCCTATTTATAGAATATAGGGCTCGCTTTAGGGTTTCCCAACTTGCCGTCGACCTTGCCTTTGGCCCAAAATGGGCGTTTCTTATAGGAACATCGAGAGCTCAACAAAAAAGGGTTAGGGAGGCGCAGAATTCTCTCCCAAACTCGATGGAATCGCTTCCATGAGCGCACATGTACCAGATAAGGCGGAAATCAAGAGGGAAAATCTCTCTGTGACTCGGCAGAGTCCAGGTCCGTGTAGGACTGGACGATGAGCGTCTAGTGTTGGATCTTAATCCAACAGATCTCACCGCACGTCATCATCCAAAGGAATATATATATATATATATCTTTTAATTCAGAATAATTCCCAATTTGGAGAATCTTGGAAAATTGATATCTCCCAAACCATAACGTTTATTTGTCTCAAATTTTAAGGGAACGTTTGCCTTACCATTATCTAGCCTTGTACGAAATTTGGGAAACAAATAAAAATGGATGAGAGGTCTTCCTTCTCTCACAAGTTATCTCTTTAATTAATCCAAATTAATTGTTATTTCTGTTCCTTTTGCCATTATCTTGTCCTTTGGGTCCCTTGGACCTCAACAAATCCCAAGGGCACGGATTCCCATATTGGGGAATATCTATATGCCTTTATCTTCTTTTTAATTGTCAATTACACACATTCTCCTCATTATTTTCAATTTCTTTCTTACTAAAGAAATTCTTAATTAACTTTTTCTTTTCTTATTGCTTTCTTTTTGCAACTTAGGACTCCTTGGAACCCAAGGAACCCAAGAGGCACGAAATCCATCCTTGGATCACATTCTTTTGCCTTCTAGAGGTTTCCACACTTTTCCTTTTTCTCTATTTTCTTATTTACTTAATAATAGTGGACTTTCTTTTATCCTTCCCTTGTTATTGGGCCCAATAGCCAATAAAGCCCACAAATAAATCAACAAGGCTATTTTAAATGAAAATCATGTATTCATTCATTATTTGTTCATTTATCTTTAATATGAGAAATTACATTTCTCAGCAAATGAACCCAAAATTGGGGTTGTAACAAATTCTCACATTTACTTTTGAAGATTCTCTCTCTTAACTAAGAGAGGTGAAGTAGAAGGTGTTGATTTAAGAGTTATACATTGCCCATATTTTGATAATGACTTAACCATTTCGTTCCTATGTATCTAATATGTTTGATAAAGATTGATTTCAGGCTTTAGGTACATGAAAATGATCAAATTACACAAGCCCTGGCTTGTTCAAGTTCAAGTCAAAAGCAATGCAAGTGTGTGTTTTGGGAAATCACTCCAAATGGCCTTAGATGATTTTTGTAATCATGTACTAATGGTATGACTAATAACTAAGATGAAAAAAAAATCAAGGACACCAAATTCCAAGGTTTAATAACTCAAATGTCAATTTAGAAAATTTGTCACAGGTTGTTTATCGGTCGAGTTAGAAACTCTACCGATCCAGTGATGGATTTTCTGAAGAGACCAATTGGTCAAGGTACACACTCATAGAACTCGACTGACTGACTCACTGAGCAAAATTGATTTTAGCTCATTGATTGAGTTTCCCATAACAAACTCGACCGATAGTTTGAAAATTAGCTTTTTCATTTAGTGGATCGGTCGAGTTACCTTTATTGAAACTCAATCAAATATATTATATAGAAAACACAGAAAAAGTGATTATAACCATTGGTCAATTGTTTTGAGCGAGAATAGATCTATTACAACTTGGAAAATGGTTATATTTTTCCCTAAAGTGATCCCATACTCAAGGGAACACCCCCAACTATAAATAGGACCCCTTGGAGTTCATTCCAAATTTGCTCATTCATGCTATTCTAAGTCCTTGCTATATTTGAGTGTGTTGCAACTCCTTGAGCCCCTTTCTCTCTAGTTTACACTTCATTTTGTGATTATGTGTGAGACAGGCCAGTTGTAAGAGAGATACTTCCTTGTGCTTGTAAAGCTCTCATTCCATTCCATCTTCCATACCCCTTTCCTCAATGAAGCAAAGGTGAAGCAAGCTACTCTGAGTGAAGGTGGAGTTGTTGTTGGTCATCCTCAAGGTTGAAGAAGAGGTGAAGATCTTCTCCAGGTGAAGGAGAAGGTAAAGGCTGAAGATCCACAAAGAATGGGTAATCCCTTGAAGGCAGAAGACTTGTGCAAGAGTAGGTAAGTCCTTAGAAGAAGGTGGAAGACTCTTACAAAGTAGGTAAGTCCTTAGTAAGGTGGAATACTCTTTGTATTGGATAGGTAAGTCCTTTGGTGGTCTTGTGTTGTAACTCTTATTGGTGAATATATAGAAGAAATCACTTGTAAAGTCCTAGAGGTTGACCTCTCTAGGTAGTGGACTAACTCTCTCCTAGTTTGGAGAGTGGAACCACTCTAAATGACCTTGTCAAATGCTTGCTCCATTTTCTCTCATCAATGTTATGCTTGTTAGTTAGGACTTCAAATTGCACTTAAGCTATAGTTTTGATTGATATAATTTGAAGGTCTAATCTATCTTGTGATATTTTTTGAATCTCTATTCACCCAACCTCTAGAGCCCTAGATTCAACAAATGGTATCAGAGCTAAGGATTTTCTCCAACAATATCTCACAAGATGAGAAGATAGATGACAACCTACTTGGTTCTCTGAACATAGAGGGAGGCTTCTCCATGCGTCCTTCGGTCTTTAATGGCACCAACTTCCTCTATTTGAATAGGGGCATGTAATTCTATATTCAAGGCATGAACTTTGACCTATGGAAGGTGATGGTCACACCATACAAGGAGCCAACCAGAGCTATTACAACATGGAGTGAAGTAGCAATTAAAGAAGCTCAACTCGATGCCAAAGTCATAAGCATCCTCTATGCAGCCCTTACCCCAATGAAGTACAACCATATCTCATATTGGGACACCGCTTATGAGTTTTAGGACAAATTGTACATCACTTATGAGGGCACAAAGCAACTCAAGGAGGCTAAGATCTACATGTTGAACAAACTTCTAGAGAACTTCAAGATGGGCAAGAAAGAAGGGATTGCATATATGTGCTCAAGACTCAATGTCATCATCAATGGGCTAGCTTCTTTGGGCAACACTTTGGATAGAGGTGTAATCTACTCCAAGATCTTGAAGACTCTACCAAAGAGATGGGAGTCAAAGGTGACCTCCATTGAAGAAGTGATGAGCCTTGGTGACATCCCAACCAAAGATCTCATTGGAAACCTCCAAGCTCATGAGCCAAGGCTTGACAATCAAGAAGAAGAAGCCAAGTACGAAGAGAAGGAAGCCAAGAATATCAAAGATAGTTCTTTCAAAGCATGAGTGGAGGGGGTCATCCTTCAACAACAACTTGCTTGTCGGACTTCTCCTTCCTTCTATAGTGAAGATGATGTCCCAAGTGAGAAATGAAGCCAACTACATCAAGGGAAAGCACTTCAAGGGAAAGCAAGCCTCCTCCTCTACTCTTAGATGCTACAAGTGTGGACAAAAGGGACACTACAAGAGTGAATGTCCCAAGTCAAGAAAGTCACACCACAAGAGCAGCTCAAAGAAGGAGGAAGAGTATAAGAAGGAGAGCAAGTACAAGAGGAATGACAAGAAGTAGAAAAGACATGAGAATACAGCTCATGCAGCTTGGGAAGCTTCATCCTCAAGTAGCTCAAGCTCCAAGGAAGATGGAGAGTGCCACCTTGCACTCATGGAATCTACTAGTGAAGAAATTGGTGAGGTAAGTGAGGTAAGAGAGGTAAGAGAGGTA
This sequence comes from Alisma plantago-aquatica, assembly GCA_963693085.1. Lineage (NCBI taxonomy): Eukaryota > Viridiplantae > Streptophyta > Magnoliopsida > Alismatales > Alismataceae > Alisma > Alisma plantago-aquatica. Next base: position 359,164,513 of record OY856415.1, on the reverse strand, counting down.
AGTGAGGTAAGCGAGGTAAGCTTGCATGAGTTATCTAAGGAAGCTATTATTGATATGCTTATTTCTACATGTTCTTCTTTTGCTAAATGTAAATCTAAAAGAAAATGGTTAGGAAAAATCATTGATAATTTGTATGCTAAACTTGAAATTTTTGAGCTTAATGAGAAAACTCATCTAGATAGCACTGATAACTTGCAAAGGACAATATCTTGATCTTGAGCTCTAATACAATGGAGTTGAGGTAGAGAATGATATCTATGTTAAGAAAATTAAAACTCTTAAGGAAGATAACCAAAAGTGCCTAAAGGATCTTGAAACTCTTAAAACTAAAAATGTTGAATTTAAGCTTCTTGTTGATGCTCGTAAGGATGAAAGAGATGTTTATATTAAGGAAATTCAAGTGCTTAAATCTGAAAATCCTAGGATGCTTGGTCAAGTTAATGATTTATCTTCTAGACCTATCTTGCCAAGTAATGATATTGCTTCTATTTCTCTTGAGAAAGATTCTTATTTGACTAAAGCCCTCTGTGTTGAGGCTGACCATGTTCATGCTTGAGATGATATTGCTATTTCATATTCTACTATTATATCTCTTAATGATGATAATCATATACTAAGGGCCTCTCTATAGAAATTCCTCAAAGGTAAAAACTCCCTAAATGAAATCATTGACCATTCTACCAAACAAAGTGATACTAGTGGTTTGGGATTTGTAGGGGGAGCACCAAAGGGCAAGAATGAAGCCAAAGGTAAGAAAAAGAGAAAGGAGGCCTCTTTCTTTATTGGAGAGTCTTTTGACACTAACAATCCTATGGTTTGTTCTTATTGCAAATGTGATGATCATTACTCTACTTATTCTCCTTACAAGCCTAAGGAGACCAACCCAAATATGAAATGGGTCCCCAAGCTAACTCCGAATCCAAAAGTTTGAGTTGGGAACCGACATTATCCTTTCTTGTAGGAAAAAAAAAGATTGATTGTTGATAGTGGTTGCACTAAGCATATGATAGGTGACATAAGCCACTTCAACAACTTCACCAAAAAGAAAGGAGGTTTGGTCACCTTTGGTAACAACAAGAAAGGTAAAGTCAAAGGTGAGGGTGATGTAGGTGAATCCTTGTGTATCAAGAATGTTCTCTTTGCGGATAGCCTACATCACAATTCAATTAGTGTTAGTCAATTATGTGATAATGGTTACCTTGTGTTATTTACTTCCCTTGAATGCTTTATTCTAGATCCCTTCACCTACCAAGTTATATATAAGGAAACTAGAAGTGGTAATCTTTATATTATTATTCTTGAGTCTATTAAATTTCTTCAAATCCAAAGGAGTCCTTAGTACCAAGAGAGCTCTTAAACTTCATCACATTGATCTATTTGGACCTTCTTTCTCTAGATATACTTGGACCTTCTTTCTCATTTCCAAGAGTGATACGCTTGATGTTTTCTCAAGCTTTTATAAATGAATTGAGAATGAAGCCTCTTGCTGTATTATTTCCATCCATAGTGATCGTGGGGGAGAATTTAAAAATGATCTTTTTGAATGTTTTTGTCAAGAATCTAGTTATGCACATGACTTCTCTTCACCTCAAACATCTCAACAAAATGGGGTTGTAGGGAGGAAGAATAGGTCACTATATGAGATGGCTAAGACCATGCTTCTAGATTATGACACTCCAAAGAAGTTTTGGGTTGAAGCTTCCAGTACCTCATGTTTTGTGTAAAATTGGGTTTTTACACATCCTTCTTTGAAAAAAAAAACCCTATGAGCTATGGCGTGGTAGGAAGCCTTATATCGAGTATTTCCATGTTTTCAGATGTCCTTATTTTGTTTTGAATATGTAAGATTTTCTCGACAAGTTTGATCTGAAATCTTACAAGGGTTTCTTTCTTGGCGATAGCACTACTAGCAAGGCTTATAGAGTGTTTAATGTTGATCTTTCTAAAGTAGAAGAACTTATTAATGTTAAGTTTATTGAGACTAACCCCTCTATTCCCAAAGATATTATTTCAAATGATGATGTTGTAGGTGAAGTAATTTCTATTCTAAAAGAGCTCAACATCACCCAAAAGGGAAAAGAGATAGTCGCTCAAGAAGAAGAGAAAGATAAAGAGAAGAAGGATCCAACCCCCCAGTTTGCAAAGAATCATCCAAAAGAGCTTATTTTAGGTGACCCATTTGAAAGGGTGAAGATGCACGATGCATTCAGCAAAGAACAAGCCAACATCATCTTCATCTCATAGCTCAAGCCAAAGAACATCAAGGAATCTCTTTGAGATGATGAGTGGATCCTAGCTATGCAAGAAGAGTTGGAGAAATTTGAAAAGAAAAAAGTATGGACCCTAGTGCCAAAACTAAGTGATAGAAAGATCATTGGCACCATGTGGGTCTACCGCAACAAGCTTGATGAAAGCGGCAAAGTATTAAGGAACAAAGCAAGGTTAGTGGTTCAATGCTACAATCAATAGGAAGGTATAGATTTTGATGAAACATATACACATGTATCTAGACTCAAGTCCATTCGTATGTGACTTGTCTTTGCTAGTTATAAAAACTTTATTTTTTATCAAATGGATGTTAAAAGTGTATTTTTGAATGGTACAATTGAGGAGGAAGTGTATGTTGCACAACCTCTGGGCTTTGAACATGATAGTTTACCTAACCATGTTTACTTGTTGCAAAAAGCTCTCTATAGACTCAAACAAGCACCCAGATCTTGGTATGGGAAATTAAAGAAATTTTTGTTAGATCATGGGTATATCATATGCAAAGTGGATTCTACCTTATGATATCATTTTTGGCGGAACTAACCTTGATCTTTGTAAAGAATTTAGTGATCTTATACAGATTGAATTCCAGATGAGTATGATGAGTGATATCATGTTCTTCCTCAGCTTTCAAATCAAGAAAACAAAAGACAGGAACTTCATCAACCAAGATAAGTACACAACTAACTTACTTAAGTGCTTTAGGATGTAGAACACCAAGCCAATGGACACACCCATGTCAAACACTGCCAAACTTGACAAAGATGAAGAAGGTGAGAAGGTAGATGAGAAGCTCTATAGAGGTATGATAGGAAGTTTACTTAACTACCTCTAGACCTGATATAGTGTTTAGTGTTGGCTTGTGTGCTCACTTTCAATCAAACCCTAAGAAATCACATCTTATATCTGTTAAGAGGATTCTAAGGTACTTCACTAAAACCCAAAATTTTAGACTATGGTATCCCAAGTCAAGGGTCTTTACTCTTACTTCTTATAGTGATGTGGATTATGCAGGGTGCTTGTTTGATAGAAAGTGTATAAGTGGCACTTGTTTTCTCCTAGGACCATGCATGGTGTCTTGGTTCTCCAAGAAACATGGCATAGTGGCATTATCAACCATCGTGGCTGAATACATTGCAGTCGGGAGTTGTTGTGCCCAGGTCCTATGGGTGAAGCAAATGCTCCAAGACTTTAACATTTATTTTTATGCCTCTCCTATCTATTGTGATAATACTAGTGCAATTAACTTGTCATGTAATCCTATATTGTATAGTAGAGCTAAGAATTAGAGGTTCACCATCATTTTCTCCGTGATCACATTACCAAGCAGGATATCGATATCATGCATGTGGACAAGGAAAATCAGTTGGCGGACATTTTCACTAAACTTCTATCTAGAGAGAAATTTAACTTTATTAGATCTAAACTGCTCATAACTTCTTTGAATGAATCTAATATGCCTTGTAGCTAGTTGTCATCTATCCTATATGCTTTCCCCGTGTTTTGATCATTGTTGCTTGCTAATATGCTAAAAATCAATTTTTCATGTTCTTTTTGCCTTGTTTTTCTCTTGTTTTTGGGCTTTTTTGCAAACGCTTGTTTTTCTCAAAATAGTACCCTATGATGAGTGATATATGCCTAAGTATGTTCAAAATGCAGAATGGACTTGAAAAATAAATTTAATTAGTACTCTAATGGCTAGAAATTAGGATTTCTAAATGTCGGGCAAGTTGACCATCGGTCAAGTTGCCAACTCGACTGATCAGAGGCCGAGATCTTTTTTAAAGAGCCTATCGGTCAAGTTTCTAATTCATAGAGCTCAACCAATGGTCGGGCTAGAGCAAACTTAAGATAGGTTCAGTTGACTTATTCCCCCTCTCAACTAGAGAAAAGTTGACTGATCCAACCTCTAGATCCCTCAAGTTCTCAACCCTAGACCCGACCTTCCTCTTTCTAGCCCTAGTTTGACCTATATCGACCTCCCTTGACCTTCTCCTTTTCTAACCTAGGTCTATGGATAAGTTTTGGTGGTGGTTCTTTAGATTTTTCTCTCTCCTTCCTCCCCTTTTCATCTCCATGGCATCTAATAGGAGGAAGAGGGCCGCTCCAACTAATGCACCTTCATCTTCATCCAAATCATGCTTGATTCCCTTTGATGAGACTTTCTTCGTCTCAAATGAGGCTCTAAATAAGTACAAGAGCTCCTCCCTAGGAACCCTTTCCCTTTTTGTACCCTATTTGAGCCAAGACCACGAAGACAATAGGTCATAGATCAAGTAGCATAGTTGCTTTACGACCACCATCTCTCAACCTTGAGTGTTGAACGCCCGTGCTATAACAATAACATCAAAAGCACCAAAGATGTTCATAAATTCTGCACAAATTTGTGTTGAAATTATGACACCCTCGTACCCCCACCTAATACTCGGGTAGGCCTCACATCTATGATAGTCAGGAAGATATTTTAAGTCTCTGAGGATACCCTAGACATCTTCTTTTCAGGTACTGAAGTGACTAACACCTAGGGTAAGGACTATCTCGAGTATTTCAAGTTAGTTGACCCTGAGGCCTTCTATAAATAATATGCTCTTACTCTCCCTAATATTCATAAGTTCTTCAAGAAGCCTTTATTCCTATATAGGAAGAAGTGCACCCTTCCCTCCTCTATCTTGGACCTCAAGAGACGCATCCTTGCCCTAGTCATTAAATGTAATATTCACCTAAAGAAGAATCAGACTGAGATTATAGAAAACACTGTAGTAATCATGTATTGTCTCTTGAAGAATATCAGAGTCAAGTGGGTGAGATATGTTCTCCATCATATGACCTGCTTTGGCTTAGGCAAGAACACTCGTGGCACCCAACCACCCTACCTAGCTCTGATTTGTGGTCTATTCCTGCTTGCTATTGGAAAATCTTTTCTATTACCTTCACTACAAACCTACCCAGAAAGGAGTTTGTATCAGTGAGACCACTCTTTAGTATTCAATGCCTATCCTATCCTCTACCACACCTGATACAACTACCTCTGCCTCTACCCAAGCACTTCCACCACCTCAGCCTACCCGACCTACTTGTGCCTCATTCTATGTATCAAATAAACCCTTATTGGATACATGATGAATCAATAGGCATACTACCTTCAAGTTCAGGAGTACCTACATCAGGACCTCTATTCCATCATGTCGAACATGAACATGCCATGTGCACACCCCTACCATGCCTATCAGCCCTACTCATGAGGTGACTATGCATCATTTGCATATGATCATTTTTACCTTGCCCCTCCACCTGCATCTTCTACTGCTACACCCTCTACTATTAGTGGATCTACCCCTAGTATGATGCCTCTGACAGCAGGCCCCTTGGCCACTCTACTTTCAAGTCTTGGTAGTTTTGCTCCTTCCTTCCTACAGGACAATGAGATCCATGTTCTTGGCATGTCTTGGGATGAGCAGAATGGTTGTTGGTCCTATCAAGGTTTTAGTTATCTTACTGATGAGGAGATGTCAGACTAGGCTAATGAGGAGGTTGTTGTTGATGAGGAGGATGATGATGATGATAGTGTGGCTTCTGATGATGGATTTGATGGCTTTGTGGGCTCTTTTGGTGATGAAGGTGATGTTGTTCTCTCTGTTGCACCTTCAGACAGAGATGATGACTATGAGCCTGATGCTTTTGATGCTAATTATGATGATGTTGTGGACATTGAAAGCTTAGATGTTTAGTTGTTCTATTTTTTAGTCTAGATGTTGATCATATATATCTTTCTAGGCTATTTTTGTATTACAAACATCTGGGCACATGTTCTGAGTTGTACTATTTTATCATCTAGCTTTCATCATTTTGGCTTGTAGTAGTTTTTTGAGAACTTGCTTTCTGGGTTTTAATTTTAATCCTTTGTACACTTACTCTTTGATTTACTATATCTCATGAGTTGGTGCCATGTTCTACCATATTTTGATTATGACTTAGATTGTTTGCTTCTCTCATCTCTGTTTGGTATATGCTTTGAGATTGGATGTTGAGAATGTATGCTTGGTTGTGCTTGGAGAAGACCTATTTTTGTGCTCTTCTACCCCCCTTCCTTTTTGATAATGTCAAAAGGGGGAGAGAAGTTTAATGTTTTGAAGCTCAACCATATTGCTTTTATTGCCTATGTGATCCTTTTCTTGTTCATTATATGTTTTATCATGTGACTTGCTAAAGGAGCATATAGTATATATGTCATGTTATTTTCTATAGATAGACTAACTATGCAGGTAAGAGTTACCATAGATTGAGGGGGAGCAATTTACATTGTTCAAATCTTGAATCCCCTTACAATTCACAAGGAAAGGTATAACTTTACACATCCTTTTCAATATGACTGAGGAATGGATTGTCAGTCAAAAAGGGGGAAATGTTGACTTAAGAGTTATACATTGCCCATATTTTGATAATGACTTAACCATTCCATTCCTATGTATATAATATGTTTGTTAAAGATTGATTTCAGTCTTTAGTTACATGAAAATGATCAAAATTACACAAGCCCTAGTTTGTTCAAGTTCAAGTCAAAAGCAATGCAAGTGTGCATTTTGGGAAATCACTCCAAATGACCTTAGATGATTTTTGTAATCACTTGTATTGATGATATGACTTGTAACTAAGATGAGAAAAAATCAAGGACACTTAATTCCAAGGTTTAATCACTCAAATATCAATTTAGAAAATTTATCACAGGCTATTTATCTGTTGAGTTGGAAACTCTACCAATCCAGTGATGGATTTTCTGAAGAGACCAATCGATCGAGTTACACACTCATAGAACTCGACCAACCAACTCACTGAGAAAAATTGATTTTAGCTCATCGATCGAGTTTCCCAGAACAAACTTGACTGATAGTTTAAAAATTGACTTTGCCATTTAGTGGATTGGTCAAGTTACCTTTATTGAAACTCGACTGAATGTACTATATGGAAAACATAGAAAAAGTGATTATAACCATTGGTGAGTTGTTTTGAGTGAGAATAGATCTCTTGTAACTTGTAAAAAGACTATATTTTACCCTTAAGTGATCCCACACCCAAGAGAACACCCCCAGTTATAAATAGGACTCCTTGGAGTTCATTCCAAGTTTGCTCATTCATGCTATTCTAAGTCCTTGATATAGTTGAGTGTGTTGCAACTGTTGAGCCCCTTTCTCTCTAGTTTACACTTCATTTTGTGATTATGAGTGAGATGGGCCAGTTGTAAGAGAGATACTTCCTTATGCTGGTAAAGCTCTCATTCCATTTCATCTTCCCTACTCCTTTCCTCAATGAAGCAAAGGTAAAGCAAGCTACTCCCAGTGAAGGTGGAGCTGTTGTTGTTCTTCTTCAAGGTTGAAGAAGAGGTGAAGATCTTCTCCATGTGAAGGAGAAGGCAAAAGGATAAAGATCCAAGAAGAGTGGGTAATCCCTTGAAAGCTGAAGACTTGTGCAAGAGTAGGTAAGTCCTTGGAAGAAGGCAGAAGACTCTTACAAAGTGGGTAAGTCCTTGGTAAGGTGGAAGACTCTTTATATTAGATAGGTAAGTCCTTTGATGGTCTTGTGTTGTAACTATTATTGATGAATATATAGAGGAAATCACATGCAAAATCCTAGAGGTTGACCTCTCTAGGTAGTGGAATGACTCTCTCCTAGTTTGGAGAGTGGAACCACTCCAAATGAGCTTGTTAAGTGCTTGTTCCATCTTCTCTCATCCTTGCTATGCTTGTTAGTTAGGACTTCTAATTGCACTTAAGCTATTGGTTTTAATTGATATAATTTGAAGGTCTAATCTATATTGTGAGATTTTTTTAAGATCTATTCACCCCGCCTCTAGAGCCCTAGATCTAATAGAAGGGAATTGGTGAAAAGCTTCTCTTTGGTAAAGGTGAAGTCAAAGCTGAAAGACATAAGATAATAATGGATAATCCCTTGAAGGATAAGGACTCATTACAAGAGTGGGTAAGTCCTTGGTGAAGGAAGAACATTCATTGTAGGAGTAGATAAATCCTTGGTAAGGAAAAAGACTCATTGTCATGGATAAATAAGTCATTTGTAAGGATTTTAGCTCCCTTGTCTGGAAAGAAAAGCTAGTTCTCACTTGATCTATAAAAGGTTGGTCATTTGTTGTAAGTCCTATAATTTAATATATGGAGTGACATAAGGTTGAAAATCCTAGAGTTTGAACCCTCTAGGTAGTTGAGATATATACTTTGATATGGAATCACTATAAACAGCTCCTTCACTTGTGGCTTGGTAAATCTCTCTCTCCCATGATTTTCATACTTGTAATTTTATCTTGGAAAATATGTTGACGGTCTGATTAATTTTATTTAAGTTGTTTTAGGCTTATTCAACCCCATTAAAGAGTCTATTATAGATCCAACAACAATGTTGGCGAGGCAAAAGAGAAGCTCACAAATTTTTTCAGAGGCTTAGTTGCTACTGAGCATGGATGTAAGATAGAAAACAAAATTTTTGTAGATGTTTGGATATAGGGGTTCGAGGAAATAGAGGAGAAGAAGAGAAAGGAGAGAAAGGAGCATGGAAAGTGGGGAAAATGAGAGAATGGGACAATACTAAGACAAAGTGGATTGAGGGAAGGGGTATTGGCATGAGAGGAGGGACCAAGTAATGTTGTGGTGAATGGCCTCCATGTGGCATGGAACACACAATGTATGGCCAAGAAGGACGACCCCCTGACCATGCAATCATGACACAACCTATGACCACTCTGTATGGTAGTTGGAGTGCACCCGAATTGGGGGCGTGGACACTCTATTGAGTGTGTTTGGGGTGGGCATTGGATGGTGAATAGATGGTCCCAAAAAAGAGTTGATGTCTAGAAAATGAATGAAAAGAGTGGGAAAAGCAAAAAAAGGAGGTTCAAAAGGGCGACACTTGCAAAATTTATAAATTTGAACCGTAAGGCAAAATGACATGAAATTTTTTGCATCATCTCAAAAAAAATTCTCCTTTTCTTAAAAAAGAGTTGATGAGGTTGAAGTGGTCAATAATTCAACTGAATTCCAAGGGTAATTAATTCATTTAACATTATACAAAAGGGTTCAGAAAGTGATTTTATAACACATTAATTAGTTGTTGAGAAATATGTGATGTAAAATCATCCAAGTGATGAGAAGAGATATCCTAGAGTGTGGTTGATAATGTTGTGAGTATGAAGGTACATTTAAGGAAGAGAGAAAAATCCACTTCATCACATCCTCCCTTCCTTCAAATGAATTTATCTCCAAAATTTAAACAAATGGGAACTTGATATTCCATACGACAACATCTTTGTACTAAATGGTTCAGTATATTTACCACCTCATGATTATCATTGTATTAATGTATAAATGTTTTCTTTAAAAATATCCATAATTATTATAATTTACCCGCATATACCCAAAATAATATATAAATTTTATCAAGTACCAATCCACCCAGACAATCAGGAAAAGACTACGTTTACCTGCATCTATGACACCTATGCTTTTAGAGGAATTCCATTTGGGTTATGTAACACACCTGAAACCTTTTAGAGGTGCATGATTTCTATGTTCTCTGACTTCCTCGAAGATATAATGGAGGTTTTTATGGATGACTTCTCTATTTACAGAACTGACTTCGATGGATGTCTCAAGAATCTTTCCCTAGTTTTGCAACACTGTGAGGAGAATCATCTAGTTTGAATTAGAAAAAATGCCATTTCATGGTTCAAGATGACATAGTGTTGGGTCATAAAATCTCAGAGAAAGGAATAGAGGCTGATCTAAGAAAGATCGAGGTTATATCCAAACTCCCACCTCCAAAATCACTTACAGGAGTGAGGAGTTTCTTAGGACATGTTGGATATTATAGAAGGTTTATTAAAGACTTCTTGAAGATAGACAAGCCTTTGTCTAACCTGTTGGTAAAGGATGTGTTGTTTGATTTTTCTGATAAGTGCCTTGAGGCATTTAATGTTTTGAAGAATACTTTGACTATGCCTCTATCCTACAAGCACTTGATTGAGAGCTCCCCTTCAAGATCATGGGTGATGTGAATGACTATGCCATTGGATCTATCCTTGGACAAAGAAAAGATAAGAAGCATCACATAATCTATTACGCCAGTCAAACTCTCGACGAGCCCCGAATCAACTACACAATCATAGAAAAAAAGTGTTGTCTATCATTCTTGTTTTTGACAAATTTAGATCTTACTTGATATGATCAAAGGTGAAGGTATATACTAATCATGGAGCCATTAAATACTTGATGTAGAAAAAGGATATGAAGCTGAGGTTGTTGTGTTGGGCCCTTTTGTTGCAAGAGTTAGACCATGAGATTATCGATAAGAAAGGAACAGATAATGTGGTTGTAGAAAAAGGATATGAAGTTGAGGTCATGGTGTTGCTTGGGATACCGTGGCTAAACCACTTCATCTCGGAGGTCTAGGGATACAAGACATGGGTGAGATCCACAGACAGGCCAATCTCAAAAGGATTGATAGATTCCTTAGGCAGCCCCTGGGTATTTGGGCTTCTTGGATGAGAGAGAGATACAATGGGACACTACGGGGGTCCAATGCCAACAATTTGTACGATTCCCACGTGTGGAAACATATGAACAAGGGGTGGGACGAGGTTAGACTTTTATATAATCAAGATAGTGATGGGATCTGGAACCTAGCGGATCCCCATATGCACCCTTGGAAGATGATGGTAGGCAACCCTGTCCCTTGGCATTCGCTTCTTTGGGGTAGGTGCTTCACTCCCAAGTGGAGTACCCTAACCTACAGAGCAATGTTGGGGAAACTACCTACTAGAGTCAGAATGGCTCGTTGGGGGTTGGAGACGGAGACCATGTGCCTGCTTTGTAGAGAGGGTGAGGAGTCCCATAACCACCTTTTCTTTGAGTGTAAAGTTTCCTGCTATATGTGGGAACGGTTATGCCTCAAGAACGGGTGGGGCCACTCCCCACCTTTCCATCTTCAGGAGGCAGTGACTTGGACCATGGAGAAGACGGCTTCCCGTTTTAGTGGTATTTGCCTGACAGGGTTTTGCCACAAGGCTTGGCGGGAGAGGAACAACATAATTTATGGGAAACCCACCATGGATTACTTACATCTTTTTGATAGTTTACAGAAGGAGATTGCTGGGCTTGTTACAGCCAAACCTCCTTTACGTGCTAACCTAACCCCATAGATTAGGCATTACTAGGATTTTGTAGTGTAACCCTTGTGTACAAGGTTGGGTTTCTTCTTGTAGCTCCTTTCTATTGGAGCTAACACTTTTCCTTTTTCTGTTCTGAAGTAATATATTACCATTTCCAAAAAAAAATTTGGTTGTAGACCATCTTTCAAGAATAGTGGTTATGATGGAAAATCGGATATCGTTAAATGACAACTATGCTAATGAATCCCAGATGTTGGTCAGGTCTGTTGATCCAAACTTACCATGGCTCACTGACATCTACAACTATTTGGCATGCCAACAACTACCACCTGACATCACATATAATCAGAACAAGAAGTAATTTTCTCATTTGAACAACTGCTACTGGAATGACCCACTTTTGTTGAAGAGATGTTCTGACAACTTGTATCACCGATGTGTGCCTTAAGAAGAGGTACCTCAAATTCTAAGAGAATGTCATTCTTCACTTTATGGTGGACACCATGGAGGAGAAAGGACAATAGATAAAGTCTTACAATTGTGCTTTTATTGGCAAACCATTTTAAAAGATGTGATGGCTTTTGTCAAATCTTGCAAAGAATATCAGCTTATCAAAAACATCACCAAAAGGAATGAGATGTTGGTATCTAATTGGGTCGAAGTGGATATTTTTGATGTCTAGGGAATAGACTACATGAGGCCATTCCTGTCCTCAGGGGGAAGCCAATACATACTGGTAGTTTTTTATTATGTTTCCAAGTGGGTGGAAGCTACGGTAACCCCCACTTGTAACTCCAAGGTTGTCATGAGACTATTTGAGAAGACTATTTTCCCTAAATTTGGGGTCCCACACACCATCATTAGTGTTGGGGGATATCATTTTAGGGAAAGATAGTTTGATGCTTTGTTAAATAAATATGGGGTTAGGCATACGGTTACAACACTTTACCACCCCCAAATATCAGGCCAAGTTCAAGCATCTAATCAAAAGATTAAGGAGAACCTAGTGCATACTATTGGCAGTATCTGAAAGGACTGGTGTATGAAACTCTATGACACATTATGGGCCTACCATATGGCATATAAGGCACCAATATGGACTACTCCCTATAGGCTCATCTATGGGAAGTCGTGTCACTTGATGATAGAAGTGGAGCATAGAGCCCTTTTGGCCATCGAGTTTTTGAATATGGACCTTGACAAGGCCAGGAAGAAAAGGTTCTTGCAACTCCATGAGCTTGAGGAGTTGAGGCTTCATGCCTAAGAGAATGCTTGTATCTACAACTAGAGAACAAAAGTGTGGCATGACGCCAACATCAAGAACAAGGGTGTGTCAGAAGGAGACAAAATCTTGTTGTTTAACTCAAGGATAAGGTTGTTAATAGGAAAAATCAGGTCCAGATTATCTGGCCCATTCTCTATTGTGAAAATTTATCCATATGGGGTAATGGAAATCACCAGTGAAAAGACTGATACTTTTAAAGTGAATGGGCACAAAGTCAAAAGATACTATGAAGATGAAGCTTTTGTAAGAAGATTAGAAATGAACTTAGAAGAGCCACAACCAGTACCACCAGAAGAAGCCTGAGAAACCTTATTAGAAGAGCAAAGCTAAAGACTATAAATTAGTGCTTCTTGGTACGCAACCTGAGGATTTACTACCATCTTTCGTTTTTCAATGCTTTCTTCCATTTTTCATTAAGTTTAAATTGTATACATATATGTTAGTCTAATTTTGAACTTCTCTATTTTAAACTAATTTTGGATTTCTCTAAACTAGTATAGATAGTCAATTTTGAAACTCCATCTCTGTTGTCATGTGTTCAATTGATTTAACATGAGCAAAATGTTGCTTAACTCAAAACTTGAATAATTTCTCTTAAAAATTCTTTTATTAATCGGGACACTTTTAATAATGTCTCAACTGATACCATCTTCCCTAGGTGTCTCGATTGTGACAGTTAGCGTTTCTCTGTATCTAGAGAAAGGCATGCTTTGACAGATACATCCTTATCGGTATCGTAACTGACACTTGTGTCTTGACCGGTACGAGTGTCATGACCGCCAAGGATGTCTAGACCACAACATAATTCCAATAGTCTCGATCGCTACACTACCAGTTATAAAAGATAGAAGTTATTAGAACAGTAGATCCCTTTTTATTTCTCTTTTTCCCTTGCACCGCCACTCTGAAGAACCCTAGCAAAGAAGCATTGATGGGTCATTGAGTGGTCTACATGAAGTAGAAGATTGGAAGATGACTACAGGTACTCACTGTAGTGAGGAGCACCCATAATCCCCACCACTGACATCACCGATCTTCCCTATCTCCTCTTCTCTCTCTCTCTGTGTATTTCGAAAGGTACACACTATCATTCTCCTTTTTCTTTTGTTCCATGTGTGATATGTGCTGCAATTTTTCATTTCCCCTTCTTGCAACTGATTCGTGACATTCTTGCTTCACGGGTAGATCGTTCGCTCCAACTCATTTTGAATTCCCTCTCATTCTTACCCTTCATACCTTTGAGTCCTAGCCTTTCATCTGCTATGCTTTGACTAACGTTTCGACTGTAATGCATACACCACCTATTTATCTTCTTGTCTAGGGTTAGATGCATCCCCATATCTCCTGTCTATGATCCTTTAACCCCGGGCTTCCTTGGACCTCAGTTGAAACATTTTTTCTATGCATGTTCCCTTGTTCTCTTTCTATGGGATTTAGTGGTCGCTACATAGTGTCTCGACTGTAACACAGTACACCACCTTTCCATCTTCTCACACCCTTCCATGTTTAACCCTAAACCCTTTTACCTTTGGCCCTCTTACCCCTAATTGTAGAATCTAGAACCTTCTTGATTAAATACTCCAAGGAAATACACCTTCAGGAGCATGTGATTCTGTGTTGCACATGTTTGACATCACTGTCGAAATGCTTGTCTCGAATGTGACAATTGTGATGGTCACTACATTTGTCTCGGTCGTGACACTTGTCCTGACACTTTGTCTAGTCGTGGCCAACCATAGTTTATTCTTGTAACTAACATTATCTCGACTGATACCCCTGACCCTGTCTTGACCATGACACACAAAACAAATAGCGGTCGACACACATCATAGTTGAACCACATCAAACTTGTCTCAATCACTATCTTGATCGATACATGTGCAACTCTTACACCTTTGTCTCAACTGATACTTATCCTACTCAGTTACAACCGATACACCACAAGATCAGTGATATTCACTACCTATATATATCTGAATTGTCATTACTATCATATGAAATATCACTAATGGCATACCTAATAATCTCTTATTTCTAAAATTGTAGAATGTCGACTTCCACTTCTGGTGCCTTGACCATGAAGGCAACCTCTCTAAAAGGGGTAGAAGAAACTCTCAAATCAATCATCAAGACACTGAACGACTACCATGACATGTCACCACAAATGAAGCTCCATTTGGAGCTACTGAAGAAGAAGTATGAATACATTCTCAACCACCATACACCAAAGGAGATTGAGGAGTCCCAAGGGGAAGCAGACACAAAAACTTCTTAGTATGAGCCTGACGAGGAAGAACCTAAGAAGAAGGGTCAGCAAAAGGAAGCTGTGACAATAAAAAAGACTAAGAAATAGAATATGGATACAAATGATGCATTAAGGAGCCCAAGACAATAAGTAGAGCTAGTTGCAAGCATATCAGGAGACTCTAAAACAACGACACCTACAAATAAATTAGCCACATTCATGCCAAGAGATGGGGTGCATCAATCAAACTTTGACCTAATCATGAAGACCAAGATTTTCAAGATGACACGATACATAGACATAAAAGACTTCAATAAATTGGGAATCTACATTAAAGTAATGACATTTTTAGACAGAGCCAATATGAGTACCTTGTGTACAACTAAAGTCTCATCTCTGATATAACTCACAACTGAGTTTATGTCATCGCTCGAGAAATTATGAGTCAGCAATGTCAAACACAAGAAGGCTGGTGTGGAGTTCAAACTAGAGGTGAGGATAGGAGGCAAAGATTACATGATCACTGAAGCCATTCTAAACAACATATTCATTAAGATAATAGAAGAAGCTCAAGTTTTCTTGGATGCACTCGGTGAAAAAGACATAGTGTGCTATAATAGCCATTTTATGTGGGAGAAGCTGACATGGGAACCTGAGCATAGTCTAAAAAAGTCTAAGGCAACCTTGATCACTTCATGCTTCATCTGGATTATCCAAAAGATAACATCAAACACGGTCTTCACCTTATTTAAAACTGGGGGAGTTTCTAAGGAGACCTATTTCTCATTTGGTTTATGCTGAAAAAGAGGCTAGTGAATAATGGAAGACTGCTCATAGATAGATTGTCAATGGCAGTAGGACCTGAAGCCAGGAAAACCAAAGATTTATGTATGGGAGGGCATATAAAGCCCATTGCATCTTATTTCTTAGATATTGAACAAATGCAGAGATATAAGCCTACCAAAGAACATTCTAAGACTAATATCAAATCCTTAGTAAACACAAGAATTTTGAACCAAAGACGCAAAAAGTGATTCTACAAGCAAAGCAATTCCAAACTATTGCTTCCTCTCCCAGAAATGGCATACTACGACGCCAAAAAATTGAGACCAAGTATAGAAAAAGTTGATAAAATGTAATCAAGTGCAATCAGGAGGTATGCAGATCCAAAATCATCTCCCATCACTTACAATGTAGAGGATCAACTAGAGAAAGAACAACAACACCAACCAGAGAAGAGAAAGAAATTGGCAATCAGGTAACATAAAATTGAGGCGTCAAGCATTCTGACAAGCAAAGTAGGAGCTGAAAAACAACCATCCCTGACTGATGAACCAAGCCACCATGATCATGGATTCGATAATGCACCACCTTCCTCCATGTTACAAACAAAGTTCCAGAAGCACAAAACATTGAGATGGTCAACAAGTCGATTGCCCCTTCTACCACATAAGAACATACTCCAAATGCTGAGAAGGGACCAAGCCATGGTCCTGAGGCATCCAAGAAATAAATCTTGACTTGAGAGTTATACATTGCCAATATTTTGATAACGACTTAACTATTCCATTCCTATGTATCTAATATGTTTGTTAAAGATTGATTTCAGGCTTTAGGTACATGAAAAGGATCAAATTATACATTTTGTTCAAGTTCAACTCAAATGCAATGCAAGTGTGCTATTTGGGAAATCACTCCAAATGACCTTAGATGATTTTTGTAATCACTTGTATTGATGATATGAATTGTAACTAAGATGAGAAAAAATTAGGGACACTTAATTCCAAGGTTTAATCACTAAAATGTCAATTTAGAAAAGTTGTCATAGGATGTTCATCAGACGAGTTGGAAACTCCAACGATCCTATGATGGATTTATTGAAGATGACCCATCAGTCGAGTTGCACACTCATAGAACTTGACCGACCGACTCACTGAGCAAAAATAATTTTAGCTCATCGGTTGAGTTTCCCAAAACAAACTTGACCGATAATTTGAAAATTAGCTTTGTCATTTAGTGGATCGGTCGAGTTATCTTTCTTGAAACTTGACCGAATGTACTGTACAGAAAACATAGAAAAAGTGATTATAACTATTGGTGAGTTGTTTTGGGAAAAAAATAGATCTGTTGCATCTTGGAAAATGGCTATAGTTCTAACCTAAGTGATCCCACACTTAAGGGAACACCCCCATCTATAAATAGGACCCCTTGAAGTTCATTCCAAGTTTGCTCATTCATGCTATTCTAAGTCATTGATATAGTTGAGTGTTTTTACAACTCCTTGAGCCCCTTTCTCTCTCTAGTTTACACTTCATTTTTTGATTATGAGTGAGATAGGCCGGTTGTAAGAGAGTTACTTCCTTGTGCTTGTAAATCTCTCATTCCATTCCATCTTCCCTACCCCTTTCCTCCATGAAGCAAAGGTGAAGCAAGCTATTCTGAGTGAAGGTGGAGATATTATTGTTCTTCCTCGAGGTTGAAGAAGAGGTGAAGATCTTCTCCAGGTGAAGGAGAAGGCAAAGGATGAATATCCAAGAAGAGTGGGTAAACCCTTGAAGGCGTAAGACTTGTGCAAGAGTAGGTAAGACCTTGGAAGAAGGTTGAAGAGTCTTGGAAAAGTGGGTAAGTCCTTGCTAAGGTGGAAGACTTTTGGTGCTTGGATGGGTAAGTCCTTTGGAAGTATTGTGTTGTAAGTCTTATTAGTGAATATATAGAGAAAAACACTTGCAAAGTCCTATAGGTTGACCTCTCTATGTAGTGGACTGATTCTCTCCTAGTTTGGAGAGTGGAACCACTCTACATGACCTTATTAAGTGTTTGCTATCAATTCCTCTCATCCTTGTTGTGTTTTTTAGTTAGGACTTCAAGTTGCACTTAACCTATTGGTTTTATTTGATATAATTTGAAGGTCTAACCTATCTTGTGAGAATTTGTGAATCTCTATTCGCCCCCCCTCCTCTAGAGCCCTTGATCCAACAAGTGGTATCAGAGCTAAAGATCTTCTCCAACAATATCCCACAAGATGAGAAGATGGACGACAACCTATTTGGTTCTCTCAACCTAGAAGGAGGCTTCTCCATGCGTCCTCTGATCCTTGATGGCACCAATTTCCTCTATTGGAAAAGGCATATGCAATACTACATTCCATGCATGAACTTTGACATGTGGAAGGTAATGGTCACACCATACAAGGATCCAAATGGAGTTGTTGCAACATGGAGTGAAGCTACACTAAAAGAAGCTCAACTCAATGCAACCCTTACCCCAATGGAGTTCAATCAGATCTCATCTTGTGACACTTCCTGTGAGATTTGGGACAAATTATGCATCACCTATGAAGGCACAAAGCAAGTCAAGGAGGCTAAGATCTACATATTGAATAGCCTTCTAGAGAACTTCAAGATGGACAAGAAAGAAGGGATTGTGGAGATGTATGCAAGACTCAATGTCATCATCAATGGGTTGGCTACATTGGACAACACTTTGGATAGAGGTGTAATAAACTCCAAGATCTTGAGGACTCTACCAAAATAGATGGGAGTCAAAGGTCACCTCCATTGAATAAGTGAGGAGCCTTGGTGACATCCCAACTAAAGAACTCATTGGCAACCTCCAAGCACATGAGCCAAGGCTCGACAAGCAAGAAGAAGAAGCCAATCAAGAAGAGAAGGAAGCCAAGAAGATCAAAGATAGTGCTTTCAAAGCACAACTGGAGGCAGTCATCCTTCAACAACAACTTTCTTGTCGGATTTATCCTTCCTCCTATAGTTAAGGTGATGGCCAAGGTGAGTATGAAGCCAACTACATCAAGGGCAAACACTTCAAGGGAAAGCAAGCCTCCTCCTTCTCTACTCCTATATGCTACAAGTGTGGACAAAAGGGGCACTACAAGAGTGAATGTCCCAAATCAAGAAAGTCACACCACAAGGGTAGCTAAAGAAGGAAGATGAGTACAAGAAGTAGAGAAAATACAATATTAAGGACAAAAAGGAGAAGAGACACAAGAATGTAGCTCATGCATCTTGGGAAGCTTCATCTTCTAGCAACTCAAGCTCTAAAGAAGATGGAGAGTGCCACCTTGCACTCGTTGCCTCTACTAGTAAAGAAATTAGTGAGGTAAGTGAGGTAAGCTAGCATGAGTTATCTAAGGAATCTATTATTGATATTCTTATTTTAACCTTTTCATCTTTTGCTAAATGTAAATCTAAAAGAAAAAAATTAGGAAAAAATATTGATGATTTATATGCTAAACTTGAAATTCTTGTGCATAATGAGAAAACTCATCTTGAGAGCATTGATAACTTGCAAGGGAAATATCTTAATCGTGAGCTCCAATACTATGGATTTGAAGTTGAGAATGGTATCTTCCTTAAGAACATTGAAACTCTTAAGGAAGAAAACCAAAATTACCTAAAGGAGCTTGAAACTATTAAAACTGAAATTGTTGAATTTAAGCTTCTTATTAATGCTCATAGAGATGAAAGAGATATCTTAAGGAACTTTAAATGCTTAAATCTGAAAATGCTAGGTTTCTTGGTCAAGTTAATGATATATCTTCCAAACCTATCTTGCCTAGATATGATGTTGCTTCTATTTCTCTTGAGAAGATTCATATTTAACTAAAGCCCTCTATCTTCAGGCTGACCTTGTTCATGCTAGAGATGGCATTGATAGCTTATCTTCTACTATTATTTCTCTAAATGATGATAATCATAGTTTAAGAGAATCTCTATAGAAATTCCTCAAAGGGAAAAACCCTAAATTAAATCCTTGACTATTCTACCAAACAAAGTGGTACTAGTGGTTTGGGATTTATAGGGGAAGAACCAAAGGGCAAGAGCAAATCCAAAGATAAGAAAAAGAGCTAGGAGACCTCTTTCTTTGTAGGAGAGTCTTCCAGCACTAAGAATCCTATGGTTTTTTCTTGTTGTAAGTGTGATGATCATCACTCTACTTATTGTCCTTACAAGCCCAAGGGGACCAACCCAAAGATGAAATGGGTCCCCAAGCTAACTCTGGATCCCAAAGTTTGAGTTGGGAACTGACATTCTCCTTTCTTGCAAGAAAAAGGAAGATGGATTTTTGATAGTGGCTGCACTAAGCATATGATAGGTAATATAAGCCATTTAAACAACTTCACCAAAAAGAAAGGAGGTTCGGTCACATTTGGGGACAATAAGAAAGGTAAAGTCAAAGGTGAGGGTGATGTAGGTGAATCCTTGTGTATCAAGAATGTTCTTTTTGTGGATGTCCTACATCACAATTTAATTAGTATTAGTCAATTATGTGACAATGGTTACCTTTTGCTATTTACTTCCTTTGAATGTTTGATTCTAGATTCCCTCACCTACCAAGTTATATATAAGGGAAGTAGAAGTGGTAATCCCTATGTTATTATTCTTGACTCTATTATGCATGTTGTTAGTAGATTCCTAGTAGTCAACTCAAATGATATTTCTCTTTGGAATCATCAGCTTGATCATGTAAATATGCATCAGTTGAAGAAGTTGAGCAAAAAGGACTTGGACAAGGGACTTCCCAAATTGGATTTTAAAAATGATGAGGAATTCCAACCGTACCCAAGGAAAATAAAATAATTCCTCCTTCCAATCCAAAGGAGTCCTTAGTACCAAGGGAGGTCTTGAGGTTCTTCACATTGATCTATTTGGACCAATGGGAACTCAATCGCTTTGTGGTTCCAAGTATTGCCTTGTTATTGTTGATGATTTCTCTAGTATATACTTGGACCTTCTTTCTCTTTTCTAAGAGTGATACGCTTGATGTTTTCTCGAGAAAATGTAAATGAGATGAGAATGAAGCTTCTTTACACATCATTTCCATCTGTAGTGATCACGGGGGAGAATGTCTAAATGAGCTTTTTGAACATTTTTGTCAAGCATCTGGTTATGCACACAACTTCTCTTCACCTCAAACACCTCAACAAAATGGGGTTATAGAGAGGAAGAATAGGTGTTTATAGGATATGGCTAGGACCATTCTTCTAGAGTATGATACTCTAAAGAAATTTTGGGTTGAAGTTGTTAGTACCTCATGTTTTGTACAAAACTGGGTTTTTACACATCTGTCTTTGAAGAAAACCCCTATGAACTATGGCGTGGTAGGAAGCCTTCTATCGAGTATTTCTATGTTTTTTGGATGTCTTTGTTTTGTTTTGAATACAAAAGATTCCCTCGACAAGTTTGATCTGAAATCTTATAAGGCTTTCTTTCTTGGCTATAGCACTACTAGCTAGGCTTATAGAGTATTTAATGTTGATCTTGCTAAAGTAGAAGAATCCATAAATTTTAAGTTTATTGAGACTAACCCCTCTATTCCCAGAGATATTGTTCCAAATGATTATGTTGCAAGTGAAGTAATTCCTATTCTAAAAGAGCTCAACATCACCAAAAAGGGAAAAGAGGTGGTCACTCAAGAAGAAGAGAAAGATGAAGAGAAGAAGGATCCAACCCCCCAATTTATAAAGAATCATCCAAAGGAGTTTATTTTAGGTGATCCATTTGAAAGAGTGAAGACGCATGTTGCATTCAACAAAGAACAAGCCAACACCACCTTCGTCTCACAACTCGAGCCTAGGAATGTCAAGGAAGCTCTTGAGGATGATGAGTGGATCCTAGCTATGAAAGAAGAATTGGAGCAATTTGAAAAGAATAAAGTATGGACCCTAGTGCCAAGACCAAGTGATAGAAAGATCATTGGCACCAAATGGGTCTACCAAAACAATCTTGATGAAAGTGGCAAAGTGTTAAGGAACAAATCAAGGTTAGTGGCTCAAGGATACAATCAATAGGAAGGTATAGATTTTGATGAAACATATGCAACTGTAGCTAGACTTGAGTCCATTAGTATGTTGCTTGCCTTTGCTAGTTATAAAAAACTTTCTTATATATCAAATGGATGTTAAAAGTGCATTTTTGAATGGTACAATTGAGGAGGAAGTGTATGTTGGAGAACCTCCATGCTTTGAACATGATAGGTTTACCTAACCATGTATATTTAATGCAAAAAGCTCTCTATGGACTCAAACAAGAGCCTAGAGCTTGGTATGAGAAATTAAATAACTTTTTGTTAGATCATGGGTATATCATGGGCAAAGTGTATTCTAACTTATTTCTAAAGCACACTTGTAGCAATTTTCTTATCATACAAATATATGTTGATGATATCATTTTTGGCAGAACAAACCTTGATCTTTGCAAAGAATTTAGTGATCTTATGTAGAGTGAATTCGAGATGAGTATGTTGTGTGAGCTCACATTCTTCCTCAGCTTTCAAATCAAGCAAACGAAAGATGAGAACTTCATCAACCAAGGCAAGTACACGAGTGAGTTACTCAAGTGCTTTTAATGTCTTGGAGCATTTTCTTCATCCATAGGACCTGGGAACAACACTTGTACACTTTCTATCAATCAAGCACCCTACATAATCCCCATCACTATAAGTAGTAAGAGTAAAGTCCCTTGACTTGGGATACCATAGTCCAAAATTTTGGGTTTTGGATAAGTACCTTAAAATCCTCTTAAAAACTATAAGATGTGATTTCTTAGGATTGATTGAAATCTAGCACACAAGCCAACACTAAACACATTCTCTCTTATCAAGGAAACAAAGATACAAAACATCATTTATAAATCTCTCACATCTATATAAGGACCTAGAGTGACATGGAGTGACTGAACTTAACTAATCTCATACTTAACTCATGTGGTAGATCTACTCTGATGCTTTGACCTTCTTCAAGTCCCCGTGGTTTCCCTAAAAATTTTGAGTAGAGGGGTGAGCCTACTCACTCAGTGAATGAGTACTTCAAAGATACAGTCTAAAGCATTGATATATTTATAGATATACCTTTGAGGAACTGATATCAACTATAACAACAGTAATTACTACATTGAGAAGATCTAAAACAATACAGTTAAAATAACAGAGAATGTAAATATTGTATTTAAAGAACAACTATTACGAAATTGTACTCAAATCTTTCTTAACTCTTTTTATTTATAAGAAACTCTTTAAACCTATATGATCATATTTTATCGTATGCCCTGATCATATGCAGTGTACTCTACATATGAAGACTCGTAGTGCACTACGATCACACCATACAAGACTTAGCCGACACACCCGGGAATGCTAAGTTTGACTACGTCACTGGTCTGCAATAGTGTAATGGCACTCTAGCCTCTAGAATCCTCCTCTAACTTGAGCACACAGGCGGAGAGTCAAGACACCTATTGGCTTTTTTATACTTTAGTGCCACAAGGATCTCTAGCTGATGTTGGACACTACATACTGTATTTTTAGGAGACTTCCACTAGGGCTTCGTCCCTCATATAACCTATTAGTACATTCTGACCCCTGTATACTAGATACTACCAGGGTTAGGTCGTTTCATCCCTAAGGTGCAGCCCTCTCATAGGGATTCCACGGTGTTCATGGCTCCTGAGTCTATTATAACTTGATTATATCTTTCTCTTAGACTGATTTATTTTAACTTTGTATCTTACTGACTACTCAGACTACTGAACTGAATTCACTGATAATATTGAATTGAATGCTTAACATATTGTTTACCCTTTTCTTAGGGTTTCTCCTTACTCGTTCACATATAGCATTTCTCATGTATTCAAACATATATCATGTCTACTACATAAGTATTCTCATTCAACATTTCACACATATATGCATGGCATCAATAACATCCCAATCTAGGGCATGTCATATCTCTCCTCTTGCAATAGCATAATAACTTATCATTTCATGACAAGTATTTGAATTAAAGAATCTGAATCTCATAAACAAATCATGCATGCATATAAGATAATATTCAGCTAAAAATCCACAATATCACATTAATCATCTCAATCAGCCATTTAATACTAAATTAGATATGAATACTTTTAAAAGCATGCTAGATTGGGTTTCCATCCTTGATTACTTGCTATTCACGGGATATGTATTATGAAAATTAGAAACTCTATTGTCTATATATCAAATCAAAGAGATCAAACATGTAGAATTGAATGCACTAGGAACATAAGTAAGATCAATTAATCTTAAATTTGAATTTCAGCTATAATGTTGTTCAAGTACCTGAATGACTTAATAATTCAAATCTTTAGAAGATTCTCAATCAACTTATAAATTCTCTATTATTCAAGATACATGGATATCTATATCCATGTCATCATATAAATAATTTTAGATCATAGTTAGAACATGGTTTGAGGTATATTATAAACTGAATTCAAATTTTTTTTTCATTTATTATCATCTAGGCAGAAATTGAGAATATCAACTAAATCATCTAATTGAGTGAAATTGATTAAATAAAGTCTATCATGTCAAGAAAATCCCTTCAAATGGATTTTACGATATCTATTCATAAATATCCAACTTTCCTCACATCTAGGGTTTCACCCTCTTTACTGAGATATCAAACAAACTCTATTCACCTTAAATGTAATCCAAGATAGTATCTGACAAA
The DNA here is from genome assembly GCA_963693085.1 of Alisma plantago-aquatica. NCBI lineage: Eukaryota > Viridiplantae > Streptophyta > Magnoliopsida > Alismatales > Alismataceae > Alisma > Alisma plantago-aquatica. The sequence continues at coordinate 359,140,041 of OY856415.1, read as the reverse complement.
TATGTACTATGAATTCAGATAAACAATCATTCATAACCAAGGGGATCTAGATATATAAATTTCTCTATTTAATTATACAGCAATTTCAGTCATAGACAAATTCCCTATATTTCAGTTTACCCTTATAACCTTTGCGAATACTTAGGGAATTCTCATTAGGATATATTATATACATTTCTAATGTGATTTTATTGTCTGAAATTCATCCAAATGGAGGAAGAATCCATTTCATATCATTTTGCAACAACTTAGATCAAACAGACAATTCAGGGTTTGTAGTCGCGTGCTAAGCAATTGAAGATTATGGATGATTTAACAAATTTCCATCCAATATACTATTTAAAGGAAGTTCCCACTCACCCTAAGGTGTGAAAACACCTTAAAAATGCATCTCATCCCTGAAAATCTCGATCTCATATCAACTCCGTAGCAATTCACCCAATTCTTCTTCCTTTCAACTCAGAAACCCAAAAATGAGGGATTATGAAGAAAGAGTGAGAAAAGGGAAAGTTTTGATACCATTTCAGATCAAATAAGAGGAGGGACAGAATCTTGACATGTGAGAGAAGATTCACCATGAAACTATATCCAAAGAAGCTAAACTTACATGATTTCATCATTCCTCGGACCGCAAAACCCTAGATCAGCAATTCTACCACTTTCTCCTCTCAAACCCTAACTCTCCCTCTCTCTAGGATTGAATCAAGAATTATGAGAGCTTATAGTGTGTTAGGTAGACCATATAGAGAAATTGAGCTGCTTGGGTTAATTGCACATTGACTCCTCACTACACTTTCTCTTATTTTAGCTGAATTTTCTATCATACAAATGTTACTGTAATTCATCTACTGAATAGCTAACAGATCCTCCAAAAATTATGAAAATTTTATATGTTATTTATTATTGAGTTTCAGATCTCAAGTAAAAATTTCAAATCATTTGGAGTTACCAATAAATAAATAAAAATCAAATAATACACTTCTATACTGCAGACAGTAGCATGGTCGGTCGAGTTTGAAACTTGACCGACAAATAGGTCAGAACATTCTCCAAAAATTTTGATATTTTTCAATAGTGTTCGCATTTAAGAAATACATATTATATCCAAATTTGAATTCAATCAGAGTTACACATAAAATACTAAAAATCATTTAGTGAGATATTATACTTATCAAATTATGTATTCATATATCATCGAAACCCTAATTTGGGCCGATTAGGGTTATATTTCTCAAACCCTAATTTCTCAAAGTAAAAGCACACTTAAAGTTCTTGTTAGATTTCAAACATGATAATTTAATTATCATCATTAATTAGATTTAAAAAATGATCAATCCAATTAAGCATGTAATCATCCAGGTAAACCCTAGTTTACCAATTAAGCTCAGATGCGGTCATAACAATCTAATAGGAGGAAGAGGGTTGTCCCAGCTAATGCACCTTCATCTTCATCCAACTCCCACTTGATTCAATTTGATGACACCTTTTTCGTCTTAAATGAGGCTCTAAATAGGTATAAGGAGCTCCTTCCCCAGAACCCTTTCCCTTTTTGTTCCCTATTTGAGCCTAGACCACGAAGACAAGAGGTCATAGATCAAGTAGCATAGTTGCTTTATGATCACCATCTCTTATCCTTGGGTGTTGAACGTGTGTTCTATAACAATTCCATCATAAGCACCAAAGTATTTCACAAATTCTACACTAATTTCCATTGGAATTATGACACCCTCGCACCCCCACCTAATACGCAAGTAGTCCTCACATTGATGATAGCTAGGAAGAAATTCCAAGCCTCTGAAGATACCCTGAATATCTTCTTTTCAGATACTGAAGTGACTGACATCTGGCATAAGGACTACCAAGAGTATTTTGACTTAGTTGAGCCTGAGGCCTTCTACAAGCAATATGAACTTACTCTTCCTAATATTCATAAGTTCTTGAAGAAGCCTCAATTCCCATATAGAAATAAGTGCACCCTTCCCTCCTTTTCCTTGGACCTCAAGAGATGCATCCTTGCCTTAGTCATTAACTGTGATATTCACCCAAAGAAGAATAAAAAATGAGATTGTAGAAAATACTACGGTAATCATGTATTGTCTCTTGAAGAACATCAAAGTCAAGTGGTTAAGATATGTTCTCCATCATGACCTACTTTGACTCAGGAAAGAACACATATGGCACCCACCCACCCACCCTACCCATCCCTAATTTGTAGTCTATTCCAGCTTGCCACTAGCAAATCTCTTTTCTAAGACCTTCACTACAAACCTACTCATGAAGGAGTTTACATCAGTGAGACCACTCTTCAGAAGTTTGTGCCTATCCTATCCTCTACCACCCCTGGTGCCTCTACTTATACCTCTACCCAAGCACCTCCACCACCTCAGCCTAGCCGACCTGCCCATGCCTCATTCCATGTGTCCAATGAAACCCTTATGGGCTACATGATGCATCAACAAGCACACACCCTTCAGGTTTAGGAGCACCTACATCAGGACCTATGTTCTATCATGTTAAACATGAACATGTCCTGTGCACACCCCTACCTTGCCTACCAGTCCTTCCCAGGAGGTGACTATGCATTCTTTGCATATGATTACTTTTATCTTGTCCCTCCACCTACACCTTCTACTACTGCACCCCCTGCTATTGGTGGATCTACCTGTGGTGTGCTGCCTCTTCCAGCTAGCCCCTTGTCCACTCTTCTTGCTAGCCTCAGTAGTTCTACTCCTTCCTTCCCATAGGCCAATGAGCTCCATGCTCTTGGTATGTGTTACTACCCCACCTCCCGATAACCCCCAATTACGGGAGACCGAGAGGTTGAAGCCGCACCAATGACTTCTAGATCAAAGGTTCGGAAATTAACCAAGAATAATTATCAAATTTTAACATACTATACTGAAAGCTGTAAGAAAATAAATTTTTGCATACCTTTTTGAAAACTTGGATCTCTAAACTTCTATCCACTTAAGGATTCTACTCTAACTAATCCTCCTTGTATTTTACTTCATGTATTTCACAATATGACGATTTACTGTTTGTCCTTTTGGCTTGTACCTAAAACGCCGACAAACAAAATGTCGGTCAGCCGAAGCTGGTATGTGGGGGAAACAATAATTATGTAAATACGTTAACAATGTAATCATTCAATTAATCATTTAACAACCAAGATTACTTTTTAGATATAACTCTGCGATCCAAGAGTACCCTTTCCTCTATGTTGTCCCCATTAAACCCCTCATGATCCACCTATAAGTGAACCAATTTCTGATGTTGAGTCACATGGCACTACTCATAAGTAGCCCACTTCTTAACTCATGGAAGGCTAATGAGTCTCATGGCACTACACGTAGGTAGCCCAATTTCTAACTCTCGGTAACCTAGACCTTGCTCTAGGATTACCCCCTTTTTTTAGCCTTTTCAAAGCAATAGAGGTGGACCCAGATCTAGTCAGTTATATACACACATTTATAGTGATAATCATAGTCACTTTATAGTTGCATGAAATAAATAAACATCCAACAGTTATTTTCAAGAAACCGATTAAAACTTCGAGAATCGCCGTGAAACTAGAGCGATTATTCATAAGCATAACCACATACCAGATTTGATGAGTCATGTAGATTATTCAACATATACTTCATGTATATACAATCAAGCCAATCAACAGATCCAAGCAAGTAATTCAATCATTACATAATTCCTGAAAAGAATTTTTACTCTATTTATTACACACTTTATCAAGAATCTACTTTATTGACTTGGATTCTCTTTCTAGGGTTTCTAATCCGCATTAAGATTTTATTAATATTCATTAGGGTTTCTTAGATCAATTCCTCAAACTTTATCCATTTTAGGTCAACAAACCCTAAAATACTCTTTTCTACTTATATGAACCTTAATAGCTCAACTATCCATTTTAATAGTCTTTTATACCCAAATTGACTGAGGATCATCATATCCCTATTTATTCATGGATTTGAACAATTAAAAGACATATTCACCTAAATTAGGGTTTTCAAGATCATTAATGCATTTTCATGCACGAAACCCTAAATTAGGCCAATTATATAAAAAGATCATCTTTTTAGATTCTATCTTCACGTTTATCAACAACAGGTTAATATTTGCTTAAATTATCCATTGAACAACATTAAACCCATATATCATCAAATCTAAGGGTTTTTCATTAATTAAACTATTAAAGATAGCATCTTGATATATTTCTTGAATCAAAGGCGGAATTAGGTTTCAACAATAATTTCTTTGTGTTCCTCTCATTCTGAGGATCATGTTTCATATATCAGTTGTCCTAATCGGAGCTACCAATATTTAATTATGAATTTTGCAATAAAAAATTACCTGCGCCAATTAGGAGGCGCCACGTAGCCTCGTTCCCATGCAATTGTTGGTTTAGGAAAACATAACGGAAGGACAGTTTTGCCCCTACCTAAGTGGCAGGCGTTTGAACCCGCAGAGGGGTATAAAGGTCCAGAGCTCGTTTTTGGTCATCTCCTTCCTTCGAAAACCTACGCAGCCGCGGTCCTGTAGCCAAACGCAGGCTAGCCTCCCTCCTTGGGCCACGATCTTCATCAGAAGCTCCCTCTCTTCCTCCGCCATGACCTGGCGCACGCGTTGCACCTCCCGATCTCGGCCAAGGCGGCCGCTTCATCTCTCTTCAGGCCAGACTCCATCGGCCATCATAGCAGCCTAGCTGCTACAGCTGCACGTGTTCTCGGGCTCCTTGGCATCCACGAGGGTTCCATTGCCTCCGCCGCATCCCTCTGTGCACAACAAGGCCTTTAGGTTGCGTCCATGGAAGCTGGGCGCATGTGACCCGGTCCGCAAACAGCAACCTACTTGCAGATGTAACGTTGGCGGCCAGGGTTGACAATTCTCCGAACGCGTAGCCTTTTTCACCCTGTAGAAGGTCCTCGTGTCCTTCCTCAAACTCCCTCCTTGGTCCAGCACCACATCTAATATGGGATTTCACCACCCCCTCTGTTCGTGAGAAGGGATAGAAGACTAGGAAGAGGGATGCTCGACATCTGCAATCTTCCCTGGCTGTGAGGCATCAGCCCCAGCCCTTACATAATTGAGGGTAAAGAGGTTTAACGCAAGAGTCTAAATATATCAAGGAGGAAATGAGTTAGTTTCCTTTCTTGGTGCGTAGTTGATTCCTTGATATAATGTTTCTCTTTTAAATGCTTCCTTGATTATCCAAAATCCTTGGTTATTAAAGAAATTCGAAAATTCTATCTCTTTTTGCTTGCCTTTTAATTCATTGGCATGAAATTACATATCTTTTAGTAGAAAATACTTTCTCCTTAACAAAACCACATAATCCATTAATTATGTATTCACATTATCATCTTATTTTGTAATTTTTGGTATTTCTCCTTCTTTCCTCTTTACTGGGACTCCTTGGATCCCAAGAAACTCTATTATTTCGAAATCTTTTTATTAGATACTCATTACCCTTCTAGATCCATCTAAATGCATTATTCCTCATTATCATGTTGATTTCTTATTAAAATATTTCCTTTTGAGGATTTCTCTTTATTTCTCTTTAATTTTCCTCATTGGTATTCCTTTTATCATTAGGAATCCTTGCGATACGAAATCCCACTAAGGATAACTCAATTCCACCTTTTTCCATTTATTTTCCACATTTTTATCATTGTTTTCAATTTCTTTCTTAATAAAGAAATATTTAATTAATCTTTTCTTTTCTTATTGCTTTCTTTTTGCAAATTTGGACTCCTTGGAACCCAAGGAACCCAAGAGGCACGAAATCCTTCCTTGGATTACATCTTTTTTCCTTCCAGAGGTTTCCACATCATTCTTTTCTCAAAACTCAATTATTCATTTATTAATTGAATTTCCTTTCTTCATTTCCCTATTATTGGGCCCAATAGCCAATAAAGCCCACAACACAATCATCAAGGCTATTGTAAATGAAATCCATTTATTCAAAACAAATCATATCTTTATTTTTTCAATTATCTTTAATATGAGAAATTACATTTCTCACCAATTGAACCCAAAAATTGGGGTTGTAACATCCTTCCCTTCTTATAGGAATTTTGTCCTCAAAATTCTATCAAGCAAACAAACAATTTGGGATAAGACTTTTCCATGTCCATCATTGGCCCCTATGTGGCTTTACCGTACTCATGGAGTTTCCAAAGAACCTTTATCATCACATATTCTTTTCTATGAGTTCTTTCATCCTGGCGTCTATAAACTGCACAGGTGGACTCAAAACATTTCAACCTCCCTTGGGGGTCACTAGGTTCATTGCTCAGCACATGGTCGGGGCACCTCACATAGTGCTCTAAATTGGACACATGGAACTCATCACACATTACTTTATCCTGAGGGGTAAGGTCAATCTTAACCTTCTCCACCAAACCATGTCAAAAGAACCCATGCATCGGGAACTCAGCTCTCTTAGCTGTAACCTAGAGGGTCGGATTTTCATGTCACATATTCTCCCACAGTGAACTGCATGTCAGTCTACTTTGCATATGCTCATGACTCTCATCATCTCTAGGCTCCTTTTAGCCATTACATGATCAAAGTGACTTCATCTACACACATTGTGGTCCTTTTCTAACCATCATGTGGTCCTTTCACCAACATCACCTTACTAAAGTGGTGACTGACACAAACTCCCTTATAGAGCTTCTTATAGAACCTGATACTAGCTATGGTGGTCATTGTCACATCTTTCATAGGACAAGAACTGTCTCTAGATATCACCCTGAACAAGCACACATGCTCTCATCAGACCCCCCCCTTTAGTCTGGATTATATTAACCATTAGTTAGGGGTGATAAACTGTACTATCATCGAGGTCTTCATGTACCTACTTTCACCTTATGGAAGTGAACCTTTAAGTCATACTCATGAACTTTTGAAGTCGCATCATGGTGTAGTTGAACCATCTTTCTCATATGTAGCTCAACCCGATCTGTCCCTTGACAGTACTCTTTCTTTCTTATGTCATCTAGGTAAGGCGATCTACCATCACCCATATTGCATCTCGACCTTCCTTGGTCTAGGGGAGACCTATCACAACATCCATAGTGATGAACTCCCATTCCCTCTCAGGGACTCTTTTTTCCTCTATATCGATACACTGGGTTACTGGGGTTCATCCTTTACCTCCTAGATTGCATGGCCATAAACCACATGCAACTTCACCTTAAGCATCCATAGTGCTATTGCCATTTACCACGGTGTATGGTGATCTTCAATCATGATTTCCTGTATGTCATGATTCCTCAAGACTGATTCCTCTGAAACCCTAAACCACTCTAGTCGGGGTTTCATCACCTTCTCTTCCAAAGAAGTGCATCTGAGGTTCTACCACCATCCTTTCATTGCATCAAGGACTAGACTGGCTAACCAAACAAACCTTAACTCTTCAAGTATCTTGTTACATCTGAGTGTTATCCAAACACCTCTCCTTTTCAAACTTAGGGTTAGCCAAACAACCTCTTCTAGCTTCTAGTCAAACAAGTCAGATGTATCTCAACCAGAGCATCCATTACCACTTCACATCCTTAGGTATTAGGTAACATTGAAGACATACACTTCCATGTATTTCACTTATCATCTCACCTCAAACCCCATGTCTATCTTTATTAAGAACACTCTCTGATTTCATCATCATGGTGATCAAACTCAACCTGATATAACTTGTAAGTTCTTCATAGCTCATGATAAAAACATCCTCATAAGGTGACTACCTCATTCCTCTTAGTGTTTGCAAGCCATCCATGTATCATTCACTTCACCAGGGTAGGTTATCTTCTCTATCCTCATTTCTCATGGCAACGTTCCAACCTACATCATCTCTTATCCTTGGTGTATGGCATGCGTAATGTCCTATCTCTCACCCCCATAACAAGAGGAAATAAGCATTTGTCTGCAGTCCAAATACAAAGTTCTTCCTGTTCCCAGAGTAGAGATGGTACATCCCATCTTGCCAATACACCTTTACATCTAAGTTGCAACATGCCACATATGTCTCTACATCACAGACATCATGATATCAAACTAGTCTTGAACCTACTGAGGTTTATATCCTTGGTCATATCCTCTAGGTCTATAGGGTACCAGCTCTTTTGGGGTCATCCCTCTTCCCTCATGCATCAAGAGAGTGCCTCACTCATCTGCCCTTTGGGTCCCATGAGTTCATGAAGGTGATCAATCTCCTAACCCATGGTCCTCAGACAATGATAGTTGTTACCTCCCGACCCTATGGTCATGTGCAACTAGGAATTAGGCAACTCCTACTTTCATCGGTCTTATCCCTACCTGACCCTAGGATAGACTTAGGATTCACCATTATAGTACATGTTCACTTAGAACCTTACCCAAGTCTTCATCATCTCTCTTTCTGCATTCATGGGCTGGCTTTCATCCTTTCATAGGGATCATGGCAACCTGCCTACCTTGGTCAAGCCCCATACCAGTTACCTCCATGGTAACACATTCATATGCAATTAGAGATGGATATCTATGGGTCTATCGGTTCATTCTCATACCATGTACTTTTCACTTAGCTTCTCAAGATCCTGTGAGACCTCTTCAGGTTACCTTAAACCAACAAAATTGATATATACCCTACCAAAGGGGTCCCTCTCCCAGGATGGGAGGATAACTATCTCTTGACATCATGGTCACAAAAGCTCTTAGGTCTAGGATTTACATCCACTTGAGCCTACTTAACCCTAGCAAGCTATTAAGGCACAAGCAGATCACCGACTATACCATGCAAGGTCATACTTATCCTCTTTCCTCGATGTTGGATCAAGATCGTACTTTCCTTTATCATCAACCTAGTTGTGAGGGGTTCCTCACACATACCTTAAACTTAAGGGACTTCCCTTTTCCTCTATACATGAGGAGTACCATGCTTGAAACTATGGCAACTTAATTCTCGTCATCAGGTATACCATTTCCCCTCTTAGGCCTAGGAATCCCTAGGTTCACCTTTAGGTGTCCAACTGCATGCTCTGTCTCTTAACTACAAACCAAGCATGCAAAAGGCATGAGCTGCACTCCTTGTCATCCTTCAACTCGAGCAACACTTAGAGTTGGATCCTCCTCAAGGACAAAAAACAAGGTACAAGGCCTCACAACCTATTTCTAAACCTTTTTAGGTCCACAAAACTCTTCTTATCGTCTATACCCTAGGTACAGAGGTACCAGCAGACTCATACTTTCTCTAGGGTTTGGTTCCTCTCATGTCCACCAAGACATCATCAACCTCTAAGGGTCAAGCATGTGGCGACCACCATCATCCATTGTTCAGGGTTTTAGGCTTCCAACCTTCTTGCTGGGTTTCCTGCTCTCTCTAGAGCTAACCCAACCTCACCATTAGAGGTCCTCTCTTCATGAAGGATCAAACTCAAAAGCATCCTCTACATAGGTGAAGCCTAGGCTCGAACTTAAGTTTGCTCAAGATCATCCATAGCCCTTTATGCTTATTTCATAAGTCGTCTATCATGATTCCTTAACCAGGGTTTCATCCTACTACTGACGTGCCCTGGGTGCAAGCCATACCCTACTTGCACAAGCCCATAGGGTTCTATAGGTTTTTCTCTAGCTTTATCCATGGAGGAGATGTCCTTCACTCTAACCTACTCGACACTTCCCAGGGTTGGGTTACCAGAGGTACTAAGTCATCCAATGGCTCCTAAGGCATTCAAGGCATGTTTATCCAAACACCTGGTCTATCAACACATCCAACTCATCATGTTGTCTCTCCCTTTCACTTAAAGTTAGGGTTAACATCATCCTCATAGGATGTGCCAGGTCTCTATTTGCAATGGAGATCTCTATCTCCAAGACTAACTCCCTTTATCTATCCTCCTGACAAGTAGGTCTCACCTCAGGTCTCTTTTGAGGGCATGACAACTTATGTCATATGACCTAAGCATGTATCTATTCTTTAGTTTACGCTTACTCTATTAAGCTTATGTCCATGACATCCTATTTACATGCTTTTCATTAATTTGATGGAGGATTCCTTAGACCTTATTAATCTTAACCATACCTCAAGAGGGTGAAGAGAAGAGGGAAAAACCCTAATCCTTAAGGTCCTTCATAGAATTTGTGATGAGAATGGATGAATAAGATGATAAAGTCCTAAAGGTATCTTATTTCGATTCATACCCTAAGACTTTGGCCAGGCAGTCACACGGATCCGGGAGTCCTCGTATTCCGACTAGCGGTACGGAGGAAAATATTGCCAACCCCCAGTCGTGATCCTTTTCTAGACACCTCCGTCTTTCGGATAATCCTCTAATAACTCCCTTGGGTTCTATGGAGTTTGTAAAAAAATAATAATTATTAATGGTTAACTGAGGAACCCAAGCTCTTATACCAAATGTTACGACCCCACCTCCCGATAACCCCCAATTACGGGAGACCGAGAGGTTGAAGCCGCACCCATGACTTCCGGATCAAAGGTTCGACAAGTAACCAAGAATAATTATCAAATTTTAACATACTATACTGAAAGCTGTAAGAAAATAAATTTTTGCATACCTTTTTGAAAACTTGGATCTCTAAACTTCTATCCACTTAAGGATTCTACTCTAACTAATCCTCCTTATATTTTACTTCATGTATTTCACAATATGACGATTTACTGTTTGTCCTTTTGGCTTGTACCTAAAATGCCGACAAACAAAATGTCGGTCAGCCGAAGGTGGTATGTGGGGGAAACAATAATTATGTAAATATGTTAACAATGTAATCATTTAACAACCAAGATTACTTTTTAGATATAACTCCGCGATCCAAGAGTACCCTATCCTCTATGTTGTCCCCATTAAACCCCTCATGATCCACCTATAAGTGAACTAATTTCTAGGGTTGAGTCACATGGCACTACTCATAAGTAGCCCACTCCTTAACTCATGGCAGGCTAATGAGTCTCATGGCACTACACGTAGGTAGCCCAATTTCTAACTCTCGGTAACCTAGACCTTGCTCTAGGATTACCCCTTTTTTTCAGCCTTTTCAAAGCAATAGAGGTGGACCCAGATCTAGTTAGTTATATACGCACATTTATAGTGATAATCATAGTCACTTTATAGTTGCATGAAATAAATAAACATCCTACAGTTATTTTCAAGCAACCGATTAAAACTTTGGGAATCGTCGTGAAACTAGAGCAATTATTCATAAGTGTAACCACATACCTGATTTGATGAGTCATGCAGATTATTCAACATATACTTCATGTATATACAATCAAGCCAATCAACATATCCAAGCAAGTAATTCAATCATTACATAATTCCTGAAAAGAATTTGTACTCTATTTATTACACACTTTATCAAGAATCTACTTTATTGACTTGGATTCTCTTTCTAGGGTTTCTAATCCGCATTAAGGTTTCATTAATATTCATTAGGGTTTCTTAGATCAATTCCTCAAACTTTATCCATTTTAGGTCAACAAACCCTAAAATACTCTTTTCTACTTATATGAACCTTAATTGCTCAACTATCCATTTTAATAGTCTTTTATACCCAAATTGACTTAGGATCATCATATTCCTATTTATTCATGGATTTGAACAATTAAAACAATTAAAAGACATATTCACCTAAATTAGGGTTTTCAAGCTCATTAATGCATATTCATGCACGAAACTCTAAATTAGGCCAATTATATAAAAAGATCATCTTTTTAGATTCTATCTTCACATTTATCAACAACATGTTAATATTTGCTTAAATTATCCATTTAAAAACATTAAACCCATCTATCATCAAATCTAAGGGTTTTTCATTAATTAAACTATTAAAGATAGCATCTTGATATATTTCTTGAATCAAAGGCGGAATTAGGTTTCAACATTAATTTCTTTGTGTTCCTCTCGTTCTGAGGATCAAGTTTCATATATTACTAGTCCTAATCGGAGCTACCAATATTTAATTATGAATTTTGCAATAAAACTTTACCTGGGCCAATCAGGAGGTGCCATGTAGCCTTGTTCCCATGCAATTGTTGGTTTAGGAAAACATAATGGAAGGACAGTTTTGACCCTACCTAAGTGGTAGGCTCTTGAACCTGCAGAGGGGTATAAAGGTCCAGAGCTCATTTTTTGTCATCTCCTTCCTTCGAAACCCTACGCAGCCGCATTCCTGTAGCCAAATGCATGCTGCCCCTTCCTCCTTGGGCCACGATCTTCTTCGGAAGCTCCCTCTCTTCCTCCGCCATGACCTGGCGCATGCGGGGCACCTCCCGATCTCGGACAAGGTGGCCGATTCATCTCTCGTCAGGCTAGACTCCATCGGCCATCATAGCAGCCTAGCTGCAACATCTTCACGTGTTCCAGGGCTCCTTGGCATCCACGAGGGTTCCATTGCCTCCGCCGCATCCCTCCGTGCACAACAAGGACTTTAGGTTGCGTCCATGGAAGCTGGGCGCATGTGACCTGGTCCGCAAATAGCAACCTACTTGCATACGTAACGTTGGCGGCCAGGGTTGACAATTCTCTGAACGTGTAGCCTTGTCGCCCTATGGAAGGTCCTCGTATCCTTCCTTGGTCCAGAACCACATTTGGGATGGGATTGCACCACCCCCTCTAGTCGTGAGAAGGGATAGAAGACCGGGAAGAGGGACGCTCGACATCTGCAATCTTCCCTGGCTGTGAGGCATCAGCCCCAACCCTTACATGATTGAGGGTAAAGAGGTTTAACGCAAGAGTCTATATATATCAAGGAGGAAACGAGTTAGTTTCCTTTCTTGGTGCGTAGTTGATTCCTTTATATAATGTTTCTCTTTTAAATGCTTCCTTGATTATCCAAAATCCTTGGTTATTAAAGAAATTCGAAAATTGTATCTCTTTTTGCTTGCCTTTCAATTCATTGGCATGAAATTACATATCTTTTAGTAGAAAATACTTTCTCCTTAACAAAACCACATAATCCATTAATTATGTATTCACATTATCATCTTGTTTTGTAATTTTTGGTATTTCTCCTTCTTTCCTCTTTATTGGGACTCCTTGGATCCCAAGAAACTCTATTATTTCGAAATCTTTTTATTTGATACTCATTACCCTTCTAGATGCATCTAAATGCATTATTCCTCATTATTATGTTGATTTCTTATTAAAATATTTCCTTTTGAGGATTTCTCTTTATTTCTCTTTAATTTTCCTCATTGGTATTCCTTTTATCATTAAGAATCCTTGGGATACGAAATCCCACTAAGGATAACTCGATTCCACCTTTTTCCACTTATTTTCCACATTTTATCATTGTTTTCAATTTCTTTCTTAATAAAGAAATATTTAATTAATCTTTTCTTTTCTTATTGCTTTCTTTTTGCAAATTTGGACTCCTTGGAACCCAAGGAACCCAAGAGGCACGAAATCCTTCCTTGGATTACATCCTTTTGCCTTCCAGAGGTTTCCACATCATTCTTTTCTCAAAACTTAATTATTCATTTATTAATTGAATTTCCTTTCTTCATTTCCCTATTATTGGGCCCAATAGCCAATAAAGTCCACAACACAATCATCAAGGCTATTGTAAATGAAATCCATTTATTCAAAACAAATCATATCTTTATTTGTCAATTATCTTTAATATGAGAAATTACATTTCTCACCAATTGAACCCAAAAATTGGGGTTGTAACAGTATGTCTTGGGATGAGAAGAATGCACATTGGCCTAGTCATGGTTTCGGTCCCTCTGTTGATGAAGAGATGTTAGACCAGGTTGATGATGAGGTTGTTGAGGAGGAGGTTGATGATGATGATGGTGATGCTTCTGATGATGGCTCTGATGGCTTCACTGGTGACTCTAGTGGTGAAGGTGATGTTGTTGCACCGTTAGACGGAGATGACAACTATGAGTCTAATGCTGATGATGTTGTGGATGATGTAGACATAGATTACCTAGATGTTTAGTTGTTCTAGTTTTTAGTCTAGTTGATGATCATATATATATATTTTTCTAGGCTAATTTTTATTAAAAACATCTTGGCACATGTTTTGAGCTGTACTATTTTATCATCTAGCTTTCATCGCTTTGGCTTGTAGTTGTTTCTTGAGAACTTACTATCTGGGTTGTAATATTAATCCTTTGTACACTTACTCTTTGATTTACTACATCACATGAGTTGGTGCCATGTTTTACCATATTTTGATTATGACTTAGATTATTTATTTCTCTCATCTCTATTTAGTGTATGACTTGAGATTGCATGTTATGGATGTATGCTTGGCTGTTGTTGGAAAAGATCTATTTCTGTTCTCTTCTACCCCCTTCCTTTTTTATAATGCCAAAAGGGGGAGAGAAGTTCAATGTTTTGAAGCTCAGCCATATTATTTTTATTGCCTATGTGATCCTTTTCCTGTTCATTATATGCTTTATCATGTGACTTGCTAAAGGACCATATAGTACATATATGTCATGTTGCTATGTGTAGATAAACTAACTATGAAGGTTAGAGTAAGCATAGATTGAGGGGGAGCAATTTACATTGTTCAAATCCTGAATCCCCTTACAATTCACAAGGCAAAGGTATAACTTCAATATCCTTTTCAATATGATTGAGGAATGGTTTGTCATTATCAAAAAGGGGGAGGATGTTGACTTAACCATTCCATTCCTATGTATCTAATATGTTTGTTAAAGATTGATTTCAGGCTTTAGGTACATGAAAAGGATCAAATTATACAAGCCCTAGCTTGTTCAAGTTCAAGTCAAATGCAATGTAAGTGTGCTATTTGGGAAATTACTCCAAATGACCTTAGATTATTTTTGTAATCACTTGTATTGATGATATGACTTTTAAATAAGATGAGAAAAAAATCAAGGACACTTAATTCCAAGGTTTAATCATTCAAATGTCAATTTAGAAAATTTGTCACAGGTTGTTCATCGATCGAGTTGGAAACTCGACCGGTCCAATGATGGATTTTCAGAAGATGACTCGTCGGTCGAGTTGCACACTCACAAACCTTGACCAATCGAATCAGTGAGCAAAACTAATTTTATCTCATCGATCGAGTTTTCTAGAACAAACTCGACCGATAGTTTGAAAATTAGCTTTGTCATTTAGTGGATCGGTCAAGTTACCCTTATTGAAGCTCAACCAAATGTACTGTATAGAAAATGCAAAAAAGTGATTATAATCGTTGGTGAGTTATTTTGGGAAAAAATAGATTCATTACATCTTGGAAAATGGCTATATTTGGACCCTAAGTGATCCCACACTCAAGGGAATACCCCTAGCTATAAATAGGACCCCTTGGAGTTCATTCCAAGTTTTCTCATTCATTCTATTCTAAGTCCTTACTATAGTTGAGTGTGTTGCAACTCCTTGAGCCCCTTTCTCTCTCTATTTTACACTTCATTTCATGATTATGAGTGATATAGGCCACTTGTAAGAGAGATACTTCCTTGTTCTTGTAAATCTCTCATTCCATTCCATCTTCCATACCCCTTTCCTCCATGAAGAAAAGGTGAAGCAAGCGACTCCAAGTGAAGGTTTAGTTGTTGATGTTCTTCCTAAAGGTTGAAGAAGAGGTGAATATCTTCTCCAGATGAAGGAGAAGGCAAAGGTTGAAGACCCAATAAAAGTGGATAAACCCTTGAAGGTGGAAGATGTGTACACGAGTAGGTAAGACCTTGGAGAAGGCTAAAGACTCTTGGCAAAGTGGGTAAGTCCTTGGTAAGGTGGTAGACTCTTGGTTCTTGGATGGGTAAGTCCTTTGGTGGTCTTTTGATGTAACTCTTATTGTCGAATATATTGAGAAAAGCACTTGCAAAGTCCTAGAGGTTGGCCTCTCTAGGTAGTGGACTGACTCTCTCCTAGTTTGGAGAGTGGAACCACTTTACATGACCTTATCAAGTGCTTGCTATCAATTTCTCTCATCCTTGCTATGCTTGTTAGTTAGGACTTCAAATTACACTTAATCTATTGGTTTTATTTGATATAATTTGAAGGTCTAATCTATCTTGTGAGAATACGTGAAGCTCTATTCACCCCCCTCTAGAGCCCTAGATCAAAAAATCAACATTGACACATGAAAACCATGTGTTAAACACAAGCGAACGTATCGAGTAATAAAGGCCTCGTAAGGCCCGAGTCGAACATAGGGAAACAAAACCCAAAAACTACTACTAACTATGATCTAATCAGATAGGCCAATACAAATGGTTGAAATTGGTTCAAGTGACTAAAAGCTATGCAAAACTGAAACAAGAATGAAAAACATGTAAATCAGAATAAAATGATTTCCTTAGGATAGTGGTTTCACCACGGACAACACGACACTAACCTATAAACACTAACATGCATCACTCCTACTCCTAAAAAAAGAACATGTAGCAAGAACTACCTACTTTTACAGTGTGGTTCACTACATAATCTAATGCCAATTCCATTTTCAAATTATTTAGTTGATTAGTTTGGCGTTTTATGATAAACTCTAGGTTTCTCCTCCCGTTTATGCTCTACCTTTCTCAATTGTTGTAGTAAAGGGGCAAAACTATGCTTTTCCAACCCTTAAACCTTCTTTCAAATGATTAAGGATCTAATTATCTATCTATGGTGATCAAGAACAAATAGAAAATAGAAATCTCATAGGTTTATATCTAGAAATTAGGAGCAAAAGCTATATTAATGTATAAAAGTTAGATACACTATATGTCTGGGCTACTCTCGGATCCTAAGGAATCAAGGGGATTAGCCCCACATGGTTTCCATAGATGAATACATAGCAAGAAAAGAGAAAATTGTGGGAAACATTAGAAATCAAAAGTAACCCTTAGAGAATAGCTGGTCAGGATGATCCCCTTTGATGTATGTACAATCTGATATTTTTTGGCAGCAGAATCACCCACCGGAGGTGCTCAAACTGTCCCAGATAGGTTTTGGTGCCATTTTCATAAGAGCCACTTAGGGTGAGAAATAACTCCAACCATCATATTAGAGTGTTGTCGTCAGATTGCCTGATTGGGCAGACTCAGTAGTACCGACTGTGTAGTTAGTAGTACTGAGTCTTTAGGGTGGTCGCACATGATCTGCACTGTCAGTACTACAAGTTGTGTCGATAGTAATGAGTCTCAATTTTGAGCCAACTCTACCTCTCTGATGTCATTTCTGTAGTACCTATTTGAGGTACTCGATACTACCAAGATTTCTCGCTTCCTTTGATGTGCCTCACTGACATGATTTTGGTACTACCAAGTTGACAAGTCAGTATTACCAAGTCTGTGCGATTTCCTTGGGTCTTCTACTAATGTGACTTCGATACTACCTACTTGTATACTCGGTAGTAACAAGATTGTGGGACTCTTGTGATACCTGAAAGGCAACAAAAACATACATTTATACTTGAGATGATCTCCAACCATTCAGAAATAGTAGAATTGCAAAAATTTGATGCATTTAAGTGAAATAGGCTACTGATAATATTTCATGCATAATTAATCATGTAATTGATAAATAGGTGCACAAAATCATAGAAAATACACCAGTAAAAGCGTTTAAAAACCAATGCATCAAACTCCCCTAATCTTGAGTATTGCTCATCCTCGAGCAACACACTCTTACATCTATTTGAGAACAAGTTAGCAAAAGCACACAAAACATGAATTCACATCTTAATCATCCCCACATAACCATCCCAAACCAGCCTTTACTAACCACTGAACCAATAATTGCTATGAACCCATCAGAAATTTCAATAAAAGACATCAGTCCTTAGATCAATGAAATACTATCATAAGAGTAGTTAATATGATAGTCAAATTAGGCCTTCACTTTGTGCATTATGTGATTTCCTATCTACATTTCTCTTTTTCCTAACTACCAGTCTATGTGTGAGTTGTTCTCCTGATAAAAATGAATGAGTAGAAAAATCATGCAAGTAGCCTACCAATAAGAGCAATGGGTAGCATGGAATGGGTGGCCGATCAAGAATCACAAGAAACAACTGAATCATTTATGCAATAAAAAGAAACATGATAAATCTATATGATATTGGTAATGAAAGATGAATCCTCAAGACTAACATTATGAGTGGAATGATGCATGCATTCAACATCTCATCAACAAGATGAGAACAAAGGGATTTCCATAATATGAATGTTCCTATCCAGTTATGAAGAAGTAAGTGCCTAATTTCTCCCTCTATTTCACAGAATCCACATTTTTTAATATAGGCCCATAAACTAGCATGACAAAGTTTGCTCTTGGGCTTTGCTTAATATGTGCATTCATTGCACATAAAAACTTTTCTCTTTTTTTTCCTTTTTTTTTGAGTGCATTGATGATAGATCTACATTCTTAATTCTGAGAGAAAGAACAGTCATACTATACATTTATTGAGAAATGATATGGGGATGCAATCTATATGTATAATTGTTGTTATGCAATTGCATGATGTGCAAAAGAGTTTGTTTATGCATGTTCATATATATTTTTTATTTTCTACTAAAGCAAAGAGAAAATAAACTAACTATCATGCTATCTATTATGCCAGGCAATGCAATCAAGAGGAAATAATCCAGTATACTTGATCATCTCTATGGTGGTGAATCATGTGGATGAAAGGTGGGTGAAATCACATAACTAAGAGATAAATCCTTTAAAGACTATCATATGTCCCTCTCTAAAGACCTATGTACAGGGTAACCTTAGGAATTTTTTCTTAAACTTCAATTTAAGGTCTCATTAAAGGTTTGGTCAGTTTAGGCTCAAACATCATCTTCATTCACATTCCATGGATAATTGAGATGTTAATTCATATTCCATGTCCTAAAGCTGACTAACCCATGCACTTCCTCAAGTTTTATGACTCAAAGATATTGCAATTCAGCTTATAAGGATGTGACAATTTCTTTTCAACAATTTTTAAAATTTCATTGCAAAGACACCCCAAAGAAATAGTCTATGTTGTATAGAAACCCATGCATTTAATGCTCCATGTTTACACTAGATAGACATGGATCCTATAATAAAAAAAACCTAGGAAATGGAAAACAACTAGAATAAAAATGCAAGAGAAAAACTAAGATAGATGGTTGTTCCAGCACCCCCCCTAAGCTTGAATATGACTATGTCCACATAGTCAATATTCAAACTCAGGAGGTGGAATAGTGGTACCATGATTAGAATGAAGGAGGTGTCTAAGGTGGCATTGTGGGGTCATGGAGAGGGAACATTCCCTCAAAGGTATGGTCAGATAGCAACATTGGTCGTGGTTGCGCATATCCTCCAAAATAGCCTTGGTTCTAGTAGATGTCAAAGAACAGCTGCTAATACTACTCCATACGTTTTAGGCATTGATGCATGTTCACTTGGTTGCCCAAGAGAAAACATTTATTGTTGTAGATCACTTACTGGTTCTGATACAGATGTCCATGGACATCTTATATTCCCGCCAGTGTCGCCTGATGTTGTTGTTGTCCAGTGTGAATATCTTGTAGCGTGTCATATATGCCCACCATGTCGTACGGATCATGCTCCTCCTATGAAGGTGGCAAGGAAGAAGAGCTCGAGGCAGCGTAAGTGCATGCACACTTGCACGGGACTAATCTCCAAGTTATGGGGATGGTAGGCTCCGCCTCCACAATGTCATCCTTGTCTTTGTCATGTTGCTTAGGGTTGGCGGGAGCTGCTTCCTCAGTTGTTGTGTGTGCTTCTCCAGCATCACCTGGCCATCTGAGATACTCAATTCCTCATAGATTGAAGATAGGGTCGGGTAGTGGACACTCCATGTACTATCCTCCCACTGTGCAGCACACATACATCGTGTCAAAATGCATCTTGAGGAGACCTACCTTCTTAAAGTGGTGAAAATCTAACACCTTCATGCTCACCAAATGCGTGAGGGAGGATAGGTCTAGATGGAGGTGCACTGCAATGGGGGTAATCAGTCCCCCAAAAAGGATTGGTGTTTTTTGCTACACCATTCAAAAGATTGTGACCATGTGGAGGAGAAGGAAGGCTCCAAAGTTGACGTGTTCTCCCTCTAGAAACCTATAAAGGAAGAAGAGGTCCATTTTTTTGACATTCCCTTGGCTTTGGCTCGAGCGGGCGAAGATGGTGTTGGTGAGGAGGCGATGTAGAATCTGAGCAAATGCATGCTCGATGTCGGTGATGGAGTTGACATGCCAGCTAATGCAGAATCATTCTGGCACTTTCATAAATGCTCCCATGAAAATTCATGGTTAAAGTCAGTGAGAGAGGAGCGTTCAGGGACATGCAGCCAGTTGGAGATGCAGTTGAGTGCCCACAATGTAAGGGAGTAGTTGTTGTTGAAGAGGCAGAAGTTGACTCGTCCTTCTCTCCATTCTCATCCCAGTTGTTGATCAGGGGTGACAAGGACATCCAAAGAAGCCAGGAACTCACAAACAAGTAATGGGTAGGTAGGTCAGTCACTGAAGAATGGGTCATCCACTTGATGCTCACATACCCAACACATGTTTTCGGTGACGCCTAATCGCTCTATGAGGCTGTGATCTTCATATCTTGTGGGTATCAATTTCCTCTTCATCATCTCTTCATAGACCTTCTTGATTTCTAGGGTCAGATGTTGAATGTAGGTTGGTTAAAGGACCAACTCCCCTTACTCTTCCGAAGAAGATGCACCCCTCCTAGGTTCCATGTCGAAGATGCGAGGAGATGGATGGAGAAAATAGAGCTCAGAGAAGATCATCGATGCCTGGTGATGTTTTCTCAGAGTTGCTTGAGGAGGTGGGGATGAAGGTGAGAAGAAAATTCTCTTTCCCTACCTCCTTATATAGCCTGCAGACACCCATTCGCGACAATCTCGGTACTACCAAGTTTGGAGTTGGTAGTACCAAGATGTCTCCATGAATCCATGGCTCAGAAGTATCGACAATAGATGTTTGTTGATGTGGAAGAGTAGATCGCCCCAACATTAGTAGTAATGACTTTGAGTCGATAGTACCAACTTGTGGTGACGATCAGTACTACCGACCACTCGATGAAGCTCATATCCTCTGATGATGTGTGCGCACACGAATTGCTGACGTCATATGTCGGTACTACCGATGCCCAAGTCGATAATACCGAGTTAGCAAATTTGCTCGGTAGGTTCAAGAAGTGTCTCGATATATCAAAACTGGGAGCACAAAAAAAAGTCAATATTACTGAATATGCGATCGATACTACCGAATCCTTATCGGTTAAATGTTGTCATCTCCAGAGACTCGGTAGTACTGACTTTTAAGTTGGTCTTACTGAGTTTTTATTTCTTTTGCAGATGTCACTTCTGATGTAATTTTGGTGCACACTCAAACAACCCGATGAAGGTACCTTTTTTACATAAGAAATGAAAAAACAACTATGAAACTCAAAATAAAGTATTACTAAAAAATAAAGGTTGAGTTGCCTCCCAACAAGAACCCTTGTTTTATGTCCTAGGCTAGACATGATTAAGCATGAGAATTTAAGCAAGCTCAATGAGCTTCACCTCTTCTATTCTCCTCCCCACTTCACCACCAAAATAATGTTTCAATCGCTGGCCATTAACAAGGAATGACCCAACCTCGTCTCCTATCTTGATATCCCCCTGGGGAAAGAAATGCAAAACCTCAAATGGTCCACTCCATCTGGACCTCAACTTGCCTAGATGTAGATTAATCCTAGAGTTGAATAGGAGAACCTTTTGTCCCAGATTAAACACTCTATGAAAGATGTTTCGATCATGAATCTTCTTGGTTATCTCCTTATAACTCCCAGAATTCTCATAGGCATCCATCCTCAATTCATCCCAACTCATTCAATTCTAACAATCTATTCCTTCCTGCTTCATCCAATTTGAAATTTAGCTTTCTTAAAGCCCATCTAGCCTTATACTCAAGTTCCATCAATAAATGGTAGGCATGCCCATAAACCAACCTAAACGGTGTAGTTCCTATAGGTGATTTATAGGTTGTCCTATATGCCCAAAGAGAAACATTCAACAACATACTCCAGTTTGTCTTGTTAGTTGAGACTATCCTCTCCAAATCTGCTTCACTTCTCTATTAGACAGATCAACTTGTCCCTACATCTATGGGTGGTAGGGAGTACCCATTCGGTGCTTCACCCCATACTTACTCAACAAAGCACCAAACTTCCTATTGGTGAAATGAGATCTACCATCACTAATGATAAATAGAGGGACACCAAATCTACAGATGATATGATCTTTAACAAAATGGCACACAAGATGTGCATCATTGGTGTGGGTTGGAATTTCTTCCACCCACTTTGATACATAATCAATAGCAAGCAATATATATTAATTATAATTGGAGGACATGAAAGGGTCCATAAAATCAATGCCCTACAAATGAAACACTTCAATCTCTTGAAAAAACATTTAATGGTATTTTGTGTCATTTAGATATATTTCCAACATGTTGACATGCATCACAATGAAGAACAAAGTTGTATGCATCCCTAAAAAGTGTTGGCCAATAAAAACCACTCTCCAAGACCTTAGTCTCTATCTTGGAGCTAGCTTGATGTCATCCGGTGGGTAGATAATGACAATGTGATAAAATGCTCTCAAGCTCACACTCCAGTACACATCTCCTCAAAATTCCATCTCTACACTGCTTAAGTAGTATAGGGTCATCCCAGATATAAAATCTCAAAGAATGGAAGAATCTCTTCTTCTCTTTCTATCCCCAATCGTCAGGCATTGCTTTACATGCTAAGTAATTGACAGTGTCTACAAACCAAGGATATTTGGCTTTAAGAGCAAAAATTTTCTCATCAAGAAACTCTTCCAAAATCAGGATATCTAAATCTTTCTCACCCACCCTTTCAAACCTAGATAAGTGGTCAACTACCACTTTCTCCACTTCTAGTTTGTGCCTAATCTCTATGTCAAATTATTGTAGAAATAATATCCACCTAATCAATCTAGGTTTTGCATCTTTTTTCTATAACAGGTATTTGATGGAAACATGATCTGTCCATACAATCAACTTGGCCCCCACCATATATTGGCAAAAAATTTCAAATGAAAAAACAACAGCCAAAAATTCATTTTTTTGTGGTTGTATAATTAAGTTGAGTGTCATTTAAAGTTTTAGATGCATAGTATATGATTGTAGGAGCCTTGTCTCAGTGTTGACCCAGCATAGCTCCCACTACATAGTATGATGCATCAACATCGGTTCACATGGTTGGCTCCAGTCTGGAGCCTACACAATGGGTGTAGAGATCATCTTTTCCTTAAACATCTCAAAATCTTTCAAGCATCTTTCATCGAAACAAAACTCGACATCCTTTTCTAGCAATTCTAAAAGAGGTTTTGCAACTTTTGAGAAGTCTTTATAAATCGATGATAAAACCCAGTGTGTCCTAAAAAGCTCCTTACTCCCTTAACCGATGTCAGTGGAGGTAGCTTGGAGATGACCTCTATCTTAACCAGCTCAAGTTCCATGCCCTTATGGGACACCTTGTGTCCAAGCACTATGCCCTCACTCACCATCATATGACATTTCTCCCAGTTCAAGACTAAGTGAGTGTCCTCACACCTTTGTAAAATCCTATCTAGATTATACAGACAACCATTGGATGACTCTCCATACACTAAGAAATTATTTATGAACACCTCCAAGCATCGCTCCACCATATCAGAAAAATTGGAAACCATACAACATTGGAAGGTGGAGTGTGCGTTACAAAGGCCAAACGACATCTATCTATATTTCAAATGTGCCATAAGGGAAGTTGAAGGCAAACTTCTCTTGGTCCTTTGGCTCAATCAAAATCTTATTATAGGTGGAATATCCATCGAGGAAATAAAAATGTGAGCGACTGATAAGTTGCTCCAAATAAGGGGAAAATGATCTTTTAAAGTGGTGGAATTGAATCTTCTGTAATCAATGCATAGACACCACCATGTCACTAACCTAGTTGAAATTAACTCACTCACACAATTGGTTGTGACACTGATCCCCCTTTCTTTGGAACTACCTGAGTCGGGCTCACCCACATACAATCAAAAATAGCATAAATTATACCAACCGATAGGAGCTTGACTACCTCTTTCTTTACCACCTCAGTCATTATGGGGTTGAGTCACCTCTAAGGTTGAACTATTGCCTTAGCTCTATCTTCTAACCAGATTTTGTGCTGACATAGGCAAGGAGATATTCCCTTGATGTCTATTACTGACCACCCAAATGTGGCTATGTGGTTCTTCAAAATAACTAGTAGTTGCTTCTCCTCCTCACTTCTCAAGGAAGAAGATATATAACCGAAAGCTTCTCTTCTATAGTCAGAAGGACATACTTTAAATGTGACGATAGTGTCTTCAACTCCAAATCGGGTTGGCTCACTAGGGATGAGACTAATGGGTGGAGGTGGTCCAAGATCTTCAAAAAAATTTGTATAGTAGTAGGGTAGCACTTTCAACAATAAATTACACTCTTTCGGAGAGTGGTTGTGTGTATAGTCATCCACTAGATTCACCAAACATGCCTTCAAAGGTAACTTTAGATATGCCTACATAAGATATTCAGCATCGGCCTATTTTATAGTAGTTGGGGAATAATCTTCTTCATCATCCTCCAGGTAGCGACTACTTTTTCTAACAACACCACCTTGGTGTTTTACAAGATATCTATTGTTGGGGTGCCCTTGTCCACCTTAGTCATGGCATAAGCAATGTGGAGAAATGGCCTCCCTAGAAGCAAGGACATCTTTCCATCCACTTGTTGCAACATGTTTCACTGTGCTTTGTCCCCTGTGGCTTTGGAGTACTCAAGCATCTTGATCTCAAACCGGTCATCCTTGATACCCATGGTCAAACGTCCTCTTCCCATCTCCAAAATCATGTCAACTATAGCTTGGAATGGCCTTCCAAACAAGAGTTTGTTTCCATAATCATCTTGCATTTCCATCACCATAAAGTCTACAGGGAAAACAAATCTATTGACCTTCACCAGAACATCTTCACAAATGTCGTATGGCTTTACCACAGAATTGTCTGCTAATTGAATAGTCATACTACTCTTCCTGGACTCCTTGAGACCTAGATTCTTGAAGGTTGACAAGGGTATTAGAACAATGCTTGCCCCTGAGTCACAAAGAGCTTCTCCAAACTTGGTCTTCCCTACGAAGCAAGTAATTTTAAAATAGCCTGGATCTTATCTATTCGGAGGTAGCATTCCCAAAATGAATGCAATCACATGTTACTTCAATACTACTACATCATTATCAGGTATCCTCCTCTTCTTGGTAATTATGTCTTTCAAGAACTTTCCATGTGGCGGTATCTGCTCAATCGCATCAATTAGTGGAATGTTGATAGATAATTTTTTGAAACCATCTAAGAACTTCTTGAATTGCTTGTCCACTTTCTTCACCTTCAGGCTATTTGGAAAAGGCATCAGGGTTCCTGGCATCCTCTAGTGAGGTGGGATATACACTTTCTTTCTTATTTCCTCCCCATTAACAACATGTTCCTCCGTTGTCTTTTACTCTATTATAACATCTAGCTCATCTGCATCCACTATCACTACTTGTTTGGAATTCCTTTAGTTTCACATGCATCCAAACTAGATGGTGCACTATTCAACAATTTCCTACCACCATGGAGTAAAACTTCCTTAACTTGTTGATTTCCTGAAGACACATTGGTGTTGGCTGGGAACCCCTACTGGCTAGGCTGCTTCAATGTGACCACTTCCACTGCTATTTGAGAAATTTGTGTCTCAATACTACAGATCTGTGCCCCTTGGTTCTGGAGTTCTTTTTGAGTCTATTCAATAAGAACTTCATTTTGGATAACCAACTTCCCAAGCATTTCTTCAATACGGTCAATCTTACTGAGACCCCTATCATGTTGATATTGCGATTGGCCACTACCCTGCTATGGCTTGGACTGTTGCACTTGATACGGGTCTTGTTGAAAATAGTTGGGATCCTTCCAAGAGAACTTAGGATCCTTCCTCCAGGAAAGGTCATTGTTCCTGTACTATTGTTGTTGAGGTGCAAATTTTCATTCCTCTTCTTCTCCTTCTAAAGAATGTCCATCCTTAGCACACATCTTCTTGGTAATTAAGTCAAGTTTTTTATTCAACGTAGAAATGTCCTTAGACTCTCTAACACTCTTGAGGGTTGTCAGGCTCTCTCTCTCATCTCCCCATTTATGATTCTTGGACATGTTATTTAATATCTCATGATAGTGGTTAGGTTAATTGTTGAGGAATAAACCTACTCCTGCACTATCAAGTGTAGTCCACTCCCCCTTGTGTAGACCAAAGTATAAAATATTTGTCTGTCCTAACAAATCAATGCCATGATGGGGGACCTTCCGCGACATATTTGGAATCTACCACATGCTTCAGAATATGACTCGTCAGCCTATTGTATAAAATTGTGGATCTTATTTACCAGGCCATTCATCTTTTGTGGAGGAAAGTAGTGCTCAAAGAATGCATCAATCATCTACCCCCACATCTCAATGCACTCATCATCAAGGTTGTGAAACCAAGATTTTGCATTGTCTACCAAAGATGATGAGAACAAATTCAAGTAAATGACAGTAGTTGATATCCTATTTATCTTGATCATAGGGTCTTCAGAATTGTTTCCATGAAAGGCATGTGATTTGACTAATGAGAACAATCTTGGATCGATCTTGTAGCTGTCAACATTGATTGCTTGTCTTTTTATTGGCCCTTTCTAAGCAGTAGAAGAAGAAGACTTGATCTTTTCTCAGATTTTTTGTTAATCTACTTGATTGCCCATTTATGCTAATTCAGGTTCCTCAGGTGGATCAGATCCTTCAGGTGGAGGTGTTGGTGGTGGGGTTCGGTTGAATCTGTCTACAGATCTTTTGGATTCCTATTCTCTATGAAGGAGTTATGCTTGGTCAAAACCCGATGAAGATGGTTGTCCGCAATCATGGGATCGGGTGTGCACCTTGCACTAGTACTTGAAAGTAGTAAAAATAGCTATAAGAGCATGGTACTAATCTTAGATACAATAGAGATATTATAGTTCATCTTTGGATGAAATAATAATTAACAAAAATAAAATAAGAATAAAAAAAAGTTTGGCCTAGAATGGCTGACCACAACACTCATAGTGTTGGATGCTACCATTTCCCCGACAACAATGCACAAAACTTGACACGTGAAAACCGTGTGTTAAACGCAAGAGAACGTATTGAGTAATATAGGCCTTGTGAGGCCCGATTCAAACACAGGGAAATGAAATCCAGAAACTACTACGAACTATGATCTAATCAGCTAGACCAGTATAAATGGTTGAAATTTGTTCAAGTGACTAAAAGTTATGGAAAATTGAAACAAGAATGACAAATAGGTAAATCATAATAAAATGAATTCCTTAGGACAACAGTTTCACCATGGACAACACGATACTAACATGCATCGCTCCTACTCCTAGATAAAGAACCTATAGCAAGAACTACCTACTTTCGCAGTGTGTTCACTACCTATTCTAATGCCAATTCTATTTTTATATCAATTGGTTGATTAGTTAGGCACTTTATGATAAACTTTGGGTTTCTCCTCACGTTTATGCTCCACCTTTCTCAAAGGGCACAGTAAATGGGTAAACCTATGCTTTTCCAATCCTTAATCCTTCTTTCAAACAAGTAAGGATCTAATTATCTATTTATGGTGATCAAGCACAAATAGAACATAGCAATCTCATAGGTTTATATCCAAAAATTAGAAGCAAAAGCTACATTAATGCATAAAAGTTAGATACAATGCATGTTCAGGATACTCCCAGATCCCAAGGAATCAAGGGGATTAGCCCTACATGATTGCCATAGATGAATACATAGCAAGGAAAAAAATGTGGGAAATATTAGAAATCTGAAGTAACCCCTGGAGAATAGCTAGTCTGAATGATCCCCTTTGACATATGTGTGATCTGTTGTCTTTCATCTCTAGAATCACCCACTGGAGGTGCTCGAATTGTCCTGGATGAAGCTTTCAGTGTCATTCTCTCCTGTCCTTTCTCTCTGGTGTCATGCAATAGAAAATGGATGAATGATTAGGTTTGATCGCACTCTCCTTAAGTCATAAAAGCCAATTAGGGTGTGAAATAACTCCAGCCATCAGATTAGAGCATTGTCATATTGCCTAATCAGACAAACTCAGTAGTACCGACTGTGTAGTCAGTAGTTGTCGACTGTGTAGTCTGTAGTTGACAAACCTTAAACGTGGGTCCAAAAATGGAGACATGTCTAGGTCATCATACTTTAGTAATTTATAATACCTGAATGTTTAAGACTCCTGGAACTAGCACATGGTTGAAGTAGTTCGGGGTCGAACACAGGGACTTGGAAGGATAGTGCTTCAGAACCAAAGTTTTACTTGTCTAAGAACATCCAAAAGTCAAAGGATATGGTTTATTGTAGAAAAAGAATCACGAAGAATAAAACAAAAACCTATCTCCAAGGGGAGTTACCAGAAAGATTAAAGCTTTGGGTGTTTTGGGCTTTAGTAGTTTTTATGATGATTTTCATATATAGGAAACTGAGTAGATAAAACTATCTTTGGGGCATAGCATGAAGGAAGATAACTTAATTGTAACAAGCGGTGGCAAACTACATCTAGTGCCTTCTTCTCTCAATGAAGACCCCAACGATTCATGCACCAAGTTCCTTCTCTCAAAGGTACCAGGTGTGGGCTCACGTGGAAGAATAAACTAAGCACAGCTTTGGTTCCAGGTGCTCTTGTATACCTGAATCATACCAAGCTCTAGAAGTTGCAATGTCCCTCTCTCGAAGGAGTCAAAATGAGAAACACGATTTGATAGCTAATCGAAGCATGAATCAGAAAGAAGATGTAACATCCCTGACCTGGGTTATTCCTTAACCCTGGGAGTTTTGCTTAAGTAAGTTAATTAGATCCTTAATTTTATTTTTTGAAAAGTAATTAAGGCTCAAGAGGAACTTATGTTTCAATTTTAGTCCCTTTCGAATAATCTTGAAACAATGTTTTGCTTGTTTTGGACTAAAGTGCAAATTACCCAAGTTGAGGGGTTAAATTGCAAATGATATATGATAAGATGTTCTTAATATGTTGAAGCATCATGAGGATGAATATGATGCAGAGGTATGGCTTGGGAAAAAGCCTGAGTACCAAGAAAGAGCTGATAAAGCAATGTTTGTGCATTAAAACCTAGTTTTGGTATAATATGCAATTTACCCAAAACCTAGGGTTCAATATGAAAATTACCACTTCAGAATAGTCTCTAATGTTTCTTGGAATCATGTAGAGCAAAGAAAATGATAGGGGAATCTCATTTGTATCATTTTGGAGGAGAGAGAATCTTGATATTAAAATTATCAAGATTTAAGCATAATTGAAACCCTAATTCAATTTAATGCAAAAATAAATAAAAATAATTGAAGGGGCTTCAACCAAAAATGAGATGGTTGAAATTGCTCAAGTGTGAACGTTCTTTTGCCTTGAAAAGGCAACGAAAATATCCAAAGGAATGGATAACACACTCACATTATTAAAAGAAAAAGTAATATCCACTAAAAAGGGGATATTAGTATAATATGTTTAAGGTGCTTAATTTCTTTTATTTAATTATTGGATAATGAAGAAGTTTTGCAAGGGGATGAAGATGGCTTCGTGTCCAAGGAATTTAGGGGGAATAGGCAGCACTAATTTTGGAATTAAAAGATTTTTATAAAGCATTTTCTCTCTCATTGAATTTCTTATAAAAACACCCTTTCCAACTCAATTGAAATGATTTTTCGAATCCCCTTCTCCTCTTTGCTTGCAAAACGACCAAGGAAGCTTAGGAGCAGAAGTTGGACGACCCCCAACCTGTAGATAAGCTTCTTAATCACTTTCAACCATGATTCCACGGTGGAAATCGAAAATAAATGATGGATTTCTTCTTTTTCTCCATCAATCTTCCTTTCTAGCCAATCTTTTCACCCAAAAGCTTGAGGACGAGCCTAGGGGGATTTGCAAAAGCTTCATCCACCATTTTTAACGTGAATATCCAAGCTTTGAATCTCATTTGAAGGCGGGTTATATAACTTGAACCCTTAATCATTGTTATTGAACTCAATTTCTCAATTCAATTGATTCAATTGTTCTTCTTGCAATACCTTTGATTAATTGATGCAACTTCCATGGGTATGGCAGTATATTTCATGAGAATGAAGGTTGATGGTTATGACATCAGAACAAGCACACATCTCAACAAATTTGAGTTGCAAACGGTTTTGGACTTTTGGTCCAAACGGTTTCACCAAACCGTTTGGAGACCAAACGGTTTGCAAACTGTTTGATGACTTAGACTCCAAACCGCAAGACAGGGTTGACTATTTGGTTAGGTTCATCATTTGAGGTCTGAACCCAAGTAAATGTTGGATGATGATCCAATGGATCCAATTGATTGATTCAATGTATGTACAATCCTTCAATTGGAAACCCTAATCGAGTTGATTGAAGAATCCATGATTGGTCCTAACTATTTCAGGATAATTTCGCTCAAACAGTTTTGAAACTGTTTGAGCCCAAATGGTCTTGAAACCATTTGGGACCAAACGGTTTCAAATTTGTTTGGAGGGTTAATGGTTGATCCTTGATTATTGGATAAAGATCTAATGGTGTTGATTGATGAATCCTTCAATTGCCTAATCAATGTCCAGTTCAATGGTGCAAATTACATTCAATTTAATTGATGGATGTACCTAATGAACCCTTGCGGTTTGAGACTAATTTGGCCCAAACGGTCTTGAGACCGTTTAAGTCCAAATGGTCTTGAAACCGTTTGGGATCAAACAGTTTTCAAAACCGTTTGGTGATAAAACCCCAAAACCGAATGAAGGTCAAATGTGATTCAATCATTTGGAAATTGAAGGTGAAGATTGATCCATTGATCCAATGATTGATAGAAATGATAATTAATGATAGGTATAAAGGTTGAATCCCTAAAGTACCTAGATGATTAGTACCTTTAAAGGGATAAACCCTAATTGCTTATAATAGAAATAACTCAGTACACTATGTTAATCATAGTTGTATATACTTGATCGTATGATTGATGTAACCAAATCAAGTGGAGAGAATGATAGAATGGAATTCATAATTGACTATGATTCATGTGATGATTAAGGGTATGATCCTTAGTAAAGATATAATAAAACCCTAAGCATGAGCATAAAACCCTAATTGACAAGGTTATTGAACCCTAACCCTAATTCAGGGCAATTTTGAGTGAAACCCTAATCTAGGGTAAGGATGTAACCCTAATCCAGGGTGATGATATGTGTAAACCTAATTTAGGGTAATGTGATGTAAAACCCTAAATTGGGATGAATAGTAAACCCTAATTATGGATACTTGAATAGGAAATCTAAATGGGATGAATAGTAAACCCCAATTATGAGTAATTAAAGTGGAAATCCTAATTGAGGATGATTCCATATGAAATCCTAATTGAGGATGATTCCATATGAAATCCTGATTGAGGATGATTCCATGTGAAATCCTAATTGAGGATGATTCCATGTGAAACCCTAAATGAGGATGATGCCATGTGAAACCCTAGTTGAGGGTGATGCCATGGGAAATCCTAATCTAGGGTAATGCCATGTGAAACCCTGAATTAGAATAATGTTATGTGGAACCTTGATGTAATGATGTGATGTGAAATAAAAATCTGGGGCGATGCCATGTAATGATATATGAAACCCTAATGAGGGTATAATGGCCAATACACTAAAGTAGAGTGTAGCTGACACAATCAAGTAAGATGAACATGTTACACCATGAAGGGTGAAATTGATAAACCATATGAATGGTAATATTGCTACTTTAATATGTAAGGGTATAAGTGACAAGGTTATTCTTAGATCATTATACATCCAACTCTATACATGTGATTAACTTGACATACATGTATCAACTCTATACACCTTACAAAGATGAGGACATGACACTCTTAGGAGTGATGTATGCAACACTAAATAATGGTGTGGATAGTATTTTGAGAATTGAGATACCTAAAATGGTTGATAATAATATCAATGATGCCCAACCATTAGACAAGTCCATATCATTAAAGATAGCTGGACAAATCTAGTGTGTGACCTATGCACTATATGATAAAGGTGATAGGTGAGTGGTTAAAAGTATTAAGAGGGAAATACCTTAATACAAGATAGTTGGTAAATTCAAGTGAGTTAGAGGTGATGAGAAAAGTGATACATCAAGAAATGATAGATATCACATTCAACACTTCAGGATTGATACACCTTGATACACTTTAAATCCAATTTAGTAGGATAAGAAACACATGAAATGTGTTATATAAACTGACACAATGAAATGTAAGGAGTTTGATACATTTTGATAAGTATAGGCTAACATACCTTGAGAAAGGGGTTAAGCCAAACTACTGAGTATGATGTAATCATACCCTGGCAAGGATGAGAAATAAACTCATATTTTGCATTGATAATATTTAATGATATGTACTGAAAGCAATAAGCATGTGTGAATTCTTGTGATATTAAAAAGAGGCTCTTAGAGAAGTGGAGCAATTAATTAGGGTTGGATTCATAAAATGAACATAAGCCCTAATTAATGTGTAATGGGAAATCCTAACCCTAATTTTGGGTAATAGGATGAAAAACCCTATTTTATGGTAAACCCTATTCCTGGTAAGGAAATAGTGGTGTTACTATTGTATTGTATGTTGTGATATGCTTTTGTTGCTTACTAAGAAGTAACAAGATATGCATTGGCCCGGTATGCCATTATATTATATTTTGCTTAATGAGAAGTAACCAAATGTGTAGTGGCATTGTAAGCCATGTGATCAAGTTGTTGCCTAGTAAAAGGTGACAAGACAAATAATGGGCCTTGTGAGCCATGTGTAATGCTTGTGTAACAAGTATTATGTATACCTTGGTCTGAGGACCTAGAGGTAATAGTTACCTAATAAGTGGTAACAATGCATGTTCAGTGATGAACTTAGGGTTTAAATACTCAAATTTGATAAGCATGGTAATAATGTGGTGGAGGGATGAGAATTCCTAGTATTTAAATGAGGGACTGAGATCCCAATGTCTTATAAAGACTGAGAAGTGATTGATGAAACGGTACATGGTTCTTTGTAGCATTTGTCATAATAAGTTATGTTTGAGAGCTTGACTGATGCTAAAAGAATATGATAATGTACCTAATTAATCAAGTGAAATCCTATCATGTAGAGCCCTGGCCATAGATCCATCATCGTCAGTAATAGGTTATGGTGAAACGGGTTGCTCTGCGGAAAAAACCCGGAATGCATATTTTTGAATATGTGGGGGTTAATGGGCGAACATATCCTTACGTCCTGATGAGGAGATTGATGGAAGGTAAACATTAAACCTCTCAATCCTTCATTGTATGTGTCGGGATGGATGTATCACAAATCTCCCGATGATTGGGATAGATGTCATACACATCTCCCAATAATACTTAATGTCGGGTCGATGGAGATAAACATTAAATCTCTCGATTGTCGATGAGAGTACAATTGATGTTGTAATTCTATAGCGAAGTTGCCAGTATACCCTGGAAATATATTTTGAGCAGTTCACATAGTCCTACTTGTGGTCCCACACTGACTGAGATGTGGGAGGTCATGGGAATCTGACTCTTCCATTGACCTATGTATGGTACCGATTTCAACTTCGCAGTGGTCGGTTGGAGTATGAGTAGTATACCTCATCTCCTCAGGGCATAAGTGTGATTGTAAAATATAATCAATCGTATAGCATGTTTACTTAGGGATTGAATATAGAAATTCATTGGCTGATGTTACATTTCTTTTATGCATCTTTAGTTGATAGATGTGAATTATGTCTCTTTACATTCCTTGCAAGGTGGATAGATGATTTACAACTCTACCATGAGTAGATGAAATGTTCTCCTTAGGAAAGGATATTACTTGATTATGTTCATATAGTAATTTATCTGCTATTAAATATATAAGATTCCTCTGCTCAGTTTTAATTTAATAAACTGCAATAATGATGTTTCTGGCGGAGAGTTATATCTCTCGCTGGGGAAATTTACAATTGTCTCACCCCTGTGGGAACCAACATTTTTAGGTGAACGCGGACGAAGAGTCAGAAATCCCATAGTAGAGAAAGAACAACAGCAACATCAGGGACATCAGTAATATCTCAGGTGGAGATATTGTCTATCAAGTCTTGTAGTTAAGAGTCATATGTGTCGTCTTTGTACTCTCAGGTCCTTGGAGTCAGTAGTTTGTGATTTTATAATTGATCTGAGGTTTTAGCTTGATGCCTTGAGGTTTTAAGTTTCCTATGTAAAAATTTAATAGAGCAGTTGTTTTATGTAATCCTCAAGAAGAGATGGTACATGACATGTACATTATGAACCAGGTTGTAATTGAAACACAATGGTTCTTGTTGAAAGAGTTTTCCTATGTTTGGATCTCTTTGCAAAAGGTTTTAATTTTTAGAGATTTTTTTTCCAGTAATTCCGCTGCAAATGATTCACTTCCGCTTAAGAAAATCTTGTTTTGTTAGTTGGATGCGACAGAAGAAACTAGAACTCAGATGCCAGAAAGAAATCATCCAATGAAATAAAGCCATACATAGAACGATATCATATATAAACTCCCTAGATTCCAATAATCAGAAAGGGACATAAAGTTTTAGCTACAATTTTGTAATTAAAGGAAAGTAAATGTTGTAAAGGGAAGATAGGTATCAGTCTCCTTGATTTAGGAGATCGAAGTACATAGCAGTGGACACCTAAGATAATGCTAACCCGATACCGGGTAAGGGCCCTATCGGGATACGACTGTGTTAGATCTTTGACTGTGTCGGGTCATGGACCGTGATGGGTAAGGGTCATATCGGGATAGGACCTCTACTGGACATGGACATGTCGGGCTACTGGCCGTGTCAAGCTACAACCATGATGGGTGCAGAGCATATCGGGTTGGGTATTGTGTCGGGTAGGATACATATCAGGTAAAAATTATCTTAAGGCTCTCAGGTTCTTCGTGTCGGGTATAGGTGGCAGGTCATCTCAGGTTGAAGCCCAGGTAGGAACCTGACATGCTGGAAGTAGTCTTGAGGATCATATTGTGCTGCTTGCTTCTACCGGAATGGTTCCTAAGTGAACTCCTCCCATCCCTCTAGGGATGGGGTTGTGCTCACCTAGTATCGCCCGACAGGCTCCTGGGAATTTGACGCGCTAGCTCCTTTTCTCTGGGGGTTATCTCTCGTAGGGACCAGTCCATCCCATTGTAGGCTTGTAGTTTCTATTTATAGGAAACGAGTTGATGCAAGTTGTAGCTTTTATTGGACCATGTATCCTTCATCTTGGCTCTATTCTCATGGCTTTGGGAGAGACCGATACGGCTGTCGCCTGGCATGCACGTCGGGCCATCAACGTGTTGGGAAGCGAGTGCATCACGTGCAGCTGTGGCGGGTTTGAACCATGTCATATCTCTAGCAACCATAAATGGGTGTTACCAACTCACCCAAACTTAGCATTTTGATTGTCCTCAATTAATCTGTGCTTATTTTATAACTTTTGCTTGCGGTACCTTTAAAACTAGGTGTAGTCTTCGGACAAAGGTTTAGTGGATTTTTGAAATGTCCTGAGGACAATTACGCCTGACCACGAACAATGGACTTTATTTTTCTTACCTTATTAAACAAAAATTTCTTCCCAGTTTTTGTGAGACTTTGGTGCATGGTGTTGAAGTTAGCTTTCACACCAAACTGCTTGAATCTTGGGAGTAGAAGGTGGGGTTTTTGGGAAGGCTTAAGGCTTTTTTTTGGGGGGAGGGGGGTTCTTGTTTTCCATGGGTCCATCCAAGTATGGGTCTGTTAACGGGCAAGTGGTCCTTGCAGTCCAAGCTAGTTGGCTTTAGAGTAGTAATTTCACATCCTACGTACTACTGTCCCAGATCTGCCATGACTAAAGATGGGTACCTTTGGGAGAACAAGTGTGTGTGTGTGTGTTTTTTTGGCACAACTCTCATGCTTTTATTCACTCTCATAAGACTTTCCTCTCTTTTTGGGATTTTGGTGGGTAGGAAAAGGGGGTTTGCTGTTTGGGCAGCTTTTTCCTTCTCATGCACATCTCTTAGTTGAAACGAGATTATTTTTCAAAGTTGTCATAGAAAATTTATAGTGTTTGTCATTTAAGACTACATTTTCAAGAGAGCATAGCAAAAATGTACACAACCTTAGGCGCAGAGAGAACCAACTCAAAGTTGTACCAAGTTTTTATGATAAAGTAATTTTTACAGTTTTGAGGAGCAGACAGTGTGTGTATTGTGTACTATCAAACATTTATATACATGTATACATGGAGTATGATGAACGAAGGAAAGGAAAGGAAAAGGTGGAAAAAATTTGAGTATCTCGCTCACTAATGCTATGAAGTCCCCCCCCCAACTTATCCCACACTCTATCCCAGAGTAGTGAGATGAATAGGAGAGAGTAGTCACAAATCAGTGAGGGTTCAGTAGATGCATGCACCTTCAGCAGTTAGGAGCTCCATGACGTATTCTCCTCATTAATTGTGGTAATCGATGTCATGGATCTTCTTTGGTGCCTTCCTCAGTGCTGCTACGCGGGATATCCAGCGAAGCACATATATTCTGCAATCTTTTGATAGAGGAACTTATTGTGGACTGCGGTGGTAGAAACAGAAGTCACTCTAGGTTTCTATCGGATCTTGAAGATGTGGCTTTATCATGGCCACCACCTTGGTGTAGTATTTCTTTGCTAATCATTCGAGGGGTGTTCCTAGTGTTGTAGCAAACTCCGTCGGCCAGTCAGTGTTGGTGTCTAATCTATTGTAGAAGATACCAATGCGAGCGTTGGTGTATATCATGATGAGCGTCCAATGGTTGTCATGTAGCAGAGGAAGGAACATTATGCATGGAAGACACTTCTGGATTTGAAGTTGGAACAACTCACATGCCCTAGATTCATCGGCTAGGCATAGGTCATTAAATAATATTGGATGTGCTATGTAGAGTTGTCCAATCTTCTCTTGTAAGATAAGGATGTAAGCTGATGCCACCATCATTGCTAGACATTCGCTAGCCTTGACTAGGTCATGTAGATCGTCGATGGGGACCACTGCATTATTCATCTCGTAGATGATGCCTGTAGTGTTCGAATTAGCAAGTTGTAGAAGTACATGATTGACAATTTTTCTAAGATAGAGAATTGCAGGTGGAATGGTCAAAGTTGTTGATGATAGAGTCTGAGATGACAGGCGAGATAGAAGCACCTTCAGCGGCAAGCAGGGCTTGCAAGTTCTCTATCTACTTTCTTGGCTTGTAGACGTCATAAGAGCCCTTGACCTCTGTTCTTGGAGGACTGTTGGGTGGAGATGAGTGAGAATCAGAATCGTAATTCATCTCCAGTAGATCCTCAGGGAGCTTTGGATCTCAGAAATAGTGCTTATCCATTATCAGCAGTAGCATGTAGATGCTCTTAAGGTGATAGAAGTTTGTGTCCTGGAGATGCAGTATCTATTTGAAGATGTTGAGAAGCTCCATGATGTGTAAGATGATGAAGGTGCTATTTTTTCTTCTCGGGTCTTCCTGGACTAGGAAGTCTTTGATCACATCGAAGTTCTAGACACTGATGTGGTGTTGGACTCCTTGTTTGATGAACCGATGAAGGCGCAGAGGCTGGAGCTTGAGGTCTGTATCCTCGAGGCTGATGAATACTTGCTCAAGGTGAGGGACCTCTACGGTGTAGTAGCTAAATAGGGTGATGTCATGGTTGTGGAACCAATGCCCCCTATGCTTGTGGGGGGTAACACCAGGTCGGGGTTGTGCTCTTATGAATGCTTTAGCATATCAATCGTCGGCCATGAGTTATCTGCCCCTACTAGCAATTGCCTGGATAAGGCTAGAGTGGTATTGTAGATCGTCTTCCGGCTTGTCTTGAGCGTGATGTTCTTGATCATTGTGCTTTCCAGGACTCTGAATAGGATTTTTCCTATGACTACTTCTGAGCAGAATATTCTCTTGAGTGCTTGACGTCATACGAAGAAGTATCTGTTGCTCCAGAGGATAGCTTCTTCCTCAATCTGTGGCTTCAAGACCATGTTCAATAGTTGTTGGTCACGGACTGACAGATATCCGATGGTGCGTCTATCGAAGTCAGCCATCATGAATGTTGGAATTTCAGATGATGCACTGAATCTATCAGCCATTTAGGTATTCGCTCGTGGGGGTTTCTCTGCGAGTGAGGTGTCCAATTTGTCCCCTTCTCCTTCAGAGGAGTCATCTACTAGGCCTTCAGACATTTCATCTATTGCATTAGTCAGCTCTAGCGGTTGTAGAGGAGCAGTTGTGTTGGCACCGTAGGTACTCCCTTGTTCTGTGGGGGCCCTATCGATGGATTTCTTGGTCACCTCCTCCCCGAGCGTTGTTGAAGGATTTGTTGGCCCGTTGGTGTCGGAGGAGGATGATGAGTTGGAGGAAGGAGTGATGATGAGGATGGTGAAGATGAGGACATTGGTGGTGATGGCAACCTTCAGGATCGCATTGAGTGGTGACGAGTGTCCCTCTCATCGAGCCTCTACTCGATGACGTCTAGGTGCTGGAACATCCTTTGCATTGTCTTATTCATTGCTTCTAGTTGGCCAGGGAGACCAACTTGACTCATCAACTAATGAACCTATTCGCACAGTCATTGTTGGAAGACCTAAAACTTGTAGGTCAGGGAAGAGAAAGTATCACTACGATTGTGCATTACCTCCCACAAGTTATCAAACTCAAAGCCAAAGGCATTGCCTAAAGAGGAGGGGACCGCCGCTGAACAGCTTTGACTCTTCATATTGCTCCTCACGTTGGTGGTGTAGCCCATTGAATGTGCATAGTCCATCGAGGCTAAGTCCACTAGGATGGTACACGAGGGCATGGCCTCGGGGTGTGGCATTGTCACCTTTGTAGATGTATCTACTACCTCAGCATGGGGTCGTGGAAAAGATGGCAGAGTGGGCTGGTGTTGATCGACCACCTGACTTTTTGCCTCATCTTCCAGGACAATTGCTGGCGTCAGAGTTGGTGGAGTTGAGGTCTACTGAACAGACCTGAGCTCAGCATCCAGCAGCTCGATGAAGACCTCATCGCTATTGTGAGAGGGATTCGGCCGCACCGAGGGAGTGGTTGTGGCCACTGCATTTATCGATAGGGTTGAAGCTTGTAGCACCACAACAACTTCTTCTGAGGATATGACTGTTGTGGCAGCCTAAGTTGTGTCGAAGACCTCCACAATGGTTGCTACTTCTTTTGTAGCTACAGAAAATGTTGTTATGTTGGTCGTGGTTGGCTTGGTGGTGGCGGTAGTAGTAGCAGCCGCTAGAGTAGTGATTACTGGTCTGGCGGTGATGGTGATCAGGGAGTCTTTGAGGACGACCACTGATGACTTGTCCTGCTGAGCTTTTGTTGGTGTGGGCCTCCCTGTGGTGGCCATCCTTTCTTGGATGGCTGTTGTGGCGGCGTAGGCTGTGTCGACGGTCAGAGCTTTGACCTCTTCCTTTGTGAAAACTAGCTTCTCTGCATCGTAGTTGACGCAGCCTGGGAGGAGTAGGAGGATGTTGGTTCTTGCAAACATATAGAAGAGTTGGCGGCCCTCCTTCTTGATGATATTCACCATGGTGAGGAATTTGATATCTATTTTGTCGTCGCCCCTGGTTCACGACAGGCTAAGTGGCTCCTTTGGGTACCCAAGCTCGATCATTATTAGGTTGATGATTCCTCCCATATTATACTCCTTGGTGGCATCCTTTATCGGGTGTAGACGGTTGAGCAGGAAGCACCCCAAATTGAACAGGTTGCCTGCCATTATATACCAGATGAGGTGTAGTTTTTTAGTGTATAGGTTGCTTGTCTCGTACTTACTAAAGAGCATGTTGGCCACAATCTTATACACGATCTGCCAGAATCAGGAGTGAACCACCGCTACTTTGCTTCCTGGCTTGAAGGAGGACTTGTCCATTAGTTTCTTCCATAGCCTGACTAGGTCAAAGCCGTCATTGTCACTGATGCAGGCTCCATTTTTGAGTAGCTCTTACTTAGCTATGCAGGTGGAGAAGATCTAGTTGAGCAACCTCTCTGTTATCTCATGCTCTTGATTGTAGAAGTGCCCCTACAACATGTCTGCTCTGCCATACCTCTTGCTTTCTTTTGGGTTGTTTGGAAACCGACAGAGGGAGGAGATGAACTCCTTTTTCAACTCGGTGTACGAGTTGGAGAAGCTGAAGCTGATCTTCCGTAGAACGACAACTTTGAGGATGTTTTCCAGCCTATCAAAGATGTTGATCTGCCGAAAGGAAGTGTGGTGGCAGAATCTGGTTGGGCAATAGAATTTCATCGCCATCTCGGTGTAGCACTTTTGGTGGTCCACGTCCCTTGGTATTAATCACACTGGGGAGTGGGCAAGAACTTTAGGTTTTACCGTCATGGTTGGGGATGTGCTTGCTTCAACTCGGGGCCGCTTCTCAACCTCAGAGGGGCCATTCGTTACTGGGTTAGGGCATTTCTGCCCTGCGGTGGCTACAGTAGTAGCCTCTGGATTAATCTTTCGGCCATGTTCGTCGACGTGGATGACAGTCTCTTTGGTGCGTGCCATTTTATGAAGAGAGAAGATAAAGAAATTAAATCAAAAAAAGTTATTTGGGCAATGTCTGCCCGATACTCAGGGTCGTTATAATTGAGAGTTTGTAAGAATGGTGTCGCCCGATACAGTTTGGGCGATATCCGTGAAAACAGGTATCAAATTACAAAGAAAAGCTCAGCATCAGGCCATAGTAAAACTTTACGAGATCTGGCGTGTGACACACAATGGCACGATACTAAAAAACCCAGCACGTTCCTTAAATGTTACTCATTATAAATCGGTATCGGGTAAAAAGGAAAATGATGCACTTGTGAAGTCGATAGTAAAGGAACATGATACAGCTACATGATACGCACATCATGCGGCACCTAGAGAGTGTATGTAAGCTCCTTAAAACTTATTTAGTGTGATATGAAGGACCGATACACATGTCGCGTGATACTTGTGTCGCGCGGAACAGATGAAAACCCGATACAAATGAAGCGATATAAAAACAGATACACTTTTAATACTTTTCCCGACATGGGTAGGAATACGATACGTGATGCGTGATATGGACTAAGAGTTAACGGTGCGTGATACAGTTTATGCATCACGGGTTATTACCTTTTTGGGCGGAGAGATGGTGAACACGACATGGATGGGCAGTAGGCAGGAAACCAGTATAGGAGCTAGGATGGCAAGAGATTGCATGATACAGGAGTAGAAGTTAAGTAAACCTCGGTAACCCAACATGGTAAATCTTGAGATGCTATAAATATCCATCCGCGAGCGGGGTTAAAAGGTAAAAATAGGGACATGTGTCGTGCATGCATGTGATTTCCTTCTAAAGCAAGGTAAATCTTGTCTAATCACATCGCATCGTAAGGCCTTAGAGGAGGTGGTGCGTCGAGCAGCATGTGTGTCACTCGATATGCGTTACTCAAAATGCCCCTTACATGCCACAGGTTTGCGTGATGCTTTCAGGAATGGTGTGGTGCAAGCACTTAGTTGACAGAGTGATATGCAGTCTGCTGACACGCCACTGCCTGATCTGCTTGCCCAACAAGGCCTTATAAAATCGGTTATACTTGAAATGCAAGAGCCGATGATGTATACGCACGATACGTGCCCGATACGGGGTGGTGATATGGTAACCCGGTATGCTGATCATGAGCGATATGTTAGCACATCATCCATGCCTGACACGTTTTGGGATCTAAGAACTTATTAAGGATGCAAATCGTATTAAAAGGTGTTTGATATATAAAACATCACTATCCTAGGTGTAAACCTCAGCCTCAGCTAGTATTACACATCAAAGCAATGAATCTAATTCAGTGGCCCAGAAAATGTGAGAGTCAGTGTGCGTGGTGCGTGCACATGCTCGGGCCTTATTACAATAAAAGTGTTCATAATTTTCATTGTAGGAAAAGAAAATAACATCCTATCCTAGGAAACTAAAAGCTTGGGCTGCCTCCCAAGGAGTGTTATGGTTTCTATCATTAGCTCAAAATCCTCCATATTTGCTAGGCTTCTTCAGCTGGTGTGGCTTCAGCGTCGTCTAGGGGCAACTCAGACCTCTTTGTGAAAGTTTCATCTTCATAAAATCTTTTCACTCGGTGTCTGTTGACTAAAAAAATCTTTGTAGGATCATCCTTGTCGTATAGCTTCATCATTCCCGATGGGTAGATCTTCTCTACCACAAACGGTCTTGACCATCGAGTCTGTAGCTTCCCTAGAAAAAGTCAAATAAAAGATTTAAAAAGAAAACCTTATCACCTTACTTGACATCCTTCTTCCTTAAGTGAGAGTCATGCCAGACTTTTGTTCTCAGCTTATAGATTCTTGCATTCTCATAGGCATGACGCCTAATCTCTTTGAGTTCTTGGAGCTGGAGGAACCTCTTCTTTCCGGCTACGGATGGATCCATATTGAGATGTTTAATGGCCCAGAAGGCCTTGTTCTCCAACTCAAAAGTTAGATGACATGCTTTCCCATAAATCAACAGGTACGGCGTGGTGTCAAGTGACGTCTTGTACGATGTCCTGTATGCCCAGAGAGCATCATCTAGCTTGGTGGACCGGTCCTTCTAAGATTATTTGACTATTTTCTCCAGAATCTATTTACTTTGACGGTTCGAAACTTCAACTTGACCAGACATTTGTGGATGGTATGGTGTGGAAACCTTGTGTTGAATGCCATATCTGCACAGAAGTAACTCAAATTGCCTTTCAGCAAAGCGTGACCCACCATCACTAATAACTATTTTAGGGACTCCAAACCTTAGGAAGATTATCTTTGTAAAAAGATTTATAACTGAGTTAGCATCACAGGTGGTAGTGGGTATGGCTTCTACCCACTTGGAGACATAATCCACCACAACAAGGATGTACTTGAAACTTTATGATGAAGGGAAAGGTCATATATAGTCGATCCCCCACACGTCAAAGATCTCCACCTCAATCCATGTAGACATGGGCATCTCATTCCTGTAGAAAATATTCCCAATTCTTTGACACTCGTTGCAGGCTTTGAAAAAGGCGTGAGCATCCTTGAAAGGGGTGGGCCAATAGAAACCGGATTGTAGAACCTTGGTCATGGTTCTTCTAGCTCCCAAGTTTCCTTCATAAGGAGAGGAGTGACACTCAAATAGGATCTTTGGGGCCTCATCTTTGGGTATGCATCTCCTATAGAGGCTATTGGTGCAATGCCTAAACAATAGAGGGTCATCCCAGTAATAATACTTTAAATCAGAGAAGAATTTCTTCTTCTGATTGTAAGATATTTCCGAGGGTAGTTGTTTGCAGGCAAGATAGTTACAAATATTGACGTACCATGGCCCTTTAGGATTGGCCATCTGGGCAACATAGATTGCCTCATCAGCATAGCTTTCATTGATAGGCAGTGGGCGGCCGTCCTTCACCCTAATCCTCGATAGGTGGTCAGAGACCAAATTCTCAGAACCCTTCTTATCGATTATCTCATGATCAAATCCTATAGCAGCAAAGCCCAGCATAGTAGCCTAGGCTTAGTGTCCTTCTTCTGCATCAGGTACTTAATGGCTCCATGGTATGTGTGTATAACCACTTTAGAACCCACAAGATAAGATTGATACATGCCAAATGCATAGAAAATGGCTAGCATTTCTTTCTCAGTGGTGGTGTAATTCATTTTTGCTTCATCTAACATTTTACTGGTATAGAATATCACATGATGCTTCTTATCCTTCTTTTGCCCAAGGACTGCGCCTATGGAAAAATCACTAGTGTCACACATAAGCTCGAAGGGAAGATTCCAGTCGGGTGACTGGATAATGGGTTTTGAGACCAGAGCATCTTTCAAGGTGGAGAATGTCGTGAGGCATTCTTCTATGAAATCAAACTTCACATCCTTCATCAGTAGATTTGATAACGGCTTGGCAATCTTTGAGAATTTCTTGATAAACCTTCTGTAGTAACCAACATGTCCTAAAAAGCTTCTTACTCTTGTCATAGACGTGGGTGGAGGGAGCTTTACAATTGCCTCCATCTTAGATTGATCAACTTCAATGCTTTAATTGGATACTTAATGTCTAGGACAATTCCTTCCTGTACCATAAAATGGCACTTCTCCCAGTTAAGGGTGAGACTCTATTCATCACATATTCTCATTACCAAAGATAGGTTATTCAGACAATCATCGAAAGAGCTGCCATAGACACTGAAGTCATCCATGAAGACTTCCATCTTATCTTCCAAGAAATCTGTGAAGATAGCATTCATGCACTGCTGAAAGGTTGTGGGTGCATTGTAGAGCCCAAAGGGCATCCTTCCAAAAGTAGAAGTCCCATAGATGTAGGTGAAGGTAATCTTCTCCTGATCGTTTGGATGAATGGGGATCTGATAGAACCCCGAGTATCC
The DNA here is from genome assembly GCA_963693085.1 of Alisma plantago-aquatica. Lineage (NCBI taxonomy): Eukaryota > Viridiplantae > Streptophyta > Magnoliopsida > Alismatales > Alismataceae > Alisma > Alisma plantago-aquatica. The sequence goes on along the minus strand of OY856415.1, from coordinate 359,095,486 downwards.
ATCAACCAGCAAAAGTATGAGTGGTGGGTCAGGCGCTCAAGCATTTGGTCAATAAACAGAAGTAGAAAGTGATCATTTCATGTGGTGGTGTTTAACTTTCCATAGTCTATGCACATCCGCCAATCGGTGACGGTCTTGGTTCCAACTTCAACCCTGTTATCTCCCTTGATCAGTGTTATGCCTCCCTTCTTAGGGACAACCAGAATAGGACTCACCCACATATTGTCACTAATGGCGTATATGATTCCTGCATCATGGAGCTTCACAACTTCCTTGTTGACCACCTCTCGCAACTTCTCGTTCGGTTTCTATTGCGGCTGGGTGTAGGGATTGGAATCTTCCTCCAGATGGATTATGTGCACACACACAGAAGGGTTGATCCCCCTTAGGTCTCCAATCGAGTAACCTAAGGCCTTTCTTCACAGCTTTAGCTCCACCAACAGATGTTCCTTCTGACTGTCAATCAGCTCTGAGTTGATAATTATGGGATTCATCTCCTTCATCTAGGAATCAGTACTCCAAATCTTTCGAAAAAACCTTTAATTCAGGTGGGCTCTTCTCTTCTGGTCCTTCGGTAGGATCTCTTCATAGTGTAGCATACATCACGGTCTCAACAAGGTCATCTGCTTCAGATAGATCTTCAGCATCTAGAAATGCCAGGAGTTCCTTTACTTCCAGGTCTTCGACCACTTATGCGTTGCCACTAGGGTGTGCATCAGTGGGTCCAACATAGCCTTCTCTTCCTTTACCTCATCGCAGAGTTGTTGATAACTTTTGACAAAGTAGGAAGACTCAAAGAACGAGGGGGCTTTCATGCAGTCAAAGATGTTGAAGTTGATGTGCTCTCGTATAACTCTGATTGTTATCATTCCTGCGTCCATGTCGATGAGTGCTCTGCCGGTAGCGAGGAAGGGTCACCTGAAGATCATTGGGAAGCTAGGGTTCTCCAAGATGTCAATCAAAACAATGTCACAGGGTATAAAGAACCGCCCAACCCTAATGGGCACATCTTCCATGACTCCAATGGGTCTAGTGAAGGTGTAATCTGCTAGCTGGATTATGATATTTGTATTTACTATATCGATAAGTCCTAACCTCTTTGAAAGGGACAAGGGCATTAAGATGATGCTTGCTCCCAGGTCCTCTAGACCTTTACGGGTCATGCTGTCTCCAACTTGGAAGGGGATGACAAAGGCTCCGGGATTTTTCTTCTTAGAAGGCATACTTACCTTAACAAAAGAACTAGACATTTGTGCTAGCTTCACAGTTTCAACATCTTCTCCTCTTTTCTTCCTTGAAATCAAGTCTTTGAGAAACTTTATATAGGTGTGCATCTCCTCGATGGAATCCAAGAAAGGGATGTCGAGGTGTAACTTTTTTACAGCAGCCATAAACTTCTCATACCTTTTCTTCAATTGGACTTTTACTAGCTTGTGTGGGAAAGGTAGGTGAGGTGCATACCTATCCGGACGCTCCTCGGCAGTCGAATCGTCATCTCCTATTGTTATTAACTTCTTTTTCTTTGTGGAAACTTCTACTAATTCTTTAGGGGTTACATCCTTGACTGGTGTTGTTGCTCTCTTCTTGATTGTTGACTGTATCACAGTGCCTGTCCTCAAGATGGCCATCTTTGTAGTTTCATTCCCTCATGGGTTTGTCTCAGTACTGTACGGGAATAGCCCTACTTGATGGTTGATACTTTGGGCTAGGCTGGCCAACTGTTGGTCTATCTACTTATTGTGTTGTTGGAGCTCCCCAATGTAAGTCCAAAAACCTCCCATTTGTTGTTGCATTAACTTGAGCAATATCGTGCTGTCTACAGAGCTTTTGTGCAGCTTCTCATTCAGATCATTCTACTTCTTGGAAAAGGACATCAACTCAGTCATCATTGATGGTCAATGTTGCTGACCTTGTTGGGAGTTCAGGTAGCCTCGTGGTTGCTGGAAACCTTTTGGGCGTTGATGATTCTGGTGTCCTCCTAAAGAGGTTTCGTCGACCAACTGGTGAGAGTTCTCAACCGCACTGGTGTTTCCATATGAAAATCTGAGATGATCAGGATGTTAGTGTTGGACGTAACTCATATTATTTGTAGTGTCCTCATCAGGCTCGCTCTGCATGGCCGTGTGTGGGCAGAAGTCGGACAGGTGATCTGGCTCTCCGCACGTGACGTAGTTCTAACTGTTTCTTTTTGGACCTTGCCTTTATAGCTCTAGTCCTTCAAGTCTTGAACGTTAGTCACTATCTTGTCCAACTTAGCCGATAGTACTTCCATCACATTGGATTCTCTAGGAGTGGAGTGACTCATTGACTCTCTATAATATTCATTGTCTTGTTGATTGGTGGCCATATTGTCTATAATCTCCCTGGCTCTTTGGGCATTGAGTCCTAGGAAATCACTGCCAGCTGTAGCATTCAAGGATTTTCTTTCTCTAACTCATAGCCATTATAGAAGGTGGTGATTAGCTTGGGCTTAGAAAAACCATGGTGCAGGCACTCTCTCTGATAGTCTTGGAATCTCTATCAAGTTTCATGCAGGTTCTCTGAGATGTTTTGTGAGAACTTGGTTATCTTGTTTTGGCACTTGATCATTCTCTCTATAGGGAAGAACATGGCGATAAATGCATTATCTAGATGTTCCCAGACAGGGAGGCTCCCATCTTGGATACTCTTGTACCATTCCAGAGCTTTGTCCCTCAAGGAGAAAGGAAATCACAGGGTGTAGATGTAGGATATAGGGACCCTGTTGATCTTGAAGGTGCTCTAAATCCTCTTGAACGTAGTGAGGTGGTTGTACGAATTCTCTTTAATGATGTTCCCTCCAAACCAGTTGTGTTGTAGCAACTGGAGAAAAGCGGGCTTCGACTCAAAGTTGGCCACATTAAGCAGTTGCTCCACCACCAGATCCCTCTCTTCATTTTCCCTAACTTGGACAAAAGAACGCAGGGACCGAGATTCGGGTGCTTGCTCAGCCATGGGTTGTCAATCACAGGAGGGTTCGAAGAGACGAAGAAGTACCTAAAAAGAAAATGTGTAAAAGCATGAGTGTGTTGTATAAATTATGTAGAATAAGTATTTGCAATATAATATGCATATTTATAAGGTTTTTGGCAAAGTGTAGGTAAAACTCGAGTTTGTAGCATGATATTCATTGTCGAGTCCCCGGCAACGGCGCAATCTTTAAATGTGGGTCCAAAAATGGAGACATGTCTAGGTCATCAGACTTTAGTAATTTATAATACCCAAATGTTTAAGACTCTTGCAACTAGCATAGGGTCAAAGTAGTTTGGGGTCGAACACAGGGACTTGGAAGAATAACGATTCAGAACCTAAGTGTTACTTGTCTAAGCATGTCAAAAATTCAAAGGATAAGGTTTGTTGTAGCAAAAGAATCACGGGGAATAAAACAAAAACCTATCTCCAAGGGGAGTTACCATAAAGATTAAAGCTTTGGGTGTTTTTGGTTTTAGCAATTTTTATGATGATTTTCATATATAGGAAACTGAGGAGATAAAACTATCTTCGGGGCATAGCACGAAGGAAGATAACTTAATCATAAAAAGCGGCAGAGGCCTACATCCAGCGCCTTCTTCTCTCAAAAAAGATGCCAACAAGTCATGCATCAAGCTTCTTCTCTCAAAGGTACTAGGTGTGGGCTCACATGGAAGGATAAATCAAGCATAGCTTTGGTTCCAGGTACTCTCATACACCTAAATTAGACCAAGCTCTAGAAGTTGCAACGTCCCTCTCTCAAAGGAATCAAAATGAGAAACATGATTCGATAGCTAGTCGAAAGTGTGAACTAGAAAGAAGAGACTTGAACTCAGATGCTAGAAAGAAATCATCCAACGAAATAAATCCATACATAGAACGATATGAGATAAACTCCCCAGTTTCCAATAATCAGAAAGGGACATAAAGGTTTAGTTACAATGTTGTAATTAAAGAAAAGTAAATGTTGTAAAGGGAAGATAGGTATTGGTCTCCTTGATTTAGGAGATCGAAGTACATTGCAGTGGACACCTAAGATAATGCTAACCCAGTACCAGGTAAGGGCCCTATCGGGATACGACCGTGTTGGGTCGTGGAATGTGATAGGTAAGGGTCGTATTCGGATAGGACCTCTACCTGATATGGCCATGTCGGGCTGTTGGCCGTGTTAGGCTATAGCCATATCGGGTTGGGTACTATGTTAGGTAGGATACATATCGGGTAAACATTATCTTAAGGCTCTCGGGTTCTTCGTTTCATGTATAGGTGGGCAGGTCGTCTCCGGTTGAAGCCCAGGTAGGAACCCGACATGCTGGAAGTAGCCTTGAGGATCATATCGTGTTGCTTGCTGCTACTAGAACGGTTCCTAAGTGAACTCCTCCCATACCTCTCGGGATGGGAGTGTGCTCACCTAGTATCTCCTGGTAGGCTCTTGGGAACTCGACGTGCTAGCTCCTTTTCTCTGGGGGTTAGCTCTCATAGGGTCCGACCCATCCCATTGTAGGCTTGTAGCTGCTATTTATAGACAACAAGTTGATGGAAGTTGTAGCTTTTATTAGACCATGTGTCCTTCATCCTGGCTCCATTCTCATGGCTTCGGGAGAGGCCGATATGGTTGTCTCTTAGCACGTGTGTCAGGCCATCAACATGCCGAGTAGCAAGTGCATCACGTATAACTATGGCGGGTTGGAACTATGTCGTGTTGCGGCACCGAGGGGTAGCTATATTATGTAACGAACTCGTCGGGTGGTGAACCGTGACGAGTAAGGCACCATATCGGGTAGAAAGCTGCAGTGGCCAAGGCCCCCGAACGACACACCCATGTCAGGTTTACGTCATATCAGGCGGCGACCATGACAGGTAAGAGGGTGTGTCGCCTCACGTGCTATTGGGCCAGGATTGGGAATTTATTTGTTGATGGACCTGATGGGCCCATTGGTGCTCTTCTTGTGGAAGAAATACGAAAACCATACAAAGGATGGGAAATATTGTCCGAGGCATAGTGGGCATAATTTCTTCATAAAAAATAAGATAATATGAAGAGGAAGTTAGGTTTGGAGACTATTTTAATTATAAAATATAAGCTCTAGAAGCCATAAAATGGGTGTTATCCTTAGTATCGAGTCTTTAGGGTATTATCGGTTCTACTGAGTTGTGGTGATAGTGTTGGTATGTATGCCCTGAGAGCCAATCATGGGATGATTGGTAGGATACATTAAGATTGATTTGATCAACATCAAAGGCAAGCTTCCAATTCTTTCTAGTTCAGTCATATGAGATAGTGATAGAACAGATTGAATGTCTAGAGAATGACAGTACTCAATGACGTATGCCTTCAGGTTCATGACTTGAACGATGAGATCATACGGATGCTAAGAGTTTGTACATTTTTGTTATGTCCCTAGTCGGATGTCATTGTGGAAGGTAGATAGACAACAATGACACACAAGACTAGATTGTGGTGTTGGTTGATGACAGAATCTCATTAGTCATGATATAGAACCAAACACATAGGTACTTGTTAGAGAACAAGGTACCGGACAGACCCACCGTGAGTTTGACACATGGAACCATGACATGGTAGTCACAGTCAGTACTCATAGTGATGGTGGTGTGTGTGATTCTTTGACCTGAAATCACTACACTCAACACATGTCGTTGGGCACACTTTGACATCATCAAGCGCAGTCCTGAAACATGGGTTGTTATAAAGGTGATGATTGGGTGGCTTTGACACATGGGGCTTTTGAGGGGTGAGTGATAGATATGGGATTTGTCCCTCCTGAGGGAGTTTGATATCTAAGGCCACTTGATGAGTAGGATTGAGATAGGCGTGCGCACGCATGTGTGAATCAGTATGTGATATTGATGTCATACATATCTCGTTCAATCTGCTCTGAGATCAAGAAAGTGAATGAACGTTGACAGGATGATTGTTCCATGCCTTGAGTTCATTCGGGATATTAGTGAAAAAGGAATTATACATTCACTGTAACACCATTCACGGATTGTAGGATGAAAGTTGTTCTCCAACTTTCTACTTTCACTTGGGTAGCAATGATGTGTGACTAGGCACCGCTCTTTGCTTGTGAAGTCATAAGTGTTATGGACTTTCACTGCCAACGTGAAATGGACCTACAGGGTCACACACATAGGATTTAACCTGGAAGAGGAGTTTTGTCCACAAAGCAATGTTTAGATTGATTACTAAAGGAGTTTAGTAGTTCAATTAAACACTCAATCAGTCGATAGCTCAATATCATATGGTTCAAGGTGTTGGACGCATTGATTGGAGTATCGGATTGATTGAAATCGCAATTGACTGATTTTGCCCAACCTGTGCTCCCAACCGATCGGTTCATGTGATGAACCGGTCAGCTGAGGTTGCTAAACCGGTCAGCTGGAGTGTCCAGGCCGATCGGCTCATGCCCAGGTTGAAATGACCAGTTCAAGAGTTGAACCGATCGGCTCAACTGGTGCAACCGACCAGTTGGGAAAGTCATGTCGGCAAGAATTTTCCTTTGGTTTCATATTGCCCAATTCGATTGGGAATAACATTGGTATTCGATACCAATTGGGAACGAAACAAAGAAAGTCTTTTTGAACCGGATTAGGACCATGAACCGATCAGTTCAGGGAACCAACCGATCGGTTGGAGTGCCCCAAACGATTGGCTCAGGTCCAACCGATCGGCTCAATGGCCGAACCGATCGGTTCAGTTGTGAACCGATCATTTCAAGTTGCGAACCGGTTGCTTTTTGTGGAAAATTCTTAAACCCTTCTACTCCTGCATTTAGTCCCGTATTGCCATGGCATGAGAACCCTGTCCCATGACCCTCCTATATATAGGGGTATTGGGGGCTTCTCATGGTACACTTCAGTGCAACCAGTTGCTCTGTAAAGTTGTCCTTCTCTTTGGTTTTGGTAACTGAGAGAGAGCCCGAGCAAGTGCTTCCCGCAAAGGGAGGTGCAGTAAGGGAAAGACAACTGCAGTTGCAACTGGAGGTAGGAGAGTGTGTTGGTGACTAGTACGTCAACAGGAGGGTGCAACTCCTTCCACTTCCTTGTGGGACAAGGAGTGTGGAGTTCCAAGTGGTCCGTGTGGACTACTTCAGAGGCGGGAGGTCACTGCCGCTTAGGAGGACAACTGTCATCCGACAGTCCGGTAGGAGGAGGAGGAGTCAGTCCCGGTGCGACCAGGAGCTGCACAGACGCCGTCCAAGACCGGAGTTGAAGACCGCGCATAGTGTGAGGTATTGTCGCCGAGCAAGCTTGGGGACAAGGTATGATTCCACAAACCATCCTTTCCTATTATATAGACGTTGACGTGTTTCCTCGTTATGGGTTTGGGGGAGAAATTCTTTGTTTCCGCTGCCTTCTCTGTCTCCCCTAAAACCCAACAGTGGTATCAGAGCCACGTCAACTGCTCTATATTTTAGGAATATCGATATGATCGATTTTGGTTTGTCGCCTTTATTTATTGCATGCGATGTGAATAATATCGGCTTTATGCATGTCCAATCCTAAATCCACAAATCCCAATTACATATATGATATGTATTATTAATGCACTCGATACGCATCGCCCTTAAACGAGTTTTGTGGTGGATGTGTGTAGCGTGATTATGGACTATAAACCCTATCTGTGTGTGGTTGTTTGTGGTTGCTTGTATCTCGGTCTGTGCATCGATCTTCCCTCTCTTATTCCTGATGTAACTCGAAATAATTCGAGATTCTTTCCTACCTTTGCTCCCCCCGAATGTAACTCGGGGTTTCCCTTTTAAGCAATGTAAAAAATAGGATAGATTTTATTTCCTGTTATGTCGAAGACCAGCGGACATCAAGACGACTTCTCAGACGATTGGTTCATGGCGTGAACTGATCGGTTGACGTTCCAGACGGTCGGTTCAAGGAGTGAACCGATCGGTTGATGACCGTTCGAGGAGCGAGACGAGCGGGTGGCGGCCATGAAGAGATGCACAATGACCAGGCGAACCGATCGGTTGGAGGATCCAACCGATCGGCTGGTGGCACCCAGACGACCGGCTGGAGAGTACAGATCATTCATGTGATGAGTTGATCAACTCGGATGGCAAGGCACAAATGTTCATCTTATACAGGTTGCATGTGATGTAGACATAGATGACCGTGATTCCTCTTGGCTCGAGGAATCACATTAGGATGGCCATAATCATCGCTTTTATCATTTTGCATGTTTTCTATAGGATATAGCATGTATATGATATGTACTATGTATTGTGGTGATTGGATATGTATATGTATATAAAAACCAAATCCCTCATTAAAATATTAAGTTTCAGATGCCTTCCAAATGCGACACACGTGAAAAGCTTGTTCGACCAAGTGTGGGCACGCCCTAGCGTGGTGCACCGTCTACCTCGTGGAAGCATGAAGGATGAATGTGTGGGTCTGCCCTAGCAGGGTGCATGTTCATCATGTTTACTTTGGGTCGGACTTAACAAGGTGACCTAGATAGGATCTAGCGCCTTGAGGCATGGAGATGCTCATGGCAAGGAGTTGCATATGACATCTTATCAAGAGTTGCATATGATGCAATTGGCAAGAGTTGCCTACCTGAGAGATCTAAGTTGTGGGTGACAGCCCTAGCTGGTTCATGATTTAGAGGATTTCAGGATCTTGCCCACTAGAAGGTTGTACGCTGCAATCTTCCGAATTGATGGTGAGGGCTATCAATTTGAAGTAAAATAGTGGGAGCGATAATTAATTAAAGGCCTAATTATATCATCAAACTTTTCAAATCAATCAAACAAGTCAAAAGAGTTTTGGACTAAAATTGCATATATTTCCTTTTTGTTAAAATAAATGGTTAATCAACAATAATCACTTTATTTGCGATCGATCTTTGAGATCAACAAATTTAATGGTAATGATTCCATGATTGGTTAGGACGATGAGAAGTGTTCTCAATCAAAGAGTGAAAACTCTAAGTCCTAGTTATACCAGAACCAGATGAACTCGATCCCACCACATCAATGGTTGAAAGTATGCTTATGGAAGCATACTGAGGGTGACATTGATGAGGAGTGCTTGATGTTGTTTTCTCTGAACTATGAGTTGCAGAGACAACATGAGACATATGATGTCTCAAGGACACTGTCCTAGTATGTCATGACAGAAGGAGATCCAGTAAGGTATTCACGCACTCAATATGATTGGGTATGTGAAAGACATGACTAAGAAGGATTCCATCTGAGCCAAGAGTTGTCTATTGGTATGATACTGCAAATGTTGCGAGAATCATACAATTCATGATAAGCTACAACATGAACAACTTTGACAAGCGTTGACAGCGTTTTTGGACATGTTGAGGATAGTAGAGGCAAAGATGAAGAAAGACAAATCATAATCTTTGATGTGATCAAAGAAAAGGTAAATCTTAAGGGCAAGGACAAGGGCAAAGCAAAGAAGTGTTCTGATGCTAGCCAACAATCCAAGCCGTCTTCAGCCTCAAGGAACATGGGGAAAGGGTGTATGAGGGAATTGCCCTCTATATCTGGAAGAACAAAAGAAGATGAAGGAGGGGATGGAGATCTCCACCTAAGGTATCATGAAATGAACTGCTTCTTTATCTGAGGTATATGATACCAAGATATGGATATGTCATATATGATATGCAATATCCGCAAAGAAGTGATGGCCTTTGTGAAAGGACCAAGAAAGAAGTACCCATCATTGGAGCAAGTGTTGCTGCCATAGATAGGAGTATCTTTCAGTTTATTTCAGCCTAAAGGGCACGAAATAGAGTTAAGAATTGCTATTTCATATATTTCCAAAAGATAGAAACACTTTATTTTGCATATTGTATGACAATGATGGCAATTAATAAAGTTGAGTTTTCAATCTTAAAGATATGATCTTTGTGGCAATGCCTTGTTTATCTTGTGGTATTCGATATGCATAAGATAAAATGATACCTAAAAGTTATTAGATAACTCAAACAATCAAATTAGCATCAATCATGAGAAATTCATTTCTAGTTTCTATGTGATGGATAAATCTAGACTCTTTTGGTTAGAGAACCAATAAGAGACATGAATATCTTGGACATGATTAATCAATCTTCACTAATGGTAGTGAGAGAATGATTATCCTATTAGGTATAATACATGTGATGTATTTACATACCTATTGGAATGAGTGCTAATACTTCAAATGGTGTTTAGAGAAATACCAATATGAGTATCTTGAAGTGTTCAAGATTATCATAGATGAAGTACAAATTTGGTAAAGTGTTAATTCTTGATGAGATCAATGAATGAAATACTTGGACCAAATGTTTGAGATCCTTTTTGAGTGATTATGATAGTGTATCATAGTGAACTCGTGATTAAGGCATGTGATGTCTAAATCAAGAAGGAATCATACTCTAAGGAGTTAGAGAATGATTATAAAAAATAACTGAATTCTTCTTAATAAAAGAATACCCCACACTAATAAAGGACATTAAGAATCACAAGGAGTTGTGAGTTCTTATATCCTTGACAGATACACCTCAATTATCTATGTGATGAGTTGTTCATATGATGAGTCAACTATCTAGATGAATATGAGGAACCGAATTTTGAGTTATGGTTTATGACCATTACATCCTAAATGACATCCATGTGAACCATAAGGTATGACCTTGATGGTAGCACTCATTGGATGAAATCCATAAGTGCAAATGAGTCTTAAGCATTAAGACACATGGATAACATTTTGAGAAGGACAATGCTTGTTGACTGCAACTTAATGACTAAGGCATTTGGCATATGGATACTAAAACCGCATTCCTATGAGGAATAAAACAAGGATGTGTATGTGACACAGTCTATAAGGTTTATGAATCCACTAATACAAATGAAGTCTATAAGTTACATTGGACTAATCAATGTGATTGATTGAGTACAAGCAACTCAGAATTGGATCTTTACTTTGATGATATAGTCAAAGGGTTTGACTGATATGTCAAAGATAAAGAAGGGATATGTGATTTAGTGGGAGCGTATTCACATTCCACATGTTGATGTGAAATGGAAATGTTCTAGAATGGAAATCCAAAGTGGAAATTATCTTTAAGGAAGATAGAGATGTTTCCTATATGATAGGAATAGAGATCTATAGAGATAGTTCTCGAAAACCTCTTGACCTGAAAAGAGAAAGCATACATTGGCAATCTGTACTGAAGGGTTCAGTATGCACATATTTAGTGGGAGAAAACTAGTCCATGTCACATGGAGTTAGTATCCCAAGGCCAAGTGTCCAATTCTTATGAAGAATGAGAACACTAAGAATAGATATGGATCTATCATGTATGTAATCATCCCATTATCTTGCATGTATGGACATGACAAGAATAAAATGCATTCATCATGTTGTATGTAGGACATGACAATATGATGTGCTCATCCTGGTAACTCGTATGTGGGACATGACGAGTGGATGTCTGTCTACTTCCAGTAAAGGTTACTGGAACACCATGAGAACTTGATAAGTACTTGTGAAGTACTAGTTCTGTGGTGATGAGGAAGAGTTCGATGTAAAGAGTTACATTGATGCAAACTTCCGAAAGGACAGAAAATTAATCGCAAAATATATATAGGATATATAAAATTGAAAGTTTGTTGATAATTGGAAGTGTTCCAATAAAACCATTTAAAAGGAAATGCCGAGTATCTGTGTGTTAGAAAACATCAGTGGATACTATATGGATCTAGAAGTTCATGAGATGAACTTATAGATATTCTGCTCATTGATGACAAGTCTGGAATCCTTGATCATGCAATGTGGCTAAAGGTTAGCTAAAGGAATACTAGTTTGCATATTACGGCAACTCAATCCCATACGTATGACGTACAATGAAGAGATGAGAGACATGCAATTAAAACTGACTTTGGCAAGGTGTTGCCATTACTCACTATGTTGGCACTAGAGCACAGTGACATATGGGACATGTTTGAAGATCACTATGAATATGATTCAAGGGTGATTGGCTCGCAGTGCAAGTGGGAGTCTGTTGGTATGTATGCCCTGAGAGCCAATCATGGGATGATTGGTAGGATATATTAAGATTCATTTGATAAACATCAAAGGCAAGCTTCCAATTCTTTCTGGTTCAGTCATGTGAGATAGTGATAGAACATATTGAATGTCTAGAGAATGACAGTACTCAATGACGTATGCCTTCAGGTTCATGACCTGAACGATGAGATCATACGGATGCTAAGAGTTTGTACATTCTTGTTATGTCCCTAGTCGGATGTCATTGTGGAAGGTAGATAGACAACAATGACACACAAGACTAGATTGTGGTGTTGGTTGATGACAGAATCTCATTAGTCATGATAGAGAACCAAACACATAGGTACTTGTTAGAGAACAAGGTACCGGACAGACCCACCGTGAGTTTGACACATGGAACCATGACATGGTAGTCACAGTCAGTACTCACAGTGATGGTGGTGAGTGTGATTCTTTGACCTGGAATCACTACACTCAACACATGTCATTGGGCACACTTTGACATCATCAAACGCAGTCCTGAAACATGGGTTGTTATAAAGGTGATGATTGGGTGGCTTTGACACATGGGGCTTTTGAGGGGTGAGTGATAGATATGGGATTTGTCCCTCCTAAGGGAGTTTGATATCCAAGGCCACTTGATGAGTAGGATTGAGATAGGCGTGTGCACGCATGTGTGAATCAGTATGTGATATTGATGTCATACATATCTCGTTCAATCTGCTCTGAGATCAAGAAAGTGAATGAACGTTGACAGGATGACTGTTCCATGCCTTGAGTTCATTCGGGATATCAGTGACAAAGGAATTATACATTCATTATAACACCATTCACGGATTGTAGGATGAAAGTTGTTCTCAAACTTTCTACTTTCACTTGGGTAGCAATGATGTGTGACTAGGCACCGCTCTTTGCTTGTGAAGTCATAAGTGTTATGGACTTTCACTGCCAATGTGAAATGGACCTGCAGGGTCACACATAGGATTTAACCTGGAAGAGGAGTTTTGTCCACAAAGCAATGTTTAGATTGATTACTAAAGAAGTTTAGTAGTTCAATTAAACACTCAATCAGTCGATAGCTCAATATCATATGGTTCAAGGTGTTGGACGCATTGATTGGAGTATCAGATTGATTGAAATCGCAATTGACTGATTTTGCCCAACATGTGCTCCCAACCGATCGGTTCATGTGATGAACCGGTCGGCTGGAGTGTCCAGGCCGATCGGCTCATGCCCAGGTTGAAACGACCAGTTCAAGAGTTGAACTGATCGGCTCAACTGGTGCAACCGACCAGTTGGGAAAGTCATGTCGGCAAGAATTTTCCTTTGGTTTCATATTGCCCAATTAGATTGGGAATAACATTGGTATTCGATACCAATTGAGAACGAAACAAGGAAAGTCTTTTTGAGCCGGATTAGGACCATGAACTGATCGGTTCAGGGCACCAACCGATCGGTTGGAGTGCCCCAAACGATCGGCTCAGGTCCAACCGATCGGCTCAATGGTCGAACCGATCGGTTCAGTTGTGAACCGATCGTTTCAAGTTTCGAACCGGTTGCTTTTTGTGGGAAATTCTCGAACCCTTCTACTCCTGCGTTTAGTGCCGTATTGCTGGGGCATGAGAACCTTGTCCCATGACCCTCCTATATATATTGGGGTATTGGGGTCTTCTCATGGTACACTTCAGTGCAACCAGTTGCTCTGTAAGGTTGTCCTTCTCTCTGGTTTTGGTAACCGAGAGAGAGCTCGAGCAAGTGCTTCCCGCAAAGGGAGGTGCAGCAAGGGAAAGACAACTACAGTTGCAACTGGAGGCAGGAGAGTGTGTTGGTGACTAGTATGTCAACAGGAGGGTGTGATTCCTTCCACTTCCTTGTGGGACAAGGAGTGTGTAGTTCCAGGTGGTCCGTGTGGACTACTTCAGAGGCGGGAGGTCACTGCCGCTTAGGAGGACAACTGTCATCCGACAGTCCGGTAGGAGGAGGAGGAGTCAGTCCCGGTGTGACTAGGAGCTGCACAGACGCTGTCCAAGACTGGAGTTGAAGACCGCGCATAGCGCAAGGTATTGTCGCCGAGCAAGCCTCGGGATAAGGTATGATTCCACAAACCATCCTTTCCTATTATATAGACGTTGACGCATTTCCTCGGTATGGGTTTGGGGGAGAAATTTTTTGTTTCCGCTGCCTTCTCTGTCTTAATTTTGAGCCAACTCTATCTCTCTAATGCCATTTCAATAGTACCGACTTGAGGTACTCGATACTATTGAGATTGCTCGCTTCCTTTGAAGCGCTTCACTGACATAATTTTAGTACTACCGAGCTAATGAGTCGGTAGTACCAAGTCTGTACGATTTTCTTGGGTCTTCTACTGATGTGATTTTGATACTACCGACTTACGTACTGGATAGTATCGATACTTTGGGACTCTTGTGATACCTGAAAGGCAAAAAAAATGTACATAAGTACTTGAGATGATCTCCAACCATTTTGAAATAGTAGAATTGAGTAAATTTGATGTATTTAAGTGAAACAAGCTACTGATTAATATTTCATGCATAATTAATCATGTCATTCACGAATTGGTGCACAAAACCATAGAAAGTACACCTGTAAAAGTGACTAAAAACCAATGCATCAAACACTCACACCTCCAACAGCCAATACAGAACCTATGGTACCGGGTCATCCTAAAGATTCAAATGATGAACAAGCAATGAACACATAGCGTGAAGGCACACAGGAGAACCTCGTGCAACCAACAAAACAAGCCCAACATGCCTCCATTCGATAAGAACGTGCAACTACATCATCATCTTAGCCACCACCAACAACAAGACTTGAAGAATGGAAACAACAACAACATATCCCGACATTCACGGAGGAATTGGGATGTTGAGTTGACTCCCTCTTCCAACATGTGTACAACTCTTCTTCATAAGCACATTTCTTTTCTCATAACCTACAAGTGCTAACAATGTATGTATAGAAGATAGATGAGAGGATAGATAACCTCCCAGAATTGATGAGGGACACACTTTTCCACCTATTGGAGGTAATGTAAGCCATCAGGACAATGTTGGATGAGATGACATCTCTTTGGAAAGAGAGAGATATAATACACACTAAAAAAGAGATGACGTGCAAGGGTTACAGAGAGGCAATGTGAGATCTACAAGAGGGGCACAGACAAATGAATGAATGGTGTGCCAAACATGCATCTAGATGCCCAGCCAGCGCTTCACAATCTCGAGCATCCTCCAGCCCTCAAATGACGATGAACAAAAAGGTGATGAAGCAGTGGGTGCACCACCATCACAAAAAGAAGAAAGTGTGAATGTACATAAAGATCATTGTTACAACCCCAATTTTTGGGTTCATTTGGAGAGAAATGTAATTTCTCATATTAAAGATATTGGAACAAATAATGATATAATTTGTTTTAAATAAATGGATTTCGTTTACAATAGCCTTGATGATTGTGTTGTGGGCATTATTGGCTATTGGTCCCAATAACAAGGAAATTCAATTAGTAAATGAATAATTCAGTTTTTAGAGAAAATAAAGATGTGGAAACCTCTAGAAGGCAAAAGAATATAATCCAAAGGTAGATTTTGTGCCTCTTGGGTTCCTTGGGTCCCAAGGAGTCCAAAGTTGCAAAGAAAATGAAATAAGAAAAGAAAAGATCAATTAAGTATTTCTTTATTAAGAAAGAAATTGAAAACAATGATAAATGTGGGAAATAAATGGAAAGAGGCATAATTGAGTTATCCTTGGTGGAATTTCGTATCCCAAGGATTCCTAATGTTAAAAGGAATACCAATGAGGAAAATAAAAGAGAAATAAAGAGAAATCCTCAAAAAGAGATATTTTAATAAGAAATAAACAAGATAATGAGAAATAATGGATATAAATGCATCTAGAAGGATAATGAGTATCCAATAAAAAGGATTTCGAAATAATAGAGTTTCTTGGGATCCAAGGAGTCCCAATGAAGAAAAAGAAAGAGAAAATACCAATAATAGAAAATAAGAAGATAATGTGAATACATAATTAATGAATTATGTGGTATTGTTAAAAAGGAAGTATTTTCAACTTAAGGAGATATATTATTTTTTGGCCAATGAATTAAAAGCCAAGAATAAAGAGAATAATGGAAAGGATTTTCGAATTCCTAAATATCCAAATAATAAAGGATATAAAAAAGAATAAAGAAGAGAGAGAAGATTTCTTCATGATGAAGGAAGGTGGTTTCCTATTTGAAAAGGGACTTGTTTCCCTTTGTATGAACATCTTGGGGCGTGGATACCCTCCCCTCTATAAGGGGTAGAGCCCAGGGTCAATTTTGAAAAGGATCCCATGCACCCCTCTCTTTCTTTCTTCATCTTCTTTCCGTGCAAACCCTAGTCGAGGGTATAGATCTATCCTGAGGACACCAAGGAGCGATGTCGAGGTCTTGATGGAAGCAGGGCGCTCCCACGACAACACTAGAAAAAGAGACCATCTTTTCGTGCTCTGGAACGTGTGCCACATCCGCTAGATGGTTGCAAGACGTCCATAGGTGGTGCCCCAAGGGTGATGGAGGGTGGTGGAGCTAGGGTAGGGGTCGGCGGCAACCATCAGGCCCTAGAGGAGAGAAAAAGGACGCCTGCAACCTGCTACATATTGCGGCTTTGCTAGGGTATCTCGAGGTTGAAGAAGCTCGAATGTCCATTTGATGCTTCTGCCCTCCGCGTACTAAAGAAACCAATCGCTTAATCGAGGGTATATTCATAATTTTGATATGTTCTTCAACCAGCCGAGTTTGTTGAATGGAAAGGCCTACATGGCAGCCTCCCATTGGCCCAAAGTAAGTAAATTTTGCAAAATTCATAACTAAATAATTGTAGCTTGGTTTGGTACATATAAAATATGAAAATTGCTTAGAAAAATGAGAGGAATCCAATAAAAATATTATTAGAAGATAATTCCTCTTGAAATTCGAAAATTAGTGTAAGTTATCAACTATAATGAATTAAAGATCAAGAAACCGGCCCGGCAGACTAGTTTCTCTCTCTAGTTACCGCTCCCCCTTCTCTCTAGGGCTCCCGGCAGCTCCGCTGGGGGGAGGGGAGCCTCCCTGGAGTTTTCCTCCCCCTGGCCTCCCCTACGATGATGCTCTCTGATGGAATGGCGAGTGTACAACCTAGATAGAGCTGATGTTGTGGTCTCTGCCTGTTGTCAAGGACGAGTTGGTGAGGGGGGTCATCTTCCTCGTTAGCTCATCTGGTTCGGGCGAGGTAAAGGAGGCTGAGAAAGAGTTTGGTAGCGGACTGGATGGGTACAAGCTGGATCTGGATCTAGTGGAAGAACGGCTGAGTCAAACCGATCGACACCCACCTAGCTGAATGGAGGTTAGGGGGAGTGGAGCCGTCCTCATCCAGCGTCCAGTGATGATCTGAGCGAGTCCTTCAGGCCGTTGCTACAGGCTCAGTGTCGTCCCGCTCTACTCTCGCCTTTCTTCTTCCTCTTCCTATTTCTGAGTTGCCGAGTCGACCGGCGAACCATGACGTGGTTTGGCGGCTTGCCGTCAGGCTTCGTCTGGGACGCATCCCTCTCAACTAGGTGTTGCCCCCGGCGATGATTCCCATTTCTGGGACTTCAACCCCGACGCCGCTTGACTGGAGTGTCCGTGGGAGGGTTAGCAATCTTCCTTGTCATTTCACTCCTATTGGGCATCGTGTGCAGCTCTTCCAGAATCCGGACAGGTCGCTTGCTGCTTCTTGTGCCAGATTGCTGCTGCCCACAAAGTGCTCATTGTGTTGCCTCTGTGCAAATAGGGGCAACGGGCCTGCAGGCGGCTGGCCTGCTGTTGCTTCTTGGCGGCACCTTCAGACTTGGGAATCCAATAGGTAGAGGGCTCTTGGTGGTATACTGTTGCCCGTCTGCTGATTTGTGATGGAACACTCCTAGAGTGTTTGAAGTTATGCCTATGTGCAAACAGGGGTTGTTTGTGGTGTGGATGGATCATCGGGGAGTTGAGTGCTCATGCTCCTTTTCCCCCTTGATCTCTCTACCTTCATGACATGGCAACATCTTTCAGATGTTTTCTGGGATGCTTCCTTGATCCTGTCTCTATCTGCTCCTCTAATTCACCAAGACACTAATCAGTTCTGCTCGGTGCCTTCGTTCAAGCTTTGTATTTCTTCTGACCACTAACTTCAGAAGATGATCATACTGCCATGTGGGAAGGAGTTATATGATGGTCAATTGGAGCATTGTTTCAGCCTGTTCAGTTTTCTTTGGAGTCTTCTTTGAGTAGATGGGTTGACAGGAGGTTCACCTTTGGGTGCATGTGGGGTGTAGCTGTGCAAACAGTTGTTTCGTTGCTTGGTCTCTGGTTCTTTCTTAAAGCAATAAGCAGGTCCTCTTGACGGTTTCTTTTGCTCGCCAGAAACTCGATGACCTGGATGATAGCAGTAGAGGTTTCTGCTATACTGCTCCTGAGTTTCCCAGGTTGTTGAAGTGATGTTCTCGGCTGCCCATGTTGCCACAATTTCATAGGATGAGTCTAGTGCCAGTGTTGGCATGTGTAGTTTGGATGGTCTTTTCAGGTTCTCTGGTATCTGTTGAGTTAGTATTGCGGGTCTAATTTCTTCTTTTATCTAGGTAGATGGCTACTGCGTAGCTTGTGTTTAGTTTGTTTATCTAGTTGTTTGGATGTCTTCATCCAGGGTTGTAATGGGGGCGCACATTTTTTTTGTACCCAAAGTTTTGGTAATACAGTAACACACTTTTTGGACCGACAAAAAAAAAAGATCAAGAAACCCTATTTTGAGATGATTAATATATATAGTAGGGTTTAATGGATGATTAAAGTTGATATTAGCTTGTTAATGATAAAAAGGAACATTAGGAACAAAAAGGATGAACTTTGCACGTAATTAGTTCAATTTAGAGTTTCATGTCCATAAATATGCTTTAATGGGCCTTGAAGCCCTAATATTAGTGAATGAGACTATTAATGGATTTAATTGATCAATTTTGTGAATAAAGCTAAGATATGATGATTCTAAGCTATTTCGAGTATAAAAGTTCCTAATTTTGGATAAATACCCTTAATGTAGTAATTAGAGTTTTCTACTGAATAAAAGGTAGAATTAATGGCAAATTGAGTTCATATGTGAATTAGACCATAATGAACTTTGAATTGATGATAAATGAGCATAATGATCTTGTCATGGATTAAAAGGATAAAAATGGTAGCTTTAATATAAAAGAGGCTTCATAGACTTAATTGATGATTAATTGTGTTGTTTCTGGAATTAAGATTATATGTTGTTAAAAGGTAACCTTAATAACTTTCGTGAAGGATAGATGAGAAATTAGGATTTAAAAGAGTAAAATGAAGTAAAAACCCTGATTGCAAAGTAAACCCTAAAAGAGGTAGAAATACTAAAAAGGAATAGAAACCTTAAGTAGCAAGATGGTTTGAATAGATTTTGATAAAAAGGAATTGGATGTGATTTTAGGATTCTTGTACTTGCTTGATTGGATTTCCCTTCTTGGTTGATTTTGTCTCAAATCTACCTGACAGGTATGTGGTTACGCTTATGATTATCCCGAATTAGTTTTCTGAGGATTTTATCGATGTTTCCATCGTGGCTTGAATTAAACTGTTGGATGAATTTAATTCATGCAAATTATAATGTGGATATGACTATCACTTAAGATATGTGCCTACTAGCTCATATCCTATTCCCCTCTGTAGCTTGATAGAATGACCTAGTACATGGCTACCTATGGGGTAGGTCCATCAGGTCATTGAATGACTTAGTACATGGCTACCAATGGGGTAGGACCATCAAGTCACCATGAGTCAGAGATTGGGCTACCTTTGGGTAGGGCCATGTGACTCCATAACCCTAAGTATTGGCTACCTGTGAGGTAGGGACATGGGGTAAGGATATACCAAGTGAGAGAGGTAGTATCCATGTCCACTGCAGGGACAGCACAGAGATAGGGGATAGGTAGGGATTGAGTAGTATGGCTTAAAATGTAATTTTGGCTGTTAAATGATAATTGATTGATAACATTGTTATCCTAGTTGCATGATTATTGTTTCCCCCACATACCAGCTTTATGCTGACTGACATTTTGTTTGTCGGCGTTTTAGGCACAAATGAAAAGAACAAACAGTAAAGTGACATATGTGGAATTAAATGAGAATTAAAGTGCAAAGGAGGATTAGTTAGATTAGTATCTGTGTGGATGGAAGTTTAGAAATCCTAGTTTTAAAAAGGTATGTAAAAAGTTTATTTTATTACAGCTTTTCAGTATAGTCTGGTAGAATTTAATAATTGTTATTGATTATTTGTCGAACCTGTGATCTGAAAATTAGGATAATGGCTCTGACCTCTTGGTCTACCTTAATTGGGGGTTACTGGGAGGCGGGGTCATTACAATCATCCAAAAGAAGCTTCCAACAAAAAGGAACAACCAAGTCTTATAGAACTAGAGGTTACCAAGTGATCAAAGAACGGCACATATGGGTTTGACTTAAATTCTCAACCCACTGAGAGCGGGGGAAATCTAATAGACCAACCTATAGGAAATACAATTGATAGGAAAAATCAAATGCTAAAATATCATCCTCCTTTGAGACCGCAACAGTCAACAAATTCCTAGAGGAAATGAATATCAACATGGACGTTGTTGAAATTTACCTCCAAAAGCATGTCCACAACAAGTACAATGATGTTGTATACCATAGTAAGATGGTGACCACACTAGAAGAACTCAATAAAGTTGTGCCTAAGACACCACCTACCATGAATGAACATAAAAACATTGCCGGCATAGGCACAAAGGAATCCATAGTCGAGGAAGAATCAAAGAAGATTACGAAAGATTCCTCTTCTATCTACACCCCCGCTACTATTACACCTATCATAAATGTGCATCAGGAAATGTGCATCAGGCTGGTGAAGGAATATCAGATGATGACAAAGGTTGCCTATCCTCCTTCTTTGTTGGTGCACCTGAAAGGGAACATAGTCTACTTGCAGAGGGAACTGACATGGTTGCAGCTCCTCTGCTCCCATGCAAACTGGCAGGAAAGGACATGGCATTAGTATCCCACATCACCTGTCGGGACGTCCATCTCTTAGAAGATGTGCTGAATAATAATCTACTAGGGGATGATATTCTATACAAAAACAAAGGAATGACGCTAGTGAGAGATCAGTTTCGGAGGGATTTTCTCAAAGAAAGCACGAGTGCACAAAAGTATTTTTAAAGTACTCTATGCAACTTTGCAAGAAGAATTCCTCCACCTCGACAAAGTACAACCAATTTTCAATGGCACAACACACCTAGAATGGATGTTGTACAAAGATAAATTCCATTCAAAATCTGTGAAGGAGATCCAAGGCAATGTAGATAGGACAAAAACTCATTTTGTCACCTTGCTAATCAGAAATGTCAAACATTGGGTGTTTATTGTCATAAACTTGTTTGATAGACATACAACTATATACAAATGTTTTGCTAGTAAGCTACCTAGCACTTCGCTAATCTTCAAATAAAAAGAGGCATGCGACAACCTAAAAGTACCACTTCGTCTCCAAAGGGTTGTTCAGTTGGTAGGAAACCACCATAAATCCAACTAGGACAATTTCTCTATTTCTATTAAAGTCCCTCAAGAGGAACAAGGATCAGGGGATTGCACCTTCATTGTACTCATGATGATGGAAGAAATAAACAAGGGCATTCCTATAGAAGACCTTTTCCTTGAAGATCAACATGGCTTGCGGGGCACTTACACTATGGAGGTCATATACAATCGATGCTTCTTGAAAGACCCTACAATGCCTCCTGATGTTGTGCCACACAGATTATATACAAAAATTCCTCTACCAGAAAGAAGTCATTGCGAGATAAATTAAGGACCTTGTAGATTGATCCTAGCACATCAGCTCGAGCTTCTGCCTGGAAGGCAGGGTGGGCAATTGATGACCAACAGAAAAATGCAGTAGAAAGTAAGAAGACAGGCCCATAGGATGCCAAAGTACAAAAGGCCAACACCACAAAAGAAAAAGAGCAAGAGGGGCATGCGGAGCAACCAAAGGAGGGAAATGTTTTGAAGATGATCTATTGGAAACCCAACCAGATGGGCTGATAGGGGGCATAGAACCAACTTTCCATGATTCGACAGATGGGCATGTGAAGATTTCTGTCAGAATTTATTGATGTTGCTGATGAATATGCTAAAGGAAGGTGAAACTATGGGGGAAGTCATTTTCAAACATGAAGTTATATGTGTACTCAAACATGACTTTCAAGACATGTTGAAGATGGGAGGATACCTATCGGTGAGTGTCATGTCTGCATACCAATCCTTGTTGGGGATAGTGGATGAAATTCTTATAGAAAAAAAGTCAAGGGAAAAAGAACGCATGCGACCGCGTCTGAAAGAATCTCTGTCTGACTACATATTCCTATCAATATTGCATGATAATCACTAGACCCTTCTTGTAGTCAACATCAAAGAAAATACCACTATTCTATACAACAACTTACATTCAACCTTTGTACTAAACAAGTAAACCAACATGACTATACCAAATGCACCAACTGAAGAAAAAGAAAAAATGTGCGCAGAAGGGATAATCAAAATGATCCATGATTATGGCAAGGGATATAAGATCTCAAAGACCTAGGACTTTAAGAAAACACAGTTTCGTCACAAAAGTCCACAACAGATGCCTCTATCTAATGACTATTGTTTCTACTTCCTAGTATGGATGACAAACATGGCCCTAAAGGATGCAAAGGTTTAAATCCTACAATACAAGCATTACCACGCACTCCAAGGAGGGTGTACGGAAATGTTGCTATATTCAAATTGGGCGGCTACACTCTAAATGGGTAGTTGTTGAACATTAACGACAAAAAGCAAGCCTGTTTATACCTAAACCTTAAGCTTTGACACTCTAGGACAGAGTGAATGATAAGTTTAGGGGGTTATAAATGGACATGAGAGACTCATCATCGATCGCTACTAGTGCATCTTCATTATAGTCGAAACAAAAGCACTCATAAAAGAGTCTCGAACGCAAGGGTCCATGGTTGTATCGACTATGATAGATCCTATGATCAGTGGATGTTCGTTACAACCATAGTTGTGTATAGCCATCTCGACCATTGTTAAAGTCTTGGTCGTAACAACACCTCCAAGTTGTAACAACAGTCATGAATGATAGATATATTGTTGTGATTGGGACATCGCCTCTACCAAGACATGGCCACAACCGCTACTAAAGGTCACAACTACGACAATGGTTTAGGTCAAGACACGGTTGTTGACCACTAAAGTAAGTTCATGGACAGTGTCTATAAATATGCCCCGACTCCACATAACAAGGGGAAATTTATCAAGGACAAAAAAGTGCAGCCCAACTTGATAACACCCAAATTCAGGCATTTATGCTAAACATTTATTTATGGTTTTGTGACATTATAGCCTTAATATGCCCAAAATAACACTAGATTGTAATCTTTTAGTAAGGTATATCTTTTCATAGATAAAGTTGCTCAACTAGCCAATTTTGGGACTTATAAGCATCGAACCTGAAATGACATCTATTCTCTAAGATTTCTCCCCAACACATGGTTTTTGCAGTAGGTAGACTTCCATCTTTTTGTTGGATCCTAGATGGGTGATTAGATGCTCTAGAGGGGGGGTGTGAATAGAGCTGAAAGCACTTAAACAAAACTCATTAAACCTTCAAGATATATGACAAGATAAGGTTGCTAAATGGGTAATTTGTGTGCAACTAAAACATACATAACAAGGATGAGAGATATTGAACATACACCAATAGACAAGCTATTTAGAGTGGTTCCACACTTCAAACTAGAAGTGTGTCAATCCACTTTCCTAGAGAAGTCAACCTCTAGGACTTCCAAACTATTACACTCTTATATTCATTCATAAGACATACAATACATGACCAACAAAGGACTTACTTATCCAATACAAAGAGTCTTCAACCTTACCAATGACTTACCCACTTTGCAAGAGTCTTCGGCCTTCTCCAAGAACTTACCCACTCTTGCACAAGTCTTCAGCCTTGCAGGAATTACCCACTCTTCTTTGGTCTTCCGCCTTTGACTTCACCTTCACTCGGAGAAGCTTTCACCAAGGACTTACCTACTTGAGAAAGGAGTCTTCTGCCTTCACCAAGGGCTTACCCACTCTAGCTCCAAGTCTTCAGCCTTGATCTTCACCAAGGGACTCCTTCCCTTGTTCTTCTTCACCTCTCTTGGATAAGAGAGAGAACTTTCATCTTCATGATTGAAATGAGAGAAATGGAAGTGGTGGAAGTGAGAGCCTCACAAGATATACATGTAGGACTAGCTCTCTTACAGATTTCCTACTCACTCTAATGGATATAGCAAGTGATTAAGCTTAGAGAGAGAGAGGAAGTTGTAGGAAGCACTCAACTATAGAATAGGAGCCTCACATAGAGTTTTCAATGAATGCTCAACCTTGGAATGAAGCCCAAGGGGTCCTATTTATAGCTGGAGATGCCTCTTTGCCTTTGGGAACACTTGTGAATGAAAACTAGCCGTTTTGTGGCTTGCAACAGATCTATTTTCACTTGTTGCAACTCCACAATGGCTAGAAGCACTTTTCTGCACTTTTCCGTACAGTGCAATCGGTCGAGTTTCTATGAGTATAACTCGACCGATAGAGTAAAAGACAAAGCCGATATTCAAACCATCGGTCAAGTTTGTCCTGGAAACTCGACCGACCAATGAAAATCGATTTGGTCAGTTACTCCATCGGTCGAGTTCTGTGTAAACACAACTCGACCGATGCAATCTCTAGAAAATTGATCAAGGATGATCGATCGAGTTTTCAGGCTGGGAAACTCGACCGACAAAGTGCCTGTAATCAATTTTCAAAGTTGCATCTAAAGTGCTCTAATATTCAATCTAAGTGCTCCTGATATTTTTCTAATCTTAATTACAAGTCATACAATCATTACAAGTGATTTACAACATGTTTCTAATGGATATACATCATATTACAAAAACGTGCACTTGTATGACTTTGACTTGTCTTTTCTCCAATTTGAGATGCGCAAGTAAGGGCATTTGGAGTGTGTCTATACCTAATCTGAAATCACTCAAGTAGAGACATTAGACACCAATATGTGGAATGGTTAGTCATCATCAAAACATGGGTTTAGTCAATTTAGACGTGAGTCAACATTGACCTAATTGACCTTGAGTCAACACCTTTGTGACTGTAGGACACACTGTGACCATAGAATCTACTGCGACCGAGGCATCCATCATGACCGCAGTCATCACCACAGTCGTAGCGAGCAGGACCACGACCTGGATCAACATCTCTACCATTTCACCTATAAATACCCAACCCTCTCCACTTGAAGAGGGGTTCTGACATTTGGAGGTTCCCATAGCTCCATAGGAGGGTCCAGAGGTCTGAGAAGGCCGAAGTACTTACCCTACGCCCGTCTCTTCAGTGTGCTTCCTTCCTCCACCATTTTCCACCATCATCCACCCATTTCTGCCCATTTCCTACCATCCACTATCATTTTACACCTCCATCACTCACCAAGTTGTTATTCGGGGTGGATCTAGAGAGAAAGGAGGCCAAAGAATCTGGAAGATCAAGGAGGATGACCCAAAGGACTAGATCTGGCCTATACGGAGGCCAAGGAGTGAGAGCCACTTCTCCTCTATGGGCTAATCTCTACTTTTTCTCCTTTCTTCTATTATTCTCCTTTGTTTCTATACAAATGATATTATTCCATCTTTTTTCGGTGCCAACTACGCTTGTCCATGTCTAGTTGAGCTTCTTCTTGGATATGTAGCCCGTTTTGGGCATGTTTATAGACTTTTACCTTAACCCAGTAGTTTCATTTCAGATATAGTACGCTTTATGTTCTATCTCCTCTTTTTGGTTATGATTACTGGTTTGGTTGATCTCTTTCTTGCTTGAACTGTTATTTTTGCCTATATCGAGATATTCATTGTAGGAATAGATAAGAGAAGATAGTTTGGATCAGAATCTGAAAGGAGGACGATTCAAGGTAATCTGTGTAGAATCGTAGACCCAGGCTGAGCCCACTACCTAGTTCTGTGTGGATCACATCTGTTCCTGACATTCCAGAATGTTTTAGACCTGAGAGGGTATCTAGAATGTTCTAGGATGTTGATTTGTCATCCTTGAGAGAGGTTTCATATCATTGATGGGTTCTAGTCACACTACATGAAAGCGAGTGGGATGACCCCACAGCAACAGACACCATAGTACGTACTATGTTTGGATATAGGTTGCTTGCTTGGGTGTTTGAGGGTTGTCTATGCCTGAGAATGAGTGCATAGACTGCCCAACTTGTGGTTACATAGCTAGGAACTCCTTCTCTCTAATTAGTAGAATCCTATAGACTCTATTTTTCTTTCTTTTCTTTGTTTTGTTTTATTTCATGACAATCTGCTAGACTAGTTCTAGCTCCATACTTTTATCGACTATCGGATTGGCTTATCTGACTTAACAACAAGATATTAAGCATCCTAAACATTCCCACATCCCTGTGTTTGACCTCGTATATCTACTTTGATCACATAATAAAGTTATGGGGGTCCTTGAAGGTTTTGGGTTATAACTTTAAAGTTTGATCACCACCCTACCCTTCTTAAGATCCGATCAACTTTTGGCGTCGTTGTCGGGGATGCGGTTTTCCACACTTACACGCCCGAATATTTTGCTTTGTCACCCTTAAGCATGTATATATATGCATAGTTCTTCTTTTATTTTACACATACTTGTTCATATATACTGAATAGCTTTTCTTTTTCTTATACCTTTTTCAGCCATGGATCTTGCTTCGGCAAGACAAGTTATTTTGTCCACCAGTCCTCCTGAGTGTTTTCATAGTTCCGACTGCTGACAAATAATTGAAGGTCGTGCTCTACAACTAGTCAAGTATACTTCTCTACAACTAGTTGAGTTATACTCACCTCCACCGTTGTCATATGTTGAAGTCCCAACAAGGGAGAGGTGGAACAACCCTCGACTTCCCCGTTGACGTAGGATCAAGGGCTGATCCGAGCAGTGAAGCTAGTCAGAGAAAGTGTCAACGCACTGACCTCCTCCTTAACTCCTCAAAGAAAATGTCGTTCTGCTCCAGCAAATATTAGAAAAGTAGGAGCATCAACTCCAAATAGCAACAAATATTTGCATGTCGTACTAGAAGTATACTTCAAACTGTTGAACAAGGATTCATCTAAAAACATCAGTTTGATACAATGGATTCCCATCGGATATGTATGGAAAAATTGACGGGTCTCAAAAGCATTGCTACTCAAGTACAACAGCTTCATGATAAAGATTTTGAACAAGGAAAAAGGCTCCAAGAGCTCATCGATTTGGTTACAATTTCATTACAAATGTCATCACAAGATCATGAAGATTAGTCATCAAAACCATTCCATTCGGCCTGAAGTGGAGCTTGTCCTACCATCCTATTCAGACCATCAACTGGGTTCATTGGGATTTTTCTGTGAAGAACTGCCAACCTAGGGGAACTCTTCATTTTATCCATATGATTCAGCTGATCAACCAATGGAAGATACTAGTAGCACGCATGAATGGTTAGATTATGATGATGATGACTCCTATCCTCACTAGGAACGTCAAACAACTTCACAACAGGGGGGTTAGCTTGAAGAACCTGAATCAAAAATTGATCTAGACTAAGGTGATAACTCTCACATTGAGACTTGTCACTTAGCCACCACCCACATACCTATTATGATATGGAATAACTTGTTCGAGGAGGAGGACAATGATAGCTATTTGAATTGGAGTAGTGAGTATACTGACGAAGATGAGTTGGAGCAACACAAGTCATCATTCGCCACCATCCCTTTACAAGGCTTGATGGACATCAAAGTTGTAGGATGGAAAAATCCATCACAACATGGTTGTTGAGCATGAAGATACCCCAGACCCCATAGAGTGTGACAAGCTTGGGGTGGTAGAACCGCAATTAAATTAACCCGGGGATACTTCTTGCTCAGAATATGATTGGATGACTCAGACTGTAGATGAAGATTTATTTGAGCATCCAACCTCAAGTTCAGAGGTGGAGAGAGAAGTGAGGGGTCCTCTAGAAAACATTCAGCCTCTCCCCTCTGTCTCATCCTGTGTCAACATCCTAGGGCCTTCCTTCTCAGATTCATACATCGATGGGTACCTTGAGGATGCTCTATAGAAGAATTCATTTCAGCTCAGTTCAAGTAAATCCCAACAATAGATGACTTCACCGAGTCTGTAGATTTAATTCCTCTTCTCCAGACTTGAAAGGGCCCACCTCTCCAACTGTTCTACTCCTACATGGTGGGCCTGATCAGCAAGACACATGTGACACTAGTCCCAAAACTTAGGATTTGGGATCCCAGTGTTGGTATCGTGGGGCAACCACTCACTTTCTCTTACTCCTTTCTTTTATCTTTTTGTTGAAATAAATTTTATTTTTCACATTCTTGCTTAGATAAGTTTCATTCCTCTAACTGCTTAAATATATCCTAGCATAAATGTGTCATACTAGGACATCAATAAAAGTATTCCATGTACATCCATGCATTCCTTCCCTACTATACTAACTTTTAGGCATGCTAAAGGACATGCAAAGTTTTAAGCTTGGGGTGGTAGAGCTAGTCGCCCTTGTATCTCTCCATTTTTCATGCATGCATGTTTACTATGTGTATTTAGTATAAATTTCAAAATTTTTGCAGACTTTGTTTCGTAATTTGCAGCTTTGCAATATGCCTAAATGCACAATTTTCATCTTAAACTACTTGATCTTTTGCTTGACTTGATCATTGACTCTTTCCTTAAGTTTGGTAATAAATCTAAGGTTATGTGCCTTTTCCATAGCTTAAAACAGTATCCCCTTAATCAATGTTGTGAATGACAAATCTAGGATATAGGACTGTTAGAAAGAGCTATAGTTTGATCAAAACTTCAAGCTGCATTTTTATGAACTTGCCTCTATTCTAAGGACCCTTAAATCATAATTACTATCTTTTTACACAAGTATCAAGCAGATAATGATGAGTTTTGAGCTATAATCAAGTTGAAGTATTTTCCTTGATGATTCGCGTGCCCTCTCACCTTAGATTGAGTCAAAAAGATGAAAAATTAAAATTTTGGAAAAGAGGCTTGGCCACCCACAAAAATCCCAAAAAAATCAAAATAGTTCTCACCCAAGCCTATAAAAATAGAATGTAGAGAATAAAAGCATGAGAGTGAATAAATGAGCTTTGTTTTCTCTTTTAGGAGAGTTGAGGATGGTGCCCAGTCGGTGTACGACTGTGCTCATGAATGTAGGTTTTTCATGCCTAGTAGTGCCACCCTAAGGCTCATTAGAGAGTCACTAGGAACCCCTAGGAGACCTATGAGATCATCCCAGTAGCAGGGTTGGATCGAGCACAGTATGAGGAGTTTGTCTCACTACTTTGGGCCAACTGGCTCAGACTGTAGGGACTGTTTCTCGTTATATGGACTAACCTGACACAGATCGGGATCCTCATAAGTCATTCGAGTCTTTTTAGTTTTGTTGCTTCTTAGGACCTGATAAGCGGAAGGCAAATTGTTCCCAATTGGTCTACATGAATACATGATGATGGCTCACTTCTCATCACCTGCATGATCACCTATGTGACAATTATTTTATGTTTTATAATTATGATTCAAACCCTCATCAGTAATTGAGTATCGATGGGTTGCAGTGAATACACTTAATCTTGCCTGGATGCTCTTTGATCCTACTTTAGCAGGATTGCGCTCGATTGGTGGGGGTTTGCTCTGAAACAACATAGGTCAAGAGAATTGATGTTTTAAACTATTTTTCTTAACTTTATCATTTATTTCCATGCTTAATTTGGATGTTATCTTTTTGTTATTTGAGCACAGTCTTGCTTGAGGACAAGCAAAGGTTTAAGCCTGGGGTGGTTGATAACACCCAAATTCAGGCATTTATGCTCAGCATTTATTTATTTTTTGTGTCATTATAGACTTAATATGCCCAAAACAATCCTAGATTGTTATCTTTTAGTATTATATATCTTTCATAGATAAAGTTCCTCAACTAGACAATTTTGGGACTTATAGGCACCGAACCTAAAAAGACATCTATTCTCCAAGATTTCTCCCCAACACATGATTTTTGCAGCAGCTAGACTTCCATCCTTTGCAACTAATGGATGCAACATGATCACGGGATGCACCGCAACTGCGGTCATCACCACGGCCATGGCAAGCAGGATCGTGACCCAGATCAACACCTCGACCAGTTTGCCTATAAATACCCACCCCTCTCCACCTGAAGAGGGATTACAACATTTGGAGGTTCCCAGAACCCCGTGGGAGGGTCTAGAGGTTCGAGAAAGCTTAAGGGTTCATCCTACACTCGTCTCTTTAGTGTGCTTCCGTCCTCCACCATTTTCCACCATCATCCACCCATTTCCACCCATTTTCTACCATCCACTATTCTTTTCCACCTCCATCAACTCACCAAGTTGTTGTTCGGGGCGGATCTAGAGAGAAAGGAGGCAAAGGAGTCTGGAAGATCAAGGAGGACGACCCAAAGGACTAGATTCAGCCTATACAGAGGCTAAGGAGAGAGAGCCACTTCTCCTCTATGGGCTAATCTCTTCTTTTTCTCCTTTCTTCTACTGTTCCCCTTTGTTTCTGTACAAATTATGTTCTTCCATCTTTGTTCGGTACCAACTACACTTGTCCATGGCTAGTTGAGCTCCTTCTTGGCTATGTATCCCATTTTGGGCATGTTTATGTACTTTTACCTTAAGCCAGTAGTTTCATTTCAGATCTAGTATGTTTTATGTTCTATCTCCTCTTTCTAGTTATGATTGTTGGTTTGGTTGATCTCTTTCTTGCTTGAACTGCTATTTTTGCCTATATCGAGAGATTCATTGTAGGAATAGACAAGAGAAGATAGTTTGGATCAGAATTTGAAAGGAGGACGGTTCAAGATGATCTGTGCAGAATCGTAGACCCGGGCTGAGCCCACTACCTGGTTTTGCGTGGATCACATCTGTTCCAAACATCTCAGAATGTTCTAGACCTGAGAGGGTATCTAGAATATTCTAGGATGTTGATTTGTCATCTTTAAGAGAGGTTTCATATCATTGATGGGTTTTAGTCATGCTACACGAAAGTGAGTGGGATGACCCCATAGGAATAGATACAACAGTACGTACTATGTTTGGATGTAGGTTGCTTGCTCGGGTGTGAGGGTTGTCTATGCCCGAGAATGGGTGCATAGACTGCCAACTTGTGGTTACATTGCCAGGAACTCCTCTCTGATTAGTAGAATCCTACAGACTCTATTTTTTTTCTTTTCTTTGTTTTGTTTTATTTTTTGATAATCTACTAGACTAGTTCTAGCTCCATACTTTTATCAACTATCAGATTAGCTTATCTGACTTAAGATTGAGATCTTAAGCGTCCTAAATGTCCCCACATCCATGTGTTTGACCCCGTATATCTACTTATACCCCGTAATAAATTTGTGGGGGTCCTTGAAGGTTTTGGGTTATAAATTTAAAGTTTGATCACCGCCTTGCCCTTCTCAGGAGTCGATCACAACTCCAGAGCCATCCTCATTCACATCCATTGGTCTTGGAAATCTGAAGATGATAGTTGGAGAACAGAGAAGATCCTCCATCCTCTTCTTTGAGATAAGGAGTTGTCATCTTCCATGCCGACACTAGATCTAGATCTAAAGAAGTATTGTGGTGTATCACCTCCTTCCTTATTTAGATCTATCACATCCCTCATGTTGTAACTTCACCCTCTTTATTTATCTTGATGTATCTAAACTCTTGTACCCCCATTATGTTTCCCATTAACATGAGTGGATAAACTCATTACTTAGGTTGGGGTAGCCACTAAGACTCTCCCAACATGTATATACTTACATCATTTTGTATATATATATATATATATGCTCTTAGCAAGGATTATCTCTGTACTCTTGTTCTTAATTATTCACTTGCATGATTAGATACCATCTTGTGATGTATGATTGTTAATACCTCAAAAGAGTAATATTAATCTTATCTAAGTATTATGGAGTATTGCATGAATACATGAAAATGTTGGAATGCTAAAACTAATGATCATATGGTTTGCTTTGTGATTTTTTATTTGTCATCTCGATAGAGATACAACCTTATGACCTAGATCTATAATAAGTCCAAGAGAGGAGGGAATAGACATATATGATGATTTCTTGTAACCTAGATAAGGGTATACAAAGGGGGGTGTATTGCATGTTGGTGAGAGATCTTAGTAGGTGAAACCCAATCCAAGTTCCCATCCATACTTTAGTTACATCTTTCTTGTTCGATCTTATTCCCTGGTTTTGCTTTCAATGACACATAAACCTAATTACTATTATAGCCAGTCAACTGGGGTTGACTAAACCATTACAACATGTGCATAGGGTGGCAGGATGTACCCTACGTCAAGAGAGCCAAAGCTCTAAGGGGCCAAATCCCAAAGGGACCAAAGTCTAGTGAGTCAAAACTCCAAATAGATCAAGTCAAGTGCTACCATAATATTCAACACAATCCAACAATAATCAATTTGATGTGGTGAACTTTCAAAAAGACAGGAAAGGCTTACAAAAGTATAGGGTTCACCACTAAACAATGTATATGGAATTCAAGAGAGAAATTAATAACTCAATATAAAAATAGAGAATCTAGTACTTCAATTTTCTAGGACTCTAAGGATTGCATAATCACAAAGTGGATCCAAGAAGGGATAACTACATATGAGAATAGTTTTGTTACTAATTTTCTTGGAATTAATTGTCATTCAATTTTACTTATTTAGGATTTGTTTTTCCATATTGGATTACTATTCGATATTTTCTGCATGTATATCATTTCTAGATTTCAACTAGGTTAATATTACACACTCAATTGTCTAATCACATTTTCTCTAGATCAGGTCCTAGAATATTATTCTATCTTATATGTGATATAATTCTATTTAGTCATTGGATCCAAGATATTTATTTACCAATATACCCTTGTAATGGATATCTAGGGCTTAGTTTCGACATACTTAAAATACACTAGTCATTTATTAGATTTCCATTCTTTGTTTGATCTTTTCAATTAGGATTTTCTTTGCCATACAATTCTATTACTATTCCATGTTTTTTTATATTTATTTTCTAGGATTTTAATTTGGATTAAATATATATATATATAGTCAATGTTGCTTGTTCTTGTACCATAACAATTATCCTCTCATATTAAGTTTTCCTCATGGTATTACTAGGAACTACCATTTTCTCACTCTAGGGCTTCTATTCTTGTTAAGTCTACATGAGACCCATTATATGCCTATGCATGATCACATAAACGGATGCTTTATATTGAAACATGACATGATGATTGGTCACATATTATCTTTCATGACTACATATTAAGTAATACTTATAAATATTTTTCCACAAATTAGAGCATCTAATGTCACTTACTCTCTCTAGGTCATATACTTTGATTTGGGTTAACAGAAGCCAATATGTTCATTATATAAGATATTAAAAGAAAACTTATGAAAAGGATCTAGTGTTTTGGGAGTAAAGGTAATAATAAAAAGGTAATATGAATGCTTTATGGTTCAAATATCATTGTAAGCTAACGTTGTTACTTTTTTTCTTGTTTGCTTATCATACTAACATGAACACAAATCTATGTGCGTTCACTATTTTGGTTTGAATTGAAAACATCATTTTTTCAATTTATATTCCTAGAAGCATTTTTCTAGTTCATATTCTCCATTGTACCTTCTTTGTTCCAGAACCTATTCAAACCAACGTGAACTTGTATCTAGTCAAATATATTCCATCCTTTTTCATTGTGTTTCTTTATACTTCTTCTATATGTATGTATCCATATATTTTTAAGGATAAAACTAGTGTGTAGGATGTTACTTTATAAAACAATACTAAGATTACTGATCAATGTGATAAATTACTGAATTGCAGAGATTTGCTAATTATCAATATGATTTTACAATGCTTATACTACTAGGGTTTGTATTTTTAAGAATCGATCACCAAATATGAGTTCATACAATGAGTACATTTTATATTATGATATCTTCAATCGACTCATTTGTATATTGGCATTGATAACATATATCTGCAGATTTTTCAGACTTCTACAGCAGTCTAACACGTTGGTAAACATAAGGTTCAGAATTGCTTACTAACTAATATGATTATCAATAATGTTCTTAATCCCATTATTGTTCTCTGAGTTCTCCAATCGGTGCTACAGGTTTTGTAGAGTGCCTACTATCCTACAGCTACCGTCTGAGTCACTCTTATATATATGTTACACATGTAGCAGCTACTTAGAAATAAGAGTATAAGTACAGACATAATTTATAGAATTACAAGCATCGTCTACCTATGCCAACGTCAAGCCACAAGATGTAGTAGATTTTAGTCCTCTATATATCCATGTGATTTAAGTTTCATTTCCCTGAACATTGTGATTATTATTAGCATCTGTCATTACTAGTTGTTTATTTAAATCAAAATGCAGAAGGAGAGCACTAACTTATAGTTTGGCTTTTCATTGTTGATCATCAATGAATCAGTTGTTGCTTGCTCGACATAGGTGATGGATGAAACCCAGCATCAGCCTCTAGCAAGTTTGTGGATGACATGGTAACAGAACCAATGTAGGCCACCATGGAGCCTGCTGGGTAATAGCGTCAGGAGTAGTGGAGGCAAGGTGAACTCCAGCAAGTGACGATGAACTTCACTGGCGGGGCAACAACATGCAGTTATGCTTTAGTCAGTCTTGATGAAGATGAGTCCAGTGTTTGCAGGGTCGAAGAGGCAGGCAGTAGACGATGGCGGTGTATGATCCCAATCGATTTGCAGATGACAAGAGCTCGTGGTTAAGAGTCAGGGACGAATGGCAGCAGAGCAAAGATGTTGCAGGGTCACACTCGAGCGGCTGGTGAGGCGCCGTGTTGTTGCAGGTGGTCGACTGATAGGGTTGTTGATTTGTTGCTCGAGCCTTGCAGGTCCTTTGGTTACAGCAGTATCAACTGCTAGCATCAGAAGAAGTAGGGGGCTAACGGTGAAGAATTGTTGGGGTTTCGTGGCTTACTTGTGGCCGGTGGAGGCTAGCGGCGGCCAGAGCCCCAGAGCGTTAGATGGTAGGTTTTGCCTGCCGTCATTGTGGCTGCTCGGGGTCGAGGCAGATGGCGACGAGCTCGTGATGACAGCGGCGGTTACGGCTAGAACTGTTGGTGGAGGAAGTCAGAGCTGGAGGTTGCTGACGAGGGAATCTGTTGTTGCAGATGGCGGACTAATTCACGGGGCGCATCAGCGTCGAGGTAGGAGTTGAGCCTTGGCGATGGGCGGCCGTGCTGCAGGCTTATTGCTGGCGAGCGGGTCTAAAGTTGTAGAGTGAGGGCGGCGGCTGAATGTGATCTGCGGAGAGCTAGTGGTGATGACTATGATTGTTGGTTCCAGGCCTGCATATGGTTGCACATATATAGGAAGGAGATGATGCTAGGGCTTTGAAGAGGTCCTTTGAAGCGTTGCCGGCCAGGGTGGGGGAGGAGTCGTTGAGAGCTCTGTAATGGCCAGCCCTAGTGGCGTTACAGGGAGGGCGGAGGTCCAGGGTTTGCGAGAGAGGGATAAAAGAGTAATGGGTCTGGCTTCGGTTCTGTGAGGCGGGACGTTGAGAGAGCGCTTTGTGCTTCTATAACACCTGACGCCGACGGCGTTACAAGGAGAAGACGCGGGGCCATCCTCATAACCCTAGGTAACTAATGCTTATAAACATGGTCATTTATACTTATTTAAAAATTACGTTTTAGAAGAAATTAAATCCTATAAACGACACATCCAAAAGCCCTCATATTTGACCACGGGTTCATATGCCATCAAGAGTAATTACAAAAATAGTAGCATCCCAAATTAGAGTTCTAAGATGGCAAATTGAATCACCCTATCGATATAATTAATAATTTTTATTGATTCCAAACCAATAATCAAATTGAGAGTACCAGATGGGATCAAGGTCTCGTCAAGGTAGTTAGGCACAAAAACATCAAAATGGGACTAAATGACTTTAACCATGAAAAATGATACTCAATTGAGGGACTAGAGTGCAAATATTTCTCAAGTGGGGTACTTAATACATTTAGATACAAGGGAATTCAATTGAGGACTATTCTTTATCAAAGATCATAATCATGATAAGTAGGTGGAATTTGGAATAGAGGGCAATATTGTAAATAAATTCAACTAAGGCAAAAAAAATAGCTCAACGTTGATATAGTAGCCAAAATTGAGTATGTTACAACACTGCCACCCTTCAAAGGGATTTCGTCTCCGAAATCCAATTCTTGTTGGCTACTAAATTCCTCCCAATGTCTAATTTTCTATCATGCTACTATTATTTGCACAAATGTCATCCTCTATAATGCACACAACTATGATTCTCCTTTGACTAGTGTATGCCCTAGTCAGGGTGACCAACCAATTCTCATACTACGGCTATAGAGTTTCATGTTCAAATTATACTTGAAAGGTATATCTTATACTTAGGTGAGCATTTAGCGATGATGAGTCCATGTAAGGCTTCTAATATCATGTTCTGGTATGAATCTATGCGATTAAAATTAATAGGCATCAACTATTGTTATAAGTATTTTTTAACCATTTTTTCAACAATTACTAATCACAGCTTAAGTCTTATTGTATTTTTTCCTAATCTTCTGTTTTTTTTTTGCTAATATTGTATAACACATTTTTGTTTAATAACTATATTTTTTCAAGGTCATAATATTGATTAAATAAAGTTTTATTAATCTTAGATTATCAATATATATATATATATATATATATATATATATATATATAAACTTAATGTTAGCACTAACTTTATGTGATGGGGTCAAGACTTAAGACATGCCCCCCTTTTTTGTTGAGTAGGGATTTATTTCATTGTGGTATCTAGGTCATATTAGTTCTATTAAGGATTCTTATTTTTTTTACATAAAAGTTTCAAGTTCAAAGAAATTCAGTTCAAGTATATACCATGATTCAACATGTTATTGCTTACTTCTTAGCCTACTGCAATCTTCTTTTTCCTTTTTGAGTGAGGAATTTCATCTTAACACATTATAACTTGTTTTCTCTCTATTGGAGGTGATTATATATACTAATCTAATCTTTTTGTTTTGAGTAAATTATTTATGTCAAATCACTCTCAGATATGTTTTAAGGTTCCAAGTGAAAGTTATCGAATTTGATTGTGAATGTTACTATTTTGGGGTTTAGGGTAATTATTTATTCTATATTCATATATGCAATTATTAATGTGTGTCAACACCCAAAGAGAAAATCATGGTACTTTACCCATTTGTATACCTAGGATGGTGATTTGAATGTTCTAAGGGGCTCATTCACAGTTCTCATCCACAATAGCTCAAGTAATTCTATGCCTAGGGGAGTCTAAAAGGTATTGAGATGAGCTAGATGAATTTTTAGACTAAGGTATATCACAAACTATACTCTTAGTGTTCCCTACTTGTAGTCTATGTATATTCTAGAAATTAGGTCAATTACACTAGGGTTTATCATCAACTTTTTTTCTAATTCCTCACTACTTCATTTATTTTCTTGACTAACCTAATTTCCAGGGGACATGCATAAATGCAGACCGTATATGGCTCAGATACCATGTTGTAAAGACTCGATCTTTATGATCAAATATTTACAAAATTGTATCAAAAGTATAAGCAAGTGTTTCTTACAATCATGATTTTACATCAGAGTCATGGAAGCTTACAAATATGATTATGCAGTTTAAGAATGAGAATTGGTTCCTATATAGTCTCCAACGGAGGACTACCCGTGCACGTCTCTTTAAGCTCTTCCATGTACTTCATGTCCATGAGTTCCCAGGGGGAACAAAACCACACATGGACCCCATAAAGGGAAAATATGGGTCAAAAAAGCTGGTACTAAATTCTTATATTGATCTATGTTCATATAGGTTCTAAGTATAATTCAAGGTGGTATCAAAATTAGGTAGGAAATATTTGGTGGACTAAATTTATGAAAGTAAGGATAGCAATATTTCAGTGGTTGTATTTCAATATTAAATTTCCACAACGCT
Organism: Alisma plantago-aquatica; assembly: GCA_963693085.1. Lineage (NCBI taxonomy): Eukaryota > Viridiplantae > Streptophyta > Magnoliopsida > Alismatales > Alismataceae > Alisma > Alisma plantago-aquatica. The sequence continues at coordinate 359,057,182 of OY856415.1, read as the reverse complement.
ATGAAAAATAGTCCAAGATATCAAATTATCAAAAAATTTGCAATCATCAACTTCTGAATATTAAGGTTGAGCATTATAATATCATTTCCTACAAGGGCTAAAGTTGCATGCATTCAGTCATCTATGAAAGAATTACATAGAAGCCTAATTACTATTTTAGCCAGTAGACTGGGGGTTGGCTAAACCATTACAACTTATGCACAGGGTGACGGGACGTACCATACCTCAAGAGAGCCAAAGCTCTAAGGGGCCAAATCCCAAAGGGACCAAATTCCAGGGAGTTAAAACTCCAAATAGATCAAATCAAGTGCTACCATAATATTCAATACAATTCAATAATAATCAATTTTATGTAGTAAACTTTCAAAAAGGTAGGAAATGCTAACAAAAGTATAGGGTTCAACACTAAACAATGTACATGGAATTCAAGAGGGAAATTAATAACTCAATATAAATATAGAGAATCTAGTACCTCAATTTTCTAGGACTCCAAGAATTGCATAATCACAAATTGGCTCCAAAAAGGGATAACTACATATCAAAAAAATCTTGTTACCAATTTCCTTGGTATTAATTGTCGTTCAATATTACTTAGGATTTTTTTTCCATATTGGATTACTATTCCATATTTTCCCCATTTATATCATTTCTAGATTCCCAACTAGGTCAATATTAGACACTCAATTGTCTTATCACATTTTCTCTAGATTAGGTCCTAGAGCGTTATTCTATCTTGTTTGTGATATACTTCTATTTAGTCACTAGGATTGAAGATGTTTATTTACTAATATACCCTTGTAAGGGATATCTAGGGTTTAGTTTCAACATAATTTAATATACAATGGTCATTTATCAGATTTCAATTATTTGTTTGATATTTTCTATTAGATTTTTCTTTTCCATACAATTCTATTACTATTCCATGGTTTTCTAATATTTATTTTCTAGGATTTACTGTTTGGATTAAATATATATATATAGTCAATGTCACTTGTTCTTGTACCAAATCAATCATCCTCTCATATTAATTTTTCCTCATGATATTGCTAGGATTCTAGCATTTTCCCACTTTAGGGTTTCTATTCTTGTTAAGTATACATGAGACCCATTATATGCCTACTAATGCATGATCAGATTAATTGATGCTTTATATTGAAACATTACATGATAATTGGTCACATATTATCTTTCATGGTTACATATCAAGTAATACTTATAAATATTTTCCTCAAAATGGATCCTCTAATGTCACTTACTCTCGCTAGGTCATATACTTCAATTTGGGTTAACAAAATCCAGTATGGTCATTATATAAGATATTAAAAGAAAACTTATGAAAAGGATCTAGTGTTTTGGGAGTAAAGGTAAAAGAAAAATTATGAAAACGATCTAGTGTTTTGGGGGTAAAGGTAATTATAAAAAGGTAATATGAATATTCTATGGTTCAAATATCATTGTAAGCTGACATAGTTATTTTTTTGTTTGTTTATCATACTAACATGAACACAAATCTATGTGCATTCAGTATTTTTGGCTTGAATTCAGATATAAAGTTACATGTATATGACTAATATCATAGAGGAGAGTGGAATAGGTTATATTTTTATATAACTTGGGATAGAATTTTTTCTCAATTCAAATTCAAAACAGCATTATTTCACTCTTTATTCCTAGAAGCATTTTTCTTGTTTATATTCTCCATTGTACCTTCTTTTTTCCGAAACCTCTTTAAACCAACGTGAACTTGTCGCTACTCAAATATTTCATCATTTCCCATTGTATTTCTTAATGCTTCTTCTATATGTATGTATACATATATCGTTAAGGATAAAACTAGTGTTTAGGATGTTACTTTATAAAACAGTACTAAGATTACTGATCAATGTGATAAATTATTGAATTACAGAGATTTTGCTAATTATCAATATGGTTTTACAATGCTCATGCTACTAGGATTTCTATTTTAAGAAATGATCACCAAATATGAGTTCATACAATAAGTACATTTTATATTATAAAGTTATGATATCATCAATCAAATCATTTGTATATTGGCATTGATAACATATATTTCTAGATTATTCACACTTCTACACCAGTCTAACACATTGGTAAACATAAGGTTCAGAATTGCATACTAACTAATATGATTATATATAATGTTCTTGATCCCATTATTGTTCTCTATGTTCTCCAATCGGTGCTACAATTTTTGTAGAGTGCCTACTATCCTACAACTAATGTATGAGTCATCCTTACTTGTTATACATGAACATTAAGAAACAAGATGTACTAGATTTTAGTCCTCTAATATATCCATGTGATTAGGTTTCATTACCATGAACATTGTGATTATTATTAGCATTTGTCATTACTAGTTGTTTATCTAAATCAAAATATAGGAGGAGAGCACTAACTTACAGTTTGGCTTTTCATTGTTGATCATCAATGAATCAGTTGTTGCTTGCTCAACATAGGTGATGGATAACCCCAACATCAGCCTCTAGCAAGTCTTTGGATGACATGGTAACAGAACCAATGTAGGACACCATGGATCATGTTGGGTAATAGTATCAGGAGTAGTAGAGGCAAGGTGAACTCCAACAAGTGATGATGAACTTCACTGGTAGGGTAACAACATGGATTTATGCTTTAGTCAGTCTTGATGAAGATGAATCCAGTGTTTATAGGGTCAAAAAGGCAGTAGACGATGTTGATGTATGACCCAATCAATTTGCAGATGACAAGGTCTTATGGTTAAGAGTCAGAGACGAATGGTAGTAGAGCAAAGATGTTGCAGGTCTGATGCACTACATAATGGTCATTTTCACATGCTATTTATCATTGACTTTTGTGCACTTATTATTCATTTTCATATTAATTTGTGCATTATTCACTATCATTAGATTGTGATACTTATTGGATCAAATAAATGTAATTTTAATGTTCCCAAATGAATCACTATATTTTAAGAGCTTATGTTCAGTTTTGTGTATTTCAAGTGAATCTACACAAATCTACACAGCTCGGTACTACCGACTTCACTGTCGATGGTACCGAAACTTTATTAGAAAGGAACAGAAGGAAATTGAGAAATCTCAGTAGTGTCGACATCACAACTCAGTAGTATTGGCAGAGGCACAGACAGCCACAGTCATTGAGGTGGGCGGTAGTAGCGATATCCTTATCGATAGTACTGACATGGCGGAATCAAACAGATTCCAAATCAGATCTAATCTGATGGGTGGAAATTAATTTTGCCCTAAGTCACTTATATGACTTAGGGGAGTTCCATAAAACCTAATGATCATGTTCTAAATCTGTTGGATGGTAGAAGAGAGCAAGGAGAGGAGAAAGTGGAGAAGATAAACATGTTTGGGACAATCCAGGCACTTCCAGTGGATGGATTTGTCACCAGAAGGTAGCAAATTGACATGTATGCTAGAAGGAATTGTTTGGACCATTTATTATAAGGGTTATTTAGTTTATGTGATATTCTCCATGTTTTTCTTTCTCTCTCCTATGTTTTTTATAATGAAAATCATGTAGGGCTAAACCCCTTATTCCTTAGGCCCTGGGAGCAGCCTGGTGATGCATTGTATTTGACTCTTATGCACCAATATATCAATTTCTCTCAATTTTTGAACTTATTTCTATGTGATTGTTATGAACTACACATTATTGATCACCATGGGTAGTTAATTAGACCTTTAATTACTTTGAAAAATGAAGTTTATGGTTGGAAAGTCATAAGAAATACATGTTTTAGATATCCCTTTGAGAAAGGTGGCTTACAAATATGAAGAGACTACCTAGACCTATCGATAAAGCACCTAACTAATAACACAATCGATATGAGAGTGGGATTGGTATCAGCTTAGGTAGTGAATTATGCTGTGATAATGGGTAATTCTTGCTACATGCTCTTAGTTTAGGGTTAGGAGAGATAATTATTATTATTATAATTGTTAATTGCAATGTTAACTGAGGTGAAACCGTAATCCTAAGGAATTCTATCAAATTTTGATTAACCACCAGTAGTTTTAGATTTACTTTCTGCATTTTTATTTAATTAAACAATCCAATCAAAGTTTTTTTGGTCTAGCCGATTGTATGGCGGTTAGTAGTAGTTTCTTAATTTAACGTTTCCCCATGTTTGATATTTGGGCCTCATTGACCTTTATTACTATGATAGCGTACACTTGCATTTAAGGGTGTATAGAAAATACCAATCCAGTTTTTGGTGCTATTGCTGGGGAGATAGTAAATCCAACACTATGAGTGTTGTGATCGGCAACTCTAGGCCACACCTTTTTAATTTTTATTTTTTTCTTTTCATTCCTTTTAAGTTGAATTATAAATATCGTTTTCTTCAATTATTAGTACCCATTCTCACATTGTCTTTAACAATTTTAGGTACTAGTATATGGTAAAGATAGAGCCAATGACTATGGAGAGTCATCTACATCAAGCTCTAGTCACAAAGAGTTTCTATGCAATGGGATCGAACATGGTGCCTCGACAGGAGGATTGGTTCAGACTCCACCATCGACCACTCCACCACCTCCACCACCACAAGTAGAAGTACCAGAAGTAGATGCAATGGGGGATACATAAGAAGAACAGACTATGTGGGAGAAGATCAAGGTGTCATCCTCAACAGCTTATGTAACATACTGAAATCCAGGGTCTTTCCTGCAATTTACCCAATTTTGATCTTTTCTTTGCATTCTAGTCCATTTGGACCTTTTTCATAAATTTCACCATCTTTTTAATCCTTTTTGGCCTCCATGTGCAATTTGAGCTTTATGGATGGTGAAATCAATAATTACCCTCATTTATAATAATGAAGGGGTGTTTGCACAAATAACCCACTTAATGTGATAATTGAGGACTAATTATGTAAATTTCCCATTAATGGGAAATAATTAGTGGATAATTTTAATTTAGTGTTAATGAGTTTTTTGGATAAGAAATTAATACTAAAGTGTAATGTAGGTCATTAATAAGTATATCAACCTCTTTACTTTCTCTCTCCTAAAATATAAAAATAACACGTGAAAAGAGGATATAAAAGTGAGATATTTCTCTTAAAGTTAATATGTAATTAATATCTCAAATCTCACTCAAGGATTTCAATTAAAAAGATGTTCATATCATTTCACCTCTTTTAAATACATTAACATATGTTTTAATGGAAAATATAAATTAAGGGCCTTATTGGATATAAATATGAAATCTAATTATAGGGCACCATTCTAAATGCTAATTAGAACCTATGGTCCAAATTTGGTGCCTTTTGGACATCCTTTGACCATTCAATTTATCATTTGAAGATCTAAAATTTCACTTGTCGTGTTAATAATTATGCTTATATGCCTTTTCCGTTTAACCCTCCTGCAACGCCCGATGCCCGTGGGACTTCTCCCTCACGACGCCTACGGTCGTGGTAATGGCTGGCGTTTCACGGCATCTCCTCTTCCTCTCCTCTTCCACCGATCCTCTTCCCTTCACCCCTCCACTTCATCTTCTCCTCTTCTGTTCTGCTTTCCCTCTTCTCTCCATAAACTCCTAGCGGCCTCCCACCTATCCAGACCTACAGAAACAACGAAGAGCTTGCAACCTGCCGCCATCGCCGACCCGATGCCCCCAAACCTTGACGGACTCCTCCTTCTCAGTGTCGCCGCGATTTATCGACCTGCAACTACAGGTCACCGCCCCTGACGGACCCAACGATCTCGATCTCCTCTCCTTCTCCGATCTGAGCCGCTGTCAGATCTGCCGCTGCTTCCCATCTGATCTGACCTGCAACAAGGTCCTACAAAGGTGGTCACCTCCACCACCAGTGACCCGTCATTGCCATCCTGTCATCTGCAAGCACACCCGTCACCACTCCTCGGTCTCCCGCCAGCCTAGCCCTCGCTTCCTCCTCCGTCTTGATACCAAGCGGCGGTCTGCAACTCAGACCTGGGCGCCCTTGCCCCGACCCCAAGCAGCCTGCAGCCACCTCGGTGCCTCACCAGCAAATAGACAGATGATGGCTACATCGGTGGTTGACTCTTTCAAGATCTCCGACACCATCAACCTGGTGCATGGTCGCGACGGCCATCTACAATGATGCCACAACCTGCGACACCTTGCCACGAGCACCACCACCGCCACCCCTGCAACCACGACGACCTCCTCTTCAGCTTGACTCCCCACCGCAATAGACATCATTAGATATCACGTAGACTGATGTCAGCAGACCTACAACCCATCGTGCCCTCATCGCCTCCACCTGCCTACAACACCAGGTCGTAGATGTGCCCCTCCTCCTCCTTCCTTTCGTATGAGAGTCGAACTGAAACCAGCGCCGCCCAGACCTTCTACTATCCTCACCATAGTCTGCAGATCTGACTCCTCTACCCTGTGCCGGCGTTTAGTGCCTCTGCGGTTGGTAGTTCCATCTTTTGCTTTGAATTGGACCAGTCACCGTCTCGCCATTCGTCTTCAGTCTCCTGATCGGGACAAGGGTCATAGTTGGGAACGGGATCCCCACCTGCGTAATGACACCGCTAAACATGGACTCATACCTAGTATGAGTCTGACCCTCTGGGGATACTCCAGCAGTGGGTGCAAGTAGAGACAGATTTACAGTCGTGCCTCCCATTGTGACCATCATGGTAAGTTATCCTCATATGATACTGATTTGAAGGATTGAGATATTATCAAATACATGGTAAATTACTTGGCCGACTACCCCAATTTTATTATATTAATGTACTAGCATCAGTAAGAAAAATTGTATGGAATACGAGAAAGGCTAATGGTATCACGTTACTTACTAATATAATGTTGAGATATGAGACTTAATCTTATCAATAACTTTGAAGTAGCCAATATGATGTATATGGTTTTATCTACTCTAGTTACTTAAACAATTATTCATCTAGAATCCAGTAATTTAATTGTTATAATAATGAGAGGCCTAACAATGTTTTGCTTGTGTTTATTAAATCACAAATTAGACATTACTCAATCTTCTAAGAATATGACACTTGGTGATGATAATAAATAATACCACAATAGATTAACCAAATACTAATGTATTTTATCATATGGATATGGGGATGAGATCAACTCAATATCTAGACACTAGTAGATGATTATATATATAGTTTTAACTATTTTAAAACAACACCTAATGTTTCTAAGTGTGACCTAGAATTAAATAATAGGAAAACATTATTTATAGTAATACCAGTGTGGAGTATGAGGCAATATACATACTTGTTTACCCATATATACAATAAGAGATGTTTATGTTTTCATACATGCTCGTAAGCAAGACTAAAATCATAGATTCTTGGAATAAGAGCAATTCAATAAAGATAACTAAAATCGAGGGATCTAGATTAATGCTAATATGTATATGTAATACATATTTAGACTTATGTGGCTAAATATATATGTTAGAGCTAAATCGGATACCTAAGGGAAGCATGTTAAACACAATTAAGACTAAAATCCCTAATACGCCTTTAGCCAACTAGAATCGGAATAAAATGCACTATGAAAATGGATAACATGAATGTATCCACTTGTTCACTTGATTTTATCTAATGTATATAATGTGTTCCTAGGGTGAGTGCTCAACTTTGGAGACCAAGTATAACAATTGAACAAGACATTAATCATGAAGATCAGGTATGTGATCCCTATGTATGTGAATCCTATTATTTATCAGTGAATGATCTGTGTGGAATGTATAATGTGCAAATCACACCTATCCTTATGTTGGGCTTCTATCCATCCCTACCTTCATTATGTGCTAGCCTTGTTATCCTTCTACAAGACTTTATTTGGCTCTTTACTTATTTAATGCTTCTTTTGCCTATGTGGCTCATTTAATTGTAACTCTTGAATCTTGCTATGGCCAATGTTTGGCTCATCCATTTATTGAGATTATTTATTTGGGTTTTATTCCCATTTTGCAATGTTGCAATGTTGTTATTTCTCTATACTGCCAAGTGACTATCAAGCATGATGTATTTTAGGCCAAATGACAATGTAGTGTACATGAGTACAAACCACCCATAGGGCACTGAGGTTTTAGTCCTCTTGTCGGGCACTGGGGTTTTAGTCCCCCTGCCATTTTATATTAGGCACTGGGGTTTTAGTCCCCTGCCACTTTTTTTAGGCACTGGGGTTTTAGTGCCCCTGCCACTGGTGAGGTCTGGTAGGTGCCTCACCCTACATTGAGATGATTTTGCGTCTTAATATATTCATGCTATGTGATTATTATTGTGGTGATTGTTTATGGCAGTTTTCTCTCTCTTATTCTTATACTTGCCTCATTTCTTTTGAAATCTCTTATTGTAGAGAATCTTTTATATTGCAATCCTTTAGATTATTTAATTGTCCTATTTCTCTTGAATAACACATACTTTTAACTTTCTCTTGCTGGATGACCCCAACCATCCAGTCTAGGATCAGAGTGCGCATGGAAGCTTGGTGAACCTAAGGTTAAGGATAGGACAAGAAGAAAAGGAACTTATAGCTTGCATGATCATAGTTGCTTTTATATATTAAGTTGTTTTGTTTGGAGACAATATTGGCTTAGTCTAAGTGTTCCTCTACCTAGATCCTATGTTTTGTATAAAGTTGTACTTCCTTTATGGAAATTTTTGTAATGTACTCTTTATACATTTTGAATATAGTCAAGTTTTATTTCTTCCGCTGCCACCCAATTGGTGTTTTTGTTTATCATGTTTAATAGTAGAGACATGGTCTTTACAGCTTAGCTTGGCCAATCAAGTAACAAGCAATAAATGTGGGCAGCTATAAGATAGATCATGGGCTGGTGTCATTAGTCAAGCAACAGGCCTTCTAATGCCATAGTATTGAAGATCCAATGACACACATCAGTAATTTTATTTAAATTTGTGACATGGTGAAAATAGATAGAGTGTCGGCGACTGCAATCTACTTAAAGCTATTTACGTCGTCACTGGCATATAGTGTGAAGTCTTGATTCCTTAACCTCAAGCCTGAGTCAATAGAAACCTGGAACCAAATGATTGACTCTTTCATGATCATTATTTCCCTCCATAGAAGACAAACGAGTTGACCAAAAAGATAATCAACTTCAAGCAACAAGCAGAGGATTCATATTTTGAAGCTTAGGAGAGGTTCCAAATTATATTGAGGAAGGTCCCTCATCATGGGATTGATCTCTATGGGTAGGAGAAGGTTTTCTATTATGGGCTACATTAGGGGGAAAGGACCACTTTGGATAGTGAGGGTGGGGCTTCTTCCTCAACAATGAGCCATCTAAGTGTCATGAAATTTTGAAGAACATGGATGAGAACCAGTCATGGAGAGAAGAAAGATAATGCCCAACAACTATTAAAAGTGTTGGGGAATCTAAAGTCATCACAACATTTAATGAAAAGTTTGACTTGATTGCCATGAAATTGTGTCAGAATGATATAAGCTCTTCTAGAGGAGAAGAGTAAGAGTGTAGGTTTTTGCATCAGTAGTATCAGTAGGATAGGAGCCCCAGTAAGATAGATAAAATTGAAATCATGCTAGGCAAGTTGGTCAGTCAAAATGAGGCGATTATTGTCCAGACACAGAGGAAATTGTAGAATCAAGGCGCACAAATCCATAGTATTGAATATCAAACCTCTTAGCTAGCAGTAGAGGTGGCCTCCTTAAAGAAGCCTATTTAGTAGGATCTCCTAGTAATTTAGAGATAGTGCATCAACATCATCAAGTAAAAAGTTTTTCTATTGTAGAGGAGTTGGATCATCATACTGAGGAGTCACCCAATCAACACACTTTAGAGTCAGATTGGGTGTATTTTCATAAGGTTCCATTCCCCAATAACCTCTATGGAAGACTAAGAGGATGCAACACACCAGGCAAGGAACTGTAAGGTTCCATCATTGATGCATTTGCGTCTCTAGTTCCAAAAAAGGTGCCTATGCAACATGAATATGTGAAGGTTCTGCTCCGTAGTGGAACAGTCACAGTCAATAAAGAGGTGAACACAATGTAGAAGAAGCAATCACAAGCCATTCCATCCACAAGAAACATGCAAAATTATATCCTAAAAGGTGGTGGTGAAACAATCTTAGGGGAGGTGACATCTAATGCGCCTTGCATTCCACCGTACAAGCGTGTAGAGAAGTTGTATGTTCCATTTTCAGATAGTCTAAAGCCGAAAAAGGTGTAAGGGTGGTTTAAGAAATTTCTTAACATCTTTAGAAAGATCCACATCAACATTCCTTTAGTGGAGGCTATAGAACACATTCCAATATATGGAATATTTTGTAAGGATATCATCAACAAGAAGAGACGAATAAAAGATACAAATTTTTTGTAGGTTTATGAAGTGATGAGTGAAATGATCAAGAGAAAATTTATGACTAAGAGGAAAGATCCAGGATGTTTCTACATCCCATGTTTTATAGGCAACCAACATGTCCTAAAAGCACAATGTGGTTCTGGAGTAAGCATAAATCTCATGCCTCTTACTACTTTCCTCAAGTTGGGATTGAAGGAACCAACAAAGACATCCATGACAATCGAGTTGGTAGATGGATCAATAATGAGGCCATACAGGATATGCGAGGATGTTCTAGTCAAAATTGACAAATTCATATTTCTTATTGATTTTATGGTCATGGACATGTGCAAGATAAGAGGATCTGAGATGTTGTTAGGAAGGTCGTTCCAAGCTACAACTGACGTGATCACTGCCATTGGTAGAGGCTACCTGACACTCAGGATAGACAATGATAGAGTGGAGTTCATACTTCCATATGAATCCTGACAACCATCTCGTGACAACCCCAGCTGAACAAAAACTAGTGTGTCGAGCCTATGATATAAAAAAGGGGAGGTAACCCAACTATTTTTTTATTGTAATAGGACTTTATTCTTTACATTCATGTTCCTTACATTTTAGTTGCATTGTTTTATTTTCATGTAAAAAAGGTGCCTAAATCATTTTCGTTTTTTGTGTAGGTTGAGAAAAAGTTGGCAGTACTGATAGCCATGTCGGTAGTACCGACTGCATCACATGGTTGGCAGAAAAATTGAATTTCACATAATTTCGGTGGTACCGACTACAAAGTTGGTAGCACTGACTTTTTAAAGAGGAGGGGTTGAGTTAACTAATAAAAACTCAGTACTACTAACACCAAGTCAATAGTATTGACGGATCATGATGCCCCAGGTTGGAAATACTAAGAAAAAGCTCAAAAGTATCGAGAAGTTCAAAGACTCAGTATGACTAACACGAAGTTGGTAGTACCGACATCATAACACAAAGAATTTGTAGGTGCACCAATCATTCTACCATGCCACAACCCCACCACCACCCTTTTGATCTGGTACCTTTGTTCCATCTCTTAAGTTATAATTTTGACTTTGTGGAAATAGTCAAGTTCAAGCTATGGGGGCAGTCGAAACATCCTCTATTCTTAGTTTTTATTTTTCTTTAGTCTTTATTTGCTTTATTTGTCTTTTATTTTTTATTTTTTCAAGATGTATGATCCACGATATATCTAGTGTAAAAGTGGAGCTTAATTCATGGTTCGTATCAATGTCATGTTCTCTCAGTTGTGTGCAATGGAAAATTAAAAATTAAAAAGTTGGCTTAGTTGCAAATTTTTTGAGTTGCACCACTTAGAGGAAGTGTATGGGCTAGTCATCTTAAGGATGTTTGATATGAATGGGCATGTTAATTATTCATGAAATGTGGATGAAGATGGGGTTTGAGATCAAATTCATCAAATGCTTAACCAGATCTTAAATTGAAATTTAAGAAAGAAACCCTAAGGTTACCCCGTTCACAGGTCATTAGAGAGGGGCATATCATAATTCATGAAAGCAATTGTCTCTTAGTTATGTGATTCCATCCATTTTACCATTCATTTTGACTCGCCACCTTAAGATGATCAAGTAAAGTTTGAATTATTTCCTCTTGTTTACATTGCATGACATGATAGGTTACATTACAATTAGTTTCTCTTTGATTACATTAGTTATAAAATGAAAAAAAATGTATTATTATGCATAAATAATTTTGTGCATATCATTATAGTTACATAACAATTCCATGTAGATTACATGCATTTCTTATCGTTCATTCCTATATCATGTGATATAATTTTCCTTCAAATTTTGAGTGCAGGGATACACATACATACCCTCAAAACAAAGAGAAAACAAAAAATGAATGATATGTTAGTAAAGCCCAAGCATAACGTTCCATAATGCTAAAATAATGGGCCAATGAAAGATAAAAAAATAGTATGTTAATGTTTTAAAGTAAGAGGGAGAAAGGATGCCATAAACTCTTTACAAAAAAGATGGAAACATTCACTTGATGCATTCTTTTCTTTACTCTGTTCTCATTCATTTGACGAGAATGTTGATACAAGCATCATTCCACCCAATAATATTAGGCATTAAGATTCATGCATTTTTCATCATATTTATTGTTGGCTAAATTGGACATTAGCATATCCTTTGTTTTGATGATGACAAGCATTTCATTCTTGTGGATCTAACATGCTACTTGACTATTTCAGGGTTCAAGGAAATAAGGAGATCATACTGGGTGGATAATTGAATATCAATACAAATTGAAGATCAATGCACTTAAATGTTTATATTTTCATGATTGTACTCAAATGTAAATATGTGTACAAAGATATAATGTACAAGTACTTAGATATCATGTTAATCGAGTGGTATATCTTCTCTATCCACTTATAACCCTTACTCAGGATCCCCATAGAGATTAGAATCATTATCATCCATTAGAACGTACACTTGATAGGTGGTTTAAAAACCTAAAACAGTTGCCATCCCAATAGAGAAACTAGTTGAATGAGATATTGAGATACCCTCGGTCGAAGGTATCATCTACTGAGAACCATCTCGGTCAATCACTTAGAGCATTGGTTGAAAGCTTTTATATTTGTGCTCTAAAATATGTTTTGGTCGATTATATGGTCGACCGACCCAACCTCGGTCCAAAGCATATTCCTGTTAGACAAAGTAGTTGGGAGTTGGGAGTTGTAAATAGGCATTGATACACATTTGCATTCAACCTTGGCTCAGTCAAAGAAAAGCTCGACCAAAACATGGTCGGTCGACAAACTTGTCGACTGGATAGGGTTCTGGATTGTTCTTCCAAGCTCAAACAATTGAGCCATTTCTAGCCAACTACATTCTACCTAACGGCTAGTTAAGCACTAAAAACACTCTAGAGACTCCCTAAAATGTCCTTAAACACTTGGAAACCATTCCTATAAATAGGAGAGGTCTTAGGACACTTAAAACACACAAGATACACTTGAGCATCTATTCTAGTGAACCACAAAGTTGAGCAACACTTGCCATCTTGTTCTTTAAGCTCTAAGTTCGTGTGCTATAGCCATAGCCTCATATACACCATCCAAGAAACGTCCATACTAAGTGGTTTAAGAGGTCTAAAGCTTGATATAGGATCAAAACGCAATACTTCATTGGTGTACTTCCTTTCTTTAAATCTTCATTCACAAGTTATGCTACTTGTGCTCCTTGGATACTCCAAGTTGTGGAGGCTGCTTGAGGGAGCTTGATTGGAGCTATTTATTGGTGGAGAAGCCTGCTCCAAGATTGTTTGAGGTTACTTCAAAGGAGGTTGGAGCTACTTCTAGGAGAAGGCTATCTCAAGGTGGTGGAGATACTTCAAGGAGGAGAAGGCTGCTCTAAGGGCTTGAGGTTACTTCAAGGAGGCTGCTTCAAGGAGGTTGAAGCTACTTCTAGGTGAAGGCTAATTCAAGGAAGGTGATTGTATTTTTTTGTAACATCCTTGTGAGGTACATAAAATAAATCACTTTCAAAGTCCCAATTGTAGACAATTGGGTAGTGGACTGACAGCCTTTGATTCAAAGATTGGAACCACTCTACATCAAAGTGTCTTCCTTGTTTCCTCCTCCTTCTTTGGTTTGAGTTTTTAATTAAATTTGAAAAGTACCAATGGCTCTATTCACCCCCCTCTAGATCTTTCAATTGGCATCAGAGAAGGTCTTCAAGGATCCCTAACAGGTCTTGAAGAATGGGGGGACAACGTGCTTAGCAACCTCAACCTTGAGAGAACTCATGTGACTCGACCACCACCCTTTGATGGAAGCAACTACACTTATTGGAAAAGAAGAATGCAATTTTACTTCTAAGGGATTATTCTGGATCTTTGGATAATGGTATCTTTACCTTATGCACTTCCTACTACTAAATATGTGACATGGAATCTCGATACGCTAAAGCAAGTTCAATTGAATGCAAAAGTGGTAAGCATATTATATTGTTCCTTATATGCTGGTGAGTTTAATAGGATATTTTCATGTGAAATAGCTTATGAAATATGGCATAAACTTTCAATTACACATGAAGGTACCACTCAAGTTAAAAATACCAAAATTAACATGCTTAAATAAAAGTTTGAACAATTCCATATGCAACGTAATGAGTCTATTAGTGAAATGTATGTAAGGTTTTCTCCTATTGTTAATAACTTGAGAGCATTAGGTAAGTATATAAGTGAGGAAGACCATATTTCCAAGATCCTTAGATCCATTCTTCCAAAATACAAGCCAAAGGTGACGGCCATTAAAGAAGCCAATGGTGTTACCACAATGAGGATGGAACAACTCATTGGCAATCTAGAGACACATGAAGTCACCCTTGAAGAATAAGAAAGACTAGAGGCCAAACTTCAAAAAGGAAAAAGGAAGGACATTGCATTAACAGCTAAAACCAAGGCTCAATCAAAAATCATTACTCAATAAAGTGATGAAACAAGTGAAGGAGATGATGATGAAGATGCACTCATTGTAAATGGTAAGAAATATAGAAGGTATAAATGTAAAAATAATTCTAGTGTGTCTTCCTCTTATTCCCTTAGGTTCTTTGAATGCGGAAATATACGACATGTAAAGAATGAATTTCCTAAGACCAAGAAAGGAAAGAAATCTTCTTTCAAAAAGAAAGATAAGGGAGATAAAGCTTACAAAGAAGCTTGGAATGAATCAAGCGATGATAGCAGAAGTGGAGAAGAAGAAGTGGAGTGTCTCATGGATGATGTTACAACCCCGATTTTTGGGTTCATTTGGTGAGAAATGTAATTTCTCCCATTAAAGATAAATGAACAAATAATGATTGAATGCTTGCATTTCGTTTAAAATAGCCTTGTTGATTTATTTGTGGGCTTTATTGGCTATTGGGCCCAATAACAAGGAAAAGACAAAAGAAACTCCATTATTAATAAGAAATGGAGAAAAGAAAAATGTAGAAACATATAGAAGGAAATAGAGTACAATCCAAAGGTGTATTTCATGCCTCTTGGGTTCCTTGGGTCCCAAGGAGTCCAAAATTGCAAAGATAAAGCAATAAGAAAAGAAAAGATCAATTAGATGTTTCTTTATTAAGAAAGAAATTGAAAATAATGATAAAATGTGGAAAATAAGTGAAAAGAGGTACAATTGAGTTATCCTTGGTGGATTTTCGTATCCAAAGGATTCCTAAGGATAAAAGGAATGCCAATAAGGAAAATAAAAAGAAAGATAAAGGGAAATCCTTGAAAAGATATATTTTACTAAAGAAATGAATAAGAAGTGAAATAGAAATATATAAGAGAATAAAGGCAAGTAAATGTTCTCCAATTTGGGAGTTCATAACCTTAGGTTGTCTTGAGGTCCAAGGGACCCAAAATAACAAAACAATAGCAAAGGGAAAATTAATATCGATTAATTCTGGATTAATTAAGAGAACTTTGGAGAGAAGGAAGCTTACTCATCCCTTGGAATTTGTTTCCCAAATTTTGTACAAAGCTAGAGATTGAAAAGACAAACGTTCCCTTGAAATTTGAGTTAAATAGGAGTTATGGTTTGGTAGATATCAATTTTCCAAGTTATCTCCAATTTGGGAATTATTCTAAATTAAAAGAAATATATCTTTCCTTTGGATGATCGCGGGTGATAAGATCTGTTGGATCAAAATCCCACACTAGACGCTCATCGTCCAGTCCCACGCGGACTTGGACTCTGCTAAGTTGCAGAGGGATTTTTCCTCTCTGATTTCCTCGTGATCCAGGGTAGTTCCAAGCCAGCTCTTGTTTCCATTAAGTTCGGGAGAGTGAAACGAAGAGAATCATCCCGATTTTGTTTAGGTAGGGTCACCATTTTGGGAAGTACCCAATTCTTGCAAGCCTATCTCGACCCTATATATAGGGGAGGGTGAAGGAGGGAACTGGCACATCTTTCTACTACCATGAGCACTACGGCAGAGTGAGGGGAGTTTTCCTGTGCGCTCAATTCCAAGATCGAGCCCGATCTTTCCTCTCTACAACAGATCGACCTCGCTGGAGAAGCGGCGGCTAGTTGGCGGTGAAGGAGCAGAGCCCCGCGTCAATTGAAGGCCCGATCAGATTTGAGAAGCTTGGACAGAGCTTGTGGACCAGTCATCTTGCTCACATATGCACAAACGGCCGGAGTCAACCCCTGGGTTGACTCGGCTAGGCTGCTCGTGAAGCTAGCCTGAGCTTGAAGATGATCCCGACAAGTTACTGAAACGCCCTTCTGCGTGTGTTGTTCGGGTAAGGGCATGACTGTCCTTCTGTTTGTTTTGATCGCAACAAGGGCGCGCATGATCCTGGCCGCTAGATCCTAAGTGGACCAGTGGACCACGGATCAAACGATTCGTTTTTTTCGCAAAATTAGCAAATAAATCAGAAAAGGGGTTTTTCTTGTTAAAATCATATCTTGAGCTAGAAAACTCATATGAGGGAAATCAATACATGAAAAATGATCAGAAAAATGTGAGGGATACATTAAAAATAGTTTGGGAACCTAAATCAATATATTTTTGCAAAAGTAACTAATGTGGGTAAAAAGGTATTAATTTGTGGGTGTTAACCCTAATTGATGATCGAAAATAGATTTAATCTTGCAAGTGTGTAAATTCGAGCATTATTAACTGGTTTAATGATTAAGATGGATTGTAACCTGTTTTGATGATGGAATTGCAAGGATTAGGGTTTTAAACCTAATATGTTGATTAAAACCCTTAGAAACCCTAAGTGAGGGAAAAAGGGAAGAAAGGATATAATAATCGGAAAATTAGGGTTTTTGTGATCCAAATATGATCTTAAGATCTTAATGGGAAACAAATTGAGATAATTAGGGTCTGAGGGATATTTTGATAAAAAATAAAGTAAAAGTGGTAAAAAGGAAGTGAAACCCTAATTATGGTCAAACCCCTAAAAGGGGGCTAGCAACCCTAGGATGATTAGGCCTATTAGATTTGTATACCATGATCCATGATAGAGAATATTGGATGAATATGTCAAGATTGAACTGTGTACTTGCTTGATTCTGGATTACTTGCTTGTTTGGACTATTCCTACATCTGAGTCTACCTGACAGGTATGTGGTTACGCTTATGAATATCCCGAATTAGTTTCTCGAGGATTTTCGAGGTTTTATGGATGACATGAGTTAAACTTCTTGTTGCATTTAATTATTGCAAATTATAATGTGGATATGACTATCACCTAAGATGTGTGCCTACTAACTCAGATCCTAGTCCCCTCTATAGCTTAATGGGTTGACCTAGTACATGGCTACCAATGGGGTAGGCCCATCATGTCATTGGATGACTTAGTATATGGCTACCAATGGGGTAGGTCCAGCAAGTCACTTTGAGTCAAAGATTGGACTACCTATGGGTAGTGCCATGCGACTCAACCCTAGATATTGATCTACCTATTAGGTAGGATCATGCGGGGTTTAATAAGGATCTACCTAGAGAGAGGTAGTATCTCAGTCCACTGCAGGGACGATACAGAGATAGGGGATAGGAAAGGATTGAGTAGTATGGTTTAAAATGTAATATTGGCTGTTAAATGATAATTGGCTGATTACATTGTTATTATAGTTGCATGATTATTGTTTCCCCCACATACCAGCTTCTTGATGACCGACATTTTGTTTGTCGGCGTTTTAGGTACAAATGAAAAGAACAAACAGTAAAGTGGCATATGTGGAATTAAATGAGGATTAACATGCACAGGAGGATTAGTTAGTTTAGTATCTTCATGGATAGAAGTTTAGAAATTCCAGTTTTTAAAAGGTATGCAAAGTTTTATTTTATACCAGTTTTCAGTTTAGTTGGTAAAATTTATTAATTGTTATTGATTATTTGTCGAACCTTTGATCCGAGTTATTGGGTAATGGCTCTGACCTTTTGGTCTCCCTTAATTGGGGGTTACCGGGAGGTGGGGTCGTTACAATTGGTATCAGAGCCTAGGTTCCTCATCTAATCATTAATAATTATTAAATTTTACAAATTCCATAGAACCGAAGGAGTTATTAGAGGATTGTCCGAAAGATTGAGGTGTCTAGAAAAGATCACGTCTAGGGGCTGGCAATATTTTCCTCTGCACCGCTAGTCGGAATACGAGGACTCCCAGATTGTGTGACTGCCTGGCCGATGTCTTAGGATATGAATCAAAATAAGATACCTTTAGGACTCTCTCATCTTGTTCATCCTTTCTCAACTCAAATTCTATTAAGGACCTTAAGGATTAGGGTTTTCTCTCTTCTCCTCACCCTCTTGAGGTATGGGTAAAGTTAATAAGGTCTAAGGAATCCTCCACCAAATTAATGAAAAGCATGTAAATAAGATGGCATGGACAAAAGCTTAATAGAGTAAGCGTAAACTAAAGAATAGATACATGCTTAGGTCGTATGACACGAGTTGTCATTGCCCTCAGGAGAGACCTGAGAATAGACCTCCTTGTCAGGAGGATGAGTAGAGAGAGTAGTCTTGGAGGTAGAGACCTCCATTAAAAGTAGAGACCTAGCACATCCTTTGAGGATGATGTTAACCCTAACCCTAAGTGAGGGTTAGAGAGAGAGATGACATGAAGAGTTAGATGTCATGGTATACCAGGTGTTTGGATAGACATGCCTTGGATTCCATATGGGCCATGAGAAGTTGATGACTGAGTACCTTTGGCAACCCAACCCTGGGAAGGATCGTGCATGTTTGAGCGAAGGATAGCTCCTTCATGGATGAGGTTAGAGAAGAACCTATAGAAACCTTATGGGATATTGCAAGTAGGATATAGCTTGCACCCAAAGTACATCAGTAGTATGAGAAGCAATTTAAAACTGAGACCAAAAGGACAGGATGGATGGCTTATGAGATAAGCATAAGGGGCTATGGATAATCATGAGCAAACATAAGTTTGAGCATAGGCTTCAACTGCGTAGAGGTATGCATGCGAGCTTGATCCTTCATGGAGGGATGACCTCTAGTAGTATGGCTGGATGTGGAGTTAGCATTAGAGAGAGAAAGAAGGAACCAAGCAAGAAGGTTGGAAACCTAAAACCCTGAGATGTGAGGAACATTGGGGAGTCGAGAATGATGTGACCTAAGTGGATGATAGTGGTTGCCTCATGTTTGATCCCTAGGGGCTGATGATATCTTGGTTTCCTTTAGAGGAACCAAACCTGTAATGCTCGAGCCCACTGCCCTAGGCCCTAGTAGAGTTTCAGGAATGACGACTGGCCCCACAGACCACCACTACCCTTAACTGCGCACTTTTTCCACACTGGCGCGCAAGCCATGATCAACTTCCCAACTGGTCACCCATCCTAGTACTACTCCAAGCTGAGCGCGCTTAACTATGGAGTTCTTTAGAGATGGACTCCCTAAAAAGGAGGTGTACCTTGGTGATATGGGTAGTCCAATCATTCCTTTTAAGATCATGTTATCTGAGGCCTCAAATCATGGGATGTTACAATCTCCCCCACTTAGACTCTTGACGTCCTCGTCAAGGCTCAACTATATGGCCTCATAATCTGACCCCATTTCAGTGCAGACCCACAATGGCCCATGGACACCCAGCTCCCGTCCACGGCTACCAGTGCAAGGGTGGCTCCATCTCGTCTCTACGGATAGCCCTTTCCAACTTGCTTGGACCGCACGACTCAAGACTGGCAAGCCACATGCCCATGTGGGCCCCACCTACTGGAGGGGTTATGGCTCTGATACCATTTGTAACGCCCGAGCCCACTGCCCTAGGCCCTAGTAGAGTTTCAGGAATGACGACTGGTGTAACACCCCTGACCTGGGTTATGACCTAACCCTGGAAGTTTTGCCTAAATATGTAATTAATATATGTGTGAACACTCCCTGGCATGTAATTAAGTTCCTCAGGAACATTTACTTTCAATTTTGCTCCTTTTTGTATAAAGTTGTAGCATTGTGTTGTATGCAGGGACCTATGTGCAAATTACCCAGTTTAAGGGTTGAACTTGCAAAATTCACAAGATAAGATGTTCCTTTGATTTTGAAACATCATGAGAATGGTTATGGTAAAGTTTGAGGGATTTCCCAAGCTTGAGCACCAAGGTGCCGCTGTGGAAGCAATTCCCATGCTTAGAAACCCTAATTTGGGGTAAAGTGCAATTTACCCAAATTGAGGGGTCCAACTTGTAATTTTCACCATCTAGAACATCTTTTATGACTCTTGTCATCATTTAGAGTAAAAATGATGAAAGGGATACATCATTTAATAATCAGATGGGAAAAATGATCTTTGTGAAAGAAATCACCTAAAATGGGCCTAAAACCCTTTCATGAGTGTACCCTAGTTGAAGGTTGGATTCCTTTACCCTTAGATCTTGAGATTTCATGAGAATTGCATAAGGATAGGTAGGTTTGGTCGTGCCCTTGAGCAAGGAGGGACCTAGATGTGATTTCCAATCTTGAGAGGTCCTTAGGGTGTAAAAGAGGCTAAAGTATATAAGCCCTTTTTCCCTTGTAATTAAGTGAACGAATTTTCTTTCATTCACTTCTTTTCCTTTCTTTCTCAAACGACCAAGGACAGCTCTGGAGCTCAGGGGGGACGACCAACCTGTTCTAGGTAAGAGAACCCCACCTTCTAAGCTCGAATTCATGGAGGAATTCACTTTCTAAGGTTGGTTTTATGGTTAGCTTACTTAGTCTTCTTGTTCTAGCCGACCAAAGCAACGTTTCCTTGGAGAATTCACCTCTGACCAAGTTGTGGAAGCTCAAGGACGCCATTAAAGCTTGGAGCTTGAAGGCTTGGAGCTCTAAGATCAACCTTTAGGCGGGTTTTATAACTCTAAACTTCATGCTTGATTATACATCCTTTTCTATGCATATAGTTGCTAGTTCTTCTTCTTCCCTATCTTTCCTTGCATCCTTGCAAGCAAAATCGTGAATAACTGCTACTGTTCTCAAGGTAGAAGATAAGGGCGTTAATTTCTATGCTTATCCACGGTTTTTCACTTTATCAAACGACCTCCACCTATTGCTCAAAACGGTTTCAAACCGTTTGGTGGGCAAACGGTTTCAGGGTCGTTTGAGGGCAAACGGTCTTCAAGACCGTTTGGTCCCGTTGACCAAGCAAAGACCGTTTGGGAATCTTGTTCATAATTATGTAGGTTAATCACCCACAAAATTTTAGAGGTTAACTCCAAAAGAATCGTGAGTTATGAGCAAATCAATTAGCAAAACCAATTGAATTATGTGCTGATTTTCAACCTGATTAACTTGACCTGGTTGAGCAAACGGTTTCAAGACCGTTTGAGATGGTTGACCAAGCGTTGACCGTTTGGTATTCCTGTTCATAATTATGTTTATTAATAACCCTCCATATTTTAGGGATTAACTCCAAAGGAATCGTGAGTTGAAGCCTAATCAATTAGGGAAACCTAATTGGATTAAGTGCTGATTTTCAATCTAATTTAATTGAACTTTTTGGGCAAACGGTCTCAAGACCGTTTGAGTGCGTTGACCAAGCGTTGACCGTTTGGGATTACTGTTCCTAATGATGTGCTATAATTACTCACCGAATTTGAGGGATTAACTCCCAAGGAATCATGAGTTGAAGGCTATTCAATTAGGCAAACCCTAATTGAAAACAGTGCTGAAATTCCAATGAGTTAAGTTGAGATTTTGGGTTGATTAGCCCAAACGGTTTCAAGACCGTTTGGGAATCACCCAAACGGTCTCAAGACCGTTTGGGGGTCACCCCAAGACCGTTTGGAGGTCTGGGGTCAAGTATATTTGATCAATTGAAGGTCCAAAGGCACCAAACCATATTGCAATTAAGTATTGATGTGATGATCAACTCTATAGATCAAACCTTGATGAATTTTCACTAGAGTCCAAAGGATGGATGGGCAAACGGTCTCAAGACCGTTTGGAACTCATCCAAACGGTCTCAAGACTGTTTGGGCACAACCCAAGACCGTTTGGAGGTCTAGGGTTGAGATAATCTAATGGTTTGAAGGTCCAATCGCAATAAGTTGATGAATTGATACAAATACTGATTTTTGACCTAATTGGAGTTCAACCCTAGTCCAAACGACTTGGTTTTTGGTCAAACTTTGGGCAAACGGTCTCAAGACCGTTTGGAGGATATCCAAACGACCTCAAGACCGTTTGGTCCAAGTTTGAGCCCAATTGGAGGTCAATTGATAGGTTCAACCTTGAATTGATTCACATTGTTGAATATTGATGACCATCCGATTTGAAACCCTAATTGAGAAGGATTCAACCCTAATTGGCTTTCAATTGAGGGTCAACTTGGTGTCCAAGTGATTAAGGTTCATCCTAATTAACTCAATTTATAAGTGGTTATCATGGACTTGGTTAATTGAGGAGTTCAACATACATATCCATGACCAATTGTAACTTTTGAACCACTTTGGAGGTCCAAACGGTTTGAGCCCATTTGGACCAAACGGTCTCAAGACCGTTTGGATCCAAACGGTCTCAAGACCGTTTGAGGCCAAACGGTCTCAAGACCGTTTGGGCTCAAACGATCTCAGGGTCGTTTGGTCCAATCGATCTCAAGTTGATTTGATCAAACGGTTTCAAACCGATTGAGCTCCAAACAGTTTGGAAGGTCAACTCTTCCAAACGGTCAACACATCCAAACGGTCTCAAGACCGTTTGGAGCAAACGGTCTCAAGACCGTTTGAGACCAAATGGTTTCAAGACCGTTTGGTGGTTGAAACCGTTTGAAGGTTGAAACCGTTTGAAGGTGTACATGGTGGTTTGTACTTAATCAATTGATGGTGTAATTAGTTCAATGGTGATCTAATCTAAACCCTAATGGTAACCTAGGTCATTAAGGGACTAAGTGATTAGTGAGTTGACCCATGATGGTGATCATGAGGCAAATTACCAAAATACCCTCGAGGGGTCTAAAGAGGTAAAACCTTGTTCTAATCAAACCCTAATCACATGATGACGATGTTTTGGCTTATGTAAGTCAATGAGGACTTAACCCAACCTAATCTACAGTGGTGTCATCACCATCTACTAGTGAGAGGAGAGAGAAAGTATTCCAAGAGAGAGAAAGTATCCTAGAGAGAGAAAGTACCCTTTTTAAGGTGGAAACTCAAGTGAGATACTTCAAATACACATGAGTGTGCATGATTAGGGAATGACCCACCTATGTGAGGTCATGGAAACCCTAAATATGATATCTAATGGATCTTAATCTTAATTAAGAGTCTTAATGATGATGTTTCTCTTACATGATGATGTAATGAGTACCATTCACCATGGTGTGAATAGTAAACCCTAATTTTAGGGTGATGACTTGAAAGATGAATAGTAAACCTTAAATTGTTGAATTGTTTACTATTATCTGTTGAACTAACTATGCAGGTTATTATGAGATAATGGTCATACCCAGGTATGAAATACCATGTTATATTCATTGAAAGCATGTCTTAAGCTTTATGAATAGTGAATCATCTTGATGCACTTCTAAGTGACATCTTTTGTGATTTATGGGCTGTAAGAGCCATAAACACCATCAAGGTCATACTTGACAGATGACTTGTGATGAGATAATTGAGAACTGGTAATTGAAATGAGTTAGGCCTGCTACATTTTAGTATTCTCATATATAGCTGTGATGCTAATGTTTTTGTATGATGATATGAATACTGAATGTACCTAACTAATCAAGTGAAATGTAGAGCCCTGATCATAGATCCATCATTGTCAGAGTCTAAATGATGGTGAAACAGGTTTTCCTCAGGGAACTCCTGGATCACATACTTTTGAGTATGTGGGGTACATGGATGTGTAGAACCTTACATCCTAGTGTAGGTATTTGATGTAGATTCTTGTAGTCCGTCATACCTTCACTATAAAAGAAAAGGTGAGAGGATGATGTAGATTCTAGTAGTCCATCAGACCCCACCATAAAGTCCTAAAGGTGAGATGTATATCTACACTCCCTTAAAGACACAAATACCGTATCGGTGAAAGATAAACAAGAAATCTTCCGATAGTGAAGAGAGTACAGAATGCCACTGTAACTCTAAAAATAGCGAAGGACCAGAGTACCCTGGTGAGCTATTATAAAGACATCCCGCCAGATGTCAAACAATCAATCCTCTAACTGACTGAGGAAGATGAGGTCATAAGAATCCGGCTCTCTTAATGACCTATGTATGATACTGATGTGACTTCTTAGCGATCAGTTGGAGTATGAGTGGTATGCCTCATCTCCACAGGGCATAATAATGTTTGAAAAACATAAACAACAGCGTAGTATATCTGTTAGAGTTAATTACGAGTTATTTGATTGATGTTACCTTGAATAGCATAGATGTTCTCATATTTTAATATTGATTGAACTCTTGCTTATCATCAGAACTGCCAGTGAATATCTTGAAGGCTCTTATTGCTTTAGTTATTCCTTGCTTTGCTTATAAAGCCTAGTGGAGAGTTATAACTCTCGCTGGGGCAATTATGTATAATTGTCTCACCCCGTAGACTTCTACTTTTTAGGTGGTCGTCGAAGACGAAGGAACAAGAACTCAGGTGAACAATCCCAGCAACAGCAGCATCAGGAGCAGTAAATATCTCAGGTGGAGATCTAGCCTGCTTCATGGTGTAGTTAGAGTCAAGTCCTATGTGTCCTCTGTACTCTCAGGTCCTGGAGTGTTTTGGAGTATGAATTCTTGAGAGTTTTGGTATCATGTTGTATATAATTACTCAAGAAGTAATTGTCAGTGATGTAAACAGTTAAATCCTTTTTCTATGGAAAAGGTTTGTGGTTTCAGGCTCTTGTCTCGAAAAGTTTTAATTTCCCGTGATTTTTGTCTTCCGCTGTTTACCGATTGCTTCCGCACATGATTAAATCGGGATTAATTCGTGGTTTGGAGATCGGAGCCCACAACTGGCCCCACAGACCACCACTAGCCTTAACTGCGCACTTTTTCCACACTGGCGCACAAGCCAGGATCAACTTCCCGACTGGTCACCCATCCTAGTACTACTCCAAGCTGAGCGCGCTTAACTATGGAGTTCTTTAGAGATGGGATCCCTGAAAAGGATGTGCACCTTGGTGATATGGGTAGTCCAATCATTCCTTTTAAGATCATGTTATCTGAGGCCTCAAATCCTGGGATGTTACAAAACCCTAGAGAGAGGATGATGCTTCTGGTACCTCTGTACTTGTGGTATAGGTGTTTACTTTCTAAGATAGGAAGAAGAGTTCCTTAGACCTGGAGAGGTTTGGTAACAGGTTGTGAGGTCTTGTACCTTGTTGGTTGTCCTTGAGGAGGACTCGACCCTGATGTGTTGCTCGAGTAGAAGAATGATAGGGAATGCATTTCATGCCTTATACATGCTTGATTCTTGGTTAAGAGTTTGAACATGAAGTTGGACACCCAAAGGTGAGCCTAGGGTTCCTAGGCCTAAGAGGGGAAGCAGTGTACCCAATGCTCATGATGAGATTTGAGTCTCTATAGTTTCGAGCACGGTACTCCTCATGTGTAGAGGTAAAGGAAACCCCTTAAGTTAAGGGTATGTTTGATGAACCCCTCACAACTAAGTTGGTCTAATGTTGAGGATGAGAACAAGTGTGACCTAGCATGGTTTGGTAAGTGTCTTCTTGTGCCTTAGTAGCTTGCTAGGGATAAGCATGCTCAAGTGGATGCATACCCCAAACATAAGGACGTTTTTGACTGTTGTTATCAAGGTGTAGTTCCTCCCATCCTGGGAGAGGTACCCTTTGGCTGGGTGTTTACCTATTTTTTTGGTTTTGAGGTAACCTAAAGAGGTTTCAGAGGATCTTGTGAAGCTAAGTGAAGAGTACATGGTATGAGAATGAACCTGCAGACCCATAGATAACCATCTCTACATACATGTGGATGTGTTACCATGAAGGTAACTGGTATGGGGCTTGACCAAGGTAGGCAGGTTGCCATGATCCCTATGAAAGGATGAAAGTCATACATGAATGCAGAGAGAGAGATGATGAAGGCTTGGGTAAGGTTCTAAGTTGAGCATATACTATAAGAGAATCCTAAGTCTATCCTAGGGTCAGGTAGGGATAACACCGATGGAAGTAGGAGTTGCCTAATTCCCTAGTTGCACATGACCATAGGGTCAGGAGGTAACATCTATCATTGTCTGAGGGACATGGGTTAGGAGATTGACCACCTTCATGAACTCATGGGACCCAAAGGGCAGATGAGTAGGGCACTCTCTGGATGCATAAGGGAAGAGGGATGACCCCTAAAGTGTTGGCACCCTATAGACCTGGAGGAGATGACCAAGGAATGGGTGTGGAACCAAGTAGGTTCGAGACCAGTTTTCCATGGAAGCAACTTTGATATCAAGATGATGGTGATGTGGAGACATAAGTTGCACGTTTCAAATTAGATTCAAAGGTGTACTGGCAATGTGGGATGTACCATCTCTACTCTTGGAACAGGAAGAACTTTTTGTTTGTACTGCCGCCAAATGCTTATTTCCTCTTATTATGGGAGGGAGAGATGGGACAGTACGCATGCCATACGCCAAGGATAAAAGATGATGCGAGTTGGAACGTTGCTATGAGGTATGAGGACAGAGATGATAACATACCTTGGTGGAGTGAGTGATACATGGATGGTTTGCAAACAATAAAATGTATAAGGTAGTCATCCTATAAGGATGTTTTCTTTTTTAGCATGAGCTATGTGGAATTTGCAAGTGATGCAAGGTAGAGTTGATCACCCAGAAGATGAGCTCAAAGTGTTCTCAATGAAGATAGACTTAGAGTTCGAGTTTGAGATGATAAGTGAAATACATGGAAGTGTATGTCTTCAATGATGTGAAGTGGTAATGAATATTCTGGTTGAGATATATCTGACTAGTTTGGAAAGAGGCTAGAAGAGGTTGTTAGGTTAACCCTCAATTGGAAAAGAGATATGTTTGGGCTAACACTCAGATGTAACGAGACATGTTGAACAATTTAGTAGTTGTTTGGTTAGCCAGTCTAGTCCTTGATATAACGAATGGATGGTGATAGAACTTCAGATACACTTCTTTGGAAAGGAAGGTAATAAAACCCTGATGAGAGTGGTTTAGGGTTTTGGGGGAATCGATCTTGAGGAATCATGACATACAGGAAATCATGATTTTAAGATCACCATACACCATGGTACTACTGAGATAATGAGTGGTAGCAGTACTATGGATGATGGAGATGAGGCTGCATGTGGTATGTTGCATGCAAGCCAGGAGGTAAAAGACGAACACCAGTAACCCAGTGTATCGATATAGAGGATAAAAGAGTCCCTAAGAGGGAATGGGAGTTCATCACTACGGATGATGTGGAAAGTCTCCCCTTGACCAAGGAAAGTCATGATGCAATATGGGTTATGGTAGATCGCCTTACCTAGATGACATGAGAAAGAAAGAGTATTGTCAAGGGACAGATCGGGTTGAACTACACATGAGAGAGACGGTTCAACTACACCATGATACGAGTTCAAAAGTTCTTGAATATGACCTAAATGTTCACTTCCATAAGGTGGAAGTAGGAACATGAAGAACTCGGTGTCAGTACCGCCTATCACCCCTAACTAATGGTTAGTATGATCTAGACTGGAGGGTATGATGGGAGCAAGTGTGCTTGTTCAGGGTGATACAAAGAGATAGTTCTTAAGATGTGATGTTAACCACCATATCCTTTATCGGGATGCAAGAAGTTCTATAAGGAGGTTGTGTCGATCACAACTTCATTATGATGATGTTAGTGAAGGAGGCCTCGCAAAGGTCAGAAAAGAACCACAGTGTGTGAAGAAGAAGTTGCTTCATCATGCAATGGCTGAGAGAGAGCCCAAGGGTGACATTAGTCATGAGCTGATGCAAAGCATACTGACATGTAGTTCACTGTGGGAGAATATAATGTGAAAATCCGACCCCTCTGAGCTACAACTGAGAAAGGTGAGTCCTTGATATATGGGTCCATTTGAGATGGATTGGTGGAGAAGGTTGTGTTTAGCCTTACCCCTCAGGATAACATGAGGTATAATGTGTTCCATGAGTCCGATCTAGAGTACTATGTGAGGTCCCCAAGCCATGTGTTGAGCCCTGAACCTATTCAGCTTTTGAGAGGCTGAAATGTCCTGAGTCACCTATGAGGGTACGATATACCAAGGTAAGAGAGAACTCAGATGGAAGAATATGAGATGATGAAGGTTCATGGGAAGCACCATGGGAAGGGTGAAGCCACATGGGAGCCATGATGGACATATGAAAGGCTTATCCTGAATTGTTTGTTTGCTTGATGGAATTTTGAGGACAAAATTCTTATAGGAGGGGAAGGATGTTACAACCCCGATTTTTGGGTTCATTTGGTGAGAAATGTAATTTCTCCTATTAAAGATAAATGAACAAATAATGATTGAATGCATGAATTTTGTTTAAAATAGCCTTGTTGATTTATTTGTGGGCTTTATAGGCTATTGGGTCCAATAACAAGGAAAAGACAAAAGAAACTCCATTATTAATAAGAAATGGAGAAAAGAAAAATATAGAAACCTCTAGAAGGAAATAGAGTGTAATCCAAAGGTGTATTTCGTGCATCTTGGGTTCCTTGGGTCCCAAGGAGTCCAAAATTGCAAAGATAAAGCAATAAGAAAAGAAAAGATCAATTAGATATTTCTTTATTAAGAAAGAAATTGAAAATAATGATAAAATGTGGAAAATAAGTGAAAAGAGGTACAATTGAGTTATCCTTGGTGGATTTTCGTATCCAAAGGATTCCTAAGGATAAAAGGAATGCCAATAAGGAAAATAAAAAGAAAGATAAAGGGAAATTCTTAAAAAGAGATATTTTACTAAAGAAATGAATAACAAGTATAATAGAAATAGATAAGAGAATAAAGGCAAGTAAATGTTCTCCAATATGGGAGTTCATTCCCTTAGGTTGTCTTGAGGTCCAAGGGACCCAAAATAACATAATAATAGCAAAGGGAAAAGAAATACCGATTAATTTTGGATTAATTAAGAGATAACTTTGGAGAGAAGGAAGCTTACTCTTCCCTTGCAATTTGTTTCCCAAATTTTGTACAAAGCTAGATAATGAAAAGACAAATGTTCCCTTAAATTTTGAGTTAAATAGGAGTTATGGTTTGGGAGATATCAATTTTCCAAGTTATCTCTAATTTGGGAATTATTCTGAATTAAAAGAAATATATCTTTCCTTTGGATGATAGCGAGCGATAAGATCCGCTGGATCAAGATCCCACGCTAGACGCTCATCGTCCAGTCCCACGTGGACTTGGACTCTACCAAGTTGTAGAGGGATTTTTTCTCTCTAATTTCCTCATGATCCAGGGAAGTTTCAAGCCAGCTCTTGTTTCCATTATGTTCGGGAGAGTGAAACGAAGAGAATCATCCATATTTTGTTTAGGATTGGTCACCGTTTTGGGAAGTACCCAATTCTTGCAAGCCTACCTCGACCCTATATATAGGGGAAAGTGAAGGAGGGAACCGGCACATCTTTCTGCTACCCTGAGCGCTGCGGTAGAGTGAGGGGAGTTTTCCTGTGCACTCAATTCCAAGATCGACCCCGATCTTTCCTCTCTACAACAGGTCAACCTCGTCAGAGAAGCAATTCCTAGTTGGCGGTGAAGGAGCAGAGCCCCATGTCAATTGAAGGACCGGTCAGAGTCAAGAAGCTTGGACGGATTCAGCTTGGTCACAAATGCACAAACGGCCGGAGTCAACCCCTGGGTTGACTCGGCTAGGCTACTCGTGAAGCTAGCCTGAGCTTAAAGACGATCTCGACAAGTTACTGAAAAGCCCTTCCGCGTCTTCTGTTCGGGTAAGGGCATGACTATCATTTTGTTTGTTTTGATCGCAACAAGGGCACGCGTGATCCTGGCCGCTGGATCCTAAGTGGACCAGTGGACCACGGATCAAACGATCCATATTTTTTGCAAAATTAGCAAATAAATCAGAAAAGGGGTTTTTCTTGTTAAAATCATATCTTGAGCTAGAAAACTCAGATGAGGGAAATCAATACATGAAAAATGATCAAACAAATGCGAGGGTACATTAAAAATAGTTTGGAAACCTAAATTAGTATCTTTTTGCAAAAGTACCTAATGTGGGTAAAAAGGTATTAATTTGTGGGTGTTAACCCTAATTGATGATCGAAAATAGATTTAATCTTGCAAGTGTGTAAATTCAAGCATTATTAACTGGTTTAATGATTAAGATGGATTGTAACCTATTTTGATGATGGAATTGCAAGGATTAGGGTTTTAAACCTAATATGTTGATTAAAACCCTTAGAAACCCTAAGTGAGGGAAAAAGGGAAGAAAGGATATAATAATCCGAAAATTATGGTTTTTTTATCCAAATCTGATCTTAAGATCTTAATGGGAAACAAACTGAGATAATTAGGGTTTGAGGGATATTTTGATAAAAAATAAAGTAAAAGTGGTAAAAAGGAAGTGAAACCCTAATTATGGTCAAAACCCTAAAAAGGGGCTAGCAACCCTAGGACGATTAGGCCTATTAGATTTGTATACCATGATCCATGATAGAGAATATTGGATGAATATTTTAGGATTGAACTGCGTACTTGCTTGATTCTGGATTACTTGCTTGTTTGGCCTATTCCTGCATCTGAGTCTGCCTGACAGGTATGTGGTTACGCCTCTGAATATCTCGAATTAGTTTTCGAGGATTTTCGAGGTTTTATCGATGACATGAGTTAAACTGCTTGTTGCATTTAATTCTTGAAAATTATAATGTGGATATGACTATCACCTAAGATATGTGCCTACTAACTCAGATCCTAGTCCCCTCTGTAGCTTAATGGGTTGACCTAGTACATGGCTACCAATGGGGTAGGCCCATAAGGTCATTGGATGACTTAGTATATGTCTACCAATGGGGTAGGTCCAGTAAGTCACTTTGAGTCAAAGATTGGACTACCTATGGGTAGTGCCATGCGACTCAACCCTAGATATTGATCTACCTGTTAGGTAGGATCATGCGTGGTTTAATAAGGATCTACCTAGAGAGAGGTAGTATCTCAGTCCACTGCAGGGACAGCAAAGAGATAGGGGATAGGAAAGGATTGAGTAGTATGTTTTACAATGTAATCTTGGCTATTAAATGATAATTGGTTGATTACATTGTTATTATAGTTGCACGATTATTGTTTCCCCCACATACCAGCTTCTTGCTGACCGACGTTTTGTTTGTCGGCATTTTAGGTACAAATGAAAAGAACAAACAGTAAAGTGGCATATGTGGAATTAAATGAGGATTAACATGCACAGGAGGATTAGTTAGATTAGTATCTTCATGGATAGAAGTTTAGAAATTCCAGTTTTTAAAAGGTATGCAAAGTTTTATTTTATACCACTTTTCAGTTTAGTTGGTAAAATTTATTAATCGTTATTGATTATTTGTCGAACCTTTGATATGGGTTATTGGGTAACGGCTCTGACCTTTCGGTCTCCCTTAATTGGGGGTTACCGGGAGGTGGGGTCGTTACAGATAAGGAAGATGAAAATGAAGATTCATGTAAGGTAAGTATTCTTGATTTATCTAAAGATGAGTTAATTGCTAGTCTTGAAGAACTACATGATAAATATGTTAATTGTAAAGAGAAATCGAAGAAGCTTACAAAAAAATGATAATTTGCATGCTAAATTGTATGTGCTCTCTTATGAAAATGAAAGTCTTATATCTGGAAAAGATACCTTGAAATCGTCTATCAATGATCACAATATCAAGTTGCTTGCTCTAGAAACTAACTATAATCTTATCTCTCAAGAAAAGGTTGAATTGCTTGCTAAGATAAATAATCTTCAAACTAAACGTATTCCATGCACTCATTTAGATTATGATGTTATTATCAATGAAAGAGATAGCTTGTTATCTACCTTAAATCAAGCAAAGTTAAACATTAAAAGGAAAATGGATGAAATTGTTAAGTTACAAAAAGATATTAAAGCTTGAAAAATAATGATATTTTTGAAAAATCCTAGATAGTTATCATGGTCAAATTGGAAGGAGAGGCATAGGTTATGTACCCAAAGATAAATCCTATAAAAAGCCTAGAGCTAGAAAGATACAAGTACTTAAGACCAAGGTCATGTATGTACCTAAAAATAATCTAGCTCATGACCATAATGCTAAGAAGAGAAATGAAATTGATTTTAATTGTTGTGATTATTGTTTATGTCTTGGACATCATTCATTTTCGTGCAATTACAAGAAAAATAAGGACAAAGATTTGGTTTGGGTTCCAAAACCTCAAACTTAGAAATATTGGACATTAGTTGAGATTTGACCTAAACTTAATTTTATAATTCACAATGTCTTATCTCAATAAGCTTTACCTTGTATATTCTTGAAATGACTTGATTGCTAAATTATGTTATCCAAAAATAATAGCATGATTTGTCTACATCAAAAATACAAACTTACTGAAAATACATAGAACTCCATCTCAGTTGACAAAGAACTCGACCGAGACCTCTTTCAGTCAAAGAAATAATCAACCAAAGGTAGTTTTGTCAAAACTGTGCTCACTAGAAAATCTTTTCGGTCGACAAATAGTTCAATCGAGAACTCTTCTGATCAAAGAAAAGTTCAACAGAGGATAGTTATGTCAGAACTATTTATTGAAATAAAAATATGTGTTTACATTTAACTTTAGTGCTTTAAAATTGTAATGAGATCTTCATATTAAGTTGTTCTAAAACTTGAAATGTTAAAATAATTCTCCTAACCAAAAGGACCCGCACATGGGTACCAAAATCAACCTATTTTATAGGATTAGGTGGTTGAAAGTGGTTGTTCTGAACATATGACTAGAAATAAGGAGGCTTTCAATACACTTGAAGAAAAAATAGTGGAATATTCACATTTGGAGATAATGCTTAAGGTAAAATTATTTGGATAGGTAATGTTGGGACAGATCTTCAAATAAAAAATTTGCTACCTATAGATGAATTATAGCACAACTTAATTAGTGTTAGTCAATTGAGTGATAGTGGCTATGATGTTCTATTTAACAAATTTTGGAGCAAGTTACTCATAGAAAACACTAATGATGTTGTTTATGAAAGAAAAAGAATAGGAAATCTTTATATACTTAAACCTAACTGTATGCAAGTTGTTGTTGGAAAATGTCTTCTTGCAAATGATGAATCTTTACAATTATGGCATAGAAAGCTAGGTCATGCAAGCTCACATGTTATCAAAAAGTTGATTAAGTATGATTTTATTCGTGGTTTACCTAAAGTTTCTTTTGATAAACCTAAAAATTGTGAACCATGTACTCTAGGCAAGCAAATTAAAACTTCTTCCAAATATAAAGCCTTGCTTAGTACTACTAGATCATTAGAACATATTCACATGGATTCATTTGTTCCCATGAGAACTCAATCTATTGGTGGTAAAAGATATTGCTTTGTCATTGTTGATTATTATAGTAGATATACTTGGGTTCATTTAATCTGGATCTAGGGTTTGACCATGACTTGTTGATACACATCTTTGAGGTATGTTTCATTCTCTTATGAGTCATATTGGAGAATTGTATATTCTCTCTCTTGGACTTGATTGTG
Source organism: Alisma plantago-aquatica (assembly GCA_963693085.1). NCBI lineage: Eukaryota > Viridiplantae > Streptophyta > Magnoliopsida > Alismatales > Alismataceae > Alisma > Alisma plantago-aquatica. Next base: position 359,023,195 of record OY856415.1, on the reverse strand, counting down.
ATATATTATCTTAAATGTCACATATTTACATATAGTTGAACTGATTGGTTCTAAGTCTTGAAATTATTCATTTGGATTTTTATAATTGCAAATTGAACCCTATTCATGTATCTTAGTGTTGTTTCATTCAATTTTCAACTTGAAAATTTTATCAATTCATACTCAGTGGAAAATCTAATTGCTACACAATGTCCATGATTGTGTTATTGGTCATGTTTATACATCTTTATGATTTTTTTTATTTGGGCGCTATATTGTGATCTAACTAAATTGATGCTTGCCTCTTTATTTAAAATTCACGTTTTAATGAAATAACTTGTATAAGGTACACACTAGATGGACTGTTCCTATTGTGTGTAATACCAATAGAGGGTGCATATGGTGATTCCTACCCATGGATAACAATGTTGTGATGTCATTACTCCCCCAAGCATCATGGTGGTGATACCAAAATATGTTGTTATGGTGGTGATGCCATATACCTTGAATTCTTATTGTACTTGTAATTATCATAATAATCTGCATGCATAAGCTCTATTTGGGATTTAAACAAAATAATTGTTAATTTTAACTCTATTGTTTCTCCATATAATCTCTTTGTGTTACTATACGAATATGCCTTTGAATCGAATTGGATGATACTTTCTCACTTTTATTTGGGAAGCCCAATTATATTATTGGTTGTTCCCTTTTCCTAATATTGTCTAATCACTATTATATGCTCATACCGACGTTTATGCTGATAACATCCACTTTGTCTTATTTTTTGGGGTATGCTTCCAACTCCTAGGTGGAGAGCAAGGAGGTATGGACCACAGCTAACCAGGTCTTATTGAGTGTAGTTGATCTTTCTTAGGAGGAAGATTAAAGTAGTTGGCTTACCCTATGCTACTGAATTCCTATAGTTTTTTTATGTACACCTTACAAGGTCAAGAACAACGAAAGACATAAATAATTCTAATGGTTAGACTTTTATATTGCTCTTCTACATTTTGATGAATGAGGAAGTACATACTTGGATTTTAGTTTATCATCCTTTGCAAAAAAGTATTATCAATTTGGCATTGGACGGTTTCCTAATATTCCCTTTGAGTAAGTTGAGTGCCTCCCCTCTCGATTCTCACTCCTTAAAACATAGGTTCCTACCTAGACCATAGGTGTGATCAATAATCCATAAATAGCAATCGAGCAACATTTTGTTGTACAAGGTTGATGCATAATCTAGACCTAAGCCCTTCTAGACATCATGGACAAGTTTATAATCCAATTGATATTCATGATCGAGTCTCAAAATCATCATAAGATATAACCTATTAGAGACTTAGGAGAAGAGATCAAAATGTAGGAAAGGTTTACCTTACAAAATCTCAAAACAATAAAGAGACAAATATTCTGGGATAGTCATGATACATCATAAATCAACTACCACCCTAACCTAGCACACATTTTCCTCATTGATCGTGATACATGGGTCATAGAAAAATAGAGCAAGTGATGATTATGGATTGGTATTGCACCATGAGATCAAAGATCAATTATCCATGTTTCAAGATTTTTAGTGTATTCAAAGTCATAATATTGTCCCATTCCTTTTGTAGATCAAGCAAGGGGGTATAGCTAGAAACAAGGGAGTTAAAATAGGGCACTCCAATAGTTAGAGCATCATAGAATATGGTGAAGACTTCATACACTTTGTATTATTCAAAGTTGAGTCTTATAAAGAGGCATAATAGTGAATAGGAACTTGCCTTGTGTAACAAGTCTTCCCATCATGGTCTAGGGGTCCAAATATATAGTTATGTCAAGGTACGAGGCATGATACATATTAATAGGGAGATACTTGATTAGTCATTTTTGAGGTTTTATAAAAATAGGGATAAATAGGTTTAATCATATAGGTACATCATCAACCATGTGGTATAAAATACAAGTTCCACCAAATTTCACTACATAAAAAACATCATGGTTAACCTCAAACAAAGAAAGCACATATGTCATATTTGGCAACATTGAGTTTTCTTGATCTAAGGTATTACACATGAGTACATCACTTCAAGAGTAAAATAAGGTTTTCAAGTTAAGATCGGATCATGGCATCATCTTAATCAATTTTATGGATTCAAATGAATTTTAGTTCTTCTCGTGCATGAGCTACCTGTAATCAATAAATCATGTGATTAATTATAATGAGAGAAGAATAACATGAGGAGATGAGGGAACTAACTAATCATCATATAATGGGTGGATTAGAGTAGTCCTTAAATAAAATATGACATTCGAATCTTTAATCTATAAGGGGAGAAACCTAATCCAGTTTTGGATCCACTTAGGTTCTCCTGAGGTTCATATGAAGTATAATGCCTTTAAGATGCATGGAGGCATGTGTGTATGGATCTAGTATCATTTTTCATAGATCTGCTTATTACCCAAATCTTCACTCCTAATGGCTAGATAACCAAAGGCAAGAGGACTTGGGAGTCAGTCCATAGATTGGTACAAAAAGTTTCACACATGAAATATGTATGAAGAACCAAAACATTCCATACATCACATGCATGTCACCTATAGAAAAAACAACACGAGAGTGTTACATGACATTATAGCATAATATATTTTTCAATAATGGCATAAAGAATTAGGAATATTACTGATTCCAAAGTTAGATGATCAAATGATAGAAAAATAGGACAAAGTTCCATCTTTGATTAAACTACATCATGCACGTACATAAAATAGTCATTTATATGTTAAGATAGTCATTTAGGATACATCCATATGATATAAGGCATTAAATATGTGAAAAGTGAAGAAAATTTACCGATCCAGAGTTGTCATCAAGTTTTAGAACATATAGGATCAAAGATGAGCATTTAGTATCATTAGTCATATTCAAAAGACTTAAAGCAGGCATCTTTTAGAAAAATAGTAGAAATAACAAGAATATATTGATTGTGAAACTATTTTTAAAGGATTGGACAAAGTTGGGTAAAGTATCACATAGTTATGATTTTTTATTAAAGAATAATAAAAAATGAGTCCAATCAAAATATTCAACACTGTCTCTCTACCCACTTTACATTCATTAACATAGTTGGGTAAAGTATCACATAGTTATGATTTTTCTAAAGATAAAACATTCTTTGAATATTTTGAGATAGTGAGAAGAGCAAAAATACTAAAAAGAAGTGGATTTTGACAACTTATTTGAGATTGTGTGGCCATAATTGTTCTCCCATCCTCCTAGACTACACACATGTTAGATGATGGGAGGTTGGGTCCTTGGGTCATCCCACCAATTGATGTCGAAATAGGTATAGGGACAGTGTTGAAAGCATGCAAGTCATTGGATCATGATTTGACAATCATTGGTGCTTCTTGTTCACCATACATGAGTAGTGAGTAGGTCATGTCCCACGTGACAGCGCCGTGTTGCCGCACTTCATCAAAAAATATAGGTGGGGGTGAAATGAGGGTGTATGTGAATGAGGGTTGCTTCCCTAACTCACCAAGGTTTGGAAAATCTTAACCCATTTCTCTTACTCACTGAGGCAACCTAGAGTAGAAAAACTCAAAGGGGGCTATGGTGGCAGTGCCATGGATAGAGAAAGGAGAAGTAAGATGAGAAGACCCTAATTTGACTAATGAATGTAACATAGGGTTAATATGTGCACAAAATACTATGGAAGCTAATGTTCAGATGATGAACCCTAATCTATAACATAATTGGAAAATAACATCAGTAAGATAACTCCAAGACGAGAATACAAGTATGAGAATATCCTAATGAACTAAGATAAACCCTAAAATGGATATAACTAGGGTTGAGATGATGAGGATCTGATGGTGACATGTAATCTTGTCTTGATCAGGGTTTGACCAAGGATATAGTTGACCTAAGGAATATGTGATGATTAGGATATTTGTGATAAAGGTACGCCATTACCTCTTACATGTCTTATTATACAATATGCTTGTATTATATGTGTAGTAAACACTTGGCATATGATATTGAATGAAATGATTGTTCTTGTATGATATCTTGCTTGATTTTCCATACTTATTGCTATGAACACATGAAACATAATATATATGTTCCATTATATCTAAGCGCTTCAACTCTTTGGTAGTCAAGTGTTGGAAAATAAAGTACTTCAACTCTTTGGTAGTCAAGTGTTGGAAAATAAAGTACTTCAACTCTTTGGTAGTCAAGTACTTGAAAGTGATCCAACTCTTTGGTAGTCTGATAACATTATGAAATGATCCAACTCTTTGGTAGTCGATCATAAAGGCCTTAATGCATTCAACTCTCAGGTAGTAAATGCATGGATGATATAATGGAAAATCTGCCTAAAATATGTGTTCTCTTTTGGTAAAAAACATCTTTGTGCAAGTATATGCTTTTTCTTATATTTATTTATTACTACCAAGTAATAGTTTTATCTTTTTTCCAAGCTTAGTAATGAGTGGTATATAAAAACACACGTAGGTGTACTTAGTACCATATTCTTGAATATTGTGCTGACATGTACCATATGTAATGTTTTCTTTAGGTTGTGGACACATGCTTTTGATGAACCAAGATAGTCGAGAGTTGTGTGGTGAGCTAATGTACAGGTGGACCTGTTGTCTTAAGATCCTGTTGTTTAGTGGTAGTACATGTATATGTACAAGTTTGTTGTTCAATATGTAATATCAAATGTTGTAACAATTCAATATGTAATTATATGTTAAATGGTGAACATGTGTTGTATGGTTTTATTATTGTTCATGTACATGTGCTACTGTTATTTCCTTATGACTTCCTATGATTTTCTTATTCTTAGCCTAGTGTGTGGTGTTTAAATTGGGATTCTTCTAAGGTGAGGTTTCAATTTGGACATTGCACATTAGATTAAGTTTTCAAAAATCTAGGGACATCACATGGTATATCCATGCATTGACCGCCGAAGGTTTTGATGCATTCTCTTAACTCTCAATGAGTTCAAGATTAACATTTTCTTTAGTTTTGAGTTGCATAATGAGCAAATGTCAGGCTTTTCTATTGTTCATGCTCTGTTACCACCTGTGACGTCCTCAAATTTTCTAAAACTTAGTCTGAGGTGAGAGTTTCAATTTGGACGTCACACATCAAAATAAGTTTTAAAAAATCCAGGGATGTCACAATAACCGACACAATTCTTTAAAGGAGAGTGTCTTGTTTCTCAAGGCACTACCATGTTATTACAACAGACACTTTGAGGATCTAGGACCACGACCTCCACCATTGGTCCCATATTTAGGGAGTCCCCTGGAGCTAGAGCTGAAGACACTTCCACCACACTTGAAGTACACTTTCTTGGCAGCATAAGGGAAGCTTCCGGTCATCATCTCAGTTTCCTAAGCATTCAAGAAGAGGAGCAGCTACTTGTGGTTCTGAAAAATCATTGGGCAACATTCAGAGGGTCAGTGGAAGACATAAAGGGGATCTCCCCTAGTTTCTACTAGCACAAAATCAGACTGGAGGGAGGAGCCAAGACAATCGTGCAACCTCAGTGGCAACTCAACCCCATCATGACTTAGGTAGTAAAGAAGGAGGTAGTAAAACTTTTATATGCATGTATTTTATATGATCTCTTTTACTCGACCTGGGATAGTCCAACCTAGGTGGTACCTAAGAAAGGGGGATAACAGTCACAACTAACTCAAATGATGAATTAATTTTGACTATATTGATGACTGGGTGGCATGTTAGTATCAACTATTGACGTCTAAATTCTACCACTTTCAAGGATCATTTCTATCTCCCTTTTATCAATCAAATTCTTGAGTAGATCGGTGTCTACTCCCACTTTTGTTTTCTCAACAGTTATTCCAAATACAACTAGATCTCTATCGAGCCACAAGATCAAGAGAAGTCTACCTTGACTTGTCCTTATGGCATTTTTTGTGTATCGTCAGATGACATTTGGTCTTTACAATGCACTGACTACCTTCCAACGATGCATGCTAACCATTTTTTCCGATATGGTAGAGTGAAGTTTGGATGTGTTTATGGATGATTTTTTGGTTTATGGGGAATTGTTTGAGGGTTTCCTTGCCAATCTTGATAAGGTGTTGTAGAGATGTGAGGACACTCACCTACTTTTGAACGGGGAAAAATGTCATATGATGGTGAATGAGGGAATTTTTTGGGACACAAGGTGTCCAATAAAGGAATGGAGGTTGAATCGGTAAAGATAGAAGTCATATCTAAGCTACCCCCACCATCATCGATGAAGGGTGTGAGGAGATTTTTAGGACATGTTGGGTTTTAGCTAAGATTTATAAAGGATTTTTCAAAAATTGCCAAACCTCTCTCTTTGAATTGTTAGAAAAGGATGTTGATTTTAATTTTAACGAGTGATGTATGAAGGATTTTGAGGTGTTTAAGAAGAAGTTGTTCTCTAAATCGATTGTCTTGGCTCCACATTTGGGATAACCCTTTGAGCTGATGTGTGACACATCAGATTATGCAGTGGGGGTTGTTCTAGGTCAACACCGAGATAAGGTTCCCGTGGTCATCTATTATGCATCTAAAACTCTTAATGATGCCAAATTAAATTACACAACAATAGAAAAATATCTTTTGGCTGTTGTTTTCTCTTTTGAGAAGTTCCACCAATATCTGATAGGGGATAATGTAATTGTTTGGACTGACCATGTGGCAATCAAGTATTTGCTACAGAAAAAGGATGCAAAGCCTAGGTTGATTAGATGGATATTGCTATTGTAGGAATTTGATATTGAAATCAAAGACAAAGCATGCATTGAAAATGTAGTGGTTGATCACCTGTCTAGGCTTGAAAGGGTGGACGAAAAGGACTTAGACATACCTATAGTGGAAGAATTCCCATATGAGCAGCTTGTTGCTATGAAAAGCATAGACCCTTAGTTTGCAAATATTGTAAACGACTTAGCATGTGGAGAGCTACCAGAGGATTCAAGTTATCAGGAGAAGAATAAATTCTTCCACTCATTGAGGTATTGTAGTTGGGATGATTCTTTTTTGATCCAGCAATGTAGGGATTGTATTTTGAGAAAATGTGTGCCAGAGTGTGAGTTTGAGAGCATATTAGCACACTGCCATCTATTACTTATTGGGGGTCATCATGCTAGTTATAAGATTGTGGCCAAGGTTTTAGAATGTGGTTTCTATTGTCCTACACTTTTTAAAAAGACATATAACTTTGTGCTTCGTTATGACTCATGTCAATGTGCATGTAATATTTTGAAAATATATGAAATGCCTTTGAACATTTTTGAGGAAATTGAAGTGTTTGATTTATGGGGCATTGATTTCATTGTCCTATTCATGCCTTCACATTTGAACTTATACATTTTACTTGTTGTTGATTATGTGTCTAAGTGGGAGGAAGCAATTCCAATCCACACCATTGACACTCAGGTTGTATGCAGGTTTGTGAAGGATCACATTTTATGCAGGTTTGGGGTGCCTAGGTTGATCATTAGTTATGGTGGATCTCATTTCACCAATATGAAATGTGGGCACTTTTCAGTAAGTATGGAGTGATACATAGGGTAGGTACTTTATACCATCCCCAAACCTAAGGGAAAGTTGAGGTATCTAATAGAGAGATCAAGAAAATCTTAGAAAAGATAGTCTCCACAAACATGACTAATTGGAGCATGTTGCTTAATGATGCTCTATGGGTGTATATGACAGCCTATAAGGCACCTATAGAAACCAATTCTTTTAGGTTGGTCTATGGGCAAGCCTATCACTTACCTATAGAGTTAGGGAACAAATCTAGATGGGCATTGTGCAAATTGAATTACAATTTGGATGTAGCAGGAAGAAAGATGATGTTGGAATTAAATGAACTAGATGTGGTTAGGTTTGATGCATATGAAAGCTCAAGGATCTACAAAGAAAGAATAAAAAAGATCCATGATCGCCACACTTACATAGAGTTTTCACTCCAGGACAGAAGGTCCTTCTGTATAATTCTAGGTTGAAATTACATCTGGGTAAGTTGCATCTATCATTATTTATACCTAGTTTTAGGACAAGGGTATCTGATATCATTATGATTCTATGCCTCACAACTCACCCTAATCATGGAAGATCTATGACTTAGATCCATGTCATAGAATTCCTTTCAATGTTGTAACTTTTCATTACACATTTATATTTCTCTAACTAAGGTTTTCCATAATTTTAGGCGTGTGAAATACTAAATCAAAACACACCTCTTTGTCATTCAGACTAGGTGCTAGTGAGGGCTCACAATTCTTATATTCATGATATTCTAGCTTATTCATTTTTTGTGTCAATGTCCTTTTAGGATACCTCGAGTTATCTCAATTTTTTTAAAACCATACACAAGGTTGATCAACTCATATTTTTGGAGGAGGTTCAAATCTAAGGTGCTCTCTTTATTTTCAATAGGTTGTTAGGCTCTCTAGCCACAGATTGACCCCAAGGGTTTTCAATTATTCCTCCTGTGTAGGTATTTTCCCTTACCCAGAATGACCCTAAACAAGTATGAACACCATCCCCTAAGAGTGAGTTGAGTGCATTACCTATTTTCTTATGATTTGTTCTATTTTTCTTGTGCATATGAAAATAATTCTTTATGTGTACCTTGGACACATGCATGTCTGTGTGTACTCTATGCACTTGCATGCATGTGAAACTACTGGTATCTAATATTGCTAATCAAACTAGATTACCCAAAGTCATGTGGATTTTCTCTTTCTTTTATCTTCACTAAAGGAATTCTTAGATAGGGGTACTATAAGGATTATCCAAACTATTGGCAGGGTATCTAAGATACATACATACATATACACACAAACATATAAACACACACACATATATATATCGACAAGAGATAGAGAAATGGAGAATTCATGTGTTCCCCAATGAAGGAACCCATGTTCAAACCACCAGACAAGCATTTCTTGATTTAATACCCCCTCGACATATGATCTCTGCTACAAGTTGTGGGAGAGAGGGGGTAGAGAAATATTTCTCTTAATCCCACAAACACACACACACACAGATATATATATATATATATATATATATATATATATATATATATATATATATACATATATATACATATATATACATATATATTCCCAACATTAGGGTTATTTTTTATCAGGGTTAAGGATTAGCCTCTACGTCACATGGTCTTATTTTTCCTCTAACCTACTTAATTTTTCAATTAGACAACTGGGTTCTGGCAATCTATCTCTAAGACTTCCTAGGGTTTTCCTCACAAGGGGAACACACACACACACACATATATATACATATATATACATGTATATATTTACACACACATATATATACATATATATACATGTATATATATATATAGAGAGAGAGAGAGAGAGTCAGGCTAGAATACACTCGAGTGTATTCGGAGCAGAATACACTCAAGTAGTTTTTCATGATGTAATACTTTTTTCAAAAATATAATCTATTGATCTTATTAAACATCTTGTGAATAGTTCATACATAAAATTTGAGCACATTTGGACATTTATAGGTCATGTTATAAAGATCGCAAAAAATATGCATTTCCAATTAGTTTTGCGCCTCAATTTTGTTGCCCTTGGATGAGTGACTTACACCCATCCAAATGGGTTCAAAATTTGTATGTAGCCTAGTTATAATATGACAGTGAAGATCAATGGTTTATATTTTGCAAACAATAGTCTTGATTTGCAAACACACGAGTGTATTCATGCGATCTGTACACTCAAGTGTATTCTAGCCTAACTCTCTCTCTATATATATATATATATATGTATAAACATATATATAAATATATATATATATATATATATATATATATTTATATAATATGAAGTACCTTCTTATCTATATGTCTAGATAGCATTATATTTACTTTCTTTGGTGAAGGATGCCTGAATTATACTTATTCCTGAAATCCTAACTTAGATAGATGTGAGTTCTTGGTCTTAGAAAGAAAATAGATGAGAGGAGGATGACATTTAACATGAGAATACCTATATGTACTTTACTTTTAGAAAAAACCTCAGACTTTGGCCAGGTTAGATTAACAAGGGTATGGGAGTCCTCATTAACCGACTATTAGTGTAGAGGAAAATCTCTCCACCCCTGGGTGATCCTTTCTAGACACCATTATATTTGAAAAAATATCATGATAATTTCCTTAGAACTCTATGAAATAATTGAAACATTGACTATTATAAGTTATTTGCTAGATTTTGACCCTGAAACCAACTGTGATGAGCCCTCCCTCTTTTATCCCCAAATGATGGAGATACCAGGAGGACAGTTATCATCATCCAAATTTTTAATATCTAGAATAAACATTTAACTAACAATAATCAATACTTTGAAGAACATAGCATGGGTTGACAACAAGTGGAATATAAATGCTCCTTAAAGGAGTTACTTGAATTTTTGAAAGTGCAAAAATACATGAGAGATACATTAAACTAACAATATATGTAATCCTCCAAATGACTTTAGCTTATTGATCTTTTACACATTCATCATGATATTCATATACTCAAGCCTTAAGTAAGTATACTAACCTAAAACACCAAAAAATTAATGCATGGTCAATATATTTCTACACTATGTACGTGGGGCAAACAAAAGCATGCATACATGGACATCATCATATGTTTCTCATCAATATATTAATTGCACACAATGAACTTGCATTTTCATATTAAATTCTAACCCATGCTTGTCATACCACCTCAGGTATAATGATTTCTATGTCCATCATTGGACTTATATGAGTTACCCCATGTTAGGTCTAACAGTAGGTTTTAGAAGGCCATATATTTGGATTAAAACTAAAATAAAAATACAAACGGTTTGAGCACATGATCAAACCATTTGGAAAAGTTCAAAAATAATTTACACTTTATATGAATGATTATTCATAAGTTAAACATGTACCTTTTCAATGAAGAAACCATGCATTATTATTCCAAGCAATTCAATGTGTACGTTATCCAAACGATATGCATTCCAAGCAATCAATCAAACAAAATGTATGCATAATACTAAGGTGTCACTATTGTACCCACATGATTTGACTCAGGATCTAGGTTTTCGTCCTAGAAGTCTTGGTTCAGGGTGATGACAAGGTTATGTCCCAAAATCATCAGTTCTCATATATAAGGTCTAATGACCTAGAAACCCTAGATATACACCATTGATATCCTAATATTTAAAGATCTTGAGATTTAAAAAGGAGGATCGCGATGTCTGCTCTGGTGGCTCTTGAGGTGATTTTGGGGGCTACTATTAAGAGTGCTATTGGGGTGTCCACCAGAGAGAGTGGGCCATTGGAAGCAGAAGCAAATGCAGATTCAGAAGGGAAGAAACTGGAAAAACAAAGTAGAGTGAAGAATCATGTCCCAACGACCATCTCTGTTGCAGAAAGAGAGAAGGATTGGTCATATTTGTTCAAATAGGGAAGCATAGATAATCTTGTTAATCTGAAGAAGAAGAAAATCGAGATGGTTGATGGAAAGCTAATCTACTCAAAAAGAATTGCAGAGATTAACCTAGCTCGCTGGAGTAGAACGACAATAGGATATGTGGTAGGTCTGAAGCCACATTGACCTACTCTTGTGAAACACCTCACCATGATTTGGAAGGTGAAAGGCTCCATTGAGGTCAGATCTAGAGGTAATGGTTGTTTTATAGTAATGTTCTCAACTGATGAAGATATGACCATGACGTTGGATGGAGTTCCATGGTTCGTTGCTGGTAAACCACTGATCCTGAAGAAATGGAAGAGAGGGGAGCCTATGGAGAAATTGAAGTTAACAGAGATCCCGATCTGGTTAAACATTCACGACCTCCCTCTCAAACTATGGGATGAAGAAATGTTTAATTGAATTGGCTCTTTCTTGGGGAAGCCTATTAAGCCATACATGTTGACTATGGAGTTTCACAGGTTGGAGTATGCAAGACTTCAAGTCTTGATTCTAGTTGATTTCAACTTTCTGAAAGAGTTGTATATTAAGTGTGATGATTGTCAGGCGCATACTATCACCTTTGAATATGAATGGGAGACGTCGCATTGTCTGAAGTGTGGCAATTTGTCACGAACCATCCTTATGTGGGGTGAACAAGGATAACATCCAGAAGAGGACTAGAGTGACCAAAAAAAATCCCTTGAGTAAATCTTGGGTCCCGAAGACTGCTGGTCCTGGACCACAAGAAGAACTAGAAGTCTTTAGTGATGTTGTGGATGTTATGAATATCGGAGGGATTGTTATTAATGCTAAGGAATTTTATGTGGAAATGGAAAATTCCAGCTCTAGTGATTTGAACACTACTGGTAAAGTTATCTCCAAGAAAATTACAGTTAATGTTGTGGTAACTCCATGTTCCACACAAGTGTCCATGACCATATGCAACCTCCAATTCTTCTACTCCACCACCATCACATGAGGATGATCCATATTTCATGGTGGGAATGTATGAGATGTTATAGGAGATACAACAAGGATAGCAATAATAAACGACGACCTTGGCAGACATCCACGATGTCCTAGGATGGCTCTACTACTATCAATAGGTGATATTTGAGAATGAGAAACTTCTCTTGGCCAACCAAGAGAACATGCACATTCACCTACTGCGGATGGAGGGTTACCAACAACCGTTCTTTGACCACTACTAAAACCAAGGATACTTTGGTGGTTATCCACAACCTCCACCAGTGCTACAACAGCCGTCGGGTTTTCAAGGGATGTTTTACCCCTTTGATCCCACCATGCCACATCCTCCACCACCACCCATGTGATCCGGTACCACTGTTCCACCTCTTAAGTTAGAATTTTGACTATGTGGACATAGTCAAGTTCAAGCTTAGGGGATAGTTGGAACAATCTCTATCCTTAGATTTTATTTTCTTTAGTCGTTATTTACTTTTGAATTTTCTCTTTTCAAGCTGTAGGATCCACAATCTATCTAGTGTAAAAGTGGAGATTGATTCAGGATTTATGTCAATGTCATGTTCTCTCATTTGTGTGCATTGGAAAATAAAAAATAAAAAATTTGGCTTACTTGCAAATTTATTGAGTTGCACCACTTAGAGGAAGTGTATGGGCTAGTCAACTTAAGGACATTTGATATGAATGGACATCTTAATTATGCATGAAATGTTGATGACGATGGGTTTTGAGCCTAAATTGATCAAATGATTAACATGGTCTTAAATTGAGGACATGGCTAAGCACCTGACAATTCCATCATTACTGATCCAGAGGACATGGCTAAGCACACTACATTGCATTATCAGGCTCTCTATAACGAAGACGTGACTCCAGATGAGATATTTCTTGATCCGTTCCTACAAGAGATCCCGGAATGCCTTTCTACTGATGATAACATGTCCCTTGTTGTTACACCTGATGAATCGGAAATTCTGAGCATTATCAAAGAAATGGACATTTCTTCTGCTCCGGGCCCGGATGGTTTTTCCTTGCCTTTTTTCTCGGTCGCTTGGGACATTATCCGACACGACTTCATGGAGGTGGTAGGCTCCTTCTTCACCCAACAAACTAGTCATTGTGGCCTATTCTGCTGCAGGATCGTGCTTATCCCTAAGGTGGACACACCGAAATCCCTTTCTTCTGATTTTCACCCTATATCTATTGAGAACATGATGCTCAGGATTCTTGCCATAACCTTAAGTAACAGGATGTCTCCACTGATGACCAAGATGATCTCCCTGGAACAAGGAGCTTTTGTGAAAGGTAAAGACATCACAAACCATATCAGGATGGTTAAAGTGATGATGCATGATATTAATCGGGGAAGGAATGATCCAAATGTCATGATCAAAGTTGATATAACAAAAGTGTATGACCGGGTGCATTGGAAAGTGCTTGAACACATCATGTCTTGTTTCGATCTAATGCATGACGCTATACAACTTCTTCTTAGCTTTTTCCGCTCTTCATGGGCCACTATCAACCTGGGTGAGATGAATGCGGGTTTTTTCCCAATGCACAGAGGTCTTAAGGAAATCCTTTGTCCCCTTTTATGTTCATTCTTTTTGAAGATATCTTGTATAGAAAGATCAAAGTTATGGATTCGGAATCTCTCATCTCCTATTTCTTCCCATGAGGAGGAGGGGTGACTCCTCCCATCCTTCTATACGCGGATGACATTATGATATCATTTAGCGCTGACAATACATCTGTAGATCTCATTAAGAACACTATGTGTGACTATGAGAAGGCATCTGGACAGGCGGTCAACCGCGTGAAATCGTCCTGCGTCGTGGGGGGATCATACTCGACTAGAGCTCACGCGGTTGCCACCGAGCTCGTGATACAGCTTGTGAGTGACTCGTTCTTATATCTGGGCATCTCGATCTCCATTGGGTGCTCTAAGATCTCTGACTTTGAGTTCCTTATTCACAAGATTAACTCTAAGATTGCTGGATGGAAAGCTCGTCTTCTTTCCTTTGATGGTCGACTTCTCTTTATTGAACATGTCTTATCCTCTATTTCCATATACATCGCAACTACTATCGGCATCCCAGCTGGCGTTGCTAACAGAATCGAAAAGCTCTTATCTAGATTCCTATGGGCCGATAGGAGTAATAATTCTAGAAGAGCATGGGTTAGTTGGAAGAGAGTTGCCACTCCTAGAGATTCAGGTGGCCTCCTCTTGGTTCCTCTGCACCTTATCAATGATGCATTCACGGCTAAGGCCTGTTGGGAGGTTATTAAGGGTGAGTCTATCTGGGCACCTTTTATGCGTAACAAATATGCGAGCAATACTAGCAGCAGGTCCACCTCTCACCCTGCCATGCTTAAACTCAGTGCATCCCCCTCACCTTTCTGGAAATGGGTCTAGAAAATGTTTCCTCAAGTTTTCCCTCATTGCAGATGGTTGGTTGGGAGGGGCAATATCCCTTTCTGGGATGCTCTATGGTGTGACCATATAATGGCCGATTTTGCAATTCAATCTAGCAATAGAAATCATCAGTTTCTTGTTAGTGATTTATGGTTACAAGACTAAGGGTGGGACTGGCACGCACTATCACAGATCGTAGACGATGATGGTATCAACATGATTAGATCGGTAAATATTTGGATTTCAAACAATGATGATTCAGTAATATGGACACTGACCGTCAATGGAACCTTCTCTCTTAGATCAAAAAAGAGTGTGCTACGTGAGGGCAACCCAGGAGATCACCCTGGACTCGATAATATTTGGTCTACATATGCTCTAAAGGAGGTGACTTTTATATGGAAGGCGGCACGTAATGTGTTACCTACAGACGAGAATATCAGGAGATGTAGGATCTCCATTGTTTCCCATTGTGAGTGTTGTTCTGATCCTCAGGAAGTAGACATAACCCACTTGTTATTCCAGAGTTGCCTCACAAGATCTTTCTGGCAGAGATTCAGTGCTTTGATAGGGATGAACGCTCCATGTGACATTCCAGCCCTCCTTGAGATGTGCAATAGAGGTTCTTCTCATGACATTCTAAACTAGATGGCTGGGTGCTTGGCCACCCTTATCCCTTTCAGCATATGGAGGTTGAGATGCCAACGTAACATATGATGCATCTATGTTTTGGGTAGCTACACCAGTCTACACCCTATTCTCACCCTTTTTAGTAGGTGGTATGACACTAGAATCTCTACTATGTGTGGGATACTCATTTTGTGGATTTAGTTTTTTATTCCAATCGGATCGAACCTCAATAGTTTTCTCTAACGCTTCTTTTACTGGAAAAAACTATATAATATTTTATTATATATGTAAGTATTATAAAAGTGTGTCCCCACACAAGTACGAGTAGGAGGTCGTCATGTAACCTATGTGAAAGTGAATGACATCAATCTATGAGAGAGAGTAGTTCTAGATTAGATGTCTAGAGCCTTGTTAGAATATATGATAGATGGAATAGATGGATTAAGCTTTAATGATATGATATAAGTCTTATATTAGATGATATAAGATGATTTATGATTATCAATGTTGACTTTAAGGATTAAGGTTCATTTTTGAGGATTTGAGATAGGATTTGATGATGTATGTATGTTTTTGTAAGATAAGAAAAGCTAAGATAAGATAAGGTTGTGAATCAGCATCAGTCTCAAGATCTTTTACGAAGGAGGACCTCTAGTGTTAGGACCAATTTTAGGGTTAACTCTAGAGAGTGAGACCCATTGGTAGAAGGTTAGAGAACCTAAACTCCAAGATATGAGAATTATGAGAAATGTATGTTATGATATGTCTTAAACTAGACTCCTCCTAAGTGAACGAGTTGAGTTGCTCTATGTGTGATTCCTATAGTTTTACTAAATCCTAGATGTTCTTTTGGAAGACCAAACCCTAGAGATAGAGAGAGGTTGATTATATTTGTGAATGTGAATATGAATTCTAGAACCTACCATATGGGTGAGGGAGAGAGAGCCCAAGACCCTGGAGGAGGTAATTAATGTTATTATGTTGTGAAGCCTCATGTTCAAGTTGGTGGTTCCTTGTAGGACTCTAGTGGTGTATATATAGAGAGAGAGTTTTGGGTAAGCATGTCTCATGGGTAAAGAGCTATGAAGAGAATGGCATAGCATGTTTTGGTTTGTACTTATGTGACTAGAGCTTGTAAGGCTATCACTAGTGTCAATGAGGTAGACCTAAGAACCCTAGACCAAAGAGGGAAGATAAATTTATTGCTTATGAGATACTCATAGAGATGAGTCTTCTTAGAGAGGATAAGCATGAGAATACCCTCATGATAAGGGTTAGGACCTCAATTGGTCTAGATAAAGTTTTGATATATGTTTAACAAGCCACTCATATAAGTTGTTTAGTACAACCGTGATATAATATATGTAAGGACATGATCTAATCTCGAGATGTGATATATAGACATGATATGATGGAAACCTAGAGATGGTTTGATAGATATCAGTGTATAAATGGTTAACCATATACATGAGTAATGATGCTAATGTGAAATTGTTGGCTAATCATGTGATGAAATCACTAGTAAATGATGCAATTTATTATGAGCAATGAAATAAGATCATATGAATGAAACATGTTGCATGAGGTGTTAATCTTAGTGCTTAATAAAGATGAAAGATATAGTTTGACAGTTGGCACAACATAATGATTATGACACCTTGATATGATCTAGATGGATAAAGTGGGTTAACTATAGTTAACTCCCTTCTAAAAGGCATATGTTAATGTTGAACATGTTCTAACAATTAGCTCAATAAAATTTTGATGACACCTTGATATAATGGGCTAACTTTAGTTAACTCCTTTATAACATGGTAATATGATGTGGAAACCCTAATGCATGGGTAAAGATAAGGATGCAACCCTAACATATGAGATATGTCATGACATAACCAAAATTTCCAAGCTATTTTTTCAATCTTTTATGAAGGGATGATTAACCTTAGATGTTTAAAACCTCCTAACAGTGGTTTGGATATGATTAGGGAACTTTGTATTTGGATATGTTGCACCTAGAGTGGTGTCCTACATATGGATGATGACGTTTTGGTTTTTCCTTGGAAAAAAGAACGAATTGATCTTGTAGGATTCCCAAGAAATTCTTCGGTTTCTCCCGGAAGTGGATGATTATTCATCTAGAGTAAGAGGACAACTAAATTTTGAAGACGAAATTTCTTTTAAGATGTATATGATGTGATGGACTAGATTTTAGCTTAATTTCAAGGATGAAATTTCTTTTAAGGTGTGTAGGATGTCATAGAGTGATGTGATGGACTGGATTTTGGCTTAATTTTGAGGAAGAAATTTCTTTTAAGGTGTGTAGGATGTGATCGACTGCTCTTTTAAAACCTTTAAATCTCCAATAACATATTGGAACTCATATGTTGAGTTATCTTGAGAGTTCCAAGTGTTTTGGTAAAGTTTGAGCAGTGATGGATGTTAATATTATGATTAAAATCCCTATATTTATACCTTTGTGAAGTATTTAATTGACAAGTCAAATAGTCGAGTTTGGCACCAAAATAGAATAGAATGTAGCTTGAGTGATGATAGAGCTATGGTTAAAATTTGGTGGAAATTGGAGTATCCTAAAGGACATTATGTAGGTTTGAAAATGATGAAATAATGTGCATTTTGATGATTTATGTAGTCAGTGTCACGACTCCTTTTTGCCTTTGCTGTGAGAGGCCATGGATTGGAAACATGGAGCCTCATTAACCCTTCGATGGAGGCATCTGATGGATGGGGCTTCATCCCCTACCTTCAGTCAGTTTGGAGATAGTGGGGGGTGGCAGCGATGACGAGCCTACCCCGTCCCATGTTGTAGTCATGGCTCAATTGAGGAAACTAAACGAGCAGTTATAGGAGCTTCACCTGAAAGACTAATCTTTAGACCCCTTCATGACCGGTGCTAGGAGCTTCACCCTCTTCCCCATCCTACCTCTCCACCAGCATGTACAGACCACAAAAAGGAGGAGTTAGAGAAAAAGGCGGGGTGAAGTAGAGATACGAGGAAGAATAGAGGAGAATATTGTAGGAAGAGAGATGAAAGAGATTTAAGGAGAAGAACCGACATGATTTGTGAACTCCTGGTGTTTTTTACCAGGTTCCAAGCTTTCCCTCACCATGGATGCTACGACGGAAGTCAGAGGAATTTGTGGAGACCTTTTTGTTGTTTCCTAGATTCGAAACTGGGTGCATGAAATTGATCGGGTACTCATTGGCCTCAAGTGGTTGGGAGTGGAGTTGCTAAACCCTGAGCCCTTCTTCACCCGTACAGCGATGAGGGGGTCGGAGATCCCACTGACGCATAGCACCAGAGACAGAGCACTAGAGCCGATTATCCGTCGAGGATCAAAGAACACTGACGAAGGTGACCACGGCCCTAGTGTTACCTAGGAATGTCTGGGCTCTACTAATTGCTCATCGGAGCACAACCGCACGGTGGCGACCATGTTGCGTAGAACGCAGACCCGAGGAGGATCGCATTTCGAGTGGAAAAAGAAAGAGGAACGCTGAACCAGGTCAGTGTGCGCTCAACTACGCGTGAACTGGACAAATCTTGGACCAGCCAGATCGTGAACCCGACCGGCTCAACCAAGAACCGGCCACAACAAGCAAAGGAGCCTGTGAACATGTGGCATCAGCCGATTGGCTGATGAAGGTAAATGCCCTCAAATACGCAGAAATTGCATAAATCTTAGAAAATCCATAGTAATTAGCCTGGTTATCAGAAAAATAAAATAAGGTATCAAAATGTTCATAAAAATAATTAGAACAACATGAGACCATGATATCAGCATTTTAATGATTAAATATCAGTGTTATAATGTAAGTTATGTTACACTTGTTTCATGAGTAATAAGTATCAAATAATGACCCAAAATTATGAAAATTCACCAGTAACTCCCATATATGTTTTATAATACTTTTTATGTCGGATATGATGATATTTCAACATGAAATTATGTAATTTTCTTAATGTGACTAACTATGGCTAAACCCTAGTTAACGTGTAATAATTACAAATATACATAAGAAATCCAAGAAATTATTTAGTAAGCTCATATCAGTATACAGAAGCTTATATCAAATTCTGGGATCACGATGATACATATAATGCATGATAATATGGTGATGATTCATAATATATGGTCTTGGAACCCTAATTGGAGTAATGCATGTAATCTAGGATTGCACATAATTATGTACAATCATATAATCAGATAATATATCTTAATATGTAACCTAAGATCAGTAACTTAATTTTTAAGAAGAGTAAGACAAGAAGTAATGATGGGAATGTCCTAATGAACTAAGAAAACCCTAAAATGGATATAACTAGGGTTGAGATGATGAGGACTTGATGGTGATATGGGATTTTGTCTTAATAAGGGTTTGACCTGGGATACAAAGTTGATATCAGGAATATGATATATGTGATGA
This sequence comes from Alisma plantago-aquatica, assembly GCA_963693085.1. Taxonomy (NCBI): domain Eukaryota; kingdom Viridiplantae; phylum Streptophyta; class Magnoliopsida; order Alismatales; family Alismataceae; genus Alisma; species Alisma plantago-aquatica. The sequence goes on along the minus strand of OY856415.1, from coordinate 359,003,232 downwards.
TTAAGATATTTGTGATCAAGGTACAACCTTACCTCTTACTTATCCTACTATTCAGTATGGTTGTATTATGTGTGTACAAATACTTGGCATATGGCATTGGAAGAAATGATTGTTCTTGTATACTATCTTGCTTGATTTTCCATACTTATGCCTATGAACACATGAAACATGATATATATATTCCATTATATATGAGTACTTCAACTCTTTGGTAGTGAAGTGCTGGAAAGTAAAGTACTTCGACTCTTTGTAGTAAAGTGTTGGAAAGTAAAGTACTTCAACTCTTTGGTAGTAAAGTGACTAAGATATGTGTTCATTTTTGTTAATGAACATCTTTGTGCAAGTATATGCTTTTTCTCATATTTCTTTATTACTGCCAAGTTCTAGTTTTATCTTATTTCCAAGTCTTAGTTATGAGAGGTATATAAAAGACATGTAAGCATACTTAGTACAATATTCTTGAATATTGTGTTGATGTGTACCACATGTAATCTTTTGTTTAGGTTGTGAACATATGATCTTGAAGAACCAAGGTAGTTGTGAGTTGTATGGCGATCCGATGTATAGGTGGACGTATTGTCTTAAGATCATGTTGTTTAGTGGTAGTACATATATATGTAAAGGTTTGTTGTTCAATATGTAATATCAAATGTTGTAATAATTCATGCTGTATTATATGTTGAATGGTGAACATGTGTTGTATGGTTTTATTATTGTTCATGTGCTTGTGCTACTATTGTTTCCTTCTAACTTCCTCTGGTTTTCTTCTTCTTAGCCTAGTGTGGGGTGTTTAAATTGAGATTCTCGTTGAGGTGAGGGTTTCAATTTGAACATCCACATTAGATTAAGTTTTAGAAAATCTGAGGATGTCACAAGTATATTACCACAGTAGAGTTGTGGGTCCTAATGTTGATAATATGAGGAAGTCAGTTTTGGAGGAGGCTCACTCCTTGATGTACGTTATGCATCTAGGAAGCACCAAGATGTATCACAATCTAAAAAATTTGTATTGGTGGCCTAGTTTGAAGCGTGACGTGGCTGAGTTTGTAGCCAGATGTCTTGTATGCGAGAAGATTAAAGAAGAACATCAAAATCATGTAGGAACCTTGCAACTGTCACCGATACCATAGTGGAAATGGGATCATGTCACGATGGACTTTGTGGTTGGTCTGGCTAGGATAGCTAAAGGTCATGACTCCATTTGGGTGGTTGTTGACCAGTTGACAAAGACAACACGCTTTTTGCTGGTAAAGACGACATACACAACGGAGAAGCTTTCACATATATATGTTGATGAAATAGTGTGTTTGCATGGTATCCTAGCTACCATTGTATCTGACAAAGGATATGCAGTTGAGCTTTAGTACAATGTTTCACCCGCAGATGGATGGACAGTCAAAAAGGACGATCCGAATTCTAGAAGATCTATTGAGAGCCTATGTTTTGTAAATTTTGGGAAGTTGGTATGTGCACCTCAGTTTGATAGAGTTTGCATACAATAATAGCTATCAAACGAGCATTGATATGGCACCTTATGATGTGTTGTATGGGAGATGTTGTAGATCTCTATTGTGTTGGTACAAGATCCATGAATATCAGCTTTTGGATCCTGAACTTGTGGAACAAACAACAGAGAAGATCATAGTGATTCAACGGTAGTTGAAGGCTGCCCAGGACAGGTATATGGGACCTTACCCTGTGGTGGCTGAAAGATCTAGAGGGGGGTTAATGGATCTTTTTGATACTTCTTAAATAATTAAACACTCAACCAAGGAAGGAGGAGGAAATAATGAAGACACTTAGATGTAGAGTGGTTCCAACCTTTGAATCAAAGGTTGTCAGTCCACTACCCAATTGTCTCCAATTGGGATTTTGCAAGTGATTAATTTTATTTACCTCTCAAGGATGTTTCAATAAAATACAATCATCTTCCTTGAAGAATCCTTCTCCTAGAAGTAGCCTCAACCTCCTTGAAGCATCCTTCTTTGAAGTAACTCCAAGCCCTTAGAGCAGCCTTCTCCTCATTGAAGTAGCTCCACCACCTTGAGATAGCCTTCACCTATAAGTATCTCCAACCTTCCTTGAAGTTGCCTTCTTGAAGTAATCTCAAGCAACCTCGAAGCAGCCTTCTCCACCAGGAATTATCTCCAATCAAGCTCCCTCAAACAGCCTCCACAACTTGGAGTAGCCAGGGAGAACAAGTAGCATAACCTATGAATGGGGGTCGGAAGAAAGGAAGTACACCAATAGAGTATTGAACTTTGATCCTATATCAAGATTTAGACCTCTCAAACCACTTAGGATGGATTCTTTTTGGATGGTGGATAAGAGGCTATGGCTATAGGACATGATTTGGAGCTTCAAGAACAAGATGACAAGTTTTGCTCAGTTTTTTTGCTCACTAGAATGGATTCTCAATTGTAGCTTAGGTGCTTTAGGTGTCCTAAGGCCTCTCCTATTTATAGGGATGATTTGCAAGTGCTTAGGGATTTTCTAGGGAGTCTCTAGAGTGTTCTTAGTTCTTAACTAGTCGTTAGGTAGACAACTGTAGGCTAGAAATGATTAATTTGTTCTTGCTTGGAAGAACAATCTAGCACCCTACTCGGTCGACAAGTTTGTTGACCTAATTGTGTATCAATCAAACATTTCTTCGACCGAGCCTAAGTTTAAGGAAATTGTGTATCAACGTCTATTTCCAACTCCCAACTCCCAACCACTTGGTCTAACAGTCATAATCTTTGGACTGAGGTTAGGTTGGTCGATAATATTTTCAATTGAAATTCATTTCAGAGAAGAAAAATGTAATGTTTTGAACAATGCTCAGATGTTCGACCGAGGTGGTTCTCGATCGACAAAAACTTCGACCGAGGTTGTCTCAATCGACTAGTTTCTCGACTGAGGATGTTCTTGTTTCATACTTTTGAACCACCTATTAAATGTGTGTTTTAATGGATGATAGTGACTCTAACTCTAGGGGTATCCTATATAAGGGTTATAAGTGGATAGGGAAGATCTAACACTTGATTTACATGATATCTCAGTATGTGTACATTATATCTTTGTACTAGTATTTACATTTAAGTACAATTATGACAACATAAACAATTGATCACATTTGATCTTCAGTTTGCATTGATCTTCGACTTTCCAATTGGTCAGTTCTCCTTATTACCTGGAACCCTAAAATACTCAAATAGCACATTAGATCCAAAAATACGAAATGTTTGTCATCATCAAAACAAAGGTATGTTAATGTCCAATTTAGACAACAATGGCACGTGTTGGGAAGGTGGCCTACAAGCTGGAGTTGCCACCTGAGTTGCACAAGCTACATCTAGTGTTCCATGTGTCTATGTTGAGGAAGTGCCACCCTAACACAGAGTTAGTGATGCGTCCAGTGGAGGTTGAGCTAGATGAGGATATATCCTATGTGGAAGGTCATGTGTTAATCCTAGATAGGAGGATCAAGAAGTAGAAGAAGAAGGACATCGTGTTGGTTAAGGTTTTATGGCAACATCATGGTGTAGAGGAAGTCATGTGAAAGCTAGAGGAAGAGATGTGTAGGAAGTACCCGTCTCTTTTTGCAAAGGATTTTGGGGGCAAAATCCTTGTTAGGGGTTTATGGTTTTAAGGAACCTAACCTATCTTAGTGCTTAGTGTGATTGATTTTCTTAATAGATTCTTAAAACTTAATCTAATCTCTTGAGTGCTTTTATAACACGTGACAAGCTTATATTTTCAGTTTGGTCATGTTTGGATGATGTTTAAGCTATGTCTCCTTGTTTTGGACCAAGTTGCAATTTACCCATTTTGAGGGGTTATCTTGAAATTTGTCACATGTAGAATGTGTTTCTTGTGCCTTATCATCATGAGATAAAAGATGATGTTATGATGCACCTTGCTTGGATCATGGTTGATGATGTGGCATCACATGGTGTGTTTAGGGTTTGCTTGAGTTGCCTTGTTGCTGAGTGTCAACCTTGCTAGGGTTTGAGAGTGTGGAGACTAGAACACCACACTTGGATGAGTGTTGAAACCACTACACTTACCCTAGGTGATGTTTTCTTTGACCAAGGTGATCTTGAGGTGGTTTTGTTGCTAGGGTTTGTCTAATTGTGGTATGTTTTGACCTAGTTGGCTTGGTGATCTTGTGTAGTGGTTGCTACATGAGCTTGGTGTGCTTCAACTGCTATAAGGTGTGTAGTATACCTAAGTGGTTGCTACACCACCTTGGTTATATCACCCTTCATTGCATGCAAGTGTTTAGTGGTTGCATGGTTGTTTTCTTGGTGGACAAGTGTCCTTTTGGTGCTCTCTTGTGTTGACACCTCATACCTACCTTACCTTCCTCCAAACTTATGTATATAACCTCTCTCTTATTCATGCAATAATACTCTTAGGCCCTCCTTTCCTTCTCTCTTGTACTCATTCTTTGAGCTTTGTCGAGCAAAGAAGGACTGATCTAGGTGCTTTGGTGATCGATCATCCTTGCATGTGGTGCTTTTGAGCTTGATCATCTCCTTGGTGGTGGTTCTTGGTAATCCTCTCTCTTGGTAAGTGGTTTTTAAACCTAGATTTCATTTTCTCTTGAATCCTACCTTCTTACTCCTTCTCATCCATGAGACTATGGTGCAACCATGGTGTCTTTCTTAAAGATCTTCTCTTCACAAAGATCAGAGACTATGGGTTGACATGGTGGTATCTTAGTGAAAAGATTCTCTCTTCTCTCTTCTCTCTTCTTTCTTGCTCTTATTCGGCCTAGGGTGTCTATCCTCTTTTCTTGATCTCTTCTTCGACCATGGTGCTCTTCTCTTTTGGAAGTGATATTTTGGCCGTGGATTTGATGTTTGTTGGAGTTCATTTCTCTCTCTTGGAGCTTGGTTCTCTACAAGGAGGGTTATATAACACTTTTCCCTCTTCTATTATTTGCACCATAATCTTTCTTGTATGCTACTATTTTAATCTCTAGAATTTGATGCTAATGTGCTATATGATTTTATAATAATCTAAGGTTTAAGACTTTGTAGTATTCTCATATAGATTTCTCTCTTTCTTAAACCTTAATTTCATGTACTCGATTATTAAGTGATGTTGAGATGGTGTTCATGCATGCGTCATGATCCTTGGTTTTACCACCATGCTATGGTCCGGACCTTATGATTTCTTGAAGTTTTGAATAATTTTTTCATGAGGTTGAAGCTCAGTCTTCTCTCTCTCTCTCTTAGTTTCTTTCTTGGTCAATCATGTCAGAGTTAGCTTCTAGAGTTTGATGTTCAAGTTCTTTTGAGGATTTGAATTGGTTCCATGTGTTTTGAAGTTTCATTTTTCTCCCTCTTAGCCTTAGTTTTCCTTGATTATATTCATGGTAGTTGTTCTATAGTTTGATGTCCATGCATCTATGAGTTTTGGACATGGTGATGCTTGGTTTTCTTGATGCACCATACATGTTTCGGTCATACACTTTTTCCCTTTTTGTTGTTGGTCGACACTCGCACGTGGCTCATGCATTTGGTAATTTTCCTTGATCCTTGTTGAGGCTGACACATGTGATAATGGGTGAAGTGTAGAAGGAACTACATTGCTTTTCTTTGGTCTGGTTGCAATGCAGTGTTGTTGTTTGCTCACAATGCCTGTTGGCTTTGGCTTGGTCACAATGTCTATTTGGGTTTTTGCTTCGGCCACAGCATGTGTGTTGGTTTGATTTTTGGCTATGTGTGTTGGTTTGATTTTTGGATATGGCATGTATGAGGAGAAGTGTAGCAGGTTGCTACACTTGGTGGTGACATGTTTCGTTCGCAATTGATACGTATGGTGACAATCTCTACCCATAGATGACCATGACGGTTGCTACACATAGGTACATGGTCACTACATATGTATAACATGGTAAGGTTGATGGACGTGTACATGTGAGTTATGGTTGATACATAGTGTTGTTTGGATGATTGTTTGATTAATCCTAATCATGCCTGTTAACCCTAATGAGTTCCAAGAAATGGAAATTGACATATCTACAGTTTGGTGACAAGTAAGGAAATGAAACCCTAATCAGCTATGTGTGTGGAACCCTAACCTTAATTTCTAGGGTATGTTATACTTGTTGAGCTTGCATGGATGAATAGCATGTGATTATATTTTCTCTCTCCTACATGTGTAATCCTAACCTTGCAGGTTGAATGAATGGCATATCTTGTGAATGCTATCGTGGTAATCATATAACATAGGGTGATGGCTATGAGCCTAGATGAGACATGTTGAGGTCATAATGATGTGATGGGTCTTATGACCTTGCAGAGCTTAATGCCCAGTGTGAGGTGTATCCTCCAATGATATGATGAGGGATTTATATTGCATTACAGTGTGATAACATTGATGGTCTTGAATTTGTAGTGGTATCAAATGATTGTGTAACACGTTTGCATCATATGTGTTTTATATTTTCTAGAGTTGTATTATCCCCTTATCTTTGTAAAGATTGTTTAGGGTTTATACATTGTGACTTGATTGATGATAAAAGACACAAATTTGGCTTAAATAATGAAGTGAAACCCCAATCATGTAGGTGCCTTGTGCCAAAGATCCATCTTCAGCGTCAGTACTTTGTTGGATGGTGAAACGGATATTCCCAAGGGAAACTCAGAGTGCATACTATTAAGTATGAAAGTTGCAACTGAATACATGTCCTTGGCATCTTGATCCCAAGCTTTTTGAGAATGAATACATTCAGGTCTCAGTGATGAGCATGTGATATGATGTGATAGAGGACAACTGTGGTTGTACCTCACTGGTTGGCTTATATACCATGGTTTCTAGTGACGTGACAAGTACCAAGACAGGCTAGGTGTTTTATAGGATCGTGGCTTTGACTATGAGTTGTTGTCCCTAGAGGACCATAGCTTTGACTATGAGTTGTTGTCTCTACTGGACTATAGCCTTGACTATAAGTTGTTGTCTTTGCAGTTTGACTATATGTCATTGCGGTGTAGACTCAAACTGACTGAGTAGTGTAGGAGAAGATCATGGATTGCAACTCTTCCATTGATCTTATGTGGTACCGGTTTTGACTCTGCAGTTCTCGGTTGGAATTGAGTGGTACAAATCAAATCCTTAGGGCATAATAAAATTGAATTACATCCATGTGTCATATTTTATTAGGGTAAAAAAGATTCAGTTTGGATGACCCCTTGCCTTATCTTTTGTACCAATTTCTTGCATTATAATGTGGTAAGACAAATCAATTATTATACATATTCTCATATTCCTTCATAAAATATAAGATGTTCTACTACTCAGTTGTAGATGTCTGAATTTCTTAGATAATGGAAACTGCTTTATTCATATCATTTATAATCTTCTCTACCTGGTAATTATGTTATCGATCTACTTTAGTTTACTTGTGCTTATTATAGATGTTGACAGAGACCTATATCTCTCGCTGGGATGTTGGTCTCACCGCGTGGGTTTCCACATTGTTTAGGTGGTCATCCACGACGAGGTAGAGATCATGCAGTTGAAGATGAGTATCAAGAGGAGAAATAGTTGTTGAAAGGTTGGACATGTTGCTAGTGTTTTGTAGTAGAGTCATATGTGTCATCCATGTACTCTTAGGACCTTGGGGAGGTTTTTGTGGTTTGTACATCGATAGAATGTTTTGTCTTTATGCCCTTGTTGTATAGATATGGAATGTATGTATATAAACAGGTTATCATCTGTAACAGGTTGTGGCCAATAAGCCAGTGAACAATATCATGTTAAGATCTTTTGGCATGAGATATGTAATGCATGTAATCTTTGTGGACTCATATGCAAATGTTTCCACTTGAGAAGGATATGTGATATCAGTTTTAATTTACCTTGCTTTTTGGTAATATAGTTGTTAGTGATCATTTTGTGCTTTGTTTTGAGTAATTTCGCTTTGTGACACCATCAGGGTGTCACATTAGATATGAGTTAATACTACTCTTCCAAGTTATTAACAATCAAACAAGATAAAATAGTAGCTAATAATACAAGTGAAGCATCAAAAACAAGAGTATAGAGATAAACATTGCTAAGAGTATATACATTCAATGGATATAAGTATTTACATGTTGGGAGAGACTGAGTGGCTACTCTTAATCTAAGTTAAATGGATGACTCATGTTGGTGAGTGACATTTCAGATTTACAAGTATAAGGGGATATGGTGATGGATGGATGGATGGATGGATGGATGGATTGATGGATGCATGGATGGAAGAAAGTGAACAAATTGGAGAAGAAAATGCTAATACACGAAACAACAACTCTATATGGAATCAAGGTCGATGGAGACCTTCTTCTCTAACTCTAGTGATGGCACATGGAAGGTAGGCTTCAGCTCCTTCATCCTTCTTCTCTCAGAGGAGGCTTCAGGTGATGCTCACAGATGACGAAGGCACACTAGACCTTCAAACTTTTGTCCTTGGATGCGGTGAACTAATGGAAGCGAGTGTAGGACTTGGCGATCTGGCACAAGGATAGCACTTCACCTTTAACTCTCGCAATGAGCGACCCCTCCATAGTAGCAAGGGGTGTGCTATTTATAGAGTCTGGTGTGGGGATCGAGGTTCTCATTTATTAACTTCGTGTGAGCCCCAAGTATCTAGAAAACGTGCCATAGGGCACGTGCTTAACTAATGTTAGTAGTTGTTGTACGCAATGTTGCAATCAATTGACAAGGTTTTCCTGATCTTCAATTGCCACTTGTAGGCACTCCATCAGAAGATGAGAGGGTGTTGAGTCATTGGTTTATGGACATTGTCAGTCCATTTGTAGATGGGTGGTCGATTGTCTCTAGAAGTGTGAGACCCCACCGAGACATCAGAAGGTGGATGTTTGATGGTCTTTGGGAGTGTGGGACCACACTGAGCCATCGAAAGGGCACCTAAACATGATCTTTGGTTGTAGGGACGAATGGGTGGCCGACTCAATGTTCCTTTAGGTCAATGGAGCAATCGCTTCTCTTGAAAGCTAGATAAGGAGTGACCATTGGTTGTGGGAACCAGTGGAGAGCCTATCTTGAGTGGACATGTTTGGCTAAGTACATTAGTTAATGGTTTTTCTGCACAAAATTAGTAGTTAATGCCTAATGAAGGCACAAATAGTAAATATGGACAAAATGTGAGAAAAATAATGCAACTTTGTGCCACTCAAGGAAATTAAGGGCAAAGTTAGGCATGAAACATCAAAAAAATTGGACGTTATCATCTTTTGCATCTCTTGCCATCATCTGGTGGGCTGGCCCAAATGGAAGCCTCCCAACCTCTCACATGTGTTTATCCTTGGAGGAAAGGAGCAAATCATGGCCACCCAATCTCAATTCAACGACCGACAATCCACTTCTTTTTGACATTTTTGCTCTTCTTCCTCTCTTAAAATATTCAAAGAAATTTGAACTTTGAAAAATTACAAATATGTGATGCTTTGCCCAAATATGGTCATATTATATATTATTTTGATTAAAAAATGAGAGTTTTCCTTCAAAAATAGTTTCACAACCGAGATATACTCGTTATTCTACTATTTTTTGAAAGATGCTTTCTTTAAGTATTTTGAATATGATTAATGATATGAGATTCTCAAACTTGATGCTACATGTTCTAAAACATTATAATACCTCTTGATCAGTAACTTCACTTCACTTTTCACACAATCAATTCCTTGGATCATATGGATGTGCCCTAAATGACTACCTTGACCCAAAAGTGACTCTTTTATATACATGAATTATGTATCCTAATCAAATATGAAATTTTGTCCTATTTTTCAATCACATGATCATCTAAGTTTGTAATTTCTAATCTTCCATATGATTTATATCATGGTTAACTAAGACATATACTATAATGCCATGTAACACATTCATGTGCTATTTTTTACTACACATGACATACATGTGACACCTACATATCTAAATGCACATATTCATTATTGGACTCTAATCTCTCAAGAACCATCCATATATGTACGTGTGTTATCTTAAGATTTCAAATCAGTAGATATATTGTACTTTTAGCACTAAATCCCAACTTGAATTACCTTATGCTCTTTTATGATCATATGACTTTCAGAATATGACACTATTAAATGAAATTGATCTGAGATGACTTGACCATGATCTTGCATGTTGAAACATAATAACATTTCAAACTCCATGCCTCCATTATTTCCAAATTAGAGTTTATTTTTATCTAGAAACAGTGATAATGTGGATGTTTCACCTAGACCTCAGGTATTGTTGTGACACTTGAACTATGATGATTAATGGCATGCATGTTTGATATGATGGACCTGTAATTGAACTATTTGAAACCTAGTTTTAGGGGAAACACCCACATGACATGAAACATTATTATTTTATTAAAATTTTAGTAATATAAGATACAATATTATATCTTTCTTACATATTAGGTCAAATTTTAGTTGGAGCTTCTCTAGGAATCTTTTCTAAAGATTATAAACTACTCACTTCTCATAAGGTATGCTTAATCTCTTGACCCTGCTATGATAATGGCTTGTTTGTATGTATGCTCTTATGAATGTTAGGCTACTCAATTACTTGTTCAAGCTATTGTTCTTATGAATACTACTTTCATGATTGATTATACTATGCTGACAAATTTTGAACATGATATAGAAATCCATTGTATAACCCTTTTGTACCTACTTGAATTCTCGGGCTAAGGGCACAAGACATGCTTATACAAGATTAGCTCATTGACTTTTTTCTTTAGGTTCCTCACATTGAAACAGGATGACATGTAGCATTTTAGCCTCAAATGCCCCTCGCAAGCCCTTCCTATGGAAGTTAGTCAAAGGGCTAATGTTGATATAATGAAAAATGCAACTTAAATCATGTCTTGTAAAATAGAATGTCATCTAAAATTTCCTCATCTTACCTTTTTTTTGGTATAATGTTTCTTGCAAAGTTTGATATTACTCTTAGATTGTGTTTACTTGCCTTTCATATTGTACTCAACACTCTAACATTAATATATTTCATTTATATATGTCAATTTTTTAGATGAGGCTTAATGAGACCAGTTGAACACATCAATATGGACAAATACTCTGTGAAATGAAACACCAATAGGATATCCTTGTAATGACAATGGAAACATAAATATATATTTGCAGTGTATCTTACGCTATCTCTTAGGTTATGTCTTTCCTTGTGGTTGCTAGCGGGCTTAGTATTCTATATTTTGTGGTCCATTGTGATGAATGGAATGTTTTTCCTTCTCATATATATTGTGTGTGTGAACTTTTATGTAACATTCTACAAACATGTGATTGAGTCATATTGCCTTTGACTATCTAGCCATTAGGCGTGAGGATTTGGGTAACTAATAGATGCATGGAAAAATTCACAAATCATTGTTTAGAATGTATTATTATGATTGTATTATAGATATGTCCATAAATTGTCAAGGTAGGACACACTATTTATTTCAATCTTGGTCACTAGATTGAGTGTGTCATAGGAAATAGAATGTTTAAAAATTATCATTGGCAACGGGTAGGGCATATGTGCTCTTGTGCTAATATGTGACTCCACCAATGTCGATAAGAATAAAAGGACGCATGGCTTGTCACATGTTAATCACACAACACTATTCGTTGGTGGAATAGAAAACACCCTACTTTTCATGTTATAACAAAGTATATGTAACGACCTATTTTCCTTATCACATGAGTCGAAGCATTTTACTCAATGTGGGTGTTAAAATATGCTAATCATGCAATTAAAGTAAATGAAACACTTGCATTGATTTAAAATTGATTCATACATAGTTCTTGATTACATAATGCCCATACATCAAATCTAATCTAGTTGGTACTATTACTGAACATAATATAAATTATATCTAAACCTCTGGATCGACTTAGTAAATGGAACCCCACTAGGCAAAGCTTGAAGATCTCCTAGTCTTGATTTTCCCTTTTTATCCTTCACTTTCTCCAAGTCCTGCGGACATCTCATCCCCAACCAAGCAAAAAAACATCATATCACTAAACAATATTTAGCAGTTTATATGAAATAAAAGTAAATATAACTTGACTTGATAAAATCAACATGACACAACTTGACTTAGACTTAAACATGGATTTTATTAAGCATTCATGATTCATAAATTACATAAAAAAACCAAACAGTAAGTATATGCATCCCTCTAAAATGCCCCCTTAGGAGCAAATATTTTCTAGGAAAGTCCTTGATGCTAGGAAAGCCCTTGACAACCCCTTGAGGTCCATAATTCGGGAGCATATAAAAATGGATTCAATTGTATTTATCTTAACATTAACATGATGTTTAAACATTTAACATGATGAATTGGAAAAGTAGTTATATGCCACCTCTCTTAATGCCCCATAGGAGCCCATGATTCCTAGGAAAGCCCATAACAACCCTTTCAGGTCCATAAATGAGGCACATATAAAAACTTAGCCAATTCCTTAATTTCCTCATTAACTTAGCTCTTGACTTAAACATTAACTCTTCTTAATCTTAATTTTGACCATTATGGGATTACTCCCTCTTCATGCCATGATGGGATCTCTTCCTCTTAAATCATAATAGGGTTTCCTCTTAAAGAACATGATTCATTAAATCTTAATTCATAGTCATAATCATAATTAGGGTTTTACCATATACCATAGGCATTCAATAAATCAAACAATGATAAGTATACAAGATATCATCTTGAGAAAACATTCACATTTGATGAAATCATCTAAAGTGCATAATCATAAATAACAACCAATTAACCAAATTACTTGTGCCAAATATGTATGGCCCTCTTACCTAGAGTAGGTCACTTTAGGGTCAATTCCCTTCACTTGATTGAGCCTCTAATCACCTATAATTTAGTTAAGAACATAATGGGTACATAATTCCATAATCAGTAAACCCTAATCTTGGTCTTCAAATTATTGAATAGATGTAATGTGGAAAACAACGTTTCAAACAACACCATTCGATATAAAATTAAAAGAGCTTTCCAACCAATATTTTTGCATATTTTTCTAAGGTTGTATGCAAACTTTATGAATTTTGCAGTGTGGACCAATAAAAAATTAGAAAACCATAGGTGTGGCATCGATTTAAATCGAATAATCTTGATGTAAATGGAATTTGAAATGACCAAAAGACTTTAGGCGTGTGTGAAACATGAATCAAATGATGAGGGAAAATAATTCATTTAGACCTAACTATGAATTACGCATAAGAAAAACAAATCAACAATCAAATTTCTGAAATGGCCATTGTGATATTGATTAACTGATTGAATAGGCATGGGACCCAAGGTCATTTCATGACTGGGCTTCTTCTCCAACATGAGACGGGGTCGAACAGCTCACAAGAGCTTCTTGATGTCGATCTCGGGTTGTGGATTCAAGTTATATCAAGGAACAAAAAGTTCTAGTGGGTTCCCCACACCCTGGCGAAGGCATCGAGCCAAGCCATGGGCTCTAGCATGGACTGGAGCTCCCATTGCCATGGCACAGCCATAGGCACCAGGCACAACCACAATTGCGGAAGCTAATGACAAAATGAGGTGATCAAAGAGGAAAGTAATCATCTCGCAAGGTCAAACCAAAGTAAAGAAAACAATCGTGTGAAGGAATGGACAACTGTGTCCCTGGCTCACGGAAAAAGCTCAGAAAAATGAATGGGGAGTCAAGGAAGAAGAAACCATAAAACTTGGCAGCAACATGCCCACTGAGATAAAAAAAACTCATTATGGAGGCATGGTGAGGTCAAGCCACTTGTTCCCACGATTCGAAGGGCCCTGAGAAGCCACAGTGTCTACCTCTGACAAGGACCAAGGACGTCCCTATAGCGTACGGTAGTTGAGGGAACCACAACAAAAACCAAGAATCAGAAATCGAACATATACTGGTAGTGATGCTTACTACATGATCAATTTCTCAAAACGTACTGCTTAGCACTATAGTAAAATGGCATTAGATGGAGGAAAAAATTGAGTAAGGGGGTATCTTAGGGATTCAGTTGATTCAATTGGAAATGGAGGAGGAACCCTCTAGGGTCGGTGATGCTTTTGGCATCGTTAAAGTGGCAAATAGAGGGCTAAGAAGGTGTTTGTAAAAGTGACATGAGAGGAGGATGAAGCCCTAAATTGGGTGTTTCATATATGAATGGATAGAGGGGATGATTTTGAGCTTGTTTGAAATGTCAAAGAAAGGCGGATTTGATGGATGAAAAATCTCACGACGAGGTGCATTGATGAGGAATAACAAGTCATTGAAAGAAGACACATCCAACGGTGTTCAGTCCAGCTAGGAAAATAGAGGTACGTGATGGGTCAGAGACCATCAGATCAGGTCTTGACCAAATATGAGCCATTGGATGCCACACGGAAAGAAAAAATTAAGGAAAAGAATGTGTTACAGATGAAATCCGTAACTTTAGATGATTAGAACATTAAACACAAATCTTATTAAACGTGTATTCAAAACTTTCCTATTTAAATTGGAGGGTCGAAAAAATTCCAATTGGGTCCAAATTTGAACCATGTGTCTAGTAAATGACTTAGATTATTATTGTGTCCTTGGATTTTCGTTTTCCCATTATATGTCCATAAATGGATCAAAAGTCATTATCTTGAAATATGTACATAAAAATTAAAATAAAATGTAATAACCCTTTATAATTGCTCCCTTTGACTCCAAAATGAGGTGATGAACTTATTTCTCATTAGTTATATTATTTTTGAACTTCAAAACTCTTGTCTTGCTTTTTTATGCCCTTTAAGCATCATGAATGATAGGAGAGAGATAAAAATGGAAAAAGGAAATTAATCGTATATCATCTTTGAATTAAATGAAGCACATAAAAAAGGGGAAAGTATTCTAAGTTACATTTTGTTCTTCTCACTCCATTAACCTCCATGAAATTTCATTTCATAATATTTTTGCATTAAAACCCTCAACTAATTTTATTTAATTAAAACTACATTTATAAGGCTTAGATTATTCTTGGAAATTTGGGATGTTACAATTCTATTGTGATAACCTAGATTTGTTCACATTCAATTTGTATACATCTTGACTCATTAGATGCTCTACTATACTCAATAGACTCTCTCATCCTAAATGTGATGACTTTGAGTCAATTTATGCTCAATTAATGCATCGATTTTGATGAAACACCATTTGTACTCATATATGATCTTAATTAGAGTTTTGAACTAGATGGCATGCTTATTATGCATCATCCTCTTGCAAGTAAAATTGAGTCCTTCTCATGAACTCCTTTTGCTTTGATCTGTATCTCATTGTATAGAATTCAATTATGTATCCAACGACATGAAAATTTCCTAAATCAGATCATTCTAGCCCAAGTTATGGCATTTTGAATACTAGTGATTTAATCCCTTTTTAGCTTACCCTTGACCCTTTATGGGCCCAAAATTTGGACGCGGCCCAGCTAGGAGGTGCGCCACCATGTCATCGATCCACTGAGTCCTCTCCTACCCAATCAAGGCATGCTAGCTTGGACCAAAGTGGGCCTTTGGATCTGAGTCCACAGAGTGGAACCCCTAATCTGATGGTTCTCAACCCACCCTCTACCTCCGTATTGTGCTCGGAAAAAGTGGTGTTGTGACCACCTACCACCACTGATGGTGCCACACCACAACCCCTTTTTGTGTCATCTTTCCCCAAATTGATGCCTCCCTTGCCTATATAACTCTCTTCCTAACTCGTTGCTCCTCCTTTCTTGCCTTCCACATGCCTCATAACCTCCCTCATGCATTCATCACCCCTCCAGTATAGCCAGCACTGCTAGCCTAGCCCATTTGGGAATTCTAGATTCAAAGCAACTCAGCAGTAGATGAAGGAGCCAGTTTGTCTATGAAGGAGAGGCAGACTTGGACAACTTAGGCAACCTACCCCCAGAAACCCTTAGCCCGACACTGCGAACTCGTTGGTATTACACATTGCCATTGTGGGCAATTCTGGAGTGGGGAGACTCCCGTTGGGGATGACACACCAATGCCATCAAATCATCCACCAAGGGCTCAGATCAGTTTCCCATTCAGCCCACTCTCCCAACTTTGACTGAGTCAGGGGACGGCGAGGCCCGATTGCAACATGCCACATGGGTATCCCAGTGCCCCACTGGACTTCCCCTCTATGACCCAGTAGGCGCTTCATAGCCACTTGATCATGAATCAAGGGCCAAGCTTGGCCCGAGTCATCTTCCAAGATGGTATCTTCCTCCCTCTTTTTCCTAACTTTATACTTGATCTATCAAGGATCATATGTCATGATTCTTTGGGCCATTTTGGCCATATAATATATGAATTTGCATCTAGAAAACAAGATCTTTGCAAAAAAACTAGTTTTATGATCTGATACTGCTTGTAGTTCCCACGATATGTTAAAAATAATAGCTTTTGATCTCTTTCTTCCTGTCTTGTGCTATATAATGCTCAAGTTTGATTCCTAACGCCCCAAAACTGGATGTTAGCCTAATATAAGTCACTTGAACATATATATGCATCATGATCCAAATTTGTCTACTTTTGTACCCTAAAATGATCTATTGCTACCTAAATTAGCTAATATGGACCTATATGCAAAGGGTTACTTCTTTTATGATATAACTTGTTCAAAAGGGCTTGAAATGTCTATGAATGCTTTAAATTAGTAGATTCCACCCTCGTAAGTTATCATTCTTGATCATGTTCTTTCTTGGACCATAATATTGACCTTGCAACACTTAGTGTGTCTTAACATGGCCTTTATGTGTACATCTGTGATGTATGTTAAACCTTATGCTTCCTTTGATATAAGGTTACTCAAGATGATTATGTGGACTACAAATCAGTAATATTGTATGCCTTGTATTCCTTTAAATCTTATGGGGATTATGTATGAACTTATGTGACCCAATGCCCTAATCTTGAGTTGAAATGTGGTCTTGTATGCATGATGATAGCTAACTCTCACTCTTATGCAAATGTTACCCTGATGATCATCCATAGTATATAATGATTTCAAATCAGTATCTTAGTGATATTCATGTCTCCTAACTCAAGAAGAGCCCTATATATTCTATGATGACAATCTTGCATGTTAATGACCCAAAATAGCTGGTTTACTAATGTCAATGCCTATGTTGACTAAGCTTGTTCAAATATTATGGTTGCTAGATCTATTTATAATCTTAGAACTCTAATATCATATCCCTGATCTAGTTGTGATGTGTCACTGTAAGTGTTAATGAACTCATGACATACTATGTTGCTTGATAATGCATATGCATGACTTAGTTGAGATATTGAAATCATTGATGAAAGATTTGATACCTAGACTTAGGTGATACATACAAACACCATAATTATGATCGATGAGACCTAATATTAATGATGTTAATCTAATTGTACTCCTTTGTAATTTCAATATATATATAAAGACTCTTTTGCCAAGATCTAGCTTGCAAATGGTTTCTAATCAATGCTTAATCTTGTATTCTACTTGTAAGGTACTCTTACTCTCTTGACCCTACTATTGGTATTGGCTTGTTTTTATGTATGCTCCTATGAATGCTTGGCTAGTTAGTTACATGTTTGAGCTAATTGTTCCCTATGATTAGTATGTTTGTTTTTCTTGAAATATATTGAACAAACCTTGAATATAATTGAACTTGTCCATTATACACACCTCGTGTACCTTCCTGTATTCTCGGGGTAAGGGTACCAGATTGGGCACCTTACTTGAGATGTCAAGATAAGGAGGATCATGTCGATAAAAGGGTTGGTTAATCTTGAGAACCCTTATGGGCCCTTCCTATGGGAAGGTGGCCATGATATGTTGTTGCGTATAATGGAAAATACACATAAAACATGCTTTGTATAAAAAATTGTTGTTAAATGTTCACGCCTTGTTTCTACTTCTTGCTTATATGATGTTTCAAGCCAAGCAACTTTTATACTACTCTTAAACTGTTTACATGCCTTTTCGTAGTGTACTTAATGCTTTAGCATTGATATGTTTTGTTTATTGAATTTGTAATTTGCAAATGAAGACCCGCTACACTCAAGACTCTAAGATCTGAAATGAATCACCAATGGGTATAGGGTACATATCTCTTATCTCCATGTTTCGTATCTTGTTCTTTCTTACCTTGTTCTTGTCAGTGGTTTTATGCATTAATATGTTATGTGATCCATTCTAGTGATAGGTGCCCAGGTCCACTCGCCTTTGGCTATGTAGCTGTTAGGGGTGTGGACTTAGGGTAACAAACGGTTCCATGACAAATGGTATCAGAACCATCACATATCCTCTATGCATGTTTAATAACCCAATTCCACCTACCTTAGAGAGTATTCTAACATCTCATCTTTTCTCTAAGGACTACCCTAAGCCACCCATTAGATTATGATTAGTTAGCTCCCCATCCCTTCATGTGATTTTCCTACTCATGACTATTACTCACATGACTTCTTGATTTTGGGTAGCTTATGTATAGAGAAAATAAAAGTTTAATGAAATGGTAAATTTTGAGTAACATGATGATGATGCCATGATCTAACCTTATATTGAAACACGATTATGACTAATGAAAGTACTCTTGTTGTTTAAGTACACATGTATGACCACTTAGAGCATGTTAACTCAACTTTACCAAATATAGACTTCACACTTTCTATGTTGAGGAATAACGATAATGATCTTGATATGATGAGATAAGAAGTATTTGTGCATTATACCTCATTTTGATGAGGTCCCTATTTGATTGAACTCATGATGCCCTATTATGGACCAAACTTCAAAAAATGTTAAGAAAAATGTTTCCCTACTGGATACATACGATGCTTATGCCTTGGAATGACCATGCTCTTGGACTCCCAAAATCATGATGAAAGACTCTAATACAAGAGGCATCTTCCCTATTCATTCTCATGCCTCTAGGTGATCTCTATTTCAAAAAATTTGATGGACATGAATCTCAGTCTTGCCCAATTATGCTCTAACTCTTGGATTGCTCCATTTGACTTCTCAATTTCAAAATATACCCTTATATTGACTATGAAGGAAGGGAACACGATTATGACCAGCATATTGCAAAAAGCTTGAAATCTGGTTGCCCTATTATGATCTTGACCTATGATATTATAACTCTATGAAGGATGACACCTAATATAGACCAATGTGTTGGATTAGGGTGGTGGTTAACTTATGAATTCCCTAACTAGGTCACATCCCTATTATGATTACCTCTAAAATTCCATTGAGTGAATCATTTAGAATTTGTGAAGGTAACTCCTCCAATATGATTTTGATTTCTTGACCTAAGTCTCTAATATGTCAAACCAAGATGATATTGATTATTGATCTTGAATCTACTTGATCTTAAAATTTATGATGTTGACTATAGTGGTTTAGATTCCTAGAAAGACTTAGGCCTAGATCATCCATCAACCTTAAATTCCATGAAAATGAACTCGATATTGAGGCCACAAAATGTTGAATAATGCTCTAAAGGATGCTTGATTGTTGCTCGATTTATGTATATGAATGAATGATCGCACCTAAGGTCTAAAGTAGGAATCTAAACCTAGATTTGAAAATTTGGACCTATGACATTTCTATCCAAACTTGACTTTCAATATTGAATAATGAAATCTTGACTAATGATTATTGATATTGATATCGATTTGACTCCTATGATCACCCTATTTGGGTCTTAAGGTCACCCTTGATATATGACTAATGACTTTCATGATTCCAAATCTAAAAAATGTAACATGATGATTATTTTAACACACTCGATTTATGACTTAGGATTAAGATCCTTGTGGACTAGGGTGGCCCCTTCCATTGATTTGAGCATGAAATCACGATGTTGAAGTATGACGATTGTCCTGAATTGTTGAAGTATGAAATCTCGATCATGGATGCATAACCCCACCTAGACCAATGTAGAAGCTACAACGCTAAAATATTGGGAAAGAAAGTCATGTATTATTCTTGAACTCTATCCGATTAACTTGAAACACGATCTCTCCAAATTTGGTGATATATAGGAAACTCTCTCCAAAAGTTATTACTCGTTGGAAGATACTCCCAATTTGAAGATGTAAGTGAGTATATGTTGACCATGATGCTTGATTGCTTGATCATAAAATTAGATGGATATTGTAAGTTGTGATGATACCTTATGATAATACTACAAAGATCGTGATGATTGAAAATTGATTCTCAAATCTTGACTTATCAATTCATTAAATTTTGGGGATAAAATTTTCTTTTAAGGTGGGGAGGATGTGATAAAATGGATTTTTCTCATTCAATTTGTGCACATCTTGACTGATTAGATGCTCTACTATACTCAATAGACTCTATCACCCTAAATGTGATGACTTTGAGTCTCTTTATGCTCAATTGATGAATCAATTTTGATTAAACATCACTTCGTACTCATATATGATCCAACTAAGAGTTTTGTACCAAGTGGCATGTTTATTATGCATCATCCTCTTGCAAGAAAAATTGAGTCCTTTAATGAACTCCTTTTACTTTGCATGTATCTTGTGTTGTAGAGAATTCAATTATCTATCCAATGGCATAAAAATTGCCTCAATCGGATCATCCTAGCCCAAGTTATGGCATTTTAAATCCTGGTGATTTAATCCTTTTTTTTAGCTTAACCTTGACCCTTTGTGGGCCAAAACCTTGGGCGCGACCCAGTTAGGAGGTGCACTACCACTTCATCGATCCACTAAGTCCTCTCCTACCCGATCAACGCATTCTAGCTTGGACCAAATTGGGCCTTTGGATTTGAGTCCACAGATCAAACCCCTAATCCAAAAGTTTTCAGCCCACCCTCTACCTCCATATTGTGCTTGGAAAAGTGGTGTTGTAACCACCTACCACCACTAATGGCACCACCCTACGAGCCCTTTTCACACCATATTTCCCCAAATTGACGCCTCCCTTGCCTATATAACTCATTTCCTAAACAGTTTCTCCTCCTTTCTTGCTTTTCACACACCTTAGCACCTCCCTCATGCCTTCATCACCCCTCCAACTCCGCCAATGCTCCTAGCCTAGACCATTTTGGGAATCTCACTTCAAAACACCTCAAAAATAGATGAAGAAGCCACTATGTCTGTGAAGGGGATGTGAACTTGGATAGCTAGGCAACCTGCCCCCAGAAGCCCTTAGCCCAACGTTGTGAACTCGCCGGTGTTACATGCTTCCACTATGGGAAGTTCTTGAGTGGCGAGACTCCCCTTGGGGATGAAAAAACAGATGCCATCAGATCATCCACCAAGTGCTCATATTAGTTTCTGATTCAGTCCGCTCTCCCAAGCTTTGACCGAGTCAGGGGACGGTGTGGACCAATGGAAACACACCACATGGGTGTCCCAGTTCCCCACTGGACTTCTCCTCCACGGCCCAATAGGTGCTTAATAGCTGCTCGATCATGAATCAAGGGCCAAGCTTGGCCTGAGTCATCTTCTAAGATGGTATCTTCCTCCTTCTTTTTCCTAGCTTTATACTTGATCTTTTAATAATCATATCTCATGATTCCTTGGGCCATTTTGGCCAGATAATATATGAATTTGCATCTAGAGAACAAGATATTTGAAATGAGACTAGTTTTATGATATGATTCTGCTTGTAGTTCCCCTAATATGTTAAAAATGATATCTTTTGATGTCTTTCTTCATGTCTTGTGCTATTTAATGCTCAAGTTTGATTCCTAATGCCCCAAAACTGGATGTTAGCCTAATATAAGTCACTTGAACATATATATGCATCATGATCCAAATTTGTCTACTTTTGTACCCTAAAATGATCTCTTGCTGCCTAAATTAGCTAATATGGACCTATATGAAAATGGTTACTTCTTTTATGATATAACTTGTTCAAAGGGCTTGAAATGTTTATTAATTCTTTAAATCAGTAGATTCCACCCTCATAAGTTCTCATTCTCGATCATGTTCTTTCTTGGACCATAATGATGACCTTGCAACACTTAGTGTGTCTTAACATGGCCTTTATGTGTACATTTGTGATGGATGTTAAACCTTATGCTTCCTTTGATATAAGGTTACTCAAGATGATTATGTGGACTAAAAATCAGAAATCTTACATGCCTTGTAGCCCTTTAAATCTTGTGGGGCTTCCTTATGAACTTATGCAACCTAATGCCCTAATCTTGAATTGAAATTTAGTCTTGTATGGATGATGATAGCTAACTCTCTCTCTTATGCAAATGTTACCCTAATGATCATCCATAGTATATAATGATCTCAAATCAGTAGCTTGGTGATATTCATGTCTCCTAACTCAAGAAGAGCCCTATATACTCTATGATGACAATATTGCATGTTAATGACCCAAAATGACTGGTTTGCTCATGTTGATGCTAATGTTGACTAAGATGTTCAAATATTATGGTTGATCTATTTTAAAATCATAGAACTCTAATATCAAATCCCTGATCTAGTTGTGATGTGTCACTCTAAGTGCTAATTAACTCATGGCATACTATGTTGCTTGATAATGCCTATGCATGACTTAATTGAGATATTGAAATCAATGATGAATGAATTGATACCTAGACTTAGGTGACACATACAAACATCATGATTATGATTGATGGGGCCTAATCTTGATGATGTTAATCCAATTGTACTCCTTTGTAATGTCAGGATATTTATAAAGACTTTGTTTCCAAGATCTAGCTTTCTAATGGTTTCTAATCAATGCTTAATCTTATATTCTACTAGTACGATACGCTTACTCTCTTGACCCTACTATTGGTATTCACTTGTTTGTATGTATGCTCCTACGAATGCTTGTCTAGTTATTTATGTGTTTGAGATAATTGTTCCCTATGATTAGTATGTTTGTTTTTCTTGAAATATATTGAACAAACCTGAAACATAATTAAACTTGTCCATTATACACACCTCGTGTGCCTGTATGTATTCTTGGGGTAAGAGCACCAGTTTGGGTGCCTTACTTGAGATGTCAAGATAAGGTGGACCATGTTGATAAAAAGGGTTGGCTAATCTTGAGCACCCTTACAGACCCTTCCAATGGGAAGCTGGTCAACGGCCATGATATGTTGTAGAGTATAATGGAAAATACATTTAAAACATGCTTTGTATAAAACATTGTTGTTAAATTTTCATGCCTTGTTTCTACTTCTTGCTTATATGATGTTTCTAGCCAAGAAACTTTTATACTACTCTTAAACTGTTTGCATGACTTTTTTATAGTTCACTTAATGCTTTAGCATTAATATGTTTTGTTTATCGAATTTGTAGTTTGCAAATGAAGACCCGCAACACTCAAGACTCTAAGATCTGAAATGAATCACCAATGGGTATACTTGAATCTATAAATGGTACATATCTCTTATCTCCATGTTCCATAATCTGTTCTTTCTTACCTAGTTTTTGTTTGTGATTTTATTCATGCATATGTTATGTGATCCATTCTAGGGATGGGCGTTCAGGTCCACTCACCTTTGTCTATGTAGCTATTAGGGGTGTGGACTTAGGGTAACAAACAGTACTATGACAAATGGTATCAGAGTCATCACATATCCTCTATGCGTGTTTAATAACCCAATTCCACCTACCTTAGAGAGTCTTCTAGCATCTCATCTTTTCTCTAAGGACTACCCTAAGCCACCCATTAGATAATGATTAGTTAGCTCCTCATGCCTTCATGTGATTCTCCTACTCATGACTATTACTCACATGATTTCTCGATTTTGGGTAGATTATGTATGGGGAAAATAAAATGGTAATGAAATGGTAAAATTTGAGTAACATAATGATGATGCCATGATCTAACCTTAAATTGAAACTTGATTATGACTAATAAAGGAACTCTTGTTGTTTAAGTACTCATGTATTACCCCTCAGAGCATGTTAACTCAACTTTACGAAATCCAGACTTCACACTTTCTATGTTGAGGAATAACAATAACGATCTTGATAGGATGAGATAAGGAGTATTTGTGCATTATACCTCATTTTGATGAGGTCCCTATTTGATTGAACTCATGATGACCTATTATGGACCAAACTTCAAACAATGTTAAGAAAAATGTTTCCCTAGTGGATACATACAATGCTTATGCCTTGGAATGACCATGCTCTTGGACTCCCAAAATCATGATGAAAGACTCTGATATAAGAGGCATATTCCCTATTCATTATCATGCCTCTTGGTAATCTCTATTTCAAACAATGTCATGGATATGAATCTCACTCTTACCCAATTATGCTCTAACTCTTGGATTGCTCCATTTGACTTCTCAATTTCAAAAAATACCCTTACCTTGACTATGAAAGGAAAGGAACACAATTATGACCAGAATATTGCAAAAAAATTGAAATCTGGTTGCCCTGTTATTATCTTGACCTCTGATATTGTAACTCTATGAAGAATGATTTGACAATTGGTACTCTCCCTATTTTGATATGCTTGAAGGATCACACCTAATATAGACCAATGTGCTAGATTAGGGTGGTGGTTGACTTATGACTTCCCTAACTATGTTACATCACTATTATGACTACCTCTAAAATTCCATCTAGTGAATCATTTAGAATTCGTGAAGGTAACTCCTCCAGTATGATTTGGATTTCCTGACCTAAGTCTCTAACAGGTCAAACCAGGACGATATTGATGCTTGATCTTGAATCTCAACTTGATCTTAAAATATTATGATGTTGACTATAGTGGTTTAGTTTCCTAGAAATACTTAGGCATAGATCTTCCATCAACCTTGAATTCCATGAAAATGAACTCGATATTGAGGTCAAACAATGTTGAATAATGCTTGAAATGATGCTCAATTGTTGTTCGATTTATGTATACGAATGAATGATCACACCTAAAGTATAAAATAAGAATCGAAACCTAGATTTGAAAAGTTGGACCTATGACATTGGTGTCTAAACTTGACTCTCAATATTGAATAATGAAATCTTGACTCATGATTATTGATATTGATATCGATTTGACTCCTATGATCACCCTATTTGGATCTTGAGGTCACCCTTGATATATGACTAATGACTTTCATGATTCCAAATCTCAAAAATGTAACATGATGATTATGTTAACACCCTCAATTTACGACTTAGGATTAAGCTCCAAGTGGACTAGGGTGGTCCCTTCCATCAATTTGAGCATGAAATCATGATGTTGAAGTATGATGATTGTCCCGAATTGTTGAAGTATAAAATCTCGATCATGGATGTATAAACCCACCTAGACCAATGTAGAAACTATAGCCCTAAAATATTGGGAAATAAAGTCATGTATTATTCTTCAACTCTATCTAATTAACTTGAAACATGATCTCTCCAAATTTGGTGATATATAGGAAACTCTCTCCAAAAGTGATGACTCATTGGAAGATACTCCCAATTTGATGATGTAAGTTACTATATGTTGACCACGATGCTCGATTGCTTGATCTTAGAAGATATGTATATTGTAATGGTGACGATACCTTATGATAATACTACAAAGCACTTGATGATTGAAAATTGAATCTCAAATCTCGTCTTATTAATTAATTTAATTTTGGGGACAAAATTTTATTTTCAGGTGGGGAGGATGTGATAACCTAAATTTTTTTCTCATTCAATTTGTGTACATATTGACTCATTAAATGCTTTATTGTGCTCAATAGACTCTCTCACCCTAAATGTGATGACTTTGAGTCTCTTTATGCTCAATTGATGAATTGATTTTGATTAAACATCACTTTGTACTCATATATGATCCTAATTAGAGTTTTGAACTAAGTGGCATGCTTATTATGCATCATCCTCTTTCACAAAAAACATTGCCCTATTAATGAACTCATTTTTATTTTATATGTATCTTAGGTTGTAGAGAATTCAATTATCTATCCAACGGCATAAAAATTGCCTCAATCGGATCATCCTAGCCCAAATAATGGCATTTTGAATATTCGTGATTTAATCCTTTTTTTATCTTACCCTTGACCCTTTGTGGGCCCAAACCTTGGGCGCAGCAAAGCTAGGAGGCACGCCGCCACGTCCTCGCCCACTGAGTCCCCTCCTACCCAATCAATTCCAGCTTGTACCAAAATGGGCCTTTGCATATGAGTCCACAGATCAAACCCCCTAATCCGATGGTTCTCAACCCACCCTCTACCTCCGTACCGTGCTCGGTAAAAGTGGTGTTGTTGTTGGTATGTATGCCCTGAGAGCCAATCATGGGATGATTGGTGGGATACATTAATATTGATAAACATCAAAGGCAAGCTTCCAATTCTTTCTGGTTCAGTCATATGAGATAGTGATAGAACAGATTGAATGTCTAGAGAATGACAGTACTCAATGACGTATGCCTTCAGGTTCATGACCTGAATGATGAGATCATACATATGTTAAGAGTTTGTACATTCTTGTTATGTCCCTAGTCGGATGTCATTGTGGAAGGTAGATAGACAGCAATGACACATAAGACTAGATTGTGGTGTTGGTTGATGACAGAATCTCATTAGTCATGATATAGAGATATCAAACCAAACACATAGGTACTTGTTAGAGAACAAGTGTACCAGACAGACCCACTGTGAGTTTGACACATGGAACCATGACATGGTAGTCACAGTCAGTACTCACAGTGGTGGTGGTGAGTGTGATTCTTAGACCTGAAATCACTACACTCAACACATGTTGTTGGGCACACTTTGACATCATCAAACGCAGTCCTGAAACATGGGTTGTTATAAAGGTGATGATTGGGTGGCTTTGACACATGGGGCTTTTGAGGGGTGAGTGATAGATATGGGATTTGTCCCTCCTAAGGGAGTTTGATATCCAAGGCCACTTGATGAGTAGGATTGAGATAGGTGTGCGCACGCATGTGTGAATCAGTATGTGATATTGATGTCATACATATCTCGTTCAATCTACTCTGAGATCAAGAAAGTGAATGAACGTTGACAGGATGATTGTTCCATGCCTTGAGTTCATTCGGGATATCAGTGAGAAAGGAATTATACATTCACTGTAACACCATTCACGGATTGTAGGATGAAAGTTGTTCTCCAACTTTCTACTTTCACTTGGGTAGCACTGATGTGTGACTAGGCACCGCTCTTTGCTTGTGAAGTCATAAGTGTTATGGACTTTCACTGCCAACGTGAAATGGACCTTCAGGGTCACACACATAGGATTTACCTGGAAGAGGAGTTTTGTCCACAAGAAATGTTTAGATTGACTACTAAAGGAGTTTAGTAGTTCAATTAAACACTCAATCAGTCGATGGCTCAATATCATATGGTTCAAGGTGTTGGACGCATTGATTGGAGTATCAGATTGATTGAAATCACAATTGACTGATTTTGCCCAACCTGTGCTCCCAACTGATCAACTCATGTGATGAACCGGTCGGCTGAGGTTGTTGAACCGGTCGGCTGGAGTGTCCAGGACGATCGGCTCATACCCAGGTTGAAACGACCGGTTCAAAAGTTGAACCGATCGGCTCAACTGGTGCAACCGACCAGTTGGGAAAGTCATGTCGGCAAGAATTTTCCTTTGGTTTCAAATTGCCCAATTCGATTGGGAATAACATTGGTATTCAATACCAATTGAGAACGAAACAAGAAAAGTCTTTTTGAGCCGGATTAGGGTCGTGAACCGATCGGTTCAGGGCACCAACCGATCGGTTGGAATGCCCCAAATGATCGGCTCAGGTCCAACCGATCGTCTTAAGGGCCAAACCGATCGGTTCAGTTGTGAACTGATCGTTTCAAGTTGCGAACCGGTTGCTTTTTGTGGAAAATTCTCGATCCCTTCTACTCCTGCGTTTAGTCCCGTATTTCCGGGGCATGAGAACCCTGTCCCATGACCCTCCTATATATATAGGGGTATTGGGGGCTTCTCATGGTACACTTCAGTGCAACCAGTTGCTCTGTAAAGTTGTCCATCTCTCTAGTTTTGGTAACCAAGAGAGAGCCCGAGCAAGTGCTTCCCGCAAAGGGAGGTGCAGCAAGGGAAAGACAACTGCAGTTGCAACTCGAGGTAGGAGAGTGTGTTGGCGACTAGTACGTCAATAGGAGGGTGCAACTCCTTCCACTTCCTTGTGGGACAAGGAGTGTGGAGTTCCAGGTGGTCCGTGTGGACTACTTCAGAGGCGGGAGGTCACTGCCGCTTAGGAGGACAACTGTCATCCGACAATCCAGTAGGAGGAGGAGTCATCAGTCCCGGTGCGACCAGGAGCTGCACAGACACCGTCTAAGACCGGAGTTGAAGACCTCGCATTGCACAAGGTATTGTCGCCGAGCAAGCCTCGGGACAAGGTATGATTCCACAAACCATCCCTTTCCTAATATATAGACGTTGACGCGTTTCCTCGGTATGGGTTTGGGGGAGAATTTTTTGTTTCCACTGCCTTCTCTCTCTCCTCTAAAACCCAACAGTGGTATCAGAGCCACGTCAACTGCTTTATATTTTAGGAATATCGATATGATCGATTTTGGTTTGTCGCCTTTATTTATTGCATACAATGCAAATAATATCAGCTTTATGCATGTCCAATCCTAAATCCACAAATCCCAATTACATATATGATATATATTATTAATGCACTCGATACGCGTCGCCCTTAAACGAATTTTGTGGTGGATGTGTGTAGCATGATTATGGCCTATAAACCCCTATTTGTGTGTGGTTGTTTGTGGTTGCTTGCATCTCGGTCTGCGCACCGATCTTCCCTCTCTTATTCCTGATGTAACTTGAAATAATTCGAGATTCTTTCCTACCTTTGCTCCCCCCCGAATGTAACTCGGGGTTTCCCTTTTAAGCAATTTAAAAAATAAGGATAGATTTTATTTCCTGTTATGTCGAAGACCGGCGGACATCAAGACGACTGCTCAGACGATTGGTTCAAGGCGTGAACCGATCGGTTGACGTTCCAGACGGTCAGTTCAAGGAGTGAACCGATCAGTTGATGACCGTTCGAGGAGCGAGACGAGTGGGTGGCGGCCATGAAGAGATGCACGACGACCAGGCGCCAACCGATCTACTGGAGGAGCCAACCGATCGGCTGGTGGCATGCAGACGACCGGCTGGAGAGAACATATCATTCATGAGATGAGTTGATCAACTCGGATGGCAAGGCACAAAGTTCATCTTGTAAAGGTTGCATGTGATGTAGACCCAGATGACCGTGATTCCTCTTGGCTCGAGGAATCACATTAGGATGGCCATAATCATCGCTTTTTATCATTTGTGCATGTTTTCTGTGGGATATAGCATGTATATGATAAGTACTATATATTGTGGTGATTGGATATGTATATGTATATAAAAACCAAATCCCTCATTAAAATATTAAGTCTTATATGCCTTCCATTAGCGAAACACATGAAAAACTCGATCGACCAAGCGTAGGTTATGCCAAAGCGTGGTGCGCTGTCTATCTTGTGGAAGTGTGAAGGGTAGACATGTAGGTTCTGCCAAAGCAGGGTGCATGTTTACCGTGTCAACTTTTGGGTTAGACTTAAGTGGTGATTCTTAGAGCGTCTAAGCCCAGAGGCAAGGAATGTTCATAGCAAGGTGTTGTGCATGTTCATTCAACAAGAGTTATATATGATGCAATTGGCAAGAGTTGCCTACCTGAGAGATCTAAGTTGTGGGCGATCAGCCAAAGCTGACTCATGACTTAGAGGATTTCAGGATCTTGCCCACTAGAAGGTTGTACGCTACAATCTTCCGAATTGATGGTGAGGGCTATCAATTTGAACTAAAATAGTGGGAGCGATAATTAATTAAAGGCCTAATTTTATCGTCAACTTTTCAAATCAATCAAATAAGTCAAAAAGAGTTTTTGGACTCAAATTGCATATTTTCCTTTTGTAGTTCAAATGGCAACAAACAACAACAACTTTTCTTTGCGATCGGTCCTTGACAAGGACAAGCTAAACGGGACTAACTTCCACGACTGGTATCGGACATTGAGAATTGTTCTCACTCAAGAGTGTAAGCTCTATGTCCTAGATACTCTAGTTCCAGAGGAACCCGCTCCTAATGCACCAAGGGCAGAAAGGGATGCTTACAAGAAGCATGGTGATGATGCCATTGATGCTAAGTGCTTGATGCTATGTTCAATGAACCATGAGTTGCAGAGACAACATGAGAACATGGGTGTCATAGAGATGATTCGACATCTCAGGAACATGTATGAAGATCAGGCACGGCAAGAGAGATACAATGTTTCTATGGCACTGTTCAAGTGCATCATGACAGAAGGAGATCCAGTTGGTCCTCACACACTCAAGATGATTGGGTATGTGGAGAACTTGCAAAGACTGGGATTCCCACTGAGCCAAGAGTTGGCTACTGACGTGATACTGCAATCGTTGCCAGAATCTTACAGTCAGTTTGTGATGAACTACAACATGAACAACTTTGATAGGCCACTGTCAGAGTTGTTGGGCATGTTGAGGACAGCCGAGTTACAAATGAAGAAGGACAAGCCCAAGTCTTTGATGGTGATCACGGGCAAGAAGGGCAAGTCCAAGCGCAAGGGCAAGGGTAAAGCTAAGAAAGGTTCTGATGCTAGCCAGGAGCCCAAGACGACTTCAACTCTCAAGGCCAAGGGAGGCGTGACCAAGAAAGGAAATTACCACCATTGTCAAAATCCAGGACATTGGAAAAGGAATTGTCCTCTCTATCTGGAAGAACAAAAGAAGAAGGAGGCGACTGAAGCCTCTACTTAAAGGTTTCATGAAAGTAAACTTGTAACACTTTTTGAGGTATATGATACCAAGATGTAAAGTGTAAAGCACTCATACTTAGGGCAAGTTTTGCCTTCACAGATAGAGTACTTTAATTTATTTTCAGCCTACAAGGCATGTAATACAGTTATGAACTGCTATTTCATATTTGCCAATAGATAGAAACACTTTATTTTGCATATTGTATGACAATGATGGCAATTAATAAAGTTGATGTTTCAATCTTTGTGGCAATGCCTTGTTTATCTTGCGATACATAGTATGCATAAGATAAAATGATACCTAAAAGTTATAGATAACTCAAACAATCTATTTAGCATCAATCATGAGGGATTCATTTCTAGTTTCCATATGATGGATAAATCTAGACTCTTTTGGTTAGAGAACCAGTAAGAGACATGAATATCTTGGACATGATTAATCAATCTTCACTAATGTAGTGGGAGAATGATTATCCTATTAGGTATAATACATGTGATGTATTTACATACCTATTGGAACAAATGCTAATACTTCAAATGGTGTTTAGAGAAATACCAATATGAATATCTTGAAGTGTTCAAGATTATCATAGATGAAGTACAAATTTGGTAAAGTGTTAATTCTTGATGAGATCAATGAATGAAATACTTGGACCAAATGTTTGAGATCCTTATGAGTGATTATGATAGTGTATCATAGTGAACTCATGATTAAGGCATGATGATGTCTAAATCAAGAAGGAATCATACTCTAACAAGTTAGAGAATGATTATCAAATAACTGAATTCTTCTTAATAAAAGAATACCCCACACTAATAAAGGACATTGAGAATCACAAGGAGTTTTGAGTTCTTATATCCTTGACAAATACACCTCAATTATCTATGTGATGAGTTGTTCATGTGACGAGTCAACTATCTAGATGAATATGAGGAACCAAATTTTGAGTTATGGTTTATGACCATTACATCCTAAATGACATCCATGTCAACCATAAGGTATGACCTTGATGGTAGCACCCATTGGATGAAATCCATAAGTGCAAATGAGTCTTAAGTGTTAAGACACATGGATAACATTTTGAGAAGGATGATGCTTGTTGATTGAAACTTAATGACTAAGACATTTGGCGTATGGATACTAAAACTGCATTCCTATAAGGAATACAACAAGGATGTGTACGTGACACGACCTATAAGGTTTATGAATCCATTAATGCAAATGAAGTCTATAAGTTACAATGAACTAATCAATGTGATTGATTGAGTACAAGCAACTCAGAATTGGATCTTTACTTTGATAAAATAGTCAAAGGGTTTGACTGATATGTCAAAGACAAAGAAGGGATCTGTGATTTAGTGGGAGCGTATTCACATTTCACATGTTGGTGTGAAATGGAAATGTTCTAGAATGGAAATCCAAAAGGTGGAAATTATCTTTAAGGAAGATAGAGATGTTTCCTATGCGATAGGAATAGAGATCTATAGAGATAGTTCTCGAAAACCTCTTGACCTGAAAAGATAGAACATACATTGGCAATCTGTACTGAAGGGTTCAGTATGCACAGATTCAGTGGGAGAAAACATGTCCATGCTCCATGGAGTTAGTATCTCAAGGCCAAGTGTCCAATCCTTACGAAGAATGGGAACACTAAGAATAGATATGGATCTATCATGTATGTAATCATCCCATTATCTTGCATGTATA
Organism: Alisma plantago-aquatica; assembly: GCA_963693085.1. NCBI lineage: Eukaryota > Viridiplantae > Streptophyta > Magnoliopsida > Alismatales > Alismataceae > Alisma > Alisma plantago-aquatica. Next base: position 358,970,733 of record OY856415.1, on the reverse strand, counting down.
GACATGGCAAGAATAAAATGCATTCATCATCTTGTATGTATGACATGACAATATGATGTGCTCATCTTGATAACTCCTATGTGGGACATGATGAGAGGATGTCTGTCTGCTTCCAGTAAGGGTTACTGGAATACCATGAGAACTTGACAAGTACTTGTGAAGTACTAGTTCTATGGAGATAAGGAAGAGTTCAATGTAAAGAGTTACATTGATGCGAACTTCCGAAAGGACAGAAAATTAATCGCAAAATGTACATAGGATATATAAAAGTGAAAGTATGTTGATGATTGGAAGTGTTCCAATAAAACCATTTAAAAGGGAAATGCCGAGTATCTATGTGTTAGAGAACAGCAGTAGATACTATATGGATCTGGAAGTTCATGAGATGAACTTATAGATATTCCGCTCATTGATGACAAGTCTGGAATCCTTGATCATGCAATGTGGCTAAAGGTTAGCAAAGGAATACTAGATCGCATATTACGGCGACTCCATCTCATACGTGTGACGTACATCGAAGAGATGAGAGACATGCAATTTATACTAACTTTGGCAAGGTGTTGCCATTACTCACTATGTTGGCACTAGAGCACAATAACATGTGGGACATGTTTGAAGATCACTATGAATATGATTCAAGGGAGATTGGCTCACAGTGCAAGTGGGAGTCTGTTGGTATGTATGCCCTGAGAGCCAATCATGGGATGATTAGTGGGATACATTAAGATTGATAAACATCAAAGGCAAGCTTCCAATTCTTTCTGGTTCAGTCATATGAGATAGTGATAGAATAGATTGAATGTCTAGAGAATGACAGTACTCAATGACGTATGCCTTCAGGTTCATGACCTGAACGATGAGATCATACAGATTTTAAGAGTTTGTACATTCTTGTTATGTCCCTAGTCGGATGTCATTGTGGAAGGTAGATAGACAGCAATGACACACAAGACTAGATTGTGGTGTTGGTTGATGACAGAATCTCATTAGTCATGATATAGAGATATCAAACCAAACACATAGGTACTTGTTAGAGAACAAGTGTACCGGACAGACCCACCGTGAGTTTGACACATGGAACCATGACATGGTAGTCACAGTCACTACTCATAGTGGTGGTGGTGAGTGTGATTCTTAGACCTGAAATCACTACACTCAACACATGTCGTTGGGCACACTTTGACATCATCAAACGCAGTCCTGAAACATGGGTTGTTATAAAGGTGATGATTGGGTGGCTTTGACACATGGGGCTTTTGAGGGGTGAGTGATAGATATGGGATTTGTCCCTCCTAAGGGAGTTTGATATCCAAGGCCACTTGATGAGTAGGATTGAGATAGGTGTGCGCACGCATGTGTGAATCAGTATGTGATATTGATGGCATACATATCTCGTTCAATCTACTCTGAAATCAAGAAAGTGAATGAACGTTGACAGGATGACTGTTCCATGCCTTGAATTCATTCAGGATATCAGTGACAAAGGAATTATACATTCACTGTAACACCATTCACGGATTGTAGGATGAAAGTTGTTCTCCAACTTTCTACTTTCACTTGGGTAGCATTGATGTGTGACTAGGCACCGCTCTTTGCTTGTGAAGTCATAAGTGTTATGGACTTTCACTGCCAACATGAAATGGACCTGCATGGTCACACACATAGGATTTACCTGGAAGAGGAGTTTTGTCCACAAGCAATGTTTAGATTGATTACTAAAGGAGTTTAGTAGTTCAATTAAACACTCAATCAGTCGATGGCCCAATATCATATTGTTCAAGGTGTTGGACGCATTGATTGGAGTATCGGATTGATTGAAATTGCAATTGACTGATTTTGCCCAACCTGTGCTCCCAACCGATCGGCTCATGTGATGAACCAGTCAGCTGAGGTTGTTGAACCGGTCGGCTGGAGTGTCCAGGCCGATCGGCTCATACCCAGGTTGAAATGACCGGTTCAAGAGTTGAACCGATTGGCTCAACTGGTGCAACCGACCAGTTGGGAAAGTCATGTCGGCAAGAATTTTCCTTTGGTTTCAAATTGCCCAATTCGATTGGGAATAACATTGGTATTCGATACCAATTGAGAACGAAACAAGAAAAGTCTTTTTGAGCCGGATTAGGACCGTGAACCGATCAGTTCAGGGCACCAACCGATCGGTTGGAATGCCCCAAACGATCGGCTCAAGTCCAACCGATCGGCTCAAGGGCTGAACCGATCGGTTCAGTTGTGAACCGATCGTTTCATGTTGCGAACCGGTTGCTTTTTGTGGAAAATTCTCGAACCCTTCTACTCCTGCGTTTAGTCCCGTATTGCCGGGGCATGAGAACCCTGTCCCATGACCCTCCTATATATATAGGGGTATTGGGGGCTTCTCATGGTACACTTTAGTGTAACCAGTTGCTCTGTAAAGTTGTCCATCTCTCTAGTTTTGGTAACCGAGAGAGAGCCCGAGCAAGTGCTTCCCGCAAAGGGAGGTGCAGCAAGGGAAAGACAACTGTAGTTGCAACTGGAGGCAGGAGAGTGTGTTGGTGACTAGTACGTCAACAGGAGGGTGTGACTCCTTCCACTTCCTTGTGGGACAAGGAGTGTGGAGTTCCAGGTGGTCCGTGTGGACTACTTCAGAGGCGGGAGGTCACTTCCGCTTAGGAGGACAACTGTCATCCGACAGTCCGGTAGGAGGAAGAGGAGTCAGTCTCGGTGCGACCAGGAGCTGCACAGACACCGTCCAAGACCGGAGTTGAAGACCGCGCATTGCACGAGGTATTGTCTCCGAGCAAGCCTCGGGACAAGGTATGATTCCACAAACCATCCCTTTCCTAATATATAGACGTTGACGCGTTTCCTCGGTATGGGTTTGGGGGAGAATTTTTTGTTTCCGCTGCCTTCTCTATCTCCCCTAAAGCCCAACAGTTGTAATCACCTACCACCACTGATGGCACCACCCATGACCCTTTCCATGCCATCTTTCCCCAAATTGATGCCTCTCTTGCCTATATAACTTCCTTCCTAACTTGTTGCTCCTCCTTTCTTGCCTTTCACATGCCTTAGCATCTCCCTCATGCCTTCATCACCATTTGAGAATCACCAGTAAATTGTTATATAATATATGAATTTGCATCTAGAGAACAAGATATTTGCAATGAGACTAGTATTATGATATGATTATTCTTGTAGTTCCCATGATATGTTAAAAATGATAGCTTTTGATCTCTTTCTTCATGTCTTGTGTTATTTAATGCTCAAGTTTGATTCCTAATTCCCCAAAACTGGATGCTAGCCTAATATAAGTCACTTGAACATATATGTATGCATCATGATCTGAATTTTTCTACTTGTGTACCCTAAAATGATCTCTTGCTGCTAAATTAGCTAATATGGACCTATATGCAAAGGGTTACTTCTTTTATGATATAACTTGTTCAAAAGGGCTTGAAATGTCTATGAATGCTTTAAATCAGTAGATTCCACCCTCATAAGTTCTCATTCGCGATCGTGTTCTTTCTTGGACCATAATGATAACCTTGAGACACTTAGTGTGTCTTAAGATGGCCTTTATGTGTACATTTCTGATGGATGTTAAACCTTATGCTTCCATAGATATAAGGTTACTCAAGATTATTATATAGACTACAAATCAATAATCTTACATGGCTTGTATCCCTTTAAATCTTATGGGGCTTCCTTATGAACTTATGTGACCCAATGCCCTAATCTTGAGTTGAAATGTGGTCTTGTATGCATGATGATAGCTAACTCTCACTCTTATGAAAATGTTACCCTAATGATCATCCATAGTATATAATGATCTCAAATCAGTAGCTTGGTGATATTCATGTCTCCTAACTCAAGAAGAGCCCTATATACTCTATGATGACAATCTTGTATGTTGATGACCCAAAATGACTAGTTTGCTAATGTTGATGTTTATGTTGACTAAGCTTGTTCAAATATTATGGTTGCTCTATTTTAAAATCTTAGAACTCTAATATCATATCCCTGATCTAGTTGTGACGTGTAACTCTAAGTGATAATGAACTCATTACATGCTATGTTCTTTGATAATGCATATGCATGACTTAGTTGAGATATTGAAATCAATGATGAAAGATTTGATACATACACTTAGGTGGCACATACAAACACCATTATTATGATCGATGGGACCTAATCTTGATGATGGTAATCCAATTGTACTCCTTTTTAATGTCAATATATCTATAAAGACTCTTTTTCCCAGAATTAGCTTGTTATTTGTTTCTAATCAATGCTTAATCTTGTATTCTACTCATAAGGTACGCTTACTCTCTTGACCCTACTATGGTATTGAATTGTTTGTATGTATGCTTGTACAAATGTTTGTCTTGTTATTTACTTCTTTTGAGCTACTTGTTCCCTATTATTAGTAAATTCATTTTTTCTTAAAATATATTGAACAAACCTTGAACATAATTGAACTTGTCCATTATACACACCTTGTGTACGCTAGTTTTGCCTGGTTTCTTTCAAGTGGCTAGGCCCTGGCATTGGGGTGCTGCTACGATGTCGATTTCACTCGGCAGCACCCGGGGGGTTTCTTCTTCCCGACCCGGACTCCTGATCTATGTCTGGTCCTGGGCTGGAATGGGGGTGGTTAGACTCTTCTCTCCTTCCCCTGATAGCTCGTCTCCTGCTGCGTGTTAGCTACGCCCCGAGGGTGCTCGTTGGGATGCCTTTTAGGCGTTTGATGCTGGGCTGTTGGGCTATGATCATTGTAGGTCAACAACAGTGTCTTGGGTAGGAATGGAAACTCGATGGAACCCCTAATCTTGACTCATCACCACACTTTGTGGGTAGTCTTATTGGTAGAGGGTCTTGTATTAAGTTGATGGAGTGACTTTGTTGTTTGTATTCTTGCTGCTACCTACTGCAGATAGCTCTGGTTAAGTTGCTCTGACCTGTCTAGTTTCTTGTTTGGTTTATTGTCATGGGGTTTTGTGGATGCTCCCCATAAGGAACCTGGAGTTTTAAGACCTGGAAAAGTCTGAAGCTTTGAGAATTGCCTTCAAGCAGGACAAAATGTGGTTGCTCTTATGCAAATAGCTCTTACCATTTGTGGGTGTGCAGACGTATGTAATTGATGCTTGTATAAGGCCTCATTTGTTTGGAATGTTTAGAGTTAGTTCGATAAGCTTGATAGATTTTTTTTGTGTGTTGGTTTTTCCCCTAGTGATCTATTCTCCTCCTGTGTGGGGTAAGAACTTTAGTTGATTTTTCTGTTCCTACTCAGTAATGTAATAGGGTATTTATGCCTAAAGTTTTTGGTATCATAGCAACACATATTTTTGACTGACCAAAAAAAAAGTTTGGAGACCAATGTCATAGGTCCAAATTTTCAAAGCTAGGTGTAGATTCCTACTTTAGACCGTAGGTGTGATCATTCATTTGTATAAGGTGTCTAGGGACATGGCTAAACTAGTCTCATGACTATTTTTGGTTCATGCTGATGTAGAACTCCCAAACCCAAAATTGTATATTTTACAAAGTGGAAAAACATAATAGGTCATGTTTTTTCAATGTTAGATTAGGAAAAAAATTCATGTTCTATTTTCTTACTAGCAACACACACGTGCATATGCATGTGTCCCATTGAACATGTTTATTTTAAATATTTAAAAAATAAATCTTCCCAAAAGGATAATGGTAATCGTGCCCCGTTTAACATGTTTATCTTACATTAAACATTTGAAAAATAAAACTTCCCAAAAAGATAATGATAATCCTCGTAACTACCCAAAAGGATAATGATAATCCTCATAACTGCTTCGTAGAAAATTTAAAAATGTGTTGTTTACTGACTCCTCAACACCCCTTCAAATGGATGTGGCAACTGATTTTATCATGAAAGAATAAATATAAATTAAACAAATATAAAAAAGTAGATAAAAATTGTGAGAAGAGAGAGAATCAAGGAGAGCGCAGTGTGAACTCACTCTTTTTATAGTAGTATAGATATATACATATTAGTATTTGATTTTTATCCTATGTTAGAACATGAATTGTCTAGGACTAACATATATATACAAAATTAAACTACATCAATTCAATTTCAATTTTCATTAACTTCAAAATCTAGATGTGACCAAGTTGGCAAAGTCCAATTTTGGAGCAAATTATTTTAGAGTCATACCAAGTCAAGTTCAGTATCTCATACAAAACTTTTGTGGCACTTATAGAAGAAAACATCCTATAACTACCTTGTTCGGCATTGTGAGAAGGTGGGTTTATTTGATGTTATATTTGCTTCCTTTGTAATAGTATTTTATATTATATCATAAGATACACTTAGAGATGTTAGGCGAGAAATTATTTTATTTATAGGGAAGTAGATATGGTTACGTTGAAATTTTATTAATATTAATGGCTTGCCAAACTCAAATTTCTTTTATAGAACACAAATTCAGATTAATTAATTATGTATAATACTAGATTTGATCATAAGATAATTTCAAAACAACACATAGTTATTAAAGTTGTTCATTCTAAATTAGAATATTATACTTGTTGAGTTTAATAATATTAAATAGTGCTAGAGTGTTAAAGATATAAAGTTTTTATTAGCCTAAAAATTATTGTTATCTGCTTGTCAAATTTACTAACCTCAAACCAAGCCAATTTCTATTTAATTATTGACACTCAACTTGTGACTAACTCAGGTATCTACATCAAAATCTAAAATTTTATATGTTTGAGTTAGATGTATAGGATCAAAGTAACTCCTATGTCCATAATTTGGATCTTTTGAAATTTTTTGAATAAAATCACTATACTATAATGGATCAGTCATGGTTTTCATGGTTAGGGGTGTAAAAGGAATTAATTTTGGCACAATTTTAAGTTGGAAAAACATCCATCTTACATAAAAACTACCCAACAAGAACCAATCTAGGCCTAGACTTTAGCAAAATACTAAACTTAGAGCATTATCTGATTTATAGTGGATTAGGCTGTATGAGATATATGTGAGCTCAACATCATATATTGACTCACATATGCAAGGCCATGCATTTCACAGTCTCACTTATCAAGTTTCCATGATATCAAACTCATGTAGGATGGAAAAATCACATCTACATCACTCACAATCATTCTGCATGTGTCACAATGTATCTGAGCATCACCTTTATGGTAACCCTTATTGAAAGTCATGTTGGATGATGTCAAAGTACATCGAATGACATCTGATGAGTGTAGTTATTTCAATTCTAAGAACTACAATCACTATCATCACTATGAGAGTTGATTCTGACTGCCATCCAATGGTTTCCATGCATCACTCTCAAGGTGGGTATGTCTGATACACTATTCTCGAACAAGTACCTATGTGTTTGGTTTGATATCACATATCATGACTAATGAGATTTTTTCATCAAACAACACACATTCTAGTCTTATGTGTTACTTATGTCTATCTACTTCCACAATAACATCTGACTAGGGACATAACAAGAATATATATGCCCTTAACATCTGCACGATCTCATTTTTTAGGTCCTCAACCTAAAGACATGTGTAATCAGATAGCATCATTCTTTAGACATTTATTATGTTACAATATTATCTCATAACTGAATATAACAAAATATATGGAAGATTTGCTTTATTTTTAATCATATCATTTACAAGATATGCCATTACAATCATCATATGATTGGCTCTCGAGGCATACATTCCAACAGACTCCCACTTGTACTAGGACTCAATCACCCATGAACTTATTCCCAAGGGATCTAACATGACCATCATGATTCTTCTATGAAAGTGCTTTTGTTAAGGGGCCAGCCACATTGCTTTCAGTTAGTACTATGCAAGTCTTCACAACCCCCCAATGTACATTCTCTTGTGTGAGATGGAATTTTTGTTTTATGTGCTTGGAACATTGATGTGATTTGGGTTCCTTAACTTGTGTAATATCTCCATTGTTGTCACAATATAGCTCTATTGCATCGTTGATGCTTGGAACCACCCTAAGTTCATAAATGAACTTCATGATCCAAAAAGTCTCTTTTGTTGCATTCAAGGCAACAACATACTTGACCTCTGTTGTAGAATCAGCAACTGGCTCTTGCTTGAAACTTTTCAAACTTACAGCTATGTTGTTTAGGTAAAACACAAATCAAGATTGTAATATATAGTCATCTTTATCAGTTTGGAAGCTTTCATCGGTGTAACCCTTTACCACCAACTCTTCCTCACCACCATAAATAAGAAATTGATCCTTAGTTCTTCTCAAGTACTTAAGGATGTTCATTATGGCAGTCAAAGTGAATTTCATTGGGATCTGACAGATACCTCATAATCATACTCAAGGCATATGAGACATCAGGGTGAGTACATAACATTGCTTACATGATGGATCCAAATGTAAATGCATATAGAATCTTGCTCGTGCACTTCTTTTCTTCACAAGAACTAGGACATTAAGCTCTAGAGATACTAACACATGAGACATGGGTAAGTTTCCTTTATTTGAGTTCTCCATGTTGATCCTTTTGAATACTTTTTCAATGTATGTACTCTGGCTTAGAACAAGAAGCCTTATAGAATCTATATCTATAGATCTTGATTCCAAAGATATAGGATGCTTTGCCTAATTCCTTCAATGATAATGTATTTCTTAGCCAAGTCTATACCATATGTAAAGTAGGGATGTCATTCCCCATCAATAGTATGTCATCCACATACAATATGAGGAGTACAATAACGCTCCCACTAACCTTCTTGTAAACACATGGTTCATCTTCATTTTGACTAAAGCCAAAATCTTTGACTGTTTTGTCAAATTGAATATTCCAGCACTAAGATGCTTTCTTCACTCCATAGATTGTAGATTACAGACTTTATTTGCATCCTTTATATTTATAAAACCCACAGGTTGTATCATGTATACATCCTCAAGAAGATTCATGTTAAGGAATGCAATTTTAACATCCATATGCCAAATCTCATAGTCATGATAAGCTAAAATGGCAAGCATGATCTTGACAGGCTTAACCATGAAAACTAGAGAAAAAGTTCAACATAGTCAACATCTTGAACATGTTTGAAACCCTTTGCAACAGATTGATCTTTATAAGTTTGTACATTACCATACATGTCAGACTTCTTCTTAAAGACCCACTTGCACACCTATGGGTTTTACCCCTTCAGGTGGACCCACCATGGTCAATACCTTGTTTGTGAACATGGATTCCATTTCAGATCTGATGGCCTCAAGCCATTTCTCAAATTATGGTCCCTTAAAAGATTCTAGGTAGGTAGTTGTCTCATCATCAACAACCGACTCATCTCCTTCTTGAGTCACAACATAACCAAATCTATCTGGCTCAAGGTGTGTCCTACTAGATCTGTGATGTTCTTATGTTAAATGAGGAATTTGAGATTCCATAATTGTTTGTGACTCTCTATGTTCCTCTTGTACCTCTATAGGCTCAATGTTTTGTTGTTGTTATTGAACCTCGTTGAGTTCTACTTCCCTCCCACTGATTCTTTTGGAAATGAATTCCTTTTATAAGAATACAACATCCCTGAAAATAAACACTATGTTGTAAAATGGAGTATAAAAGTAGTATCCTTTTGTTTCCCCAGGATTCGCAACATAACAACATTTATCTGATTTGGGTCCAAGCTTTTTAGGAAATTATTTTCACACATAATCTTCACATCCCCAAATCTTCATAAAAGACACATTGGGACGCTTCCAATACCATGTCTCATATGGTATTTTTTAAACTAATTTAGATGGTACATAGTTTAGTGTAAATGATGTTGTTTCTAGATCAAAATTCATTAAGGAAGTTAGAAGATCAGCAAAACTCATCCTAGGTTGCACCATATGTAGCAATGTGTGATTCCTTATTTCTAAGACACCATTATATTGTGGTGTTCCAGGTGGAGTCCATTGTCATACAATACCATAGTCTCGTAGAAGGTCCTCAAACTCTTGGCTTAAGAATTCTCCACCTCGATTAGAATGAAGTGCCTTAATACTTTTGCCAAGTTAGTTCTATACTTCATTCATGAAATCCTTGAGATTTTCAAGGGTTTCTGACTTATGCTTCATAATGTAAACATTACTCTACCTACTGAGATCATCGATAAAGGTAATGAAGTACTGATAACCACCTCTAGCATTTGTTCTAAAAGGGTCATATATATCAATATGTATGAATCCTAATAGATCACTATCCCTCTCACTATTACCGGTGAAGGGAATCTTTGTCATCTTGCCCAACAAACAAGATTCACATATCTTTATTGATTTGAAATCAAAAGATTCTAGATATCCATCATTATGGAGTTTAGATATTGTCTCTCATTGATGTTCCCTAGACAAAAATGCCAAAGGTATGTTTTATTTAAGTTATTGAGTTTTAGTTTTTTTGGTATTTGTCTTTAGATCTAATAAATAAATACCATAGGACATTGGGGCACTACCATAAAAGAGCTCATCTTTTAAAATATAACATTGACCATTATTTATATAAAATTCCTATACATCCTTATCAAGATATACAAATAATGTTTCTATTAATGGCAGATACAAAATAGCATTTCTTTAACTCTATTACAATCCCCATGGCCAGAGATAAATGAAAGGTTCCAATTGCAGTGGCAGAAACTCTTACTCCATTTGCGATGCATATTTCAACCTCACCCTTTCTTAAAGGATTATTTCTTATCAGATCGAGATCCACATCCAATATCTTATACCTATGATGAAGAAGTAGATAAGTTTATCTCAATAACGTATATACTTGAAGTGGATATTTCTATCCCCTACTTCTCCTAGGCACTTTTGCATTTATCTTTCTCCTTGTTTTTAGAGTTGAAGATTTGAACTTCTACTTAGCCACAGAACTCTTCTTGGCTATACTTTCTTCCTTGAACTCCACTCTGTTGATCATCATCATGGGTTTGTCCTTCTAAATTCATGCTTCAGAATTTATCAACATCCCAATCAATTCTGACAATGGTTTGGCCATGTTAATCAAGTAATAACACTCGATAAACTGGCTATATGATTCAAGAAATAATTAAAGAATCATATTTGTGGCTAACTCTTAGATCAAAGGGAATCCTAGTCTTTCTAGATATTCCACATGTCCAATCATATTGAGCACATGGGTCTCTACTGGATCTCCTTTTGTCATCTTACACTTAAAGAGAGCCTTTGATACATTGTACCTTTCATGCTTTGCATGATTTTGATTCATGTTCTTAGGATGTGTTATCATCTCAAGAATCCCCACATCTTCATGCTTCTCATGCAACTCATAGTTCATACAACATAGCATAAGGTGCTTAATGTCTAAGGCATCATTGACATGCTTCCAATAAGCATCCACCTTAGTCCTAGGCACATCAAGAGTAGGTTATTCTAGTACTGTGTATCTAGGATATAGAGCTTATGCTCATTATTGAAAGCCCTTCTCAAAGTCCAAAATAGGCCATGGAAGTTTGTCCCATTAAGTTTGTCCTTCTTAAGGACTAGTCACAACAATGATTTGTTTGCCATTTATTTCTAAAAAAAATTAATTTGTCAAAACACTTTTGATTTGATTTGATTTAAATAAATTTTGATGGTGTGTAATTAGGCATTTAATTAATTATCATTCCCACTATTTTGATCAAATTTATAGCCCTGACATATTCATTTGGAAGATTGTAGTGTACAACCTTGTAGTGAGCCAAGATCCAAAACAATTATTATTACCCAGCCAACGCCAGTGTCCAAAACCAATTATTAAGTTAGGCAACTTTTTCCAATTGCATATCATGCAATTCTTGGACATATTGTATGCACAACTCTTCATTGTAGTAATATGCATGCTTCTCAACAGTTAATCTCATTAAAGTCACCTAGTTAAGTCATACCCAAAAGCCAATATGATAGTAATTCACCATGCTTAGAGGCCCACATAACTACATTCACACTTCCATGAGATACACAGTGCACCACACTTGGCATGCCCACACTTAGTCGATCAAGCTTTTCATGTGTGTTTCTTATTGAAATCATATAAGACTTACTATTTGATTAAGGGATTTTATTTTTATATAAATACATATACATATCCAATCACCACATATTAATATGCATCATATACATACTATATCCACAAATGAAATATGTAATTATGAAATGCAAGCGATGGTTATGGCCATACAAATGCAATTCCTTGGAGCCACAAGGAATTGCTACCACCTAAGGTCCACGTCATATGTAGCAACCTATTGTTGAAGAAGATCTATGTTGGAACTTGTCTGGGTCAATTGATTCAACTCTTAAACTAATCGGTTGGCCTCTTGGTTGGTCTATTGGTTTCTCAGATTGGTCGACTGGCCTTTGGTTCAAGCGACATTTGGAATCCTCTAGTCGATTGGTTGGGCCACTAGCCAATTAGTCGACTCCTCCTCGGTCCTCCAATCAATCAATTTGACTCCTGATTGAATCGGTTAATTTGGTAAAGAATGCCTTATTTGCCATAACAGAAATAAAAATATCATATTCCTATTTAATATGTTACATTGTAATAGGGAAACCTCAAGTTAAATTTGAGGGGAGCATAGGAAGGAAAGCACTAATACTTTTACATATTGAAAAGGAGAAAGAGTTTTTGTATGCAAATTAAGATATAAATAAGAATAAATAACCATCCAACCAAGAACGAAGATCTAGGGTTATTGGCCATGACCATGCTTACTCCACCATTAAAACAAACTTTAAGGGTGACGCATATAAATTGTATATAAATCATATCATATATATAGGGATTGTATGTGGTGTTTAATCAGATATGCACATTAATCATTTAAATATTTACATTGCATGTAATAAATAAATGATAAAACCAAAATATGATCATATTGACTAAACCCTAAAATATAGTCAATTGATGTGGCTCTGATACCACTATAGGAAAATACGATATCAGAAATGGTAGCAGAAACAAAAATTTACTGCCATATTCCCCTTAAATAGTAGATTGTGTCAACAATTATGAATTGGGAAGGAAGGTTGTGAGGCATATACCTAGTCCTGGAGCAAGTTCAGCAACTATCCTTGCTATAGTGTGCTTCTTTCTCAAGTTGCACCTAGATGGCTATCGATAGCGGCCTCCTAGTCTATCACCACATATGAAGGTTTAGGACGTCCTCCTTAGCAGGTGGCAAAGGCCTCCTCGCCTCTACATAGTCCACGTGGGCCATCAAGAACTCTCATCATTCTTTTAAAATAGACAAGAAGGAGTCATCCCTTCTAGCCAATGTGCTAGCGTCGACTTGCTCTCCCTTGTTGTCTCTCCCTCATTGTCTCTCCCTTTTACGAGTAAGACTTGCTTGGGTTCTCATGTTATCAAAATTGTGAGAAGACAACAATTGTCAGAGTTTATTGTTGTGTCTTCTAAAAGCCTCAACCACCCCTCTATCTATAGGAGGGTTAGGGTCAAGTTTTTCATATCATGCGGGAGTTGAAGAGACAAAATTTCATGAACTTTTTAGAACCTACAAGCCATGAACTAATCAACTCACACATGAATCGTCAGTTCACATGTGAGTCAATTGGTACAAACCTTAAAAAATAAGTTCACCATGTTTCTTATTCACATTCAAATTTGCTTTCAATATTTGATTAATGCACAACATGATGTCATCATCAATCATTGATCCAATCTCATTGATCAACCAAGCAATCAGTTCACAACCTGAACCTCTCGGTTCATACATCTGAACTAATCGGTTCACTAGTTGAATCATTTGTTTCAGACTTCTGCTTGTCAATCTTGTTTAAATTGAATACCTAACACTTTAGTAATCAAGTTTAAACCACATTCATGAGTAAACTTCTATTCTATATTTAACCCATGTGTGTGACCCTATAGGTCCGAAGTTGTGTTAGTAGTGAATGTCCATAAGAAATTTATGACATCAAAGGCAATGAGTGGTATCTAGAAATACATCATTTCTACTCAAGTAATTGGAAAGTTGGAGAACTACTTAAACCTACAATATGTGATCATTGTTACAATGATTGTATAGTTCCTCTGTCTCTAATATCTAGGTTGAACTTGAGGCATGGAATCGTCATCCTCTTCAATGTTCAATCCATGTTCCTTGAGCTAGAGCATATTGTCTGAGATATATGTGAGCTCAACATCATATATTGACTCACACGTACATGACATGCATTTCTCAGTGTCGCTTATCAAGTGGCCAGGATATCAAACTCTTGTAGGAGGGACAAATCCCATCTACATCACTCATAGTCATTCCCCATGTGTCACAATGTATTTGAGCATCACCTTTATGGTAACCCTCATTCAAATTCATGTTGGATGATGTCAAAGTATATTGAGCGACATGTGATGAGTGTTGTGATTTTAGATCCAAGAACCACAATCACCACCATCACTATGAGAGTTAATTCAAACTACCATTCAACGGTTTCCATACATCCCTCTCATGGTGGGTCTGTCTAGTACACAGTTCTCTAACAAGTACATGTGTGTTTGGTTTGATAGCACATATCATGACTAATGAGATTTTGTCATCAACCAACACACACTCTAGTATTATATGTTGTAGTTGTCTATTAGACCTAATAATAACATCCAACTAAGGATATAACAAGAATTTATATACTCTTAACATATATATGATCTCATTGTTCAAGTCCTCAACCTGAAGAGATACGTCATCGAATAACATCATTCTTTAGACATTTATTATGTTACATCATTATCTCATAACTGAATCAAATAGAATAAATGAAAGATTGCCTTTATTATTAATCAAATTGTTTATAAGATATGTCATTACAATCATCATATGATTGGGTATCTAGGCATACATACCAACAAGTCTTGTCTGCCAAAAATTAAGGGATCTATAATGGAAATATGACAACAAACACACCAACTTTATACACAATGCTTGTAACCCATATACTAAGAAACTCTATCAGAGATCCCACTTTTGATGGATAGTAGGATAAATGTCTAGAATCAATTTCTGATCATATGAAATATTGTTTCTATAACTAAGGGTATGCATGACCAAAATCTACTAGAGTTCGGGAATGATGACTACCCACATAGACCGACAAGCTTTGGTTGTGGATTTTTTCCTTACCATGCGTGTCTTGGGTTCAAGTTCCTAATAGGTCACCCATCCTAGTACTACTCTAAGACAAAAACACTTAAATATAGAGCACCTATTGATGGGATGCCTGAGAAGGAGGTACATCTTACTAAAATGGGTAGTACAATTATTCCTTTTAATATCATTTTATCTGACATCTCAAGCTTGATATGTTACAGTCTCTTCCACTTAGAGTCTTGATGTCCTTATCAAGGATCGATCATATGGACTCATAAACTCTTCCCCATTTTATTTTTAATCCATTTCATGGCCACCAACATGAGGTCGGATCCATCTCGCCTTGAAAATATCCATGTTCTCATGTTTGAACCACACAACTCAAGATTGTAGTGCAAACAAGTCCATGTTGGTCTGACTTACTAGAGGGGAACTAGATCTAATACCATTTATTACACATGGGCCTATAGATCCAACTATAGTAAAGTTTTGGAAATAATGACTACCCCCAAAAACCAACAATAGCCTCATTTTTGCATTTTGTCTTCACTCACACCATTTGATAGGTCACACATCCTAGTACTACTTTGAGTCGAAAAAGCTTAATTGAGAGTTCTTCTTGATAGGCTACCTAAAAAGAAGGCGCTTCTTATTGATACAGATAGTCCAATAATTTCTTTTAAGATCATTTTTGTTGGTATATATGCTCATAGAGCCATCCCAAGTGATTGCATGGAGTTGGATATTAATTAATCAATTAATATAATTATTTGGTTAATTAATTAATTCCAAAATATTCTAATAATCCACAAGAATTTTAATCAACGCAGTCTTTCTATTTTTTTATGGATTTAGGAAACCCTGCTTCCTTTCGTCTCCTATTTAAAGGGGCTTGACGGCTGATATCTTTATAAGATATTGAGAGAGGCTTTTCAATTTACACTCACATATGTAAACCCTAGTTATCACCATCATCAGGAGAGAAAGAAGAGTATCGTGATGCTAGCACGTCATCGCACAGAGACTACTCATTCCTGCTGGCTTAGGAAGCATGACGTGGAGTTCCAGTCCATCTGTGTGGATGAAGTAGATATGCAGATGCTGAGATGCCTGTGTTCGGAGGACGTCAATGACCGTCCATACTAACTATGAGCGGCATAGATCACCACACGAGAGGAGCACTACAGGATCTTCCTGTGATGCATTTGGAAGACGGGAGAGAAGTATTGTCTGTGTAAACCAGGAGCATTACACACCATCGTATAGAGGAATGTCTCCGGACTTGCTCCATGACAAGGTATATCCCACAAACACTCTTTCTAAATATGTTGTTGTTGACGAGATCCTATTGTGAGTTGTGTGGAAATATATTGTTTTTTTTCTTCCTCCGTGCAAGTTTCCTCCACAAAACCCAATAGTGGTATCAGAGCAGCGTCGATCTACAATGCATTTGGATTCATTTCGATATGATCGAATCGATGTATACTATTTTCTGTGTTGCATACAATGCAAATTAAAACTGCTAATGTGCAAATCTAAATCTAATTCCACATACACCGTAGGCTTCTATTTTTGACATTTCGGACAGGGTCGACTATGGAAAATATTGATTTTCCTAAGTGCATGGAAGTAAAATTTCATAGACCTTTCAGGGGATCTGCCCCTGAGACCCCATAAGGGGCGGCCTCCCCTCGACCCCCACACAGGGCCGCTGCCCCTGTGTACCCCGTAGAGTCTGTGTGGGAGTCAAAACTTTATTTGATGGGGAATGTCCCACATTAAAAAACTGCAATTTTAATATGTATACATATATATATGTAGATATACCTATGATATCATACATGTCGCCTTTAAAATCTTTTTTATGTGGTGAATGCATACACAGTTATGGCCTAGAATCCCCTTTTATGAATGTTGTGAATGAATGTGGTTGTGAATGTTATGGATATGTTTGTTTGTGAATGTATGGATGTATAATGGTTTTATGTGGATCCTTTATATAAAGTATTCAGCTTGAATGTTGAGCCTCATCTCTTATTTCAAAGTGTACTTAATTCTTTCTCTTTATATTTGTACTCATATGATGTAATAGAGATAGGATTAGTTTTAGTCTTTGTAAAATTGATTTAAGGAGGCCACTTGAAGATCCAACTCCAAGGAGCATCCATGGAGAAGCAACTTGAACATCCAATGCCAAGAAGCAACTTGAAGATCCAGTCCCAAGAAGCAACCAGAAGATCCAACCCCAAGGAGCATCCATGTAGAAGCAACTTGAATTTCCAACCTCACGGAGCATCCATGAAGTTTCTCATCGTAATACTGATCCATATAGCTTGATTCATATGTGTTGTTGCATGAGATGCATAATATCTTAGGTGGACCATAATCCTTTTTGGCTCCAAAGGATTATAATAGTATGGTCATAACTGATGTTTTTGTGTTTGTGATTGCATGTCTATCGTTTGTGGTTGTGGATATAGTAGTATATGATATGTACTATAAGTATGTGGTGTTTGGATATGTATATGTATTAATAATACCCCTCAATTAATAATATTAAGTTTTGGTTGCCTTCCATAAAGCAACACACATGAAAAGCTTGATCGACTATGTTTGGGCACGCCTCCGCGTGGTACATTGTCTATCTCGTAGAAGTGTGATGGTGGATGTGTCAGTCTGCCTCCATAGGGTTCACACTCATCGTGTTGGCTTATGGGTTGGACTTAACTAGGGAACCTTGATAGGATCAATACCTAGAGGCACAAAAATGCATCATGGCAAGGAGTTGTGCATGATCATCTATCCAAGAGTTGCATATGATGCAATTAGCAAAAGTTGCCTACCTTAGTATTTGGTCTTTGACGCTGGTGTTGGATGGGCATTGATCCAATTATTTTGGATCTTGGGTTACTAGAAGGTTGTACATTGCAATCTTCTGAGTTGATAGTGAGGGATATCAATTTGAATAAAATATTGGGATCATAATTAATTAAAGACCTAATTAATCTCGTTTATCAAATCTTTACAAGTAAAAATGTTGTGGACTAAATGCAAACTTTTTCTTTTGTAGCAATCAAATGGCAAACAACACTCACACATTCTCTTTATGATCGGTCCTTGAGAAGGACAAACTTATCGGAATCAACTTTCAAAATTTGGTTTAGGACGCTGAGAATTATTCTCACACAGGAGCATAAGCTCTATGTCCTTGAAACACCAGAGCCAGTAGAACCCGCCTCAAATGCGCCCAAGGCTGAAAAGGTGTTATGACCATATCTGAACTTAATTGGTAAGTTAGGGTTTATCTGGATTACTACATTCTTGATTAGATTGATCATTGCTTATACATGATTAATGATGATATCTCAATTATGATATGTTAAACCTAATGAGAACTCCAGGTATGCTATCACTTTGTATAAATATGGTTTGAGAAAATATAAACCCTAGTCAGCAGAAATTAGGGTTTTCACCAAATAGGCTTATGTTAGGAAGGAATGAGAGAGTTAGGCAAAGGACAATGGAAATGGTAGTTGGAGACTTAGATAGCATGACTGTGTTGAGTAGCATGGTCGTGTTAGGTCGTTGGTGACACGGGCATTCTAGGCCACCCGGCTATTTTGAAATAATTGAATTGTTGACCAACTTTTGTATCCAAATTTGATGAAATTAATGCACCATGACTGTGGTATGCAGCATGGCCATTCTAGGTCCATCTTAGCACGGTCGTGGCAGCTTGCATGGCCGTTCTGGGGCATTTCCTCTTTAATTGATTGTTCTGCAGATTTCTGGATAGTAGTGTACTATTTGATTTTTAATTATTTAATGGCATCTCAAAATGATCTCAAATTGTAAATACTTTTAACTCAATTATTAACAATATGCTAAATTTTCATAATTTTTAGAGAAGGTTTGATCTCTTAAATAAATGAATTACAATAACTTTTTTCTGACAGAAAGTTGAACTAAAATAAAAGAAAGTATAGTGAGGGGTCAATGTGCAATTGACCAAAGTAGCTCAATTTCTCTATGTGGTCAACCTAACACACTAGGAGCTCTCATAATTCGTGATTGATTCTAGAGAAATGAAATCCTAGAGAGAGAGTGTGTTAGGGTTTGAGAGGAGAAAGTGGTGGAATTGTTGATCTAGGGTTTCTCTATCTGAGATATGATGAAATCAACTAAGTTTAGCTTCTTTTCATAGCCTTTCATGGTGAATCTTCTCTCACATCTCAAGATTATGTCCCTACTCTAATTTGATTCAAAATGGTATCCAATCTTCCCCTTTTCTCACTCTTTCTTCATAATCCCCCATTTCTAGGGTTTCCGAGTTGAAAGGAAGAAGATCTGGTTATATGCTAGGGTTTTGATATGAATTTGAGATTTTCAAAGATGATCTATGCTTTTAAGGTGTTTTCACACCTTAGGGTGAGTGGGTACTTCCTTTATACAGTAGACTGTATGAAAATGAGTTAAATGGTCAATAGTCTTTACTTGTTTTGTATGTGACTGCAAACCCTAAACTGCCCTTTTGACCTAGCATTTGCAAGATGATATGAAATAGATTATTTCTCTATTGTGATGGATTCTAGTAGATAAATCATACTAAAATTCATACAAATTATCTAAATGAGAATTCCTAAAGTAATTGCAGAGTTTATATGAAAATAGTGAAATCTAGGGTTTTTTACTATGACTAAATTTGTTGTATAATTGAATAAAGAAGTTTCTCTAGTTGAATGTCCTTCAATACAAAATATTGTTTTATCTGAATGCATAGTACATATGTATCAGATAAGATCTTGTATTTTATTTGATGATATCAATGTTTGCTTGATATATCAGTAAAGAGGGTGAAACCCTAAAAGAATGGAAAGTTAGAAGTTTGTGAATAGATTCATGAATTCAACTGATGTGATTCTTTTTTATTATAAATTCAATTATTTGAGGTTTGTAACGTCCCCGGATTTCACATCCGAAAACATTAGGCAATTGTATCAGAGTGCGTTGCGGAAGCAATTTGTGCATACATGAACTTTCAACATAACATACACCATAACACATCCCAGCATTCAACATGTACATTATTACAACATGAATTATTACACAAAAGATTTACAGTTACATATTGAATGAAAATTCTACAATCTATGAACATGTATGCTATCTTAGGATCGTAGACAATAGGTACAACCTATACAACTTGCTCACATCCTATTCTTTTATCCCATTCTAGCTCTGGACCTAGAAAATATGAGAAACAAAATCATCAACAAAAGTTGGTACGTGAAATTAAAAGCTATACTATGTTGGCATATAATATACTCGAAATTGAAGAAAGAGAAAGAAAACATTACTTAAAGGCAGAAAATCAGTTAATCCCAAGTTATTAGCCACATTTAGAATGAATATGCATTACTATGGTGGACTTAGCACAAACATAAATGGTGGGCCCTTCCCTGTGTACCTTGTACTCTAGGGATCTCCTCGTATACCGTGTACTCTAGGGAGGTGCTAGTCAACACTAAAGCTTTCCCTCTCTAATAGGGAGTTTAATGAGCACCACTAGCAACTACATTTCATTTATCCTCATTTATGTTCTTTTATGTTCAAGGCGGAAAATTGTCAATATACATACATCTACATCCAACAGTGTATTTCAAATACAAGCAAGAAAGTACATATATTTAACATCCAACAAATCTAGTCATATAATTATATCCACGTACCTGAGTTCAGATATTCCTCACATATCCATGATCATCTAGTTAATCTGGTCAGCACCTGATTAATAACAATTAATCATCATTAATACAATGTTCACCATTATTAATGATATTTTAGGTCCAAATTAAGGCTTTGGTCAAACCTAGCTCAATCTGATGTTAGGATGGTGTCTAATATTTTTAGTCCGATCTATATGTCATTATTAAGGTCTGGTACAAATTTCATATTTTTCTGATTACTGGTCTATTTTCTAGAATTAAAATGAGACTAAAAGAATCTTATAAGTCATTAATGGAGAAAGACCTAATATTTTGACAATATAGTTCTGATCAGGTTTAACATATTGTCTCTACATGATATTAAGGTATGGAATAATGTTTCTTAGAATTTATGTCAATAAATATCATTTATTACATTTAATATATCCTAACAGAGGTGTCATCTTATAAATTAAAAACTAGCAATAATACTTCTTCAAAGGTCTGATCTAAGGGTTTCATCATGAATAGGGCATTTTTCTGAATCCAGGGGTATTTTTGGGGTAATTATTGGCCAGGGGAGCTATTTTTTTAGACATATTCCTAAGATATGGTATATTTATGAGAATTTAAAGCAATTACCTTTAGTGGTGGGTCCCACTACCTGAGAGGGAAGTCCATGATTGGTCCCCACTGGCCCAAGTGAATCAGATGGCTTGTGATTTTTAGTCTCGATCTATCCTTGGCTCATCTCAGTCTTGCTACGCGAGAGTTCCCAGGAGCAAGCGCAAAAGCTCCTGCCTATGTGTGTGTGAGCGCCGCCGTAAGAGGGGACCCTAGTGAGCGATTAATCGACATAGCCTCATCTTCGACATGAATCAAAGAGTCCAGAAGCTCCACACAGGAACCAAGATCCACAATGGCTGGTTCTGAAGGTGGCGAGTACTCAGAATCACGATTTCGATCTCTGAGTTTGGATCGGCTGCGGAGGAAGCTCCGTGAGATTGGGGTTTAACTCCCTGTGCATCTCCCTACTCCGGAAAAAGGTCAAGAAGAACCAAGACCTCCCAAGGAACTTGGTTGTAGTTCTTCGGTGAGGAACCACGCTGGTGTCAATCTCTGACTTTGCCCGTTTGGCCCCGTGTTATCGTCTTGATGGAGGCAGAGAGATCGGCTCATTCCCCCACGATGGTGATATCCCTGGACCATGGAGACGGAGCTGGATGGCGTGGAAATTAAGGGTTTTCATTCTGCAACACCCTAGCCTCAGGAAACCCGCTCGCCAGCTCCTCCACTCTAGCGAGAAGTTCGTTTGCCCAAGAATGTTTCAAGCAGGTGAAAACCTTCCGTCCAAGCTCCTCCATTGATGGTAGAGAGAAGTCGACGACCATATATTGGGGAAGGTATGGAGCAAGGCACCTGCTCGTCGTGGCTTCAGATGGGTGGATCTCTATAGCTTCTCTTTGCCCCTCCTAGTTTTTCCTTTTGTCTTTTTTTGGGTACTGTAAAATGTAGTGGAGACGAGCAGAAAGGAGGGGGAGTCAACCTCTAGTCCTAGTTACTACCACTCACCGGTGAGTGGTCATTGTGATCCTAAAAGCATGGTGGATTCAACTGATCTCATCGATGCTCCCAGATTTCTAGCGAGGTCCCCCCTTCTAAATCTAGGGAAAACGTCTGCCTGCTCCTCACTTTTAGGAGTTAGGTGATGATGGACTCTCCATCAGATCTCCAACTAACAAATAGGATAAGGTCACGCTGTAGTTGAAGGTTGCACCCAGAAAAGGGGGAATTAGCCAACGTGACACCTCCATACAACTGGGATACTAAATGATTAAAGACCACAAATTATCAATATGCATATAATGAATGTCTTCAACTTCAAATAATTGTATTTATTTATAAGTACCACCAATCATCCTAAAATTTGAGATACAACTCTTCTATCATATAATTTTTCTTTCAAAAAGTTTGAGATCAAAACTCCATTGTCCGGTCATGTAAATGAAATCTAAACAACCTTACTAATCATTATATAAACCTCGACTAAAATTCAATTTAATCATCAAACTACAATGAATCATGTTCAATCCACTTTCTTCAATTATGATGCATACCAAGATTCATGGTTCAACCACTGGGGTCCATGTACATCCTTAATTGACATGTGAAGTCCTAACTATCCCAACAAGTTTTTATTTAAGGATATTCGACTCAGAGTATGCCTCAAAATAACCTATCACTTTATCTATGGAAGATCAAGTTACTCAAATTGACCATACAAGACCTCAAGTTCCATAATAAATCATTTTACACCAATTATGTCTCAAATACTAGATTGAGTATCAAAACCCTAAAATCAGGATCATCACATTCACCCCACCTTATTTGGAATTTCGTCCTCGAAATTCAACTAATCTCATCCTTAAGACGCTATTTAGGAGTTCAACTTCATATACATCATTATTGCTTAGGTTCTAAGACCACCATAGTTGCATGCACTCTAAGTTGTCAGCTTAGTGTCTAGAGATTCTTGGGTGTGTCCACCCCACCTTATATATGTGGAAGCATCACTTAAAGTCTTAGCCATAACATGACATTATGATATCTTAGGGTCACATCACCTCTAAGGGTATATGTTTTATTCATACTTTTAATGTTCAGGAGGAATTTGTTTATATGCCATGATATTCAGATTGTTCAAATCTAACATCATTAATATGTTTTATGATCAACATCTTACAACTATTTCAGCATTAAAGGAGATTTATCTTCATCCTTGATATTAGAATTTTTCTTCTTAAGAAGGGCTTACGTAACATGTTTGACCATTAGGGTTTCACTCTATGGTGTGATATTCATACTCAAATTAGAAGCATACATTGAGAAGGATCAAAATTACGAACTATATTTCTGATCATATATCCCATGATCCAAAAATATCTTTATATCAAGCTCATGAGTTCAACTTTTTATGTCTTGCATGTATTATGTGAAGGGAAAGAGAGAATATACTAAGTTTATCCCATGATCTCAACATCATATCTTTCATGTTTCATATGAAGGGGAAAAGAATATTTTAAAGTCAAGCTTATTATGAGTTCAATCGTGGGTACTACATATATGATATAGGGGGAAAATATAGAATAGGTCAAGCTTATCCGAGTGACTCCTCATATATAAATCATCTATATAGCTCAAGTGAGGTTTCTATCATCATATATTAAGAAAGAGAAGAAGAAGGGAGAACATGTATTTTGAGTATCTTTTGCACGAAGCATTATACTCTCATAACTAGAGTTCATATATTACCTCACTTGCAACTAATGATGAGATTCACAAAATATGTCACTCCAGCTAGGACCTAACTCAGCCAAAGGATTGACTATTGTATGGGTCATCTACCCATCCTTTTCTTTTACCCAATTCTCACATAGATTTGAATCATGCATAAGGACTCAACTCAACACTTAAGAGTAATCTAGTGTAGGACATTTTTTAACACATATCTGATATATTGGAGGCTAGGTCATATGACCTTCTCCCTGTGGGTCTTACTCTCTCTAGAGTTCACCGCATATATCATCCTACCACTAGACATCCTCCTTGTATAAGAGCTTGAGGCTCATGCACACTCAACTCTATCTTAACTTAGCTTATCTTAAGTAGGAAAAGGGAATGTACTTTCATCATCACGACTTAGCATAGATCCTCTAAGAGTGGATTCGGCTCATATACAACTCAAATCTTAATAAGGAAACTTATACCATCATGGATTAGAGATAGATAAGATTCTATATGCTTATTTTCCTTCATCTTTCTTTTGTCTGTCTATGTATAACATAACCTTATGAGGCTCTAGACGTCTAATCTAGATCTATTCTTTCTTCTAGACTGATGTCACTCCCTTTCACTTAGATTGCATGAACACCCATTACTCTCCTGTGTGAGGGACACATTTTTATATTTACATATATATAATAAAATATTATATACTTTTTCTCTGAGAAAGAAGGCGTCAGAGAAAACTGTCGAGGTGCGAGCCGATTGGGAAACAAAACCAAACCAGCAAACTTGAGTGTCCAACACACAGTAGATAGTCTGGTTCCATGTAACCTAACGAAATGGTGAGAACATGGTGTAGACTAGTGTAGCTACCCAATACATATGATCTCTATAGGCAAAGGGTTTCATACACTTGTCTAAACCTAGTTCTCGAACATCTAGGTTCTAACCTAGAGGCTAAGTCAAAACTTATTCCTATAGAACAACTTACTAATTTCTAGGGTTTAAAGTGAAAGGTAAAACTTAGTTTTATGTTTCATGGTGAGAAATGGTCAGGTGTAGCTATTGTTCATGCTCTGATACCAACTGTAATGTCCTCAGATTTCACATCCGAAAACATTAGGCAATTGTATCAGAGTGCATTGCGGAAGCAATTTGTGCATACATGAACTTTCAACATAACATACACCATAACACATCTTAGCATTCAACATGTACATTATTACAACATGAATTATTACATAAAAGATTTACAGTTACATATTGAATGAAAATTCTACAATCTATGAACATGTATGCTATCTTAGGATCTTAGACAATAGGTACAACCTATATAACTTTCTCACATCCTATTCTTTTATCCCATTCTAGCTCTGGACCTATAAAATACGAGAAACAAAATCATCAACAAAAGTTGGTATGTGGAATTAAAAGCTATACTATGCTGGCATATAATATACTCTTAATTGAAGAAAGAGAAAGAAAACATTACTTAAAGGTGGAAAATCAGGTAATCCCAAGTTATTAGCCACATTTAGAATGAATATGCATTACTATGGTGGACTTAGCACAAACATAAATGGTGGGCCCTTCCCCGTGTACCTTGTACTCTAGGGATCTCCCCGTATACCATGTACTCTAGGGAGGTGCTAGTCAACACTAAAGCTTTCCCTCTCTAATAGGGAGTTTAATGAGAACCACTAGTAACTACATTTCATTTATCCTCATTTATGTTCTTTTATGTTCAAGGCGGAAAATTGTCAATATACATACATCTACATCCAACAGTGTATTTCAAATACCAGTAAGCAAGTACATATATTTAACATCCAGCAAATCTAGTCATATAATTATATCCACGTACCTAAGTTCAGATATTCCTCACATCTCCATGATCATCTAGATAATCTGGTCAACACCTAATTAATAACAATTAATCATCATTAATACAATGTTCACCATTATTAATGATATTTTAGGTCCAAATTAAGGTTTTGGTCAAACCTAGCTCAATCTGATGTTAGGATGGTGTCTAATATTTTTAGTCTGATCTATATGTCATTATTAAGGACTGGTACAAATTTCATATTTTTCTGATTAGTGGTCTATTTTCTAGAATTAAAATGAGACTGAAAGCATCTTATAAGTCGTTAATGGAGAAAGACCTAATATTTTGACAATATAGTTCAGATCAGGTTCAACATATTGTCTCTACATGATATTAGGGTCTGGAATAAAGTTTCTCAGAATTTATGTCAATAAATATCATTTATTACATTTAATATGTCCTAATAGAGGCATCATCTTGTAAATTAAAAACTAGCAATAATACTTCTTCAAAGGTCTGATCTAAGGGTTTCATCATGAATAGGGCATTTTTCTGAATCCAGGGGTATTTTTGGGGTAATTATTGGCCAGGGGAGCTATTTTTTTAGACATATTCCTAAGATATGGTATATTTCTGAGAATTTAAAGAAATTACCTTTAGTGGCGGGTCCCACTGCCTGAGAGGGAACTCCATGATTGGTCCCCACTGGCCCAAGTGAATCGGATGGCTTGTGATTTCTGGTCCCGATCTATCCTTGGCTCGTCTCAGTCTTGCCCACGCGAGAGTTCCCAGGCGCAAGCGCAAAAGCTCCTGCATGTGTGTGTGTGAGCGCTGTCGTGAGAGGGGACCCTAGTGAGCGATTCATCGACATAGCCTCATCTTTGACATGAATCAAAGAGTCCAGAAGCTCCACACAGGAACCAAGATCCACAATGGCTGGTTCTGAAGGTGGCGAGTACTCAGAATCACGGTTTCGATCTCTGAGTTTGGATCGACTGCGGAG
The DNA here is from genome assembly GCA_963693085.1 of Alisma plantago-aquatica. NCBI lineage: Eukaryota > Viridiplantae > Streptophyta > Magnoliopsida > Alismatales > Alismataceae > Alisma > Alisma plantago-aquatica. The sequence goes on along the minus strand of OY856415.1, from coordinate 358,943,774 downwards.
GAAGCTCCGTGAGATTGGGGTTTAACTCCCTGTGCATCTCCCTACTCCGGAAAAAGGTCAAGAAGAACCAAGACCTCCCAAGGAACTTGGTTGTAGTTCTTCGGTGAGGAACCACGCTGGTGTCAAGCTCTGACTTTGCCCGTTTGACCTCGTGTTATCGTCTTGATGGAGGCAGAGAGATCGGCTCATTCCCCCATGATGGTGATATCCCTGGACCATGGAGACGGAGCTGGATGGTGTGGAAATTAAGGGTTTTCATGCTGCAACACCCTAGCCTCAGGAAACCCGCTCGCCAGCTCCTCCACTCTAGCGAGTAGTTCGTTTGCCCAAGAATGTTTCAAGCAGGTGAAAACCTTCCGTCCAAGCTCCTCCATTGACAGTTGGGAGAATTCGATGACCATATATTGGGGAAGGTATGGAGCAAGGCACCTGCTCGCCGTGGCTTCAGATGGGTGGAGCTCTATAGCTTCTCTTTGCCCCTCCTAGTTTTTCCTATTGTCTTTGTTTGGGTACTGTAAAATGCAGTGGAGACGAGCAGAAAGGAGGGGAAGTCAACCTCTAGTCCTAGTTACCACCACTCACTGGTGAGTGGTCATTGTGATCCTAAAAGCATGGTGGATTCAACTGATCTCACTGATGCTCCCAGATTTCTAGCGAGGTCCCCCCTTCTAAATCTAGGGAAAACGTCTGCCTGCTCCTCACTTTTAGGAGTTAGGTGACGATGGACTCTCCATCGGATCTCCAACTAACAAATAGGATCAAGTCACGCTGTAGTTGAAGGCTGCACCCAGGAAAAGGGGGTATTAGCCAATGTGACACCTCCATACAACTGGGATACTAAATGATTAAAGACCACAAATTATCAATATGCATATTATGAATGTCTTCAACTTCAAATAATTGTATTTATTTATAAGTACCACCAATCATCCTAAAATTTGAGATACAACTCTTCTATCATATAATTTTTCTTTCAAAAAGTTTGAGATCAAAACTCCATTGTCCGGTCATGTAAATGAAATCCAAACAACCTTACTAATCATTATATAAACCTCGACTAAAATTCAATATAATCATCAAACTACAATGAATCATGTTCAATCCACTTTCTTCAATTATGATGCATACCAAGATTCATGGTTCAACCATTGGGGTCCATGTATATCCTTAATTGACATGTGAAGTCCTAACTATCCCAACAAGTTTTTTTAAAGGATATTCGACTCAGAGTATGCCTCAAAATAACCTATCACTTTATCTATGGAAGATCGACTTACTCAAATTGACCATACAAGACCTCAAGTTCCATAATAAATCATTTTACACCAATTATGTCTCAAATACTAGATTGAGTATCAAAACCCTAAAATCAGGATCATCACAAGGTTATTCTTGATGCATGATATTTTAATGAATAGCTTGGAAACCCTAGTTAAATTCATACCAGGGTTTCATATGCATGACTGATTGAAATGAGTTATGTGATAATTCAAGTTTTTGGCTGAATATCATTTTATATGCTTACACATTTTGATTTGTGATGTAAAAATCTCTAGCTGAGTTAATTAACATGAAATGCATAAGTTGTTATGGTAATTTAAGAAAATGGAAAAGGCATTTCTCTAGATAGGGATGTCGTTGATGCCATGCATGAATACAAGAAATGTTTATTGTAAATTTTTATATCATTAGACATGATATTTGTTTGAATATATGAGAATTATTCTATGTGCATGAGAAATGAGAAACCCTGAGAGAAGGACGATCAGTATGTTAAGCTTCTAAGAAATGAGAAACCCTAAGATAAGGGTAACCAATATGTTATGCATTCAACTAAGTATTATCAGTGAATTCAGTCCAATAGATCAAGTAGTCAGTAAAACTACAATAGTAATATTAGATGCCCAGAACACCATAGAACCCTCCCTGGAGGTCTGTACCGAGATGGTGAAATAGGCTATGGACTATCATATATGGGAAGAAGTAGCCCGGAACTGAGTATTAACATCATCTGATTGAATATCAGTGATACTTCAGTTGAGTAGCATAGCACCCAACAATAACTAGAGATCCTAATGGCACTATTTCAATAGTAGGGGTATCCAATATTAACTGGAGATCCAGTGGTACCCACCAGTTGAAGTATACAACCCTTGTGGGCCTACTTCTTCTGGTAGTTACTCCATTTTGTGTGTCAGCCCTAGCGGAACCGTATTACGTAGAGTTGAGGCTTTTTAGCCTAGAGGAACCCCTCCTGAGTACCCAGGACAAGGGGCCACAATTTTACGAATGTTGTTTAGCCACCATTAGGCCATACGTGGCAACCTCGCTGCAGACCGAGGTAGTTAGTAGTAGTCTTAAGGTCCCGGATTTACCTTAAAACTTGTACGGTAAGTCACGCAGTAGTGGCTTTTTCTTGTAATCAAGTCTTAACTTCCCTTTTAAAGTTTTTTTATGTGATTGTATACATGGAAACAAAAAGTTTGAAATCAAAGAAAAAAATAAGTTGGGAGTGAACTTTGTATTAAGTATAATCCTCAAACTTATGCCATAATCTCATGATTAGTGGTAATTATGGGATGTGGGTGTACCAGCTTGGTATCAGAGCTTAGGTTGAGTTGTTAGGGACCATTAGGATAGAAAGTTAGAGTTATAAGTGTGGCAGTTAGGAGTTGATGTGTCTATAGCACTGGGGGCCTGAGTATTTGATTACCCTAGCCCAATATCTGAATACCTAAGTTGACCAGTATCAAGCTACTTTGTCTATTCTTCTCTGAATGCCCTATCCAGGCATGCAGTGGGAGGATGGGCTAGAGAGAAACCCTAGAAGTATTAGGGTTAGAAGATCAGAAAGAAATGAATGAATTGAACATAAGAATATGTGATGTAACTCTTATTTTATAGTGTTTCTTTGATAGGATATCAATGGAAATGCTCTTATATATTTGAATCATATATTCAGTTCTTAGTTATATATGTGGTCCTTTAAGATTCGTGTAAACTATGAAGTTAATTCAATTATTGTTTACATTCTTTGTATCAACTAGACCAGAAGCTATCTTTGAATGAGTTTACCCTAAGTGGATATTCTTTCTATATGTTTGAGATATATAGAATTCGGTTAATCCTGAGTAGCTCTTGACTTCAGGACTACAGGTTCAACCTGGTACGAATGGCAGGATGTGTTAGTGGGATCTAATGAGTCCTATTAATTAATCTAATAAGAGTAATTAAGCTACGGGGAGGCAAACTCAGAATGTAATGAATATGTACATACACTAGAGATTGAAACATATGGGAAAGATTGGAATAACTAAGAATCAGTTGGAACTGATGTCTGAGATCCAACTTTGGGGCCTTAGATAAGAAACACTAAATTGGGAATGAAGGCAGAGGGATATAGATACAAGACATACATTAGTATGTAACATACAAAATGAACAAGAAAGGATGGATAAAGAGAACTGAACTATATAACTAATTGTGGCACTTTATCCAATCTGAAATCAAGGAAAGATAAGAAAAAACTACATGGAATGCCAAGATAGAAAGAATCAATTAGAATGAATGGGTCATATAATTGAGTAAAATGTACTTATGTACGCTACAACAAAAGGAAAATAGGATAAAAGAGTTAAGTATATAGTAAGTACATAGAAGTGAAGTTCAGAAGAATGAAAGTGAAGAGAACTAGATAAACATGTAAATCATAAGACTAGGACAAGAAACTTAGATGAAACAAAGAGAAATGTTGGAAACAATGAGCTTGATTTAGGAATGAGGGTTACATGATATAATTGAGATCATGGAATGTATATCTTTATTATGAAATGAAACTAGTTCTCAATGGAAGAACAAAGTGTAACTAAACAAATGAACAAATCAAATAGAGGTGGATTATATTAGGGATGAAAAGCTTGATTGAGAAAGAAACTATGGTTGAACCCTACATGAGTCATTTAATTTTATATGAAATACATGCACTGTATTATGCAAAAGATGAAACTAGTAAGGAGAACATTGACATGTACTTTCAACTTGATAAAAGTAAAAGGATGATAAGAAGTATATATGACACAGAATATGAGGTCATACACGAGAGTGAGAAACATGATCATAAGAGATAAGTAGAAGCTAAATATGATTGATGGAAGAGTAGAATATGGTAAGACAATCATGGAAAATAAAGAAGTATTTGAAACATGTAGGAGTAATATAGAAGATCAAAGAGAGATAATGGGAGATGCGAGAAGATGCTAAGTAGTCTAGTCTCTTTGATGATGAGTAATTAAACCTAGATACAAGAAACATGTTAGGTGAATACTTGAAGGTTGGAATTCTAAATCTCAGAATCACCTTCTCTTTTGCATCCTCCCTAATGAGAGTAATGTGGGATGAAGTAATAAGAAAATGAATCATATATGATGCATACCCACCATTGTAGAGACATCTATCGAATGTATTAACGACAGATAATATGATGACAAAACCCTAGTAGGGTAAATTAAGAAAGTAATCTATATGAATGGCCAAGTAAGAGAAATGAAATTCAAGTGATAAGATAAGGAAGACTTTAGTAAAACGTGTGAGATCCAAAGTTTGAATTTCAAATCAAGGGAGCGAAGACACATCACAATAATGTCATGCTACTGATAAGGACCAAACCCTAGAATGTTTAGAGTTGTAGTAGTTCAAGGTATGTCACTAGTGATATGAGCTTGAATACTAGCATCTCTATAAAATAAGATCATGAGATTTGCACTATGAGAAGGAAACTAGCACTGATAGTAATCCAGGGTTTAAAGGTAGCTAATCTGAAAGGTATATAAAAAATATGGAAATGATTCAGATCAAAGGGTAAGAAATAAATTTGAAATGTAATTAGTATGTTTTGAACAAAAGGCAAAATACAACATGAGTAAAGTGCGATATGAAATAAATTCTTGCCATGATATCAAGAATGATGAATAATTTATTCTTACCTTGTATGTTTCAATCTTAGGGATGTTTATTCTATATGATCAAAATGAGAAGGATGCATAACAAGAAGTAAGGAGTAATGAATGAGGAGAGAAATAAGAGAAAACAATGGCTTTTAGAAATACGTCAATTTGTTTTTAGAGGTATAATTTGTTGAAGGTGTATTAAGGGATGTAAATTTGTTTTACATATGATTTAAATTGTACATGTGCAAGCAATATGTTAATTAAAGGTTTTGGTAGTTTTAGCCATTCATATCAGTAATCTAACTTAGTATTGTATAATTGTTGTTGAATCTAGTCTTCCTCATGACTGCTTTGCTATTTGAGTAGCACAATAGTAAAATTCAAAACAACATGGTTAACTCTCTTTTATGACTAAGAGGTAATACAAAGCAATAGTACATATTGAGTCATATGAATTGAGATAGTTGGATAAGACTATCAATGTGAGGTAACACCTCAAGCGTATGAAAATATTGAAATGGTTGTTTCTCTCTCTATCCTATGATTGATTGTGGCATAGAGAATTTGTTTATTATCATTGAGAATTTTTTTAAACATGTTGTGATTAGAAAATAAATAAAGGACTTAATGTTAAAACTACATTCAAGTATGAAATACAAGAATATAATGACATGTAAGGTTTTAGAAGCTTAAAATAAACCTTGAATATACTTTGCTTGCATATTTATGTTTCGGGGGTGAAACCTTTTTAAGGGGGGAAGAATTGTTATGTCCGTATCTGAGTTTAGGATTTTCACCAAATAGGCTTATGTCAGGAAGGAATGAGAGAGGTAGGAAAAGGACAATGAAAATGGTAGTTGGAAGCTTGGATAGCACGGGCATGTTGAGTAGCACAGCCATGTTAGGTTGTTGGTGGCACGGGCATTCTAGGCCACACGGCCATTTTGAAAGAATTGAACTATCGACCAACTTTTGTATCCAAATCTGATGAAACCAATGCACCACAGTTGTGGTATGCAGCACGTCCTTTCTGGGTCCATCTTAGCATGGTCTTGGAAGCTTGCATGGTCGTTCTAGGTTATTTTCTCTTCAACTGACTGTTTTGTAGATTTCTAGATAGTAGTGCACTATTTGATTTTTAATTATTTAATGGAATCTCATAATAATCTCAAATTTCAATTAAAGACTTTCAACTCAATTATAAACAACATGCTAAATTTTCATAATTTTTGGAGAAGGTTTATTCTTTGCAATAAACAAATTATAGTAACTTTTTTCTAACAGAAAGTTGAACTAAAATAAGAGAAAGTATAGTGAGGACTCAATGTGTAATTGATCCAAGATGCTCAATTTCTCTATATGGTCAATGTAACACACTAGGGTCTCTCATAATTTGTGATTCTAAAAATGAAATCCTAGAGAGAGAGGGAGAGTTAGGGTTTGGGAGGAGAAAGCGGTGGAATTGTTGATCTAGGGTTTTTCTATCCGAGATATGATGAAATCAAGTAAGTTTAGCTTCTTTGCATAGCCTTTCATGGTGAATCTTCTCTCACATGTCAACATTCCATCCCTACTCTGATTTTATTCAAAATGGTATCAAATCTTTCCCTTTTCTCACTCTTTTTTCATAATCCCCCATTTCTAGGGTTTTCGGGTTGAAAGGAAGAAGAATCTAGTAATTTGATAGGGCTTTGATATGAATTCAAGATTTTTAGAGATGAGCTGCATTTAAAGGTGTTTTCACACCTTAGTGTGAGTGGGTACTTGTTGTAAATAGTAGATTGCATGAAAATGAGTTGAATGATCAATAATCTTTACTTGTTTTGTATGCGACTACAAACCCTAAACTGCCCTTTTGACCTAGGTTTTGCAAGATGATATGAAATAGATTATTTCTCTGTTGTGATGGATTCCATTTGATAAATCATACTAGAAATGCATACAAATTATCTAAATGAGAATTCCTAAAGTAATTGTAGAGTTTATATGAAAATAGAAAAATCTTGGGTTTTTTGGCTATGACTAAATTTGTTGTATAATTGAATAAAGAAGTTTGTCTAGTTGAATCTCCATGGTTACAAAAGATTGTTTTATTTGAATGCATAGTACATATATATCAGATAAGATCTTGTATTTCATTTGATGATATCAATGTTTGCTTGATATATCAGTAAAGAGGGTGAAACCCTAAATGAATGGAAAGCTGTGTTTGTGAATAGATTCATGAATTCAACTGATGTGATTCTTTATAATTATAAATTCATTTATTTAAGGTTATTCTTGATGCATGATATTTTAATGAATAGATTGACCTTAGTTAAATTCATACCGGGGTTTCATATGTATGACTGATTGAAATGAGTTATGTGATAATTCGAGTTTCTAGCTATATATCATTTTATATGCATACACATTTTGATTCATGATGTAAAAATCTCTAGCTAAGTTAATTGACATGAAATGCATAAGTTTTTATGGTAATTTATGAAAATAGAAAAGGAATTTCCCTAGATAGGGATGTCGTTGATGCCATGCATGAATACGAGAAATGTTGAATGTAAATGTTTATATCATTAGACATGATATTTGTTTGAACATATGAGAATTCTTCTATGTTCATGAGAAATGAGAAACCCTGAGAGCAGGGTAATCAGTATGTTAAGCATCTAAGAAATGAGAAACCCTAAGATAAGGGTAACCAATATGTTATGCATTAAACTAAGTATTATCAGTGAATTCAGTCCAATAGCTCAAGCAGTCAGTAAAACTACAATAGTAATAGTAGATATCCTGAACACTATAGAACCCTCCCTGGAGGTCTGTACCGGGATGGGTGAAATAGGCTATGGACTATCAGATATAGGAAGAAGTAGCCCAAAATTTATTATCTAACATCAACTGATTGGATATTGGTGGTACTTCAGTTGAGTAGCATAGTACCCAACAATAACCAGAGATCTTGGTTGTACTATTTTAGTAGTAGGGGTATCCAATAATAATTGGATATCCGGTGGTACCCACCCGTTGAAGTATACATCACTTGTGGACCTACTTCTTCTAGAAGTTACTCCGTTTTGTGTGTCAGCCCTAGTGGAACCGCATTATGTAGAGTTGAGGCTTTTTAGCCTAGAGGCACCCCTCCTGAGTACCCAGGACAAGGGGCTGTAGTTTACGAACATTGTTTAGTCGTCATTAGGCTAGACATGGCAACCTCACAGCAAACTGAGGTAGTTAGTAGTAGTCTTAAGGTCTCGGTTTTACCTTAAGACTTGTATGGTAAGCCATGCAATAGTGGCTTTTGCTTGGATGGTACAATCCAAGTGAGTTCAGGGGAAAAGTAAAAGGAAAAGCTAATGGAGTTCAATTGAGTTCAGATAAAGAGTACAGTAGTCAGATCAGTCGGTTATGTTTAGGTGTCCAACATAGTAGTAGTCAATTCAGTAGTCAGGTCAAGTCAAAGTTAATGAAAGATTGCAAAGAGAATAATGAGAAAAATGTTTAGATATTTGTGTATTACTATTGATGCATAATAAGATGAATGAGAAGTTAAACAAGTGTCTGTAGTTATTCAATTATTCTTTGTATGATTCTGAATTGTTAGTTCTCTTTATTATCAATCAAGCATGTTCATATATTGATTCACTCTTGTAGATATCTAGAGTATCCTTCCATATTCATGTTTGTAAAGGATTAGTCTCTTTAACACTTACTATTGTTATAATTGATATCAATTGCTCAACAATATATATCTAATTATATAAGTTCTTTAAACTATTTATATGATGTACTCATTCACTGAGAAAGTAGGCTCACCCCTCTAGTCACATTTTTTAGGGATAACTCATAGATTGAGGATGTCATTGCATCAGAGTAGATCTTCCATAGGAGTTAAGTATGAGATTAGTTAAGTTCAGTCGGTCCTTGTCACTCTAGGTCCTTGTATGGAAGTGAGGGAATTGTAAATCTTGATATGTATCTTTGTTTCCTTAATAAGAGAGAATGTATCTGATTATCACGTCGTATGTACACATAATTGTGAGAACAGAATGAATGTTTGGATATGTATATTTATTGTTGGCATCAGATTAGAGTAATCAAGTCTTAACTTCCCTTTTAAAGTTTGTTTATGTGATTGTATACATGGAAACAAAGAGTTGAAATCAAGTAAAAAAAATAAGTTGGGAGTGAAATTTGTATTAAGTATAATCCTCAAACTTACGCCCTAATCTCATGATTAGTGGTAATTGTGGGATGTGGGTGTAACAAAAGGATGTTTACAAGAAGCACCTTGATGATGTCATAGATGTCAAGTGTCTGATGTTGTGCTCAATGAACTATGAGTTGTAAGAGCAGCATGAGAACATGAATGTCAAGGAGATGGTAACACATCTCAAGAACATGTATCAGCATCATGCAAGATAGGAGAGATATGATGTCTCTAAGGCTTTGTTCAGAAGCAAGATGAAAGAGGGAGACTCAGTTGGTACCCACATACTCACTTTGCTTGGGTTCGTGAAAATCCTATCCAAGATGGGATTTACCCTAGGTCAAGAGTTGGTATGTGATTCTGCAATCGTTGCCTAAATCATATAGTCATTTTGTCATGAACTACAACATGAACAATCTTGACAAGCCATTGTCAGAATTGTTGGGCATGTTGAGGACAATCTAAGCACAGATGAAGAAAGACAAGCCCAAGTTTGTGATGATGATCAGCAGGATAAAGGGAAAGTCAAAAGGCAAAGTCAAGGTTAAGAAAGGTTCTAAAGCTGGGCATAAGCCAAAGTCATCCGTGCTAAAAGCTAAAGGTGGGATCTCCAAAGAAGGCAGTTGTCACCATTGTCACCAGGCTGGACATTGGAAAAGAAATTATCCTCTCCACCTAGAGGAACTGAGGAAGAATAAGTAGTGGATAGAGATCTCCACTTTAGGTATATATGTTATTGAGATAAAATTAAATACTTCTTCATCATCGGTACTGGATACCGGATGTGGATCTCACATATGTTCAAATATGTAGGATCTGATAAGAAGTAAGCCTTTATGAAAGGGCCAAGTTGAGCTATGGGTTGCTAAAGGAGCAAGAGTTGTTGCCACTGTAGTTGGAGTTATTAGTTTATCTTTGCCTACGGTCCTTGTAATAGAATTAGAGAATTGCTATTATGTACCTACCATTAATGGAAATATTATTTCTATATCTTGTATGGACAAGAGTGGATTTGAATTTCACATTAAGAATGGAATGATTTCTATTTCTAAAGATGAGATCTTTTATGGAAATGCCCCTATGTCTTATGGTATCTACTTGTTAGAACTTGATACTAACATATACAATGTAAATACTAAAAGGCTAAAACTTGACAACTCAAACAAAACATACTTATCGTATTGTTGTCTTGGGCACATAAACGAGATGTGCATATCTAGACTCCATAAGGATGGTTATCTAGACTCTTTTGATTTTGAATCATTAGAGACATATGAGGCTTACTTATTAAGCAAGATGACCAAGACTCCTTTCACTGGACACAGTGAGAGAGCCAGTGATCTTCTAGGGCTCATACATATTGATGTATGTAGACCTTTTAGATCAAATTCTACAGGAGGCTATCAATACTTCGTTACCTTCACTGATGACCTCAGTAGGTATGGCTATGTATATATTATGAAACACAAGTGAGAAACTCTTGAAATGTTCAAGAAGTAGAGAAGCAACTTCGTAAGAGCATTTAAGACTCCATTCAGATCGAGGTGGTGAATACTTAAGCTAAGAGTAAGAGGACCTTCTGAGAGACTGTGGTATTGTATCACAATGGACTCCACCCAGTACACCACAACATAATGGTGTGTTAGAAAGAAGGAATCATACATTATTAGACATGGTATGATCAATGATGAGTTCAACTAAACTTCCAATATCATTCTGGGGATATGCTCTTAAAACTACAATGTTTACACTTAACCGTGTACCTTCCAAATTGGTTCAAAAGAAATCATATGAGATATGGAATGGGAATCATCCCAATTTGTCTATGTTAAAGATTTGGGGATGTGAAGCTTATGTTAGGAAACAATTTCTTGAAAAGTTTGGACCCAAATCTGAAAATTGTTATTTTGTTGGATACCCCAAGGAAACTCGGGGATACTACTACTCACAACTGACAACAAAGTGTTTGTTGCTAGGACTGTTGTATTTCTTGAAAAGGAATTTATTTCCAAAGGAATCAGTGGGAGGAATGTAGAGCTCGAAGAAGTTCGAGATCAACAAGAAAGTAGAGAACTCGAGGAGGTACATAAGGAACATGAAGACTCACAAACTGTTGTGGAATTTCAAGTTCCAAATGTTACATAGGAACCTCATCAGTCTAGTAGGACACGACTTGAGCCTGAGAGATTTGGATTTCTCGTGACTCAAGATAGTGACAAATTGGGCATACAAGATGAGCCAACTTCCTATCTAGAATCTACTAAGGGACCAAAACTTGAGAAATGGTTCGAAGCCATGAGATCTGAGATGGAATCCATGTACACCAACAAGGTATGGACCTTGGTGGATCCACCCAAAGAGGTAAAAATCATAGGGTGCTAGTGGGTCTTCAAGAAAAAGACTAACATGGATGGAAATGTTCAAACCTATAAATGTAGATTGGTTGCGAAAGGATTATGTCAAATCCAAGGTGTTGATTGTGATGAGGCCTTCTCACCAATTTCCATGATTAAATCCATCAGGATCATGATTGCCATTACAGCTTATAATGACTATGAGATTCGACACATGGATGTTAAAACAACATTCCTTAACGGGAATTTACTTGAGGATGTGTGCATGACACAACCTGAGGGTTTTATCAATCTAAAGGAAGCCAATAAAGTTTGTAAGCTACAAAGGTCAATCTATGGATTGAAGCAAGCATCTCGGAGCTAAAATCTATGTTTTAACGAAGTAGTCAAAAAGTTTGGCTTTATTCAAAATGAAGATGAACCTTGTGTTTACAAAAAGGCTAGTGGGAGCACAATCATATTTCTCATATTGTATGTGGATGACAAACTATTGATGGGAAACGGCATCCCTACTCTTCAAACAGTAAAAGGTTGGCTAGGGAAGACCTTCTCTATGAAGGATTTAGGCAAAGCATCCTATATACTAGGAATCAAAATCTATAGAGATAGATCTAGAAGGCTTCTAGGCCTAAGCCAGAGCACATACATTGACAAGGTGCTAAAGAGGTTTACCATGGAGGGTTATAAGAGAGGTATCTTGACCATGTCCCATGGGGTTATGATCTCTAAAGCCCAATTTCCTAGTTCATGTGATGGATGGGCACGCATGAGTAAGATTCCATATGCATCAGTAATTGGATCTATCATGTACGTGACGTTATGTACTCATCCTGATGTGTCATATGCCTTGAGCATGATGAGCCGGTATCAGTCAGATCCAGGTGAATGTCATTGGACAACCATAAAGAACATCCTAAAATACTTGAGAAGGACTAAGGATCAATTCTTGGTATACAGTGATGAGAAAGAGCTCATAGTAAAGGGTTACACCAATGCTAGCTTCGAAACTGACAAAGATGGCTATAGATCACAATCTAGATTTCTTTTTTGCCTAAACAACAGAGTTGTGAGCTAGAAGAGTTCCAAGCAAGAGACGGTTGTGGATTCTACAACAGAGGTCGAATATATTGTCACATCTAATGCTGCAAAGGAATCTGTGTGGATCAAGAAGTTCATTTCTAAACTTGGAGTGGTTCTAAGTGCTAGTGATGCAATTGAGTTGTTTTGTGACAACAAAGGAGCAATTGCATAGGCTAAAGAACCAAGATCGCACCAATATTCCAAACATATTCTATGGTGATTCCATCTCATACAAAAGATAGTATAGCGAGGAGATGTGAAGATTTGCATAGTACCTACAGAAAGCAATGTGGCTAACCCGCTCACAAAAGCACTTTTACAGTAGAAACATGACAAACATGTTCGATCACTTGGATTGAGATTCATGAGTGATTGGGTATAAGTGCAAGTGGGAATCAGTTGGTATGTATGCCCATAGAGACAATCATTTGATTATTGTAATGGGATACTATGTAAATGATTTGTAATACTAAATTGATCATATAAATAAAGGCAATTTTCCAATCTATATGTTTGTGTTTTATATTGTGAGATGATCACAAACTTATAGATGTTTACAGAATAATATACTTAATTACATATGTCTTCAGGTTGATGACCTGAACAATGAGATCATTATATATTCTTGTTTTGTCCCTAATTGATTGTTATTGTGGAAATATCTATAGACATCAATAACACATAATATTAGAATGTATGTTGGTTGATGGAAGAATCCCATTAGCCATGATATAGAGATATCAAACCAAATACATAGATACTTGTTAGAGAATAGTGTATCGGACAGACCCACCTTGAGAGTGACACATGGATACCATGATTGGTAGTTAGAGTCACACTCATAGTGATGGTGGTGACTGTGGTTCTTAGACCTGAAGTCACTACACTTATCACATGTCGTTCAATGTACTTTGACATCATCCACTGTGGTCCTGAATAAGGGTTTCCATAAAGATGGTGCTTGGGTGCACTATGACACATGGGAATGACTGTGAGTGATGTAGATGGAATTTGTTCTTCCTATGGGAGTTTGATATTTTGTCTACTTGATAAGCAAGACTGAGAAATACATGGCCATCTTGATGTGATTCAATATGTGATATTGATCTTACATATATCTCATACAGTCTGCTCTAGTTCAAGGAACATGGATTGAATGTTGAAGAGGATAACAATTCCATGACTCGAGTTCAATATGAATATCAGTGACAAAGGAACTATACCATCATTGTAACACCAGTCATGAAAGATAGGTTGATTATGGATATCAGTGTCAACATAATTTGGAGCCTACCGGGTCACACGCATAGGATGTGTTGGAATAGGAGTATAATTGTGTATTTGATTGGAATTGTTCCGAATCACATTGATTACTAAAATGTTTATGTAATTCATTAGAATAATATTGGACTATTTTAAAATGTTTGAGCCAATTAATTAGAGTGGCAAGGCTCTAAGTGCAAGTGGGAGTATGTTGGTATATATGCGCATAGAGCCATCATGAGTGATTACATGGAGTTGGATATTAATTAATCAAATAATACAATTATTTGGTTAATTAATTAATTCTAGAATATTCTAATTAATCCACGAGTGTTTTGATTAACGTAGTCTTTCTATTTACCGATGAGTTTAGGAAACCCTACTTCCTTTCGTCTCCTATTTAAAGGGGTTTGACGACCAATATCTTTACAAGATATTGGGAGAGGCTTTTCAGTTTACGCTCACGTATGTAAACCCTAGTCGTCACCATTCTCAGGAGAGAAAGGAGAGTACCGCAATGCTAGCACGTCATCACACAGAGACTACTCCTTCCTTCTGGCTTAGGAAGCACGATGTGGAGTTCCAGTCCATCTGTGTGGATGAAGTAGAGACGTAGACGTTGAGACACCTGCATTCAGAGGATGTCAATGACCGTCCATATGCACTATGAGCGGCGTAGATCACCGCACAAGAGGAGCACTTCCACATGTTCCCACGAAGCATTCAGAAGACGGGAGAGAAGTATCGCCCATGTAACTCAGGATTTTTGCACACCATCGTATAGTGGGACACCACCGAACTTGCTCCGTGACAAGGTATATCCTACAAACACTCTTTCTGAATATGTTGTTGTTGACAAGATCCTGTTGTGGGTTGCGTAGAAATATATATTTTTTGTTGCTTCCGCCATGCATGTTTCCTCCACAAAACCCAACAATATTATCCTAGTACTCAATCTTACAATCTTACCATTATCATAATCCATTTAATCAAGGTCACCCAAAGTTAAAGAATGGAAGGCATGTCAAATACTTTCTCAAATAAATTAGGGCCAAACACATCTTTTTGCTACCAAAATTACTTTATAGGAGGTTTAAAAAGTAACCATAGAGGTTAATGGTGATAAATACATGCGTGTTAATAGATCTAATGTGTTTTTGAGAAAAATGCATATTGTGGGTGATTATATTTGTAAGGTTGCTCCTAACATCTTTGAGAGTGGGATGCTATAAAGGTAGGAAAACAAAACCTTTGTTGTTCTCATTCAAACACATCATGTTGAATATACCAAGGAGGGGAAAGCAATACATTCATGTCATTGTGTGTGCAAGATTACACCCTGGAGGAGGGAGGAGGACGACCTGCAGCTGCTGGAGAGGGGGATTTCAGCCACTACTTCGAGCTCCATGGCCACCTCTATCTCTTTCTTCTCTCTTTTTATATTTTCCATTTCTATGAGTAGCTAGGCCCCTTTGGGTGAGCTGTTTGGGGGAAATTATGTTACTTTGATACCATGTTGGGGGGAATACATGTAAACATTGTAATTCCATTTGTTAATCATTATATTCTATTTGCATCTCATTCTCCATGGATTTCTTATCGGTTTGTGTGTGGAATCACCTAGGAATTTAGGCAAATTGCTTATATGTGTGAATTTTGGGATTTACCCCTAGGTCCAATTCTTGGATCCCTAGGTTGCCTCCCATATTCCTACATCCTAATAAATCTCCCTAAACCTAAGTGAGAGATCTAAGTAGCTAGATTAGGTAATTCTAGTGCAATTAGCATGGAGCCTTCTCAAGGCTAGAATGTGGGGGAATTGGGGTCCAAAACCCTAATCTCACCTCCCCATTACTACCCTCGGCCCCTAATTGCCCTAGGAATGCCTAATCTAGAAACCTAGACTTGATTAGACTCTAATTGAATTATACCTAATCCCTAACCCAATTGATCCTCGTAAGGGTAGTAGGGGGTGTTAGGGACTAGTTCCCCTATGCACAACTTAGCATATCCATGGCCAGTTAGTACCTTAGGTTAATTCATTAGACTCTAACTTGTTGTTTGGTTGGGATAATCTAAATGGAATCATAATGTTCATATGTCACCCTCCAACTTAAGTGATAAGTTCATACCCCTAAACAGCCCACACATCTCTTTACTGCTTGAAACCTTAGTTTTGTGCTTGCTTAGCTTAATTAGTTCTTTCCTTGTTTAGTTAGCTTCTTGCTTTTCTCTTGTCTTGTTCATGCTAGTGTAGCTCTTTAATTGCTCTTTTACTTCTCTCTTGCTTGCCTTAGTGTAATTTGCCTTTTCATACCTAGCTTAGTCCTTTCTTTCATGCTTAGTCTTAATCTAGTCTAGGGTTAACATAGATTTCATTCTTGTCTTTAATTCCTCATTTGTTCATAGTAGTTTAACAATCAAATCACATTTAAACCCTTAACCCTAGTCTCCACAGTAGGAACCTAGCCAAACTAACCTAGCTCTAGTGCCCCCTCTTTTCCCTATGGATCGACCATGTACTTGCCACCTTCATATACTACGACACGACCACGTGTGCTTACGGGTGTAGTGTTTTAGTGTGAGTAGGTGTTAAGTTAGGTTTATAAATTTTGAAAGCAAATTCCCATCATGTGTGTTCTGACCTCATGGGGCGCATCTAGTTGGGTCAAATCAGCTAGTGTGTTGCACCTCTAGCGGAATCGCACCAAGTTTTCTGGCACCGTTGCTGGGGATTAGAGGCGTTCGGCCTAGCTAGTTAGTTTTTCTTTGACTTTTCCTACTTCCCTCATCATTGCTATTCTTTATTCATTTTTCTTTGCATTCTTTGTGTATATTGGTTTACTAACTTGCTTTCCTTTGTTTGGTTGTGCTTTGTGCATGTGACAAGCCATTCGGGAGGAAACGAGATGGAAGACAAAAATGCACCTCGCAAGTCCTTGCAAGATTACTTCATGCCGAGCAACTACCAGTCACCTATTGCATCTAGAGTCACCCAAATGCAAGGGGAGCAATTTTCTATTCCTCCAGTTCTTCTTGGGCTCCTGACCACCTTCTATGGCTCGGAGAGTGAAAACCCCTACAAGCATGTGGATGCCTTCCTAGAGATGTGTGCCACCATCAGAACGTCAACGACAAGTGATGACTCAATTCGGCTCAAATTGTTACCCTTTTCACTCAAGGATAGGGCCAAGGAATGGTATGATTCAAGGAGAGACATAATGAGTTGGGGTGAGATGAAGATGGCATTCTTGAGGAAGTTCTACTCTATTGCAAGGATGACATAAATGTGGCAGTCAATAGTGAGTTTCAGCCAAATGGATAATGAAAAGTTCCATGATGCTTGGGATAGGTTGTAAAAGTTGTTGAGAGAGTGCCCACATCATGAGATACCTTTGTGGCAGCTTGTACAAGCATTCTACTACAGTTTGTCATCAAAGGATCAAGCTACAGTGGATTCTTCTTGTGGAGGTGTTTTCATGACAAAGCCACCGGAGGAGTCACGGTCGTTGTTTGAGCAATTGGCGAAAAATTCAAGGAACTGAACTTCTGGCATGATTTGTGATGGGAGTCGGGTCTTTAGTGAGACTTCTGTTTCTAATGATCCCAATGTACAAGTGATGAAGGCTATGGAAGAAATGATGAAACTCATGAAAAGTCAAGGAGTAAATGGTCCTTGTCATTCGGTCAACTACATTGGTTATTTTGAGGGAGAAGTGAAGACACCTTACCCCTATAGATACTCAGAACCGCAAAGTCCAAGCTACAACTCAAGGCTTGAGAAAGAGGTTCTCTCTAGATTGAAAGTATTTGATGATGTTCAAAGAGATGTTGCAAGGTTAGAAGAGAGAATAGAGAAACTATCTTCCATAATCGCTCTTCAGGAAGAAAAATTGTCTTTAAAACCCATCATGAGCCACCATGAAGCAAGTGGACATATGCCTTCTTCCCACGTTTTCTATAGTCCACCCCCCATGCAAGTACATCCCATTAACTCCTTCTAAGGCTATCTTAAGCCTTACACACCTCCACCACCTTCACAACCTCCATTTTCCCAAAACGTCACTTTCCAACCTCAATTTCCCTCTCCACTTCAATTTCAATACCAACCATCACCCCCACATCCTCCACAGCCACAACATGCTCCCTCTCCCCATCATGAGCAAGGTAGTGTTGTGACAGTTCTAAGGAGTGGGAAAACACTTGAGCAGTCCGCAAGTCAAAGAAAGAGTGACAAATCCAAGCAAAAGCAGTCAAGTGGTGATGTTGTGATTGAGGTTGCCAAAGATGATCATTTTCCACCCCATGTTAATATTGGGAGTCCTAGTGCTCCACCTCATGCTACACCACAGGAAGATCGTGCTGAGTTAAGTAGGCCAATAGCTAGTGATCCACCATTTCCCGAAGCACTAGATGAGCCCCCGACTGTGAAAAGAAGACAAAATCACAATATGGACATTCTTGAGGTATTCCGACAAGTAAAGGTCAACATTCCTCTCTTGGATGCAATCAAAAAAATTCCATCATATGCCAAGTGTCTCAGAGACATATGCCCTGTGAAAAGAAGGTCAACGGGGAGGATTCCAAAGAGGGTGAGATTGACTGAACAAGTGAGCTCCATCATATAACATGCCCTTCCCGTAGAGAGAAAAGACCCAGGAGCCCCACTCATACCTAGTTACATAGGGGGACATCGCATAGACATGTCCTTACTTGATTTGGGATCTAGTGTAAATTTGATGCCATACCATGTCTATGTTGAATTGGGCTTAGGAAAGTTGAAGCCGGCACATTGCACTCTCCATTTGGCAGATAGATCCATAAAAGTGCCCAGGGATAGAGTGGATGATGTCTTGGTGATGATAGACAAAGAAAAAGGCACAGTGTTCCCAGCAGATTTCATTGTACTTGATATGGAGCCAGAGAATAGGAAGATTCCCATCATCTTGGGAAGACCATTCTTATCTATAGATGATGCCGACATTCATGTGCGTAGTAGCACTATGACAGTCTCATTCATGGACATGAAGATCAACATCAACATGTACAAGACCCCAACCCGGCGAGTTCGAGATAGGGATATTGGACATGATCACTTCACAAGTCCAAATGGGCATTTGAGAGGACACCAACGTGAAGAAATTGGTGGTGATTATTGTGATGAAAGGGATGAGAAAAATAGATTGAGTGCAAATGAAGGATGCATGTTTTGCAAGAATGGGCACATGAGGATTCCAAATGGGTGAATTTTGAAGAATCACTAAGAAGCCTAGTTGAAGGCAAGAAACTCAGTGCTTGTGGGAGGCAACCCACCTAGGTTTGGGAATTTTTGACCCAATCTACATTTTTGATACTTTTGCTTTGTTTTTACATTTTTCCAAGAAAACACTCACACACACTTGTATTTGATAGTTTTTGGGTAGTTTTGAGATGTTAGGTGAGAACAGAGTGAAATGAGGAAGGAATAGATGAAATTTTGATAAAGAATCAATAGAATATCAACTTGAGATCAAAGTTTTGATGTTTGAACAAGATTTGAGTGTTATACTGTTGTTACAGTACCCACCACGGCTGTGGTACAATAGAACGGATGTGGTGGTACATTCACATTCAATAAGGAAATCATCACAAATTGAGAAAATCAACTATGGAACCAGAGCAGCACGGTCGTGTAAGGCAGAACGTCTGTGTTAACTGAAGACACCACGGTCGTGCCGCTCAACACGGCCGTGCTGCAGCACGATTCCAGCAACTTAAACTCAAATTTTGCAAAATTTCTATTCACTTGTTCATTTCTCCTAAGAACAGAACGGCCATGTTCCATGCCCTGGCACCCGTGCAGCACTCTGCCCACCATCTCCAGCCCTCGAATCCTCACCAAAGCACTCCCAAATCATCCTGAATCAATCCCCTATCTTTTCCACTACCTCAATCTCCGGATTCCACCAATTTCCATCCAAAAACGCACCACTTTCTCTCCATTCCGCCCCAACAGCCCAGTTCTTCGGGGAAATCTGAAATTTTCTAATTTCACTTCCATTTTCGAGCAAGAATGAAGAAGTTTGCAAGGAAAGCAGTAGAGAAAACTAGGGGTGTCATCCCCTACCAAAGGAAAGTAAGAAACAGCCACCCCCGGTTGACGGATGTCGATTTGGATGCCATAGTGGTTCCGATCATTGAAGAAGCCTCCGAACAGCCATAGCGGGGGACATCATCGTTGTCGCAGCCACCTCCGTCCACTTCCCGGCCTTCTGTCTCAGCCGCTCGTCTGTCTGTCTCCTCCGCAGCACAGTCGCAGTCCGAGCCGCAGCCACGACCACGTCGACGGCTCGTGCTAGATGATGAAGATGATACTGATATGCCCAAAGTTGAGCAGTGTGAGATACCACCACAGCGCCCCCTTCCATAGCCCGAGGTCACTATAGGCAGGGCAAAGGAGCCTAAGCATGCGGGGTGCTTGACACGCAGAGTTTTAGCAACTCACTATGCATGCCAAGCGACAATGGAGGCGATGGGTTTCTACGCCTACTTTCAGGGATTGATGGAGAAAATGGGGTTGTTTAAGATCCTAACATTGCAACAAGAGTCCTACATTGAGCTGACTCAACAGTTCTTTGTCACGCTAGAAAAAGCAACCGATGATGTCGAGAATGCAATTAAGGTGGTGATTGGGGATAAGAGGTGGAAGATAACCTCACAAATGCTAAATCAAATTTTTGCCCCAAGTGGGGAGATGGCAGCCCTCCTAGATGGAGGAATGATAGAGAATGATTTGAGTTCCACATATCTAGCAATGTGGAAATGCTTCACCGGACAAAGTACATTTGTGATGGGGAAGTCCAAGACAAGTGCCATCCACAACCCGTTTCTCCACTATGTTCAGAAGGTGTTAGCAAACACCATCTTTGCCATGTATGAAAACCAAGGCAGTTGCACAAGGAAAGATCTTTTTGTTCTTGGTTGGATGATAAAAGAGAGGCATGTGAATCTAAGGGCATTACTTATAGATCATATGAGAACAATCCCGTCCAAGAGCACAAATCCATTTGTAATGGGAGGGATTGTGACATACATAGCCACTTCTTTAAGACATGACATGATAGGCTATATAAAGGCAGATGGTGGCAAGTTGGTTGATTTGCACTACTTAGCTTGCTCATCCATAATTACAGTTACAAATCAGAGGATCATTTCCCAAATCAACCCACCTTACCCAGGAGTGACATGGGAGCTACCTTACCATACTCCACCCCTCATGGCACAATATGGACCGACGCCGGATTTTCTAGAAAAATTGAGGAGGTATGAGGCCGAGAACCCGAGAGGAGAGGCAGTACCTGAGGTGATTTTTGCTGGGGATCTAGGAGAGCCTTCACAGGCAGCTGAGCAGAGGCGGACAGCAGAGGAAAGAGCGGCAAGATGGGTGAGGCAAAGAGAAGAAAGGATAGGAGTGTCAGAGCCACAACAACCTTTAGTGAATGCATATGACATGAGTACCGTCCATGCACAGTTGGAGGGCATTCAGGCGACACAGGATAGAATTCTACGGACCCAGGAGGGATTCCAAAGGACACAGGACGCCATGTGGTTGGACCATCAGCACATGCATTACCAGGTCAACCACCTTTATCAGTTTCAAAATGCCCAGGACCAAAGGAACCCACAGTGGGGTGAAGATTGGTGGAGCTCTTTATCTGCATTCTAGGACAACTACCCACCTCCACAGTCAGACTACTGCAGTGCCTACTATAGGCAGGGAGGAGCACCTCCACCACCACCGTAGTGATCATCTACCCTATCACCTTAGACTTTAGTGTCATGCTGAGGACAACATGATTCAAAAGTTTGGGGTGGTAGGGCGGTATGCCCTCGTCTTACTTTCACTCGTTTTTTTATCTCACCTACCATTTACTACTCTTTGTTTGTTGTTTTTCACATGCTTGCTTGTTTTTGCTATCTAATTTAGAAGTTTACTGCTTTGCATACCTGCATGCCATGTAGTTTTATTTCTTGCCATTTTTTGCATAATTTTCAAAAAATTTGCTCTTTTTCCAGGCATTGCATATCATGTAGATTTTTGGTAATTTTTGCATGTTTTAGTTAGGATTTGCTTGTTTTCTGTTTTAAGTTCAATAATATAGGTTTAGATGTGATTGGAGGAAACTTGGCACCATTTTGGCCAATTTTGCCCAAATTTGAGATTTCTTGTCTAAAAAGTATGTTTTGACCCAATCTCTATTGTTTTGAGTAAAAATGACGACCTTTGACTAGTGCAAGTCAAATGTCATGCTTTATTGCTAAGTGGTATCAATGTTTGACTTTTTACATGTTCATCACCTCTCTCATGATTGTGATTGATTTGGCTGAATTCTGAACTTGAGCAAGATTTGAACGCTTAGTGTTTGTGGAATCACTTGTTTGATATATCAATTTCATCTTGTTCATTCATGTGGTGTGATATCTAGGATGAAGTGTTGGATTAACTTTTATGCAGGATGTCTTATGTGGAAAATCATACCAATGACCCCTCTTTGACCTGACTCTTCTTCCACCATCTTCATACCCCTCTGCCTCATAAAAAGATGCCCTAGTGCACATAATCAGCCTTGGCCACCTCCAAAAGTTTGGGGTGGCCACATCTCTACCTCCCCGCTTCACTCTATCCACCATATGCCCTATCTACACCAAGGGCAAGAAAGAAAAGAAAAGAAAAAGAAAAGCAAAAACAAAATAAAAGGATGCTCCTATTTCAGAGCATTCAAATAAAGAAAAGATGAGTGTGTAAAAACACTCCAAAAATAATACCGCAACCCTTTCCTCCATTTTCATACCCATTGAGCTAGGAAACATCAAACTTAGCTCATTTTGCCCTTTTCCGCAGCCACGTGGGTCTTTTGGTGTTATTTGAAATATAAGATTGAACGCATGAATGTGAAACAACACTCCTATTCATTCTTGATTAACGCCACCGTGAAACGGTTTACCTGGAAATTAATGAAAGAAATATGGATAACTTGTATATTCTATGTGCTATATTTGAAGTTCATGTGCTTTGTGCTCTTTTCATGATTGGATTGTGAAAGTAGGAGAGGAGAGAGGTGAAATGCATGCACTCAATCATCTTTGATCCCATTCAGCAATAATCATCTTTTACATTGCATATGTCATTTCTTTTTGTGGAAGTTTTGTAGAGAGATTGAGTTGGAGCATACTTGAGGACAAGTATGTTTCAAGTTTGGGGTGGTGATACAGCCCTATTTTAGGGCTTCATCTTGTGTCTTTTTGCTCTTCAATCACATCTATACTTGTTAGATTGCATGTCATTCCTCCCAATATGCTTATTTGTATAAAATGCACTTATGGACATTATTTGCATGTTTTTCAGGCATTTGGACCACACTTGATGGAAGAGAGGGAGAAGGAGTGATCCTAGGGTTCCTCTGCTCTTAGAGAGACCCAAAGTGAAGTCTGAGGCCCCCTCGACCTACCCCTAGTGGCCAAAGATCAATTGAAGCAAATATGTCCAAGAAAAGCCAAAGAACCGAGTCAAAGTGTTGATCCAGGACCCAGCACGGCCGTGGTACCACAAAACGGTTGTGCTAGGTCACTTACAAATCAACATAACAACCTCCAAGTGAAACAGAGAGCAACATGGCCATGCATCACAAAACAACCGTGGCACAGAAGACCAAAACGGTCATGCAACCTCAGAACGACCACCTCCACCCAGCCCACCACGGTCGTTCTAGCCACCACGGCCGTGGCACCCTTACTCCACCACGGTCGTGCTAGCCACCACGGCTGTGGCTGTTTCAGCCCAAAATCGACCAAACCCATGTAACTTGTCCTATTATAAACCCACGATCGTGCCCATCTACCACGGCCGTGGCCTACCCTACCCACCACAGCCGTGGTGCCCCACCACAGTCGTGCTACTCACCAAACCCACCTAGTTTTCACTGCTTTACCCATTTTGCCCCTACTTGACCTAGTGCTTCCTCCCCACACCTATATATACCTAGGTGGCGGCTGGGGCACGTGGTTAGATACCTTCCACCACATCCTAGCTCCCTAAATCGCCATCCACTACATTCCACTCCATATCCACCTCAAATCCACTCCATTTCACCATTTCCACCACCAAATCACTAGTTTAGACTAGTTCCTACCCATAATCCCCTTCATTCTTCACCCTTGCACCCTAGAGGAGGGAGGAGGAGGACCTACAGCTGCTAGAGAGGGGGATTTCAGCTACTACTTCGAGCTCCATGTCCACCTCTATCTCTTTCTTCTCTCTTTTTATATTTTCCATTTCTATGAGTAGCTAGGCCCCTGTGGGTGGGCTATTTGGGGGAAATTATGTTACTTTGATACCATGTTGGGGGAAAATGACATGTAAACATTGCCGTTCCATTTTTTAATGATTATATTCTATTTGCATTTCATTCTCCATGGATTGCTTGTTGGTTTGTGTGTGGAATCACCTAGGAATTTAGGCAAATTGCTTATATGTGTGAATTTTGGGATTTGCCCCTAGGTCCAATTCTTAAATCCATGGGTTGCCTCCCATCTTCCTACATCCTAATCAATCTCCCTAAACCTAAGTGAGAGATGTAAGTATCTAGATTAGGTAATTCTAGTGCAATTAGCATGGAGCCTTCTCAAGGCTAGAATGTGGGGGAATTGGGGTCCAAAACCCTAATCTCACCTCCCCATTACTACCCTCAGCCCCTAATTTCCCTAGGAATGCCTAATATAGAAACCTAGACTTGATTAGACTCTAATTGAATTGTACCTAATCCCTAACCCAATTGAGCCTCGTAAGGGTAGTAGGGGGTGTTAGGGACTAGTTCCCCTATGCACAACCTAGCATATCCATGGCCAGTTAGTAGCTTAGGTTAATTCATTAGACTCTAACTTGTTGTTTTATTTGGATAATATAAATGGAATCATAATGTTTATATGCCACCCCCAACTTAAGTGATAAGTTCATACCCCTAAACAGCCCACACATCTCTTTACTGTTTGAAACCCTAGTTTTGTGCTTTCTTAGCTTAATTAGTTCTTTCCTTGCTTAGTTAGCTTCTTGCTTTGCTCTTGTCTTGTTCATGCTAGTGTATCTCTTTAATTTCTCTTTTAATTCTCTCTTGCTTACCTTAGTATAATTTTCCTTTTCATACCTAGCTTAGTCCTTTGTTTCTTGCTTAGTCTTAATCTAGTCTAGGGTTAATATAGATTTCATTCTTGTCTTTAATTCCTCATTTGTTCATAGTAGTTTAACAATCAAATCACCTTTAAACCCTTAACCCTAGTCTCCATAGTAGGAACCTAGCCAAACTAACCTAGCTCTAGCGCCCCCTCTTTTCCATGTGGATCGACCTTGTACTTGCCACCTTCCTATACTACGACATGACCCTGTGCGCTTGCGGGTGTAGTGTTTTAGTATGAGTAGGTGTTAAGTTAGGTTTATAAATTTCAAAAGAAAATTCCCATCACGTGTGTTCTGACCTCGTGGGGCGCATCTAGTCGGGTCAAATCGGCTAGTGTGTTGCACCTTAGCGAAATCACACCACCTACCCTCGTTCGACACTTTGAAATGGTATGGAAACCTAAATCGTCATTTGAAGTGATTCTGCGGAATAAGTGTTTCTTCATTGTCAAATTTAAAAGTGTCGATGATCTCAAAACGGTGGTGGTGGGGGGTCCATGGTTTGTTGGAGGTAAGCCCTTGCTACTAAAGAAATGGGAGATAGGAGAACCCCTGGAAAATCTTAAATTAAAGGAAATACATGTGTGGATTCATTTCCCTAACCTTCCTTTAGAGTTCTGGGATCAGGATATGTTGAGTGTCCTAGGTAGCTTTGTTGGAAAACCTCTATGTGTGGATTATGATACAAAGACAATGGTGCGGCTGGACTATGCACGTATTTAGGTTCTGATCTCATCGGAGTGTAGTTTTCCGAGCTCGATAGTTCTGAGAAGTGACGAAGGACACAGAGATGAAATTCTGGTTTCATATGAATGGGTGTTGGAGTTGTGTTTGAAATGTGGTTGCTATGGTCATGAACCAAGAAGCTGTACACCTATGGAGAAGAGAAAAGTGTGGATTCCTATTGAAACTGAGAAGAATCAAGAAGGGAAGGAGCCACTGGCTGGTCGGAAAGGTTCTACTACTGCTCCATCTGGTCAAAGTTTGAATCCTTCTACTACATCTAAAGGTAAAGATCACCAGGAAAGTGACGATGCTAGTGATTTGTCTCAAATAGAGAAGCTAAACATTGAAATGCAATCAGAACAGAAAAGTTTAAGCAAAAGTAAAAAGGACCATCTGCAAAGGAGCAATTCTGGGGTGGAATCGAGTAAGGCGGCAACTGCTACTTCTTCTATTGCTAATCCTTAGGTGGTGAATGGTTCAGAAAATACTCTACTTAATAATTTTGATACTCCTCATTATGTTGTTCTTGAGAGAATGGAAAGGGTTATTAACAATAAGATTCATATGAAAAAAACATATGCAGGAAAGTGAATAATTCTATTTTGTTTCTGGTAGAAATTGCATTCTGCATAGAAGGATGAACAAGAGTATGACTACTACTAAGAAAATTGTAGACGAAGTCTCTACAAATATGCTTGAGCTTCTTGATGAGGCTATTGAAGATACTACTGAAGGTACTGTGGCTGGAAGAACTCCAGTCAAGGACCGTTTCAATGGTTGATAATATTGGTGTTTTTTCCTAGAATTTTTGTGGATTAAATAAATTAGGACACCAAGATAAAATAATAGAAATTCTCTGTAAATATGATATTCCCATAAACATTTTACTGGAGACGAAAGTTAGATACAAAAAAAATAATAAAACTTTGTATAGAATTTGGGGAGATAAAGATTGGTACTCAAATCATAATGCTCATCCGTTGGGAAGAATTGTTGTCCTTTGGGACAGGAAGGTGGTGAAGATTACCAAGGTGTTGGAATATGATCAATTTATCCACTGTAGAGTTGAATATAAAGAGGATTTCTTTTTTCTTACTACTATATATGGACATAATGAGGAGAAAAGGAGAGAGGAGTTATGGGATATGATTCAGAATATCCATAGTATATGTGATGGACCCTGGTTGCTTACTGGTGATTTTAATGCTATCTGGTTCTCCTGTGAAAGGAAGGGAAGGGGCTTCTATTCTGTTAAAGCCATGGAAGATTTCAATGATATTTTTTCCAGAACCGACCTTATTGAAATGGACTTGAAAGGTGCCTTGTATACCTGGGATAATAGAAGAAGAGGTGATCAATTAGTGATGTCTAAAATTGATAGAGTTCTATATAATGAAGAGTTCAAGGATGTTTTTAAAGACTATTGGGGAGACATTCAGAACACCATCCATAGTGATCATCGGCAGCTGTGTATCAGAATGAGCAAAGACAAAAAGAAGAAGAAAGGCTATTTTAAATTCCTGAATGCATGGTCTAGCCACCCTGATTTTCTCAAGATTGTAGAGGAAGCCTGGAATATAGATGTTGAAGGTAGCCCTATGTTCAGAGTCACTAGGAAGTTGAAGAATGTTAAAGAAAAGCTTATAAAGTGGAACAAAGATGTATTTGGTAATATTGAAGATTCTACTAATGTCTTGGAGTTTGAAGTTATTGAGGTCATGGCCAATGTTGATAATAATCCTGATGACACTAGTTTGAGGGACCTTGCTTTAGATAAAAGCAAAGATGCTCAAAATGCTACTGAAAGAGAAGAATCCTATGCTAAATAGTTGTCCAGAGTTAATTGGCTTAAGTTGGGTGACAAAAATACTTCCTTCTTCTACAGTTCCATAAAATTTAGAGCTGCAAGAAACCATATCAGATGTTTGAACATTGAAGGGTGCAAATGCTATGATGAAGTAAAAATTAGTGATCATATCCATGGCTATTTTAATGGAATTTTTAACAAGTACCCGAAGGAGGAGGAGGGGTATTGGAATTCTGATTGGTCTCTGCCAAATATATTTGTTGATGATTTTCAGTTGCTTAAAGCCAAAGTTTCTAAGGAGGAGGTGGAGGTTGTTTTAAAGGAGGCTGATGGGGATAAGGCTCCTAGTCTGGATTATTTTAATTGGCATTTTTACAAAGTTGCTTGGAACATTATGGGGGGAGATGTCACTAAAGCAGTTCTCAATTTTTTTCAAAGCAGCAAAATGCTGAAAGAAATCAACAAGTCCTATATTACACACATTCCTAAGACTCAAGATGCTAAAGATATAAGTGATTGGAGACCTATATCCCTCTGCAATTTTTTGTCCAAGATAATTTCCAAAGTGTTATCGAATAAGCTTCAAAAAATCCTTCCTTGTATTATCAGCTATAACCAGATTGCTTTTATTAAAGGCAGAAAGATTACTAATGCTCTTCTCTTAGCGAATGAGTTGATTAGTGATTTTAATCACTGCAGTGGTAGTGGTAAAATGTGCATCAAAGATGATTTAATGAAAGGTTATGATTCAATGAAATGGGAGTTCCTTCTCAAAGTTCTATTTTATAGGAAGTTTCCCTATTATTTCATTGATTGGATTAGAACTATCATGCACACTACAAGTTTACATGTTCTTGTAAATGGGAGTCCTTCTGAGGTTATTTTTCCTTCTAATGGCATACGATAGGGAGATCCATTAGCCCCTTCCCTTTTTGTAATTGCTATGCAAGGGTTCAGTGCTATGATGGAGAATGATGTGGAGAGTGGAAATTTCATTCCTTTAAGTACTGGAAATATGAGAATTTCACATACTCTCTGTGCAGACGATGTGATGATTTATGATAAGGCTAATATTGACAATGGTGTCTCTCTTAAATCTCCACTGGATCAATTTGGAAATGCTTCAGGTTGAGTGATGAACCCCAGTAAGAGTCATGTTTTCTGTAGTAAAAATGTTGATGGTGATCTTATTGCTAAGTCTTTAAATATCAATAAAGGTATCTTTCCCATGAGATATCTTGGGCTTCCTTTATTATGTGGGAAACTGAAAAGGTCGTTCTATTTACCTTTGATTGACAAGATGAAGAAAAAACTTGAAAGCTGGAAGATGAGGACTTTGTCGTTTGGTGGTAGAGTTGAGTTAGTAACTTCCACTCTTAATGCCTTGCACTTATTTTGGTCGGCCACCTTTCCTTTACTGCAAGTATTATGAAAGAGGTTAACAGTATTTGTAAGTCATTTATCTGGGGAGCACCTGCTCTAGAGAAGAAAGTCCATTTTGCTAAATGGTACCTGGTGTGCAGACCCAAGAAAGAAGGGGGTCTTGGTATCAGAAGAATTGAAGAGTCTAATAATGCAGGGGTTTTTGTCAATGCTTGGAATGTTACTTCAACGAAGGATTCTCTTTGGGTTAAGTGGATGAATGAGAAATATTTAAAGTTTGACACATTCTGGTCTTGTAAAATTAAAGCCAATAGCTCATGGATGTGGAAACAAATATGTAGTTATAGAACCTTGTTGCTGTCAATGATTGAGTTCCATATTGGAAATGGGACCATTTTTTTATTTTGGAAGGACCCCTGGCTACTGGGAAGGAAGTTTCTGGATGAATGCATTGACCCCAAAAACAAGCTGAGAATTAGTTTTGGCTGTGAAGGCGTGCTGAGTAATATTATACATGAGAATCATTGGAACATCCCAGATAAAAGATGTTCTAATGAACTTAGATGTTGTATTTAAAAATCTGATATCATGTTTCATTTTGAAGACAAGATTAACATAAAGGGTCAGACCATCTTAAGGATAAAGGATGCCTGGAGCATGTTTAGGAGGAAGGATGTTGAGATGAATTGGGCTAAATGGTTATGGAAGTTTGATCATCCCAGAAGGATTATTATTACTTCCTGGAAAGCTTTCTTGGGGAAACTTCCCACTCTGGATTATTTGCAGAGAATTGGGTTCCACTTAGCTCCTCGATATGTTTTCTGCAAAATGGATTGTGAAAGCATCGATCACTTGTTCTTCAAGTGTAGCTATGCTAATGAAATCTGGGAAAAGGCTGACAGTGGTAGCTACATTGGCAAGCTTCCTGATGATATTAATGACTGCCTTTGGTCTAGAACAAAAAGGCAGCAGTTGATGTGTCTTTCTATCCTATACTATATATGGATTGAGAGGAACACAAGGATATTCAGGGATTGCTCATCTGATAACAGCATATGCTGGAACAACATTATGAATACAGTAGATTTATATGATTAGGATCTCTCCCCCCCTTTAGCATATGTATAGTTGCTATTTTTTTCCTGTTATTGCTTGTATTGTGTACCTGGTACACAAGCTGCCACTTGTACATACCCTTTTTACTACCACAGCAATAAAGAGGAAGATGCTTACTGAGCAAAAAAAATGCTAAGGTAGCATGGTGTTTCCTATATTTATTTGGGATTGATATGCAAGGCCTAATAATCATTTTACAACATGAGGAAATCAAATGAAACATTCAATCAATCAATCATCCCAAAGACATGGTGTTTTGACATATCATGATCATCAATTATCTTATGTTGTTCTAAAGATGATGAAACTAAAATGCATTCTTTGAAGAGTACTCTAGACACCACTGGGGAGATCTTTTGACCTAAAATTGTATCCCAACAAGAGTCATCTCTTTTGAAGCAAAATGGCTATGAATTCCAATTGCCTAGACATTATTGGTATTAAACCACCAAATCAACATATATTTTATGGTGTCTAGATATACTAAGGAGTCCTCCTTGTCCATTATTTTGAAGAGGAAAAACATAACCTCAACATATCTTTCCTCATAAATCTAGCTACCCAAATTGCCAGGCTCCTTCACATCTCAAAGATAGATAGATCTTAGGATGACATTGAAGAAAGGGCATAAGGTCCTCATCCTCAATGGTACTAATGGGTAGAGTTACATTAATATCATCAAGACATCCTTGAAACCATTTTAAATGCTAATGACACTTACATATGCACTAAAAAGGGAATGAGTCGTTCGTTTCTTTTTTGGAGAGTGGAAAGGATCTTGAAGTAACCCATGTGTTGAAATATGCAAAGACCTCGAAGGATAATCATGACAGAGACATATTGAAGATGTTTTCAATTACACTAGGAGGGGATGGTGAACACCCTTACAACTATTGTACTCCCTTTGAAATTGTCTACTCATTTTAATCATTCCTTTTTTTTACCACACTTGCTTCTAGATTTTCCACGAGCCCTCAGAATCCTTATTGCCTTCCGCATCAATGACAGAATCACTCACAAGAACTTTGTAGCTTGCTAACCCAAATTGACTTCATGGTACCAAGTTTCAATGATGAAAGCATTGACCGGTCTAAGAACCAAATTTCATGGTGAAATTCATGTTTAATACACACCTAAATTTGGACAGCCTAGGTATGAGTCTTTTCCTTTTTGTCAATGAGATGCATAGAAATTGTGCTTCTATTGTTTCTATCAAACACTCAGATTGGCTTAATTGCTCTTCCAAGACACTAGATATCCATACTTGTAGTTGTTATATTAATGCATTTGTTTAGCCTATATGGTTGGATCTCAACCAAAACATGGACCTATATTTTAGATTTTGTCTAGAAGGCTAGGATTCAAGAACCTTCTATACAACTTAACCATGAATTTCCTTAATCTTGAATTGGTATGTGTTTATCAAATTTGAAGATTGTGTTAATCTCACATTCATAGAATCCCTAAACCTCATATTACAATAAGACAACAAATATAGAGTTACAACACAATAGCATGTGTCATTTAACCGCATGCAGAATTGCAACCTTAGCCCCTATTTGGTTCCGGCCTGGACTGGGATTGGGCGTTGTCGTTTTGCTCCACGGCGGCCCAATCCGGTCCGGCTTGGGCAAGAAATCTTTTTGGCTAGCGTACCAGTCTGAGCCCTGTTTTGGCCTAACGGAATCCCAATATCAGGTTTAAGTCAATCCCCATCGAGGCAGGATTGGGATTTCCAATCCGGTTTGGCCCGACAACCCCCCCTGATCCCTCACAACCCCGCAACCCTCCCCTCACAACCCCGCAACCCTCCCTCTCCCCCTCGCCAGACGACCTCTCGCCAGACGATCTCTCGCCCATCTTCTCTCGGTGCATCTTCACTACTGTTTGTCCGTGAGAAGTAAAAGCGAAAGCTGCTCGAGGTCGCAGATGGAGTGCTGCTCGAGGTCGCAGATGAAGTGCACCAGTCGACCCGTGGAGAAGCGTGGACCATCATCAATGCTGCCGCCTGCCAACGCCGGTCTACCTGGGCGGCTAGCTCCCTCGAAAGCAAGGTACCCATGCCCTGCCCTGCTATTTTGTACTACCTGCTTTGACATCGAATTATCTTGTCGACGCACAGAAGAAACCCTAGCTCGTCCAAGGCAAGAAGAAACCCTAGTTCGTGTGCCTTCTTATTCCTCTCCTTGTGCTGCGAGGTTGTTCACTTCCACATACGCCTTTTGGAGGAGCTGTTCACAGAAGCTGGTGGTCGTTCTTTGTTGCTGAATTGTGCTCCTCAATCGTGCTCCGGCGGCCCTGCCCAGACCTCCACTTCCGCACTCTATCTTTGTTCTCGCCCCCTTCTGCTTAGGTTGGTCACAAATTAGGGTAGACGGTGCTTTATTTGTGAGGTCGATTAGGGCAGAAGTACAACAATCATGCATGTGTATCGATTAAGTGGCAAATGAGCCGACAATACCTGGAAACAGTCGTTGTGTATGACACTGATTTATTCTACTTCTTACTACTACTTTTATCTAGAAATGCATCAATTTACCGCTATTATGTGTGTTTGTGTGGTAAGTTATAGTACTAAAGCAAATAAAAGGCACTACCATGCTTGATTTTCTTGATTTTTCCCGGCAAGGTTATTTTGAGGATATCGATATGTGTTAGTAGACCATAGAGTAGTGTTGTCCTACATTTCATTTTCTTTCATTTGTTTTTCATCCTTTGGTTTCTGGTTTGTGTGCCTTTGTCTTTGTTTTTCCAACATGATTGGGTAGTAAAGGCCGATTCATCCTCTGCTGGTTTCTGGTTTCTGTGACTTTGTAATTGTTTTTCTAACATTATTGGGCATCGTTAATCTGTTGGACATATCTATGAAGGATCTGTTATTTGTTCTGTTTTAATGTTCTGTATTTTGCTATTATGTTTTTTGTGATACTATTATGATATCATAATAGTAGCAGCTATGGATTTCATAAATCTGGAAATTGGATATACAAATTGGATATAGAAATTGGTATATAAATCCTCCAATATATACCATGGTTGAACCTAATTTTTGCCTACATTAGCACACCATTAGCAAGTACTATGTTTGATTTGGAATGCGGGAGCAGTCATGGTTAGGTTAATAGGGTTTAAAACAACAGCAGATTTAAAAGTTGTTTAACTAAATCAGTGTGAGGTCTAGGTTAGGTGAATCCCTGCATCTACACAGTGATGCCTGGAAAAGTTATTTCACTATACAAATGAATATTTTGTTTATTGTGTGGTATTTTACCATGACATATGTGGTTAGGTGAAACCCACAGCTCATTATGTTTTACTGTCATTTAATTAAACACATTAGTCTATGTTTTATATCTTCTTTTTTAAATTATTTTCGTTCATGTAAACCACCAATTAATCATAAAAAAGATCAATCTTAGCAACATTTGACTCCTCATGGCGATGACCTCTATTATGCAAGTGGTTTGAGTTATAACATGTATTCAAAATTCATGCAAATATACTAAATAGTTTTAACATGCAGGTGTGACATTATAGTATGTTTTAATTTACAGAACATAATTTCCCTCCAAGATACGAATCTATCATATGGTAGTGGTTAGGTTAATAGGGGAAACAACGGCAGATTTAAAACTTGTTTAACTAAATCAGTGTGAGGTCTAGGTTAGGTGAATCCCTGCATCTACACAGTGATGCCTGGACATATCTGTTTTCCATATTTATGAATGCTCTGTTATTTGTTCTGTTTTAATGTTCTGTATTTTGATGTTATGTTTTTTGTGATACTATTATGATATCATAATAGTAGCAGCTATGGATGTCATAAATCTGGAAATTGGATATAGAAATTGGTATTCTGGGAAAGATCATTCATTGATTTCAGCTATGGATTTCAGCTTTCATTGGTTTTACTTTCCTCTCTATGTTGTATTTAGAGTAACCATTATTAATCCTCCAATATATACCATGGTTGAACCTAATTTTTGCCTACATTAGCTCACCATTAGCAGGTACTATGTTTGATTTGGAATGCGGGAGCAGTCATGGTTAGGTTAATAGGGTTTAAAACAACAGCAGATTTAAAACTTGTTTAACTAAATCAGTATGAGGTCTAGGTTAGGTTAATAGGGGAAATAACAACAGATTTAAAACTTGTTTATCTAAATCAGTGTGAGGTCTAGGTTAGGTTAATAGGGGAAATAACAGCAGATTTAAAACTTGTTTATCTAAATCAGTGTGAGGTCTAGGTTAGGTTAATAGGGGAAATAACAGCACATTTAAAACTTGTTTATCTAAATCAGTGTGAAACTAAATCAGTGTGAGGTCTAGGTTAGGTTAATAGGGGAAATAACAGCACATTTAAAACTTGTTTATCTAAATCAGTGTGAGGTCTAGGTTAGGTTAATAGGGGAAATAACAACAGATTTAAAACTTGTTTATCTAAATCAGTGTGAGGTCTAGGTTAGGTTAATAGGGGAAATAACAGTAGATTTAAAACTTGTTTATCTAAATCAGTGTGAAACTAAATCAGTGTGAGGTCTAGGTTAGGTTAATAGGGGAAATAACAGCACATTTAAAACTTGTTTATCTAAATCAGTGTGAGGTCTAGGTTAGGTTAATAGGGGAAATAACAGCAGATTTAAAACTTGTTTATCTAAATCAGTGTGAGGTCTAGGTTAGGTTAATAGGGGAAATAACAGCAGATTTAAAACTTGTTTATCTAAATCAGTGTGAAACTAAATCAGTGTGAGGTCTAGGTTAGGTTAATAGGGGAAATAACAGCATATTTAAAACTTGTTTAACTAAATCAGTGTGAGGTCTAGGTTAGGTTAATAGGGGAAATAACGGCAGATTTAAAACTTGTTATTTGTTCTGTTTTAATGTTCTGTATTTTGATGTTATGTTTTTTGTGATACTATTATGATATCATAATAGTAGCAGCTATGGATTTCATAAATCTGGAAATTGGATATAGAAATTGGTATTCTGGGAAAGATCATTCACTAATTTCAGCTATGGATTTCATCTTTCATTGGTTTTACTTTCCTCTCTATGTTGTATTTAGAGTAACCATTATTAATCCTCCAATATATACCATGGTTGAACCTAATTTTTGCCTACATTAGCTCACCATTAGCAGGTACTTGTTTAACTAAAACTTGGGGCCAATAATAATTTGTAACTTGCCTATATGCTCGTTGGTGTTTCATTATTTGTTTTTTGGTGTTAATCAATGCAGCTTGTGTATCTGCTGATTGGATCAGTAATGAAGGAACACACATAAATGGTTTCTGTTGTGACTGAATTTAATTAAACATTTACACTGATTATGTCATCAAATATTGCAGCAACTACACGAGTATGCCTCCCGTCGACCCTAACAACCGTATGGTATGGACAAGAGAGTATGATGTCGCTGTGGTGACAGCATTGCGTAGACAATATGACCTAGGCAGGTGTATTGATGGTAATTTTACTAGGGACTCTTGGAGGGAAATAACTTCTGATGTCAATAATAGGGTTGTCGTCGTGTTTAAGTTAGACCAAATAAGATGTCGCTGGAAGAACCTTGAAAGGGACTACGTCCATTTGAAGGGTTTGACCAACAAGAGTGGCATTGGATGGGATGAAGAAAGGCACAAGCCCATTGTACCGGACACCCCTGAGTGGAAAGAGGCCATTGCGGTACGCACACTATACATAACTTTTATCCTAACAAATTGTAACTGTACATGTAAACATGATTATCGCCAACCACATTTTTTTAAGCGTAGGCAGACAGGGACCTGACTAGGTTGCTTAGGCGCCCGTTTCCCCACTACTACGACATAGAGCTAATGGCGGGGAGGAACATTGCTAGAGGACACCATGCAATGTCTTCGGCGGACACTCAGATTCCTGTAGATGTTGCGTCTGAGGATGATGTAAGTGTCGACCTAGGCGCGCCTGATACACCCATGTACACACACTCGGCAACAGACGAGCGTAGCGTACCCGCAACTACCGGGCAAAGTGAGGGTGAAAGCGCGCGGCCTGTGCGAACGGATAACCCGTCAGTTGGGGGCAGGAGTCCTTCTACCCATACGCGCAGGAGACACCAATCAACGCCGCAAGACCGATGTAGTCTTTCCAATGAAGTTCTGGCTGAGTTCACACAGGTTTACACAAAGGTTCACGAGTTAGGGACATCCATGATGACCAAATCCTATGAAAAGGAAGAGTTGTCAAACATTTTACAACATTTTAATGCCAATTTCCCCGATGCCCCCACCTCCGTTTTTACTACACTTGTGAACGCCATCAAGGACTCTACCAACCGCAACATCTACCTTGGCCTCTAAAACACCCCTGCAAAGATAACCTTGTGGTTAAACGACCTTTGTCAAAGGTCACAATTCGGTTTTGCCACATCTGTACCTCCAATGCCTTCATATTATTTCCCGTCTCCGCAACCATTCCCTTCACATTCACCCAACTTCAGCAGCACGTCGTCTCAGCCACCATTTATGTCGTCTTCCTCTTCACCCAACTTCCCAGGCACATCGTCTCAGCCACCATTTATCCCGCCACCCAACTTCCCAGGCGTGCCACCGATGTGGTTTCCTTCATCCAGTGATGCTGGCCCATCGGGAACATAATTGCAGGGGTTATTTTGTATGCATTTGAAGTTAATTATATTCCGTCCAAACATTTATATTTCATTGACTGTTGTAATAATTTACTTTCCGCACACACATTACATATCCGTACAATTTCATTTGATTGAGTGTTGTAATAATTTATTTTTCGCACGTTAATTGGATTGTCTTATGTTGTAGCAATTATTATGTAGTTGTTTGCATTGTACATGTAGGCATCATGTCTGGCAATGACCAACCGCAAACAGAAGACATGCTCAACAACCTTTTATTAGATTCCTTGTTGTGGCCAGTGATTCACGTTGGTGATTTAATTGCCGACTCTATTGCATACTCAATCATGGACGCAGTAGACGTTGATGCCTCCACACCACCTCGTATCCCTAGGTCAGTTAGCATCAGGAGTGGCCACATAAAGGTCTTAGAAATATTGACCGGTCACGAACAAAGGGCTTATGACCTATACCGGATGCGTCCACAAACTATAATGACCTTTGTCGACAAGCTTGAGAGTCGTGGCTTGTTGCGAGGTACTAGAGGCGTCAGCTCAGTTGAGGCCGTATGCTATTTCCTACAGATGGTTGGCCATGGACACACAAATCGTGCTTTGGCGGAGGACTACATTCACTCCAGTGAGACCATCAGCAGAAAGTTCAACGAAGTGTTGGACGCTGTTTGTGCGTTGACCCATGACTACATTGTCATGAAAACCACAACTACATGCACAACAACACATACTCGCATTTTACATAACGCAAGGTTCTACCCATACTTCAAGGTAATAGTTAACCCCCTAATAAATTTAATTTATTTTCAAACATTGTGTATGTTTACAACATTATTTTGGTGTATAGAATGCCATAGGGGCTATTGACGGAACACACATCCCTGTCTTGGTCAGCAGAGACAAATAATATCGATACCGTGACAGAAAAGGGAATGTCTCTCTCAATGTCATGGCTGTAGTAGACTTCTCCATGGAGTTTACATATGTCCTCATTGGGTGGGAGGGGTCGGCTGCCGACCAAAGGGTCCTGCAATCGGCAAGGAACCATAGCGGGTTTACAGTTCCGCCGGGGAAGTTTTACCTGGTAGATGCAGGGTATGCCAACACTCGTGAATTTGTTGCACCCTATCGCAACACAGCATACCATATTGCTGAGTACCGAGGAAACAGACATGCCTACACCAGCAAGAAAGAGATGTTCAACCACAGACATGCTCAACTACGTAATATTGTAGAAAGAGCATTTGGGGTGCTGAAGAGACGGTTTTCATACCTTAAGAAGGGGCCGACATATCCTATTCATTCGCAGTGTCGCATCGTACTTGCTTGTTGTATCCTACACAATTACATCCGACGGCAAAATGACGGCGACACCATAATGGATGAACTCCCAGATGAGAATTCATCGTCTGCCATTCCCCCAGGCGTCGTTCCCCCGAGTTCAGGTCAAGGTTCAACTCAGGCCGATTCAAGGGAGGGCGAAGTGTTACGTGAATCCATTGCTAATCTCATTTGGGAAACTCGTTAGTAGAGTATCTGTAATAGATTGATTCCCAAATTGTTTATTTCGAACCTGATCAGAATCAACACATTGTGTCAATATAGGTTGTCTTCAAATGGAGAACGGAATGCCTCGTTGTCAATGCGGCCTTCAATCCACTGTACGCGTTTATATGGATGCCAAGGATGCACAAAACGGACGTTTTGAAGACAAGAACCCACACATGCCATATTTTACGTGCGGTAGTCTTCAAAATCAAAATAGATGTCATATGAGGTTGCCCGCGCAACGGGTTGTACCCACAATTGCCACACTAACCGCCGTTAGGGCTGCAATGCTTTCACAACTTGCATATGTACGCAGTGAACGTCAACTATGGTCTTCCCAGTGTGCCTTTGTCTGTTCCAGCAGAGCAGACACTGATAGGCTACAAGTAGAAATTACCGATCTTCGATCGCGGTCCCAATATCTTCGCCAACGTCTTCACATAACTAGCGACGACAACACTTCCAATGAGGACGGTTACAATACATCGTAGATGTATAACATCATTGATGTCTGTCCAACATTCATAACATAAGTTTATCTGTAATAGATTTAACAATTATTATGAGGTCTGTCTTGTATGTTATTGTTTTTATTTTCAATCTAACTCCATTGCCATAAATCGTTTGACTGATTCAAATGCATGGTGTAGATGTCTATTAATACAACTGAAGTTGTGCGGTGTGACTGTGGGTTAGAGGCAGGCTTGCGACTTAACACTGACGATGCAGGGTTGTATGACTTTGGAATTCTCAGTGAAAGACCAGGTGAAATGTATTACATATGTCCTTCTCGCGAGGTGCGCTTGTACACACATATTATGTAGCCACTGTGTACGTTACACATTCATTGTCATTTACGTAAACTTCATAATATTTTTTAGGGAAAAGATCGATGCAGTTACTTTCGCTGGGCAATCGATCTCATTCCTACAATTGATTCTCTGAAAGCTGAGATTGCGTTACTCACGCTCGAGTGCAAGTCATTGTGGGGTCAGACAATGAACTTGAAAGATTTTGTTG
Source organism: Alisma plantago-aquatica (assembly GCA_963693085.1). NCBI lineage: Eukaryota > Viridiplantae > Streptophyta > Magnoliopsida > Alismatales > Alismataceae > Alisma > Alisma plantago-aquatica. Next base: position 358,904,470 of record OY856415.1, on the reverse strand, counting down.
AAATTCATCACAACCACCATGATGTTTACACTAACAAAAAGTATGAGCATGAGTATCTAGAACGCTACGTAGAAGAACTGGAGGACCAGTGTAGGCTTCTGTTGGACACTCCTTCACCCCCGACGACGCCGTAACGTCGAATGGCGGCCATACCTTTCATTCGCGTCATCGGTTTTCCATTTTAGTGTTGTTGTTTGGAAGTTCCTGTGTTAAGTGTTGTTGATTGTTTTTTAAAAAAGGATATGCCAAGCTCTGTTGTTTGGAACTTACATATTAACTAATATGCTTAGTCATTCGACGCCTCCTCATTTTGTGTGTTGTTCGGAGCATGATATGATGGACTGTATACGAAGGTGTGTTGATGGAGTGTATACGACAGAGGCTTGGATGGAGGCAAAATCATAAAATGATAATAAACCTAATACATGATAGTAGTGAACTTAGGTGAACATAAGAGTTATTATTGTTCTTCTTGTTATTTTTGTTCTTCTTATCTTATTTTTAATTTTGTTCTTCTTATCTTCTTGTTATTTTTCTTCTTCTGTTCTTCTTCTTATCTTCTTGTTGTTGTTGTTCTTCTTGTTTATTACAGGCAACATGGGATCTCGTTTCCCTGTAAAGGAGTATGATCTCTCAAACAGGGAGTTCATGAGACGCGTCCCCCTTCCCGTTACCTGGAGGTGCGAGCCATTCAAGATAACTCCTGGCTATGCAATGGTGGAGGTAGGCAGAATCAGTTTTGATGTACAGATCAGGTGGTCTACACCTGAAGAAAGTATATGGAACAAGAAAAGTAAATATTTAATCATGGATGAAGGTTGGACGGAAATGTTGGACAGCCTCAAAGCCACACCAGACTGGACCGTGACCCTACAACCCAAACCCAAGGATGACAGTCGTCCTACATGCTTTTTGTTGTGGATTTATTTTGAAGGTGACAACTCTGATTTGCTAAGGTTTATTTTCCCGAGACCAGATGGTTACATATCATCTACTTCGGACTCGGCGGATGCCTTATTTGTCAGAGATTGCCACCAAGCACCAATCTTGATCTCGTCTACGGATAATGAAACTGATGTTCAATCAGTTGGATCAAACAATCCTTAGTTTTTTGTTTTCTTTATTATCTTTATGTTGTTTATATACATTACAGGCTTGTTATGGGTGTCTGCCCACTAAGACAATTTATATTTAGCTGAATATGTTTTACTTTAAAAATGATGTTCATGTTTGGCTATTTTTGGAACGTGTTTTTTGGTCTGACGGGGTATTAAACATAGCATGTTAGGCATATTCAACCTCAAGGAAACAATCAAAACACCCACATAAACACCCCACAAAAGGGTAACACGCCTGACTCACATTTCAACAACAAAATGAGAGTTTAAAAACTTCTGTTTAAACGGCGTCACAAGGTCACATTTCTAACAGCAGTTCTGCGAGAATAGGACAGATTCAGCTAATCCTGCCTACAGTTGTCAAACAGAATCAGACTAAACTCAGCCTGCACAGCCAAACAGAATCAGCTTGAAACGAGTCTGAAACGAGTCCAGCCCCCCAGAATGAGACTGGTTTGCCAAACAGAATCAGACTGGTTTGCCAAACAGAATCAGACTCCAGCAGGCCTAAACCCGTCCAAGCCAGGCAGGCTTGCATAAAGCCAGTCCCGAACCAAACTGGGGCTTAGTGTCTCTTGTACCATCATCTCATTAGTTTTCCAGTGCTAGATGTACTTTGATCTTTGTTGCTGAAGAATACCCTCAAACTCATTTTAGGTAGTCGTTGATCTCATTTGCTCTACACACCGTAAATGGAAGAGTGTCTACACTTTAAGAGCACTAGGACCATTCCTTTATTATTCACCTTTCATATCTTATCACCCTACAGATATTAGACTTTATTTGCATACGGCAGGTCGACCTCGTTGTTTTAAATTCGTAATTGGCCTAGAACCCGTTTGGTTAGGATATGGAATACATAAGTGAATAGATATACTTCAATGGAACCAAGATTTATAGACATGTTGCCAATTTATTTAGAATATATTCCATGTCCAAATCAATCCAAAATGTGTCGAACAGAGTTCGTGGGCATACATTCACACGGTTTATAATCCAACTAGAAATCTAATCAAAACTATACTGCAAAGGGCGGTTAAGAAGCTTATACACCGTCACTGCCTTCCTAAACGTCGGACGAAGTCAGGTCAATACGAATAAAAAAAATAATCTATATAATATGCAAGACGGGCGGTCCCCCCAACCCCTAGCAATTTGGACGCTCGAAAGATTAACTGCAGCACACATCATGCATTATCTGAAGGGAAAAAAACAAAATTGTACACTTTGACAAAAATATTTCTAGATACAGCACATTCATGAAAATATTTCCTAGAATAGCTTACTTTGGTGATAAAACGTCATAAAGAATGACGCTTTTCAAATGCAGCAGGTAAAAACGCCAAAAGATTTGAAGTTTTTAGTAAAAAAATATAAAATAAAAAAATAATGTGAAAACGCCACATGAGTTGGTATTTTCACCCTTGTCTTATGGGTGAAAGCGTCAAATTTGACGTTTTCGCTTTATTTTGATTTATTTTTCAATTTTTTTATTAAAAGCTCCAAAAGTTCTGGCGTTTTTATCCGTTGTACTTAGAAAATGCCAATTCTTGTGGCGTTTTATTTCCAAAATGGGCTACTACGGAAAATATTTTCATAGAGGTGCTATACTCAGAAATATTTTTGTCGAAGTATATTATTTTGGTTTTTTTTTCTTATCTGAAGTCTATAAATCAAGGAGGCGTCCATTTGGTCGGAAAGGTTTGTGCACCAAGAAACTTTCAGCAGACTTCTTGTGCGAACCAGGAGCTCCACGTATATAACCGAAGGAGATGTCATGCGTGAACTACTGAACTTGCGCCCCGCAATGACGTTTCGAACGGACGGATTACTGGCCAGCATTTTACATCTTCTCAGCTACTTCACCAGATTTACAGAGGAGACCCTCCTTGTCAATTATGTTGACGAGACGGACTACTTTCTCATCACATATTGCCTCAGTTTTAATTACTGATTTTTTTGTATTTTCTTACCGAACTGCTCACGTTGGTTGGATGTAGTTGGCCTGTAAATTGGGATTTTGCAATGTAAAAATACATTACAGATTCACACTTTAGCATTCGACTATGCTCAACCACACAAACATTACGTCTAAGCAATCACAAGATTCAAAGAGAATTAAGGATATGAGTCCTCAACCTCAATGGTATCTATGACCAGGGCATCAATCAAGATCATGGACACACCTTGGTACTCATTTTTTCAATGCTAAGGACTCTTACTATTTGGTCCGGTGAGGCGGTTCAGCAAATGGATACAAGATGGGCAACCAATAGTTCGTTTATGTTATATATATATATATATATATATATATATATATATATATATATATATATATATATATATATATATATATAATGACAAAGTGGGTATTGCATCCACATACGTGTTGAAGAGTAACCATGATGGAGAGGACTTGAAGACGTTTTATTGTATACTCATAATGGGATGGTGAACACCCTCCAAAAGTCAATGGCGGAGCTAGTGGCCAAGCAAGGGCAGCCCCTCTCCCCCCACCAAAAAAATAGATAATTAGTATATATATATGTTGTTTATTTGTTACCCGGAGGGTAGTTTTGATTAAGTTACCCGGCAGCATGTTCACGGTGGCAGGCGCATGTAAATAAGTCCAAGTTACTGTAGCACGCGTTCAGGAAAGAAAAAACCCGATCGTCTGTGCCGCCGCCAGGCTGATTCTTCCGGTCTACCCCCCATCTGCCGATCATCTTCGTCATCCGCGATCGTCTGTGCCGCCGTCAGGCTGATTCTTCCGGTCTACCCCCCATCTACCGATCATTTTCGTCATCCACGATCGTCTGTGCCGCCGCCAGGCTGATTCTTCCGGTCTACCCCCCATCTGCCGATCATCTTCGTCATCCGCGATCGTCTGTGCCGCCGCCAGGATGATTCTTCCGGTCTACCCCCCATCAGCCGATCATCTTCGTCATCCGTGATCGTCTGTGCCGCCGCCAGGCTGATTCTTCCGGTCTACCCCCCATCTGCCGATCATCTTCATCATCCGCGATCGTCTGTGCCGCCGCCAGGCTGATACATCCGGTCTACCCCCATCTGCCGATCATCTACCCCCCATCTGCCGCTTAACGCCCTGCATTTGTAATTCCTCCTTTGATTCCAACTTCCTTGGCATATTTCAATCTCCATTTTACATTTCTTCCTCAGAAATACCTACATTCATTTCCATTCCCGAATAACAAGAACGGTTTCCCCTTTTATCAATCTTGCAGAGCAGGACGACTAAGGTGTCTCCCACTTTCATTTGTGTATCCCGTGACGGTATCGATTTTCACCAAGTTGATTCCACCGTTTAGACATGTTGTTCTGAAGCTCACGCCGCTGAGGAGGAGGGAGTGGGTGTGGTTGGAGAATTCCCTGTTCTCTCTGCATATTCAGAAGCAAATTGTTGTTGTGTGAATTCCACGCCGCTGTGGAGGGAGTGGAGGTGGTGGGAGAATTCACTTTCTATCTGCATTTTTACGAGCAACAATTTTTTCAAGCTACATTCAGGTAGATTTTGTATTTCTCTTTGTAAATTCATTCAGTTATACTCGTTTTTTTATTTTTTTCTCATCGTTTCAATGTTTATTCATCCCTCTATCTTGTGTGGGAAAGAAACCCAATTTTTGTTTCTGCATTGTCATTTTTGAAGTAGTAACTGGCATACATGTTTTTATGTTTTGCGTAGTTACTCTCTTGTTATAATTGGTTACTCTTTTGCCTTACCGAGTTACTCTTATTGTGTTACAGAGTTACTCTTTTGATCTTCCAAGTTACTCCAACACACTGTCATGGATCCCAGCCTTGATACGGATGCTGCTAATGCAAGTGTCGGCCGTGATGATGATAATCCTCAGTCTTCTCATTCTATTGGTGTTTCTTCTCCGTCCCCAGCTGTAGTCCCTAGAGTTGGCCTTCAGTTTGGAAGTCTAGATGAAGGTATATCCTTCTATTCCAGCTATGATGGAAGGATTGGGTTTAACATCAGGAAAGACGACAATAGATATGAATGGGGAAGTAAGATTCTGGTTGCTAACGATCTGGTTTGTGATAAGCAGGGTAAGATCTGTCGTTCTAAGAGGTCTAGAGGGCTTCTGAGCCCCGTTTGTGATGAAATGGGTAATTTGCAGGATAAGTTGTCCAAGAAGCACAGGCGTTCTGTGAAGAGGTGTGGTTGTGAAGCCATGATACGTTTCACACTGGATAAGTCCTCATCCATGTGGGTCGTGACTGCATTTGTTGAGGAACACAACCATGATCTTGTTGACGTTGCTCATCTCCGTTACCTCAAGTGTAACTCATCTCTTGATGAAACTCAAAAAGAGATCCTTTCTTCCATGAGCCAAGCTAACATACATGTATCGAGACAAATTGCATTGATAGCATCCGAGTTTGGTGGCTATGAAAATATGACATTTACTAGTAGACAAGCTCATGGACACATCAGTAGCAAGAGGAAAGAGTTGGCCAAATACGACATCGACATGGTTTTAGATCGCTTTTCCAGTTTCAAAGCCATCGATCCGAAATTCTTCTATAGCTACCAAAAAGACCCCAATTGTTGCCTTGCTCATCTGTTTTGGGCTGATCCTGTCTCTGTTGAAGACTGCGGGCTATTCAGGGATGTGATTGTGTTTGACACCACCTACCGCACCAACAAGTATTTGATGGTTTTCAGAATGTTTGGTGGAGTTGATCACCATCGCAAGACAGTTTTTTTTGCATCTACTCTACTGGTCGATGAGAAGTATGATCATTTGTCTGGGTTTTCAAGCAGTACTTACTTTGTTTTGGCAAAGAGCCGGTTTCCATCATAACCGATCAGGACCCTGCTATGAATGCTGCTATCATCTCTGTTTTTCCCAATTGCAAGCATCGCTTCTGCAGCTGGCACATCCTACAGAAGCTTCCCTCCAAGCTTGGTGGCATTCCTAACAAGGACCAGATCATAAGCTTGTTGAATGATTGTGTCTGGAATGTGGATGATGTCGACATTTTTGAAGAGAGGTGGGATTCTGTAATTGAGGAGCACAATTTGTTGTCCATCACCTGGCTTTCTGATATGTATGTGATGCGTTGCGATTGGGTTCCGTGCTATATGCAGTCCTCCTTCTTTGCGGGCATGAGGACGACTCAAAGGAGTGAGAGCCTGAATGAGTTTATTAGGAGCCATGTGAATAGTAGGAAGACTCTATTTGAACTTGTATGTTCGTTGGAGACTGCGTACTCTCATGTGCGGGAGATTGAAAATTTCAAAGATTTTGATGACGAGTACAGTAACCTCCCTTTGTCATCACTGTGGCCCCTAGAGGAGCAGATGAGAGGTATATACACCAAGTCCATCTTTAAGATATTCCAGTCCGAGGTTCACCAAAGTATGGTCTACAATGTAAAGCAAGCTTCAGAAGGTGTCTTTGAGGTGTATCGCGTCGGTGGAATTGGAACTCCCCGTATATTGAAGAAAGAGTTATCTAGTGACATTGTTTCCTGCAGTTGCTTCATGTTGGAATTCAAAGCCATCCCTTGAAGGCACATCCTCTCTTATTTGAAGAGCCGTGACTATTGCACTCTTCCCGAGCCTTACATTCTGAAGAGGTGGACCAAAGGGTACAGAGAACACCCTTTGATTTTTGGCAAAGCATCATTTAAGCATCCATCCACTGGGAGGACACTTCATCTTGTTTCTGCCTGCAATTCTATTGTTAACATAGAGTTTAGGAACAATGTTGTAGATCTTTGCCATGAAAAACTGTTAGATTTGCGAAAGGAGCTCTTAGACTTGGATCTCGCTGATCCTGGTGCAGGCACTGGTGCAACCGCTTCTAATACAGCTTCCTCTTCTGCTGTCAAGGTCCATATACCTAGTAGTTGCAAAACTAAGGGAAGACCTAGATCGACCGATGTGAGGTTTAAATCTGGATTTGAGATTGCACAGTCTAAAAGGGAGAGGCAGTGCAAGAATTGATTAAAGTTTGGGGTCAACCATGATAGCAGGAACTGCCCTATGAAGAAGTAGTCCATTCCTATTATGGACTATGTGTTGTTGATGTTTGCTATTCAATGATTATCTCTGTTGCTGGTCGTGTGGTATGTTGATGTTGGACATTTTTTAGTGGAGTTTGTAGTTGATTAGCGTGTGAGTGAGGGATATTCAATTTTGTAATGGGTTGTTCTTTTTGTCTGCAGTTTTTGTGAAAGTGATTTTGTAACCATCCATGTATTTTTACTTTTGTGTTTTGTAATGTATTTTATGTGTTACGTTGAACTCCACCAGATATATGTATACTTTGAATATGCTTCAAAGAATCTATTTTGATCAGATCTTACTCTTTTGCATAATATTTTTGTTTTATCTTCGTGTGCATTGAATACTCTTTTCTTTTGGAATACATACATTTTTGGATTAGTACAATTTTTTCATGGTTTGTTTAGTGTACTCACGAAATGTCAGTTTTTGCTACTATGCCATACACTGGTAGAGTTACTTTCTGGTTGCTGGAGTTACTTTTTATATTGTCACAGTTACTCTCAGTGTTCTCGCAGTTACTCTCAGTGTTATCATAGTTACTCTCAGTGCGTATCAGAGTTACTCTTAGTGTTCTCTCAGTTACTCCTTAGTGCTGTCACAGTTACTCTCATTGTTCTCGCAGTTACTCTCAGTGTTATCATAGTTACTCTCAGTGTGTATCAGAGTTACTCTTAGTATTCTCTCAGTTACTCCTTAGTGCTGTCACAGATACTCTCAGTGTTCTCGCAGTTACTCTCAGTGTTATCATAGTTACTCTCAGTGCGTATCAGAGTTACTCTTAGTGTTCTCTCAGTTACTCCTTAGTGTTGTCACAGATACTCTCATTGTTCTCGCAGTTACTCTCAGTGTTATCATAGTTACTCTCAGTGCATATCAGAGTTACTCTTTCAGTGCTAATTGAAAGTATATATAATCAGACAAAAACACTACAGCTAAACATTCAAGATTACAACATTCAAAGCATAAAACGTTATATATTATAGAACCTGATCAACTATAAAGAAGGTCCATCAACTGAACATAAAAATATAGAAAAATACAGCCAGATCAGCTATAAAGAAGGTCCATCCCTGGAGATAGATAGCATACACACAATTCCCTCCTTTGGAAAGCATAGACATCAAGCCTAAACACACGTTCGTATCTGAGAAGTTCATATCTGTTGTAAATGAGTGAACCTGCAAAGTCTAAGAGAAAAGGGCGTTGGTGCATACCTATTTGTGAAAGGAACGTTGGACAGACGAAGAAGCAGTGTCTTCTGCAGATGTTGAGGTGTATGTTGTTGTGGATGAGTCAACATGAATGGGATTTACAGCTAATCCCGGTGCTGCTTGGTATTTGTCCCTAACAAAGAGCTGATCTGCAGAGTCCTCCGATCCAGAGTATACTTCGTCGCCAGGCATTCTGAAGAGCGGAATAAGCTCATTTGGTGTTTCTAAGAACTGATCTGTGATCCATGCTGTGATGGTCTGGTGATCAGTTGGCTTGAGGAAGATGATCCAACCTTTGCGAAGACTGAGCTGTGCGATCATCTTTTTCCATCCCTTAGCAGTTGAAAGTGACATGTTTTTATTCTGCATAAGGGTTATTTTGAAAGACTGGTTTCTAATTAGGAAGGTGGTCTTGCCTAGTTTGATGTGAAAATGTAGATGGTTCCATTCTATAGGAAGTAGAATGGATTCTACTGTCTTGTCGTCAATGGTGTAGTTGATTGGCTGGATGAACGGCTCCATGGTAGGCTGTGAAGAAATGTTAAAAGGGATCTGAGGAGATGGTCAAAGGGGGTGCTACTGAAATGTTAAGGGGGTTGTCGGTATTTCTTCTGTAAAACTGTACCTTCTGTAAACCTTAGCAGTCGCGGATGAAGAATAGGTGGACGTTGAGGGTGCCGTGGAGGATGGAGATGTTGAAGATCTGAAAGCCCCCCGCTGTATTGTTGGTGCTGCAAATATGTACAGTAGTGAGAGTAATGCTCTGTGTTGTTGGTGTTGCAAATATGGACAGCAGTGCTCTGTCCTATTGGGTTGCAAAGATTCCAACAGTACTGTGCTGTTCTGATGACACATCAGTGCATTGTGCTATGTGTATGTGTATTTACATCGTACAGCAGACTCTTGTACATATCTTTATAGCTTTGTGCTCTCTTTTCTTCACTTTTCTGGTTTCTTCTTTAATAAAGAATCATGTACAGCAGACTCCTGAACGCTAGAGTTACTTTTTGTTTTATCACAGTTACTCCTTAGTGCTGTCATAGATACTCTTAGTGTTCTCACATTTACTCTCAGTGTTATCATAGTTACTCTCAGTGCGTATCAGAGTTACTGTGCTGCATAGTTACTTTTTGTTTTATCATAGTTACTTTTTGTTTTATCACAGTTACTCCTTAGTGCGTATCAGTGTGTATCAGTGTTATCATAGTTACTTTTTGTTTTATCACAGTTACTCCTTAGTGTTGTCACAGATACTCTCAGTGTCCTCGCAGTTACTCTCAGTGTTATCATAGTTACTCTCAGTGCGTATCAGAGTTACTCTTAGTGTTCTCTTAGTTACTCCCTAGTGCTGTCACAGATACTCTCAGTTTTCTCATAGTTACTCTCAGTGTTATCATAGTTACTCTCAGTGCGTATTAGAGTTACTCGAATTATATATCTCAAAGTATATATCTCCATACAAAACCACAATAGTTTTCTTGGTTAGTAGTCTAACTCAAAGTATATATCTCCATACAAAACCACAACAGTTTTACATTCAAGAGCACAACATTCAAAGCACAAAACGCTATATATTAAACCTAGAAATACTCGTATTTGCAATATGATTTAGATCAAACATGTAATTTTTAGGATTTTCACAGCACACAAGTAATGTATCTCATAGCGGTTTCACATCAAAATTCCAGAAGCAAATTGTTCAAGTTTTACATTTCAATTAATAATTCACTATTTCAGCTAAAATCCAGCCATTTATCTAGGCTTGAAACAGCTTCTTCCTCCGTTTTCTTCTCTTCACCTGTTGCTTCTGTCTTCTCTTCTTCTTGTTGCTTTTGACATTCATCTATTCCTCCCTTGTTCTGCTCAGATGGACCTTCTTTGATGACTTCATTGTTATCTTTTTGATGTGCTTGTATAGGTTGCAACTCCTCCCTCGCCATCATTCTCTGAAAAATATCAGCCCTTATGGCCGACATGTCCTTGCAGGTGAAGTCCATGTGTTTTCTATTTACCAGGCATTCTAGGTACTTCATGACGAAGATCCCACAGTCAAGTGAGTCTTCTGCCTGTTGTGGACATAGCGGGTACTCCTGTCCCCATTGTGACAGTTGGTCACCTTTTTCTACCCCCCCTGAAGAATTCGTAGACAATACCCACCTGCATTAAAAATTGACAACTCTTATTAATCACCAATAAACAAAATTAACCCTGTCAATCCACTACAAATAGAGTTTCTTTTTATAGATTGCTTACCCATCTAAGGAATTCCTTTTTCGACTTGCTATTTCCACTCATTGAGTTATAAGACCGGTGTACTCCCTCCCTGAAACTTGCCTCGTACAAGTGCCAGTGGTTGTCATTGTTCAATATGGTGAACACCGAGTCCATTGTGTCCCAATCTTTCATCGGGACGTTGAATAGTGGAGATAGCATGTCGATCTGCTCCATGGTTATGTTTTCAACATCAAATGCTAGCTTCTGCTGCAAATGCAAATTCACATCTATAAGTTTCAGTTTTTTGTATATATTTTTGTATTTTTGATGTAATTTTGTATACCAATTTTGTTCTTCTTACCGGAGCATATGTGCTCAAGCAGTGCCATGACAGACCCTTCTTTCTCCTTTTACTTTTGGTAGCTTTGAGCATCTGTACAAAGCAGTCCATAACCTGAAAAAATAACCACAAGATTTCTTTGTTTAGAAAAAAATGACAAGTTCTCAAAGAGTTACACTACTATTTATTAGTTTCTTACTGGTGATTGCATCATTTGATCTTTGTACAGTAGGGTGGCGAGGTCCTTCCCCGTGCACCAAGTGTCATCACTGAATCTCCATTCTTGTTTTGACCTACCAATCGTTTGTATAGATGTTATACATATTAGTTTTGGATATTGAATAAGCGATGTTTTATATGTGTACACTTGGCAAAATAACAAATTCTCTTACATTTCTTCAATATTGTCCATGAAGTGGTGGACAATTTCCCTGGATTGTTTTGTTTTGAAATGCTCGAAACCAATGAAGTTTGACAACTTGTGCTGTCAACAACAAAAGAGCACTTCATGTTAGAATCAATCTTCATTTTCTACTAGTTATACTATGTGGATATGTCGTACGGTTACTATAGTCCATCGTATAGTTACTCTTTATGTTCTTACAGTTACTCTTCTAATTCACATAGTTACTCTAGACCATTATAGAGTTACTCTTTATATTACTAATGTTACTCTACTTCTATCACACAATTACTCTACTGTATTTACACAGTTACTCAAGTATTGATATAATTTAAAGGAGATGCAACCTTACCTTTTCCTCCCTCCTCTTCTTCACGTTTTTCTCGATGTTGCCTATGATTTTCTATTCTATCTTTGACAATTTTTTTCTAGGCTCCTCCTTCTTCCCTTCTTCATCGATTATATTCTTCTGTTGTTCACCTATTTCTTCTGCATCTCGTGCAGATTTTCTGTGGTCCAAACCTTCAGCTGATTTTTTTTTCTTCTCCTCCTCCTCATCATTTTTCTTCCCATCATTCTCATCTTCTGAGTCATTCTCTTGCACATATTTCTTCTGAGGCTCAGCCTGCCTTGCTTCCTCGGCTTGTCGTCCTTATCCATACCTTCATTCTCTACTTTGCTCGTCGAAGCAACATCCTTATTGGGTTCTTGAACATTCCCTGATGAGAACCGCTCAGCAGATTGTTCGAATCCACCGACAGGTGACTGTGATTTGTCACCTTCATCTCCGAATTTTCTCCTCAGTTTTCTGTTCTCCTCTTCCAGCTCGGCTATTCTATTTTCTAGCTGTTTATTCTCTCTTTGCATTTCAGTGAATGCCTTAACAGCAATTTTCGTGCATATCTCCTTCTGCATCTTTAGCTCCTCCTTGAGTATTTGAATTCTTCTCACCAGGTTGGAGTCATCAGCAGGCACTCCTTTTCGGATGACTGGCTTTGCTGGCGCCTTGTCTGGCGTTTGTTTACTTTTCGCCCTTTTCTCTGCAAGGTAGTAGGGCATGTCTTTCATTGTTCTTGCAGCTCGCCAGTTATCCCCCTGGTCTATATTCATACCTTCACAAACATGTCCATAAAAAAATCAAAAATAGTATTTAACAATGCAAACTTGCAGGATTATGTTATATATTAGTTTTTGTAACAAATAAGAAATATTCTTACATCCTTAGGGTTCACAGCCCCTAAATCCATCAACTTCCCGACCGGCGCAGCCCACTTCTTTATCCTTGGCTTTGCATCGAGGAACGTTGGCTTTGCCATGTTTGTCATCTCATATGCCCAAACCTACATTTAAACAGAGTGAAAATTCAATACATATGTAACTGCTCCCCATAGTCATCATTGTAACAATTTTGTAGATGAAGATAATTTCGTTCACTTACACATAGGCACATCACACACCCTATTGTATAGAGGGTGGTTTTCCCTTTCTCCCCTTTCCTCCTCAGCTGGACATTTTGCTTCAGCATCTTCATATTCCTGAAGATGCTCCCATGCACCAGCTTTGCCCAATTCATCTACGTCGTTTCAATAACATCGTCTAGGTAGTGCAGTATGTAGATTGGTGTGCAATAGCTGGTGTCTGGGAGTAGGAATGTTGCCAGCAGGTATAACATCCACGCACGGCACATGTTCTGGTAGTTCGATGGATCGTCGGTACTTGCAAATTGTTGCCAAAGCTTTGCTAAGTTGTCCTTGTGCAGGACATCCTTTTCCCTTAACCTCTTAGAGGTGTCCTGTTCATTTCCTTTTTTACCTGTTGCGCTGGCAAATTGTTTCCATATTGATCTCACAATCTCAGAATTTTTCCTAGGTATGATGTCCATACCTCTGCTTGGGATACCTAGAATTACCCCTACATCCTCAACCGTCATCCTTCTTTCCACCCCTCTGGCCAGCAAAAACTTGTCATCATCTACATATCTGTCTATCAAATCTTCCAAGAGGCATACATCAACCATAAGATTCGGCATCTTTATCATGTTTGCAAATGTCGTCGCCCTCATCATTCTTATCCGATTACTTGTATACACCACGCTCTTGCTGGCGGTGATGTAGCTCTTTAGGTAACATCTGTGGTACAGCCTCTTTATCCCCACTACAAACATATGAAAAGTTACTCTTAGTTTTCTTTTTTTAGCATTACTTGTTACTCAGTCAAGTTACTCTTCAATTTTTCACAATTTAATCCATGGGGTAGGTTGATAATATTTTTAATGCTAACTGTTTATTCTTGTAACAACAATTTTAATAAAGTTCAAGTAAGTGTCATATGATAGTAACAGCAATTTAATAAGTTTACAAATCCATTCAATATTACCTTCAGCTGCCTTTCCTTTCTCCCTTTCTATCCTCTTAATTCTATCCTCTTTTTCTCCCTCATAGGTAGCCTTTTCCTTTCCCTTTTCTTTCTTCCTCCTTATTTCCTCTTCTTCTATCTCGTCAGCAGCCTTATCTGTATCATTAGTTTCTTCGGCCTTCCCTTTCCCTTCACTTTCTTTTCCTGTATAGGAATGAAGTTACTCTATATTTTTAGTCTTTTTTAGCTTAACAATATGGTTTTCATATGTCAAACTGATATGTAAAGTGTGCAAATTACTCTTTGTTCTATAGTAGTTACTCTTGCATTTACTCTAGTTACTCTAGGCTATCGTACAGTTACTCTAATGTTCTATATCAGTTACTCTTGGTATCATGTAGTTACTCTTGGTATCATGTACAGTTACTCCAGCATTTACACTAGTTACTCTAGGCTATCGTACAGTTACTCTAATGCTCTATATCAGTTACTCTAGTTCTTATAACAATTACTCTTTTAACATGCGTTGTTACTTTCTATACGATATCTTTCTGTTTCTCGTTTGTAATGTACATGCTATCATAAATTACCTTGTCGTTCTTTGCTCTCCGCTTTGTCACTCCGAGGTTTGCCAGTCTCGGTAGATCCTTTGCCTTCTTTCTCAGCCGTACCCGGCTTACTTCATTTTGCTCTTTTCTGGGACGGTTTACTCGTCAGGGGATCTGCAACCCCTCTTTTCTTCCTTTTCTTTTTTGACAGAGGAGTCGCAGAAGCAACCTCCTCCCCTTTCGCAGCTTCCTCTTGTCCCATTTCACCGATGTTCGCATCCCCTTTTTTCATCTTCTTTTCCACAATTGCTTCTTTCTCCGCTACATCTGTTGTCTTGGGCATCGTAGCCCATTTGGTATCCCCTTTCAGGGTAGTATGTGATTTTGCGGCCACCGCTTCTTCTGGTTCTTTGGCCATCTTCTCCTCGGCCTGATGGGGCTGCATTTCGAAGTCATCGTCTTCCTCAATCACTGGCCATAGACTCCTTCTCCACGGCGGCATCGTCGAGGTCTTCCTTGACGCTTTCTTTGTTCTCGTCATCTTGGAAGAGGTAACTGATTCGGAATTGAGATGCAGCGAGATGTGGAATCGAAGATGATGGAGATGGAGGAGCAAGTAGAGACGGAGGAGTTCAGGATAGAAGTTGTTGTGGTGATTTGGTCGCCGGTGATTTTTGCACGAGAGGTTGAGCGATGGCAGAGGGAAGGCAGAGCGACGGTCTGAGCGAGGGTTTTGGGCAGGTCGCGTTTGAACGCTTTCCGCCTGTTTTTCTTTTTTGAAGTATTTACGGGGCAATGCCACCGCGTGTTCTGCCGGGTAAGTTGCCCAATTCTACCCGCCGGGCAAAAATTCTAACTCATATATATATATATATATATATATATATATATATATATATATATATATATATATATATATATATGTGTGTGTGTGTGTGTGTGTGTGTGTGTGTGTGTGTGTGTGTGTGTGTGTGTGTGTGTGTGTGTTGTGTCCTCCCTTTAAAAATAAAGTATAGTAGCATAGTCATTTATTGCATTCATGTATGTGTGTCTTTATGCTGATGGTGAAGGTTCAATATCTAGTGATTGTACTTTTAGTAAATTTGTTTTAGGTCATCCGTTTGTAGCGTTTACCATATTATAAAATTACACAAATTTATTGACAAAGATCATTATGTAGTCTATTGGATAATTAATTTTGTGTAAAAAAGATTTACTCGGAGGTTGTAGATACAATGTCCAAATATTTTTTTATTTTAATGTATTTTTAAAAGTTTCACTGGCCCCCCAATTGTTAAGTTCTGACTCTGCCCCTGCCTAAAGCCACCTTCGTACGTATTGTGATCATACTTGCTTGAAGCCAACTTTGTATATCACCACTCCAATGAAATTTTACTACCATCAAACATCAATGATATACTCAACCTCAAGTTGTATCTAACGGGTGGCAGCATGCCAAACATATACTTAAGTTATACAACCCGACTTAACATCAAGGTGGACTGGGTGCTAATGATGAAGTTGACCTTCCTGGTTTATTTCACACTTAAGATGAACTTAGGAATGGACAATTTATGACTATGTTCCTCTTTTTTGTCCATTAGAAATGCATAAAACTCATGTTTATATGGTTTCAATCACAGACTTGTGAATGGATTGAAACTTTGAAATACAAGTATGTTTCAATGTGCATGTTTGTTACAAGGAGTATGCATATTTATATATAGGGGAGGAGACCCTCTTTACAATACGATAAGATAGGGAATGAAGAAGTTTAGGATACATGAGAGAAATAATAAATATATTGAATGTATAAAAGAAATTGACAGCCAACAATATATACAGTCAATGGTCAACAATATACACATGGTCAATGTTAATATTAATTAATAATTGATAATCAATTAATATTAACACCCTCCTCAAACTCAAGGTGAACAAAAGATACATAGTTTGTGAATCAACTTGTTGTGATTTGATACATTGTGAGTTTTTGTGAAGAGGTTTGCAATCTCATTAGTAGAGTTTATGAAAGGAAGCATTATGATGTCAATTGGATGCTTTTCTCTCACAAAGTGACAGTCTATCTCTATGTGATTAGTCATGTCATGAAAAAATATATCACTAGCAATTAGTATGGTGCTCTTGTTGTCACATAGCATAGGTGTAGCATCAGAAATGATAACTCCCATATAACTTAGAAGCCAACGGATGTGTACTATTACTTGAGTGTTGTCAGGCATTGCTCTATACTCTGTCTCAGTGGAAGAAAGAGATACAACATCCTATTTCTTGTTCCTCCATGATAGTAAAGAGTCACCAAGAAGAAGGCAAAAGGTAGTGATGGAGCATCTAGTGGTTGGGCATCCAATCCAGTCAGCATCAATATATGCATGTAGAATAAAGGTTGCAAGATGAGATCATGAGTAGAGACTATGTGATTATACCTCATATGTATCATATGATATAGAGTACAATAGCATAGTGGACATTTCAAAGAGAAGATAAGAATTATGACACAGTGATAAGAGCATGTTGAATATTTGGCCTAATGATGCACAAATATAGTAATTTTCCTACTAGATGACAATACCTTGTAGGATCAGGTAATGATTCATTATTAGTTGGGCGTAATTTTACATGAAGTCCAAGAGGTGTGTCTACATCTCATAAGTTAGATATTTTGGCATGCTCAATAATATATGTGATAGCTTCTATTGAGAGACCAAAATTCCTTTCTTCCCATGAGCAATCTCTAGGCCTAAAAAGTAGTAAAGTTGTCCAGAGTCCTTCACCTAAAATTATTCAGTAAGATAATTTTATAAATCATTGATTATTTCTACATCATCTTCTGTGATGATCATGTCATCCACATATAGGGGTAGATGACCCGTCATTGAGGTGTTTTGCACATAAATATTGAATAACTTACATGAGCTTTGGGTGTAACATGCACTTGTGATAGCTTGTCGGGAACATTCAAACCAGGCCTTGGATGCCTATTTGAGTCCATAAATGGCTCGACAAAGAAGACAAACATGAGATTCAGGTACTACTAGTCTTGGTGGCAAATCCAGGTATATGATTTCTGAGAGTTCTCCATGTAGAAAGGCATTTCGCACATGCATCTGGTATAAAGTCTAATATAGGGTTGTTGTGACGGAAATAAGAGTTATGATTGTGGTCAAGTGATAAACTAGAGCAAAAATTTCTTCACAGTATATGTCATACTCTTAAGTGAATCCCCTAGAAACTAGGTGTGATTTGTATCTGTCAATCGTGCCATCAGCCTAGTGTTTGATTTTGTAAATCCACTTACAACTGACAGGTGAAGTACCTCTGGGTAGAGGAACAAGACTGGATCTCTTCCTGCATTTCCTTATTCAATTCATAGACAAGAAGCTTCCAAATATAAAGATGAAACATGATCTGTATGAAGAGCAGTTAGGAAACTTGCATATTTTGAAGACGTAACATGTGACTGTTGAATGAGCATAGCACGGATTTAACCGGTGTCTGCATTGATATCTTCTTGGACCCACATAATTGTCACTAGAAGAAAGTTTTTCTACAACACTGGGATCATAATCATGTGTCGTGTCATCAGATGATATATGAAGGTCAACATTGGTAGCCTCAACGCCTAATGGTGGTGATGTGACAGGAGGCTCAACATGGATACCCTCAATCCTAGTAGAAGTCTCAACAAGGGTAGCCTCAATCTCAATAGGAAGAGCAACATGGGTAGCTTCCATATCGGGGTTTGTGGTGGAAGTTGTTTTGGTAGTGGATTTCTAGTGAGTGATGGTGATAAATTTATGAAGCAAGGAATGATATGTGTTGGTGGAAGTATAATAAGGTGTATCTACAAGGAATGTAGCATGCCTTGCTATGCACAGATAGTGAGCAATAGGGTCAAAACAATGATACCCTTTGTGTTCATCACTGTATCCTAGAAGGACACAATGTGCAAACCATGCCTCAAGTTTATTTTTCTCATTTTTGTGGAATAAGGACAAAGTAAGTAATCCAAAAACATGTAGGTGGGTGTAGGATGGTGGTTGATTGTAGAGTTTTTCATGCAATGAGACCCCCCTAGTATTTGGGTAGGCATGAGATTAATGATATAATTGGATGTGAGGATAACTTTAGTGCAAAATCATTGTGGAAAGATATATATAATGAGTGGAGCAAGAATGTGTCTGTGCTTCCTCTCTGCAACACCATTTTGTTCATGGGTGTAAGGATAACAATGTTGGAAAATGGTTCCTTGGGGATCGAGCGTAACATCCCTGACTTGGATTATGCTTTAACCCTAGATGTTTTGTTTAAGAAATATAATTATATGCATACTCTTATCTTTTGAAAAGTAATTAAGGCTCAAGAGGAACTTATGCTTCAATTTTAGTCCTTTTTGAATAATGTTGAAAACAAGGTTTTGTCTGTTTTGGACTAAAGTGCAAATTACCCAAGTTGAGGGGTTAACTTGAAAATGTTACATGATAAAATGTTCCTCAAGTGTTGAAGCATCATAAGAATGAAAATGATACAGAGGTATGGCTTGTAGAATCCTGAGCACCAAGAAAGAGCTTATTGAACAATGTTTGTGCATTAAAACCTAGTTTTGGTGTAATGTGCAATTTACCCAAAACCTAGGGTTCAATATGCAAAATACAATTTCTTGAGAGTCCCTAATGTTTCTTGGTATCAATTAGAGACAAGAAAATCAGAGGGGCATCTCATTTGAATCTCTTTGGAAGAGAGAGAATCTTGATATTAAAATAATCAAGATTTAAGCAGAATTGAAACCCTGATTCAATTTAATGCAAAAATAAATATATTAATGGAAGTGACCTTCAACCAAAAATGTGATGGTTTAATTTGTATAAGTGTGTAAGTCCTTGTGCCTTGCAATGGCACCGAAATATCTAAAGTGAGTGGAGAGCCCACTCACATTAGTTAAAGAAAAAGTAATATCCACTCATTTTTGGATATTATTATTATATTGATTAAGGTGCTTAATTTGTTTTCTTTAATTCATAGATAAAGAAGAGGTTTTTGAAGGGTAGTATGATGGCTTCATATGCAAGTAAGTGAGGGGGATAAGTGGCACCAATTTAAGGAATTAAAGGATTTTTATAACACTTTCTCTCTCTTGAAATTCCCTTACATATATCCCATTTTTCACCCACATGAAAGGCTTTTTCGACTCTTCTTTCTTTCCTTGCTTTGTCTATGCACAAGGGAGCTAAGAAGCAAAAGGAGGACGTACCCCAACTTGTATGTGAGCTCCTTAATCATCTTCAACCTTGATTTCATGGTGGAAATCAAAATTCAATGCTTATTTTCTTCTTTTCTCCATTCAATCTTCAACTTTAGCCAATCTTTTCACTCAAAGACCTGAGAATGGACCTTGTACAGTTGAGAAAGCTTCATTCACCATTGAGTACGTGAATCTTGAATCTTGTATTCAACTTTGAAGGCAGGTTATATAACTTGAACCCTTAAATATCATTATTGATTTCATTTCTTCATCATATGTTAATTCCTTTTTCATTCCCGAACTTCCCTTTGATTAATTGAAGAAATCACCATAAAAATCACAGCAAATTTCGAAGGTTTGTAGCTTGAAGATGATGATGTCATATTATCACACACCTCAATAAAAATCATGAGCAAACTGTTTCACTTTTTGGTGACCAACCGGTCTCAAGACTGTTTGGTGATCAAACGGTCTCAAGACCATTTGAGGGAAAATGGTCTCAAGACCGATTGAGGTCAAACAGTCTCAAGACCATTTGAGGTCAATTGCTGATGTAGTTGGATGAAGATCCAATGGTTCCAATTTATCTAATTATAATGGATTCAAAAATGGATGATCCATTGATTACAAACCCTAATTGGATTGATTGGTTGAAACCCTAAATTGAGTGAGTCGATTCCTATGTTGATTGGCTCAAATGGTCTCAAGACCGTTTGAGGTCAAGAGGATTCATGGATGGATGGATATCCAAGGGTTGCAAGTTGATCTACTATCAATGGTCTTAATGTTGGATGATTCAATGAGTGGAAAACCTAAATCGATTGATTAAGAAACCCTAATTGATCCATTCAGTTTCAAGCTGATTGAGACCAAATGGTCTCAGACCGTTTGAGGGCCATTTAGTTTCAAACCATTTGGGGTTAATAATATTTAATTCAAATGGTCTTAAACCGTTTAGGGATTTTGAGATCAAGAGCGTTTGATAATCTAACGGTCTTAAGACCGATTGAAGGTTTTGGGGTCAAGACCGTTTGGAGGTTTGGTCCATGACCGTTTGAAAGTCTAGTAACTTCAAGACCGTTTGAAGGTCTAGTAACTTCAAGACCGTTTGAAGGTCTAGTAATTTCAAGATTGTTTATAGGTCAAGCACCTCAAGACCATTTGGAGGTTTAATGCAATCAAAACTGGTTGAAGACCTAATGTGATGAAAGATTAATTAACCCTATAATTGTTAATGATGTTTATCAAAGATAGTAACAATGGTTCTATCTTTGAGATACTAGGGTGATTAGTACCCTTTTAGGGGTTAACCTTTGATGCTTATGGAAGCAATATCTCAACACACTGTGCTAACCCTAAATGTATGTACTTGAATGAAGGGTTGACCTAATCAAATCAAGTTTGAAGTAATCAACATCCTAGAGAGGATGAGAGAGAGAGAGAGAGGAATTCATACATGTATAATAATCATGTAGTCGTTAAGCCTCAACACTCTCAACATGAATAGAATATGTAATTAGTGTATGATCCTTGATAAAGAGATCATGAAACCCTAATCAAGAAGGTTGATGTGCCCTAACCCTAATTTAGGGCAATGATAAATGAAACCCTAATTTAGGGTAATGGTGTAACCCAATCTAGGGTGATGATATGAGAAATCCCAATTCAGGGTAATATAATGAAAAACCCTAATTTAAGAGGATGCTTCATGAAACCCTAATTTTGGGTAAAGTTACATGAAACCCTAATTTGGGGAAAAGTTATAAGGAACCTTAATTCAAGATAATGATGTGTGAAACCCT
Source organism: Alisma plantago-aquatica (assembly GCA_963693085.1). Taxonomy (NCBI): domain Eukaryota; kingdom Viridiplantae; phylum Streptophyta; class Magnoliopsida; order Alismatales; family Alismataceae; genus Alisma; species Alisma plantago-aquatica. The sequence goes on along the minus strand of OY856415.1, from coordinate 358,883,173 downwards.
AATTAAGGGTGATGTCATGTGAAACCTTAACCAAGGGTGATGTCATGTGAAACCCTAATCAAGGATGATGTCATGTGAAACCCTAATTAAGGGTGATGTCATGTGAAACCCTAATAAAGGGTGATGTCAGGTGAAACCCTAATCAAGGGTGATGTCATGTGAAACCCTAATCAAGGATGATGCCATGTGAAACCCTAATTAAGGGTGATGTCATGTGAAACCCTAATGCATTGATGTGATGTGAAACTCTAATCCAGGGTGATGTTATGTAATGCTATATGAAACCCTACCCTAATATATGGTGAAGGTATGTGAAACCCTAATTTTGGATTATAGTGCATGAAACCCTAATCTTGGGTAATTTAATGATAAACCATAATCCTAATTTCGGGTAATGGGATGAGTTTCCCTAATTGACATGAATTTGGAAACCCTAACCCTAAGGAGTGAATAGTGATGCTACCATTACATTGCATAGTGCTGATATGTAATTGATACAACTGTTATCATGTGTACTAATCATGCAGGTATCATGAGATGTTGGACATAGCCAGGTATGAGATATGATGTTTTATTATTGAAATTGTTTTATGGGCCTTGTGAGCCATAATATGCTTTGTTGTCTAGTGAGAGGTAACAAGAAATTAAATGGGCTTTGAGAGCCATGTGAGATGCTTATGTAGCAAGTATCATGTTTACCTTGGTCAGATGACCTGAAGGTATTAGTTACCTGATAAGTGGTAACAAGTGTTCTTTAATGAACTGAGGGTTTGAATACCCATATTCCATAATCATGATGATGAGATGTTAAGGGATGAGAATGCCCCTGATGTGACAAGGTATTGAGATCCCAATGTTTTATAAAGCTTTGAAAAGTACTTGATAGAAGTATTACTCATTCTTTGTAGCATTTGTTATAATGATTTATGTTTGAAAACCTGACTGATGCTAAAAGAATATGGTATGTACTTAATTAATCAAGTACATTCTTATCAAGTAGATCCCTGGCCATAGATCCATCATTGTCAGTAGTTGGTGATGGTGTAATAGGTTTTCCTACGGGATCTCCTGGAGGGCATACTGTTGAGTATGTGGGGGTTATAGGTGCGAATATCCTTACGCCCTAATGGAGGAATTGATGTGAGATAAACATGAAATCTCTTAATCCTTCATTATATATATCGGGATGGATGTATCACTAATCTCCCGATACTAGGATGGATGTACCACGAATCTCCCGATAATGTTAATGTCAGATCAATGTGAGATAAACATGAAATCTCTCGATTGCGAAGAGAGTACAGCCTCCACTGTAACTCTATAGTGAAGTTTCCAGTATACCCTGGAAAGCTATTTAGTAGAGATACAAGTTGCTCTGCATTTTTGTCCTCACACTGACTGAGGAGGATGAGGTCATGGGAATCCGACTCTTCCTTGATATATGTATGGTACCGATTTTGACTTCACAATGGTCGGTTGGAGCATGAGCGGTATACCTCATCTCCTCAGGGCTTAAGTATGATTATAAAATTTAATCAACCGTGTAGTGTAATTGCTTAAGGTTGAAATACGAGAATCACTGGTTGATGTTACCTTGCTTAGCATATCTTAGATGGATAAATGGTATACATGTTCTTCTTTTCCTTACTAGATAAGTGAAATGATGCTTTATCAAGTCATATTTGAAATGCCTTGAATAAGAATACTGCTCTAATCTGTTTAGACATTGATTTATCTGATGTCGAATATAAATGATTCCTCTACTCAGTTTGATTCTACTAAACTACGATAATAATATTTCTGGCAGAGAGTTATATCTCTCTCTGGGATAATTTCAATTGTCTCACGCCCGTGGGATCCAACTTTTTAGGTATACGCAGAAGAAGAGGCAGAAACCCTATAGCAGGGGAAGAACAACAACACAGTAGTAACAGGGACAGCAGTGACATTCCAGGTGGAGGCACTGGCTGTCATGTTTTGTATAGAGAGTCATATGTGTCATCTATGTACTCTCATGTCCTCGGAGTTGTAGTCAGTACTTTTAAATGAATCGATCTAAGATTTTGGCTTGATGTCTCGAGGTCCTTATGTTGTCTATGTATAGTTTTAATAAGGCAGTTGATGCTTGTAATCCTCGAGAAGAGACGGTACAGGATATGTACTTATGAACCAGGATGTAAATAAAATACTTTGGTTCTTGATAAAAGAGTTTTCCTGTGTTTGGATCTCTTTATAAATGGTTTTAATTTTTAGTGATTTTCAGTAATTTGCTGCTAATGATCGCTTCCTCATTTGTCTTTATCTGATGTTTGGGATTTGTCATCACAAATTAGTTGGTATCAGAGCCCTAGGTTCGCTAAGTCTACAGAGACATAGGATTAAGGTTGTTGAATTTGTTCTAGTGTCTTCTAGTTTATCTTATAGTATCTTCTGCTCATATAGGAGGAGAAGAAGAACTTAAAGATGTCTGGATCACACAAAGAACATGCAGCTGAGAGTAGCATTGCTACACCAGGAAGAGGTGCAAGGGATCAGGATAGGGAGGAACCACTACCCGAACATCCCCAGCTTAACCAAACTACACTGGAGAACCCAACTTTCCATGATTTGTTTGGGCAGTTCATGGCAACCATGACACATATGGCGGATAGGATGCCACCACCTGCACCTAGGGCACCATCTCACCATGAAGGACAGGGAGCCGACAAGACTTTCGAACGACTTTGCCGGGTTGGAGCCACATATTATGCTGGTACAACTGACCCAGCAGATGCTGACATGTGGTTGACTGAGTTGGAGAAGGCCTTTAGAATCCTCAATATCCTTGAAGTAGAGAAGGTGAGGCATGCAGTGTACCTTCTAAAAGGGAGTGTTGGCCACTAGTGGGCAATAGAAGAGGGCAAGAGGACAGGTGTTGAGATCGGATGGGAAGTATTCCGATGAGAATTTGTCAATAGATACTTTCCCAAGATGTTTCTAGATGATAAGATCTCTCAGTTTAAGAGGTTAAGGAAAGGACCAATGAACATTATCGAGTATGAAGCTAATTTCATGGAGATTTTGCAGTTTTGTCTGCATATGGCAGCTACTAATAAAGAGAGAATTCAGCATTTTGAGAAGGGGTTGAACGCTGATTTGACCACTCTTGTGTCTGCCTTAGAGAACAGGGAGAGGTTTGCCACCTTTGTGGAGTCCGTGAGATGGATAGAAAGGTCAGTGATTGAGAAGCGTCAGACTAAGAGTAAGAAGGTATATACTCAGTTTCAAGTACATAGGTCCAAAAGTTTCAAGAAACCGAGAATTTCTACTCCAATAGCACCACCGAGATTCAATACCCAGACACAATGGACGTCGAGTAGGGGTAGAGTTCGTAGTTTACCGCCTGAGGGAGCCCACAGCTCAGCCTCAATGTCAATAACAGGACCACCCAGGCCACAGAGAGAGACCAGAGGTTGTTTTATATGTGGAAATATGGGGCATTTGATGAAAGATTGTCGAGCTAGAGATGTAAGTGTGACTCAACCTCAGAGGCAGAGTCAGAAAGGCTCTCAAAGGTGACAGTTTTTGAGTGGTGCTAGAGGACATGGACAGACATCCCAAGCTAGTTTGTCGGCACCCAACAACCGAGCACAGGGTCAATAGCAAGCAACGACGAGATTCTATGTGATGAATCAACCCTAACCAGTAGTCAACCCTCGAGTTGTGACAGGTCAGATGGAACTATTTCATTTTGATTTGTATTCATCCTACTTCGTATCTATTTTGATTGATCCGGGTGCTACACATTCTTTTATCACTCGAAGAATGATTCATGACTGCAACATGACTATCAGTCATAGAGTAGATAATCTGTTATTAGAAACCCCTTTGTTGGGATCTGTAGTGTTGCGGGAGGTGTGTTCTCCCTACATTCTTTCCTTCTATGAACATCGCTTTCAGGTGGATCTTATACCACTTGAGATGCATGGGTTCGATATAATTCTTGGGATGGACACCCTAGAAAAGTATAAGGTTGTCTTGGATTGTGATTTCAAGCAAGCTGTGTTCGCAGATGATGGTGACACATGGATCTTTCAGGGAGATACAAAAATTCTTCCAACTTGCCTAGTGTCGACTTTAGTAGCTGAGAAGCTAATGAGACAAGGATGCTTTACATTCTTGGCTCATGTGTTAGATACCACAATGGAGAGTTCTAATCCTTCTGAAGTTCCGATAGTTAGGGAGTTTAAAGATGTGTTCCCTAAGAAACTTCCATGTGTTCCTCTCCCCCAAGAGATTGATTTTGAGATTAATATAATCTTGGTCACGCAACTAATAGCACAAACACCGTATAGAATGGCACCTACTGAGATGGCAGAGCTCAAGAAACAACTGCAGGAGTTGCTTGAGAAAGGTTTTATCCGACCGAGTACTTCACCATGGGGTGCTCTGATTCTCTTTGTTAAGATGAAGTACGGATCGATGCAGTTATGCATTTATTACAGACAATTGAATAAAGTAACTATAAAGAACAAGTATCATTTGCCAAGGATCGATGACCTATTTGATCAGTTGCGTGGTGCAACTATCTTCTTGAAGATAGATCTGAGGTCGAGATATCATCAATTGCGTATCAAGGAGAGTGACATACCTAAGTCTGCCTTTAGGACAAGGTATGGTCACTATGAGTTCATAGTTATGTCATTTGGACTAACTAATGCACCAGCTTCATTCATGGAACTCATGAATAGAATCTTCCAGCCTTTTCTTGATCAGTTCATAGTAGTCTTCATAGATGACATCTTGATATATAGTAGAGATGTTCAACAGCATGAGCAGCACCTCCGTCAGGCTTTAACTTTGCTAAGAGAGCATAAGTTGTATGCTAAGTTTAGCAAATGCGAGTTCTGGTTACCAGAAGTTTGTTTTCTAGGATATGTAATATCTGCATCAGGTATCCATGTTGATCCTAAGAAGGTAGAATCTGTCCTGCAATGGGAACAGCCAAAGACACCAACGGAGATACGCAGTTTCCTAGGATTGGCGGGATATTATAGGAGGTTCATTAAGAACTTCAGTACTATAGCTTTACCCCTAACCAAGTTGACCAGGAAGGAAGTTCCTTTTGTCTGGAGTGACAAGTGTCAACATTCTTTCCAGTTGTTGAAACAAAGGTTAACAAGTGCATCTGAGCTAGTGTTACCTGAGCAAGGGAAGGGGTATATAGTTTTCTGTGATGCATCTAAGGATGGTCTAGGATGTGTGTTGATGCAGGATAATCAAGTGATTTCTTTTGCCTATCGATAGCTTAAGAAACACGAGGAGAATTATCCGACACATGATCTAGAGCTAGCTATTGTGGTCCATTCTTTGAAGATCTGGAGACATTATCTCTATGGAGAAACATTCTAGATTTTCACATACCATAAGAATCTAAAATATATCTTCTTACAACATGAGTTGAACATGAGACAACACCGCTGGATGGAATTAATCAAAGACTATGATTGTACAATTGATTATCATCCAGGGAAGGCTAATGTAGTGGTTGATGCACTAAGTAGGAAATCATCATCACCAGCCTTAGATAAAGAATAGTTTAACTCCTTAGTGTGCTTTAAAAGAGATATGCTTATCTCCTTGAGTCAAAACAATATACAACTTAAGGTATCGTTGTTAACTGGGTTGTTAGCTGAGATGCAAGTGAAACCTACTCTGAGACAACAGATTAAAGAAGCACGTCAAGTTGATATTGTGGTTCAGCAGATCAGGTCAGAGTATGGTAGTGAGAAACAGAATGGCTTTCATGAGTCAGAGGATCAGGTAGTTTGTTACCATGGTAGGATGGTAGTACCTGATTCTAATGAATTAAGGAAGTTAGTCTTGGAGGAAGCTCACTCATCTATGTATGCAATGCATCCAGGGAGCACCAAAATGTATCATAACTTGAAGGATATGTATTGGTGGCCAGGTCTGAAGAAGGATGTAGCTGAGTTTGTTATGCGGTGTCCAGTATGTCAGTAGGTTAAAGCTGAACATCAAAAGCCCACAGGAACAATGCAACCTTTGCCTATACCGTAGTAGAAATGGGATCATGCGACCATGGACTTTGTGGTTCGTTTGCCTAGAACAACCAAAGGTTATGATTCCATATGGGTGATAGTTGATAGGTTGACTAAGACAACACATTTCCTTCCTATCAAAACAACCTACACTGCTGAGAAGCTTGCACAAATATATATAGATGAGATAGTGCGGTTGCATGTGGTTCCAACTACTATTGTTTCTGATAGAGGTCCGCAGTTCACGAGTCATTTTTGGGAACGACTACATAAATCTTTGGGTACACAGTTAAGATTTAGTACTGCCTTTCACCCACAGACAGATGGACAATCTAAGAGGACCATACAAACCTTGGAGGATTTTTTTAGGGCGTGTGTCCTTCAATTTGTAGGAAGTTGGGATCTACACCTGAGCTTGATAGAATTTGCTTACAATAATAGTTATCAGCACAATATTGATATGGCACCATATGAAGCATTATATGGTAGATGTTTTTTATCTCCTTTATGTTGGTATGAATTAGGAGAATATCAACTTTTGGGTCCTGAGCTTGTGCAACAGACAATTGAGAAGATTAAAGTAATACAAAAACAGTTAAAGACTGCATAGGATAGACAGAAGTCGTACGCCGATAAACGGCAAATACCTTTAGAATTCCAAGTTGGAGATAGAGTATATCCTAAGATATCACCTTGGAAAGGTGTCCTTAGATTTGGAAAGAAGATAAAGTTAGCTCCTAGATTTATGGGGCCTTATACAATCATTGAACGGATTGGAAAGGTAGCCTATAAGCTGGAGTTGCCACCTGAGCTGCATAAGTTGCATCCAATGTTCCATATCTCCATGCTGAGAAAGTGTCATCCTGACACAGAGTTAGTTTTGCAACCTGTGGAGGTATAATTAAATGATGATATATCATATGCTAAAGGACCTATGATGATCCTTGATAAAAGAATTAAAAAGCTGAAAAAGAAAGACATTTGTCTTGTGAAAGTTCTCTGGCATCACCGTGGCATTAAAGAAGCTACGTGGGAGCTAGAGGAAGAAATGAGTAGGAAGTACCCTTCTCTTTTCTCTTGTTTATTTCGGGGACAAAATCCCTGTTAGGGGTGGATAATTTGTAACATCCCCGACCTGGGTTATGCTTTAACCCTAGATGTTTTGTTTAAGAAAGATAATTATATACTTACTCTTGTCTTTTGAAAAGTAATTAAGGCTCAAGAGGAACTTATGTTTCAATTTTAGTCCTTTTTGAATCATGTTGAAAATAAGGTTTTGTCTGTTTTGGACTAAAGTGCAAATTACCCACATTGAGGGGTTAACTTACAAATTTTACATGATAAAATCTTCCTCAAGTGTTGAAGCATAATAAGAATGAAAATGATGCAGAGGTATGGCTTGTAGAAGCCTGAGCACCAAGAAAGAACTTATTGAACAATGTTTGTGCATTAACACCTTGTTTTGGTGTAATGTGCAATTTACCCAAAACCTAGGGTTCAATATGCAAAATACCACTTCTTGAGAGTCCATAATGTTTCTTGGTATCAATTAGAGACAAGAAAATCAGAGGGGCGTCTCATTTGAATCTCTTTGGAAGAGAGAGAATCTTGATATTAAAATAATCAAGATTTAAGCATAATTGAAACCCTGATTCAATTTAATGCAAAAATAAATATATTAATGGAAGTGCCCTTCAACCAAAAATGTGATGGTTGAATTTGTATAAGTGTGGACGTCCTTGTGCCTTACAATGGCACCAAAATATCTAAAGTGAGTGGAGAGCCCACTCACATTAGTTAAAGAAAAAGTAATATCCACTCATTTTTTGATATTATTATTATATTGATTAAGGTGCTTAATTTGTTTTCTTTAATTCATGGATAAAGAAGAGGTTTTTGAAGGGGAGTATGATGGATTTGTATTCAAGGAAGTTATGAGGATAAGTGGCACCAATTTAAGGAATTAAAGGATTTTTATAACACTTTCTCTCTCTTGAAATTCCCTTACATATATCCCATTTTTCACCCACATGAAAGGCTTTTTCGACTCTTCTTTCTTTCCTTGCTTTGGCCATGCACAAGGGAGATTAGGAACAACAGAAGGACGTACCCCTACCTATAGGTGAGCTTATTAATCATCTTCAACCTTGATTTCATGGTGGAAATTGAAATTCAATGCTTATTTTCTTCTTTTCTCCATTCAATCTTCAACTTTAGCCAATCTTTTCACTCAAAGATTTGAGAACAGACGTTGAATAGTTGAGAAAGCTTCATTCACCATTGAGGACGTGAAGCTTGAAGCTTGGATTCAACTTTGAAGGCGGGTTATTTAACTTGAACCCTTAAATATCATTATTGATTTCATTTCTTCATCATATGTTGATTCCTTTTTCATTCCCAAACTTCCCTTTAATTAATTGATGAAATCACCATAAAAATCATAGAAAATTTCAATGGTTCATAGCTTGAATATGATGATGTCATCTTATCACACACCTCAATAAAAATAATGAGCAAACGGTTTCACTTTTTGGTGACCAATCGGTCTCACGATCGTTTGGTGATCAAACGGTCTCAAGACCGTTTGAGGGCAAACGGTCTCAAGACCGATTGAAGTCAAACGGTCTCAAGACCGTTTGAGGTCAATTGCTGATGTAGTTGGATGAATATCCAATGGTTCCAATTGATTTAATTATAATGGATTCAAGAATGGATGATCCATTGATTACAAACCCTAATTGGATTGATTGGTTGAAACCCTAAATTCAGTGAGTCGATTTCTATGTTGATTGGCTCAAATGGTCTCAAGACCATTTGAGGGCAAACGATTTCAGGACCATTTGAGATCGAATGGTCTCAAGACCGTTTGAGGTCAAGAGGAGTCATGGATGGATGGATATGCAAGGGTTGCAAGTTGATCTACTATCAATGGTCTTAATGTTGGATGATTCAATGAGTGGAAAACCTAAATTGATTGATTAAGAAACCCTAATTGATCCATTCGGTTTCAAGTTGATTGAGACCAAACGGTCTCAGACCGTTTGAGGACCATTTGGTCTCAAATAGTTTGAGGTCCATTCGGTTTCAAACTATTTGGGGTTAATAATATTTAATTCAAACGGTCTTAAACCGTTTAGGGATTTTGAGATCAAGACCGTTTGATGGTCTAACGGTCTTAAGACCGATTGAAGGTTTTGGGGTCAAGACCGTTTAAGGTCTAACGGTCTTCAGACCATTTGGAGGTTTGGTCCAAGACCGTTTGAAGGTCTAGTAACTTCAATACCGTACCTCAAGACCGTTTGGAGGTTTAATGCAACCAAAACCGGTTGAAGACCTAATGTGATGAAAGATTAATTAACCCTATAATTGTTAATGATGTTTATCAAAGATAGTAACAATGGTTGTATCTTTAAGATACTAGGGTGATTAGTACCCTTTGAGGGGTTAACCTCTGATGCTTATGGAAGCAATATCAGAACACACTGTGCTAACCCTAAATGTATGTACATGAATGAAGTGTTGACCAAATCAAATCAAGTTTTAAGTAATCAACATCCTAGAGAGGATGAGAGATATAGGAATTCATACATGTATAATAAGCATGTAGTGGTTAAGCCTCAACACTCTCAACATGAATAGAATATGTAATTAGGGTATGATCCTTGATAAAGAGATCATAAAACCCTAATCGAGAAGGTTGATGTACCCTAACCCTGATTTAGGGAAATGATAAATGAAACCCTAATTTAGGGTAATGGTGTAACCCAATCTAGGGTGATGATATGAGAAATCCCAATTCAGGGTAATATAATGAAAAACCCTAATTTAAGAGGATGCTTCATGAAACCCTAATTTCAGGTAAAGTTACATGAAACCCTAATTTGGGGAAAAGTTATAAGGAACCTTAATCCAAGATAATGATGTGTGAAACCCTAATTAAGGGTGATGTCATGTGAAACCTTAATCAAGGGTGATGTCATGTGAAACCCTAATCAAGGATGATGTCATGTGAAACCCTAATTAAGGGTGATGTCATATGAAACCCTAATCATGGGTGATGTCATGTGAAACCCTAATCAAGGGTGATGTCATGTGAAACCCTAATCAAGGATGATGCCATGTGAAACCCTAATTAAGGGTGATGTCATGTGAAACCCTAATGCAATGATGTGATGTGAAACTCTAATCCAAGGTGATGCTATGTAATTCTATATGAAACCCTACCCTGATATAGGGTGAAGGTATGTGAAACCCTAATTTTGGATTACAGTGCATGAAACCCTAATCTTGGGTAATATAATGATAAACCATAATCCTAATTTAGGGTAATGGGATGAGTATCCCTAATTGACATGAATTTGGAAACCCTAACCCTAAGGAGTGAATAGTGATTCTACCATTACATTGCATAGTGTTGATATGTAATTGATACAATTGTTATCATGTGTACTAAGCATGCAGGTATCATGAGATGTTGGACATAGCCAAGTATGAGCTATGATGGTTTAATATTGAAATTGTTTTATGGGCCTTGTGAGCCATAATATGTTGTGTTGCCTAGTGAGAGGTAACAAGAAATTAAATGGGCTTTCAGAGCCATGTGAGATGCTTATGTAGTAAGTATCATGTTTACCTTGGTCAGATGACCTGAAGGTATTAGTTACCTGATAAGTGGTAACAATTGTTCTTTAATGAACTGAGGGTTTGAATACCCATATTCCATAATCATGATGATGAGATGTTAAGGGATGAGAATGCCCCTGATGTGACAAGGGATTGAGATCCCAATGTTTTATAAATCTTTGAAAAGTACTTGATAGAAGTATTACTCATTCTTTGTAGCATTTGTTATAATGATTTGTGTTTGAAAACCTGACTGATGCTAAAAGAATATTGTAATGTACTTAATTAATCAAGTGAAATCTTATCATGTAGAGCCCTGGCCATAGATCCATCATCGTCAGTAGTTGGTGATGGTGAAATAGGTTTTCCTATGGGATCTCCTGGAGGGCATACTATTGAGTATGTGGGGCTTATGGGCGTGAATATCCTTACGCCTTAATGGATGAATTGATGTGAGATAAACATTAAATATCTCAAGCCTTCATTATATATACCGGGATGGATGTATCACTAATCTCCCGATACTGGGATGGATGTACCATGAATCTCCCGATAATGTTATGCCAGATCGATGTGAGATAAACATGAAATCTCTCGATTGCGAAGAGAGTACAGCCGCCACTGTAACTCTATAGCAAAATTGCCAGTATACCCTGGAAAGCTATTTAGCAGAGACACAAGATGTCCTTCATTTTTGTCCTCACACTGACTGAGGAGGATGAGGTCATGGGAATCTGGCTCATCCTTGATCTATGTATAGTACTGATTTCGACTTCGCAATGGTCGTTTGGAGCATGAGCGGTATACCTCATCTCCTCAGGGCTTAAGTATGATTGTAAAATATAATCAGTCATGTAGCGTAATTGCTTAAGGTTGAAATATGAGAATCACTGGTTGATGTTACCTTACTTATCATATCTTAGACGGATAAATTTTATACATGTTCTTCTTTTCCTTACTGGATATGTTATATGTTGCTTTATCAAGTCATATTTGAAATGCTTTGAATAAGAATACTGCTCTAATCTATTTAGACATTGATTTATCTACTCAGTTTGATTCTACTAAACTACAATAATAATATTTCTGGTGGAGAGTTATATCTCTCACTGGGACAATTCAATTGTCTCACCCCCGTGGGATCCAACTTTTTAGGTAGACATGGAAGAAGAGGCGGAAACCCTATAGCAGGGGAAGAACAGCAGCAACAGTAGTAACAGGGACAGTAGTGGCATTCCAAGTGGAGGCACTGGATGTCATGTATTGTATAGAGAGTCATATGTGTCGTCTTTATACTCTAAGGTCCTCAGAGTTATAGTCAGTACTTTTAAATGAATCGATCTGAGATTTTGGCTTGATGCATCGAGGTCCTTATGATGTCTGTGTATAGTTTTAACAAGGCAGTTGATGCTTGTAATCCTCAAGAAGAGACGGTACAGGATATGTACTTACGAACCAGGATGTAAATAAAATATTTTGGTTCTTGATAAAAGAGTTTTCCTGTGTTTGGATCTCTTTATAAATGGTTTTAATTTTTAGTAATTTTCAGTAATTCGCTGCTAATGATCGCTTCCACATTTGTCTTTATCCTATGTTTGGGATTTTTCATCACATTGAGGATTCCAGGCATGGTAGTAAACATGTGCTCCTTTGCACCATCTACACGAAACACACAAATGATTGTATTATGTTGGGTCTTAATTATGTTAGCAAGTGATTGGTATATGTGTGGAACTTCAAACCTATTGCACATGAGGTAAATCCATGTAAATCTTGTGAAATTATCAATGGAAGTTACAAAATATTGAAATCCACTTCCCGAGGTGATAGGTGTTGACCCCCAAATATCAAAATGAACAACATATACTACTTTTATTGGTTGAGTTTGAAAAAGGAAGAGTTGTAGCTATTGTAGCTTTACAACTAGGTATCTATTGTAATTAAGTGGAAGTACACAATGAACCGAGAGTGTTTGAGTTAACAAGATTACTAAGACAACTTGGAGATATATGTCCTAATCTATAATGCCATCAATTTGGTGACAGAATTACTCTAAAAGAGGTAGTGTGGGTGGTGTTTGGAATGTGAAAACTAGACATGTGATATATATCACCAACTCTAATTACAGTCCCAATCTCCTAGCCTGAATGTGGGTCCTACACAAAACATCAAGTTTTATTAAAAGTTACTTGAAAGCTAGAATCACACATTTTTTCAATAGATACGAGATTCATATGCAAGTTATAAACAAGCAAACCTGTAGGCAGAGTAATATTTCCATGAATTGAGGACTGAGGTGTGATGTATCCAATTTGAGATATATTAAAAAGTGAGCCATCTGTTGTTTTTATTGGTGGTTTTTTGTAAAGAATAACAACTCCTCAAAATAGAAGATTTTGGAGTCATATGATGTGTGGCACATGAATCCATGATCCAGGTGTCAGAGTTTAACTTGTAGTCAAGGAAGATGAAGATAAAGATGAAGTTGCACCTCCCATTCTTGAATATGTGGATGTTCCATCACTACCCATCTCCATGATTTTTTGTAGCATGGTTGCGATCTCTATGGGAGGGAGAGTTTCTTTTCTAGTTGCACTTGCTATGACAACACTATTTGTTGTAGTTGGGATAGTAGCACACTTGATTCTTTCTTTGTATTCTTGGTAGAGATTTGGGTGAAGCTTGAAACATCATGTGACCAGATTACCCTTTTTGTGACAATGTTTACACATAAGACGGTCTCAAGATTTTTTCCTTGTAGTAGAAGTGGTTGCAAGACCCATGTCATTACCAGACATGACAGGAGGAAGATGTATTGGTCTCATAGTCTTCATGATTCGGTGATGCGTCTCATCAGCCATGAGTTCATGGATGATGGATTCTAGAGAAGTTGTCATCGGTAGTTGTATGATGTTGGTCATACACAGTTGAAATTTTGGATAAACTCTCATAAGAAATTGATACATTTGAAACTGCTTATTGTATAGTGTGCATGCAGAGAATGTAAGCATGTTGATGTTGCCAAGACTCTGAAGGCTAAGCATGTGGTCATAGAATTCAGAGATGGAAAGATCGTCTTATACTGCTTGTGTTGCCTCCATTGCAAGTTGAAATTTGTGAGCATTGTTTGATTGGGTGAATCGACTCTCAAGAGTGGCCCATATGGAAGCAACAATGGTGTGTTCTTCAATGATGACATCATTGAGATTTATATGAACAAAGTTGATGAGGTAGGACATAATTTGTTCTTCACAAATATTCCACTTTGTGAATTAAGGATTGATGAGAGGACCCTCTTTTTCATTAGATGAAAGGTGTTGCAAAGGATTTTTAGAAGGATCTAGGTGACAGAGAATGTGGTTCCCAAGGAGGTTACCCCAAATAGTTGCCTGTCATGGCCATCAGTTGTTGGCAATGTATAAGAGAATTCTTGATACATAATGTGGGAGGAAGTTATTGTTGGCATTGTTGGGTTCTATTGTGAGACAATAAAAGAGATATACTGAGTGGTGGTAGAATTTTGATGGGAGATGGATGGATAAACCAGATCCTAACATTGTTTTGATACTATGTGAATGGGTTGAACTTAAAATACAAGTATATTTCAATGTATTTGTTACAAGAGTATGCCCCTATATATAGGGGATGAAACCCTTTTTACTATATGATATGAGATGGAATGAAGAAATCTAGGAGACATGAGAAAAATAATAATAGAATGAATGTATAATAGAAACTGACAGTCAACAATATAAATACAACCAATGGTCAACAATATAAACTTGAATATTGATTGATTGTCAATTGTATATTTATTGATTCTCAATTAGTATTTGATTAATTATTTTTTATAAAATGTAATTTTCTATGTAACATGCATAGTATGCATTATCTTGATTTCATCTCTTACACTTTCCTTATAACCCTAGCATTATAAAGGGGATCTCGTCTCCTATATAAAGAGGCATTATCCTTATACATACATACATACATACATACATACATACATACATATATATATATATATATATATTTCATGGTATCCAAATGAGAAAAATTAGGAGCAATTATCATTTTGTTGTCTATATGCGTCCATTATTATTTTCCTTCTTTTTTCTTCTTTACTTAAGTTTTATCAATCAATCTTTGTTTCTAATACCACAATCTTAGCTATCATCTATAATCTTTGTCCATCCTCTTCTTTAATAGGCCAACAATGTGAAGTATATATATTATAATGACTAAGACATAATGGAAGAGGAATATCATTGTCATGTGACATATTACTTATAGAAGCTTTGCAATAAATTGTTTGGTCGTTGAAAATCAAGATTACTCTTTTTGGCTTCAACTTAAAGGGCCATCTTTTCGGACGATCCCAAAGACAGACTTGTAAAGATTGTATCAGATATTATTGATGCAGTGGATAAGGAGGTGGCAACAAATTGCCATGTAGAGAAAGTCAATCTAATCCATCTAAACACAAACTAACAAAGTTGAAAGGCAATCACATAGTGAATATGGCAAGTAGGAAGGTTAAGAAATATGTTGAAACTTATTTCAACTAGTGTCACACTAGACAGGAAGATGAAAAAGAAGAAAATAAAATCAAGGGATAAAGGAAACGACGGTTGCTTCTCGACATTAGTCATGCGACCGCATGGAACTCTAACATCATGTCAGAGTGACAATGTCCCCAAGCTCAGTGTTGGTTCCTCAATCTTGACCCTAACAACCATGAAAAAATGGTACAATATGGTGCAAAGACTTGTAGGAGTTAGACCCCATGTGGCTATGCATACAGACTTATTAAAATACACAACTGTCAATTTGTAATTCAAAAAATTAAAGTCAAATATTGCATTCAACCTTTGTGCAGAAGTACAAGTAAGACAATAACCAATATGTACATTGAAAAATCAAAATTAAAACTACATTGAACCCCTGCACGGCTTTCATGTAGCCTTATTAAAATAGAAAAGGACTAGTTTACAATTTAAAAACCCAACCGTTAGAATACAACTATTTTGTAATTAGAAAATTATATACAATATCTTGCATATTCTTTTCTAAACAGTATAGATTAGACTACAATGACTAAGTTGTGATTCAAAAAATTTAAAGAAAAAATTGTATAAAACGCCTCCCAAGCTTTTTTTCCTATATAAGGAGTATGGACGTGTTGTTCAAGAGCTCAAAGTGATCGTGATCTATGAAGCCGACAAAGATCAGTCAGATCAAAGTGTACCTTTGTTTGGCGTTTGTATGCGGAAAAGATAAGATTTTTTTTTAATATTAATGTGAGATGAGATGTAAAGTCTAACAACCTTCAAAAAAAAAAGATGTAAAGTCTAACAACCAAAGAACATGAAGACACTAAATGGTCTAGCGAGCAGGCTGTGAAGGAGAACATGAAGACACTAATGTCTAGCGAGCAGGCTGTGAAGGAGGCTCACGGCACCATTGTCTCGTCGGTTCTAAAATCACGCGTGCTTCACGCGGTAATCGGATAGACTTCGGTATACTTCGCAGAGTGGAATGACGACCCAATCTCCTCTACTCCCAGAAGACAAGAAGCAACTCCAAACGCGTCATTTGTAGGGCCTCTCGTAGGATTTAGACATTCAACGCTATCCTTGTCGAAGCTGGGGTCCAGAAGAGAGAGGTAGACAATATCATTTAGTCAAACGTTTTAGGAGAAAAATCACGCATACTTTTAAGCGCCAACCAATTTGGAATTTCCGGTAAAGCGCCAAGTTCTCCGGCGTTTTAAGGCCCAGTATCATTAAAACGCGAACGGATGTGGTGCTTTTCCTTAGATGTGCTATTTCGGAAAATAAATTAAGGAAAGTGCTATTCAGGTAATTTTTTGTATAAAAATGTGCTATTTCAGTTTTTTCTCCAACGTTTTAACATGACACTTCCCAACACAGTCAATTCCTTCTATCGTTTCATCTCCTGGGGCTCTTAACGCTGACTTATTTCTCTCGTGTTGTGGGGGCTGCATGGGTAAAGGAAAATTAGCATCATCATCGCCACCTACAATGGACCGATATCCTAATTCGTGATCAGAAACCCGATGTGCAGTGGCTTGTTACAGACCCCAAGAAATTTAAGGGTCCAGAATCAGAATAGAAGAACGATTCCTCTGACTTTCAAATTGACTCATCAAATAAAAAGAACGGTGATGAGGCGAAAGGAAAAGTGGCAACTCTTATTGACTATCAATATTCGGAAATGTCAGTCATATAGAAATCAATGTCGTCTCATAACGCATGTCCTTCACCCAGCTTTTCAATTAGTTGTTTCAGTCTATAATGTATGATCTTTGCAGAGAACAGGCAATAAAAAAATACCTTGTTTTAAAGTCACAAACCAATGACAGAGTCAAGTCTACCGCTCATAATAAGGGAGTGGTGGGATAAACCAGACGATAATCACAAACTAATGGTTTTCGCAGAGCATATGCAATAAAAAAATACCTTGTTTTAAAGTCACAAACCAATGATGAGTTATAGTTACAACACAACGGCCAATTCGGACCAAGTAACTAGTTACATAAGAGAGATGAGATCATGACACGTTGCAAACCTGTGGCCACTGAGCATTCTCTCTTAATTGGTCATCATTCCATTCCCCTATGAACAAGCAGGCCATCATTTATCATGACCAGCCAAAGAACCCAACACCCTGAGACAACAGAAACCAGAAACTGCTTAGTTGAGTGCATGCTTTCAGAATGTCTTTTCGCCAGTGGCTTCCTATCGTTCTGCTCTCGTTAGCTCTCTTCACCTTCTGCTACAAGGTATCACCCGTTTCTGCACGGGATTACCCAATCTCCTCTACTCCCAGAAGCACCTTGCTTCACAGTAGCAAAAAGCTCGTCTACTCTTCAGCTGTCCTGCCCTGGTCGACGAAGCACAAGCAGAAGAAGCGTGCCCAGGTATGGTTCACTGATCTGACTGTCGGTCTTGGCACTGGGGTTGTGATTGGGCTCGCCTTTTCTGTATGGGTCAGCTTCATCAAGAACCAAATGTTCAAGGATCCAGTGGAGATTCAAGTTTCAGGGCAAACCATATTCTGTCCATTCATCAGCCAATACGAGGAATTCCCACTCTTGGACAGGGCTGCCAATCTCAAGTCTCTCAAGATTATCGGGCGGGGAGGGTGTGGAGAGGTTTACAAAGTTGAGTTGCCCGTCTTCGAAGGAAAAATCATGGCTGCAATCAAGATGATCAAACAGACCGCGGTAGAAACTGAGAAGCTGTGCAGCAAAGACCACAGAATCCTCGACAATTCCGCTCGCCAGATCAGGTCAGAGATACTGACAGTTGGGAACCTGCAGCACCCAAATATCCTCCCTCTCTTGGCGCACGTCTATCGGCCGGACCATCACTACCTCATCTACCCGTTCATGGAGAATGGATCCTTGCATGATGTCCTCAGAGCTGTGGCAAGGTGTGAGAGACATTTGTCATGGTTTAAGCGTTACCAGATTGTGATCGATATCGCTGCTGGCCTCGAGTATCTTCACATAATTCACCTTCCTCCAATAATTCACAGGGATCTTAAACCAGCAAACATTCTGCTGGACGCTAATATGAATGCAAGGATAGCAGATTTTGGACTGGCAAAGGAAAGCCCCGGTGCTGACACCGAAATTGACATCTCAAATATAGCAGGAACAGTTGGATTTATCGCACCAGAATACTACCAAGTCATGCAGTTTACAGACAAATGTGACATATACAGCTTTGGGGTAATCTTGGCGATCCTTGTAACTGGAAGGTTCCCTACAGATCCTTTCTTTCACACAACACCAGAAGAAACACTGCCAAGGTGGTTGAGGAATGTCATGAGTTCCAAAAACCCAACTTCCGTGATTGATCGGAAGCTTATTGGATTTGGGTATGAATCTCAGATGCTGCTAGTGCTGAAGATTGCCTGTTTTTGCACTTACAATGATCCTAAGCAGAGGCCGAATGCCAGGGATGTCCGCTGTATGCTGTCTCAGATCAAACACTAGGGAAACTCTGCAGCTATGAAGATATAGGCCTTTCATTAAAATTAGTGAAATTCTTTTGTCTAACCCATCATTTGTATACTTCCTAATTCAATATCAACTTGCTTGCAAATTCATTTTTTTTATCAGATCTGCTTTGTCAATTGACACCCCATCTGACATCTATATATCACTGGTATTTAGTACGGGCAATTATATCTGTATAGCTTATGGGACAAACTATGCAAGTTACAGCATAACCAAAAAGAATGATTCAGGTAGCAAACCACAAGCTTGCTTGGTTATCGCAGCATTCTCTAAGAAAAGCATTAGTACCACTAAGTACTAACCCACAGCAAAGTAATGATATAACAAGAAACATAGCATATATACATTGCTAAAAAAGCAGGCAGACAGACAGACAAGATCAGTCCAAAGAATTTCTTTCACATATGTTCAGTTCTGACAGTAACTCTCTTATCTAAGGTTGTGATTCACGAGAGCCTCTCTCTATAATTTTTACCAACAAAAACAAATGTTTTCGATAAATGTGCTAAAGATACCTCACTGTATCTGTCCCCTTTGTAACTAACGTCTTCAACTATTACTAAAAATTGGCGATTTTTGCGATTTATGAGGCTTCCGGATGTTCAACACGATTACTACGTCGTCACGACTTTTCTACAACTTTTCACAATTTTTGTGACTTTTCACAAAGATTTTCATTTCAATTACTTGCTCTTTTTTTTTGGTACAAAACCACGTATAAAGAACTTCCGATGTACACTAAACTCCCAACCCCTACTCTCACGACAATTTCTAGATGGTGGTAACTTGTAGCTTCATCAACCTAAAAACATCAGCTGGAAGTAAGTACCCATAGAAGACTTCCTTCTTCCTCTTTATTTCTCATTTTTGCTATTGAATGTTTCTTGTTCTTCGTCTTTTCGTCGCTTACCTTCATTGACATCCTAAGGTCTCAATGCATCCTCGACTTAATATTCTTCTCTCCAATCAGCAAACAGGAAGTCCTCTTCATTTTCATATTTTTTTCTTATTAGCTTCGTATCTATCATTACCAATACCATTACCATGTATGCTCGATGTTTCACATCTTTCACGGAATTTGTTATATATCGTGCTATTATTCAACTTTTCTATAAATCTTTTCCTACTTTCTTTCACTCCGAAAGATTGTATGTTTAGTGATCTTAATAGTTATACATACATACATACATAAATACATACATATACTAGTGAACGCACACGTGCACATGCACGTGACATATAAAATTTGTTGGAATTGCAATAGAAAAATACTATAATATTAATATTGTTAAATAAGAAAAATTGGATTTATAAATGTATATTATGTAAAGATAATTTGTTTTGAATATAATGAAAATACATTTTCATTTTGTAACTGAAATTTCATTATTTGACAATAATCTGTAGGTGACGCGAGATGTCTGTTTTCCCAATCAATATTGAAATTTAAAGAGCTCATCCTCATATGATGTATCAAAGTGGGGTAGATACTTGATTGATTGAAGAAGAAAATATCAATTTAATAATGTACTGACAATCATGAAATAAATAAATAACAAGTTAAATACAATAATATCTCATTTTTATCAATGAACATTATCACATTTTGGTGGTTTAATCCTAAATTGTTTATAATTTGATTTTGAATCTTCCACACACAAAAAAATTAGCGCGAATATTCAAAAAATTAATAATATAATTATAGTTGGATTCAAATTACTTACTATTCTAGTGACCATTTTGGTAAAATGTTGTGTTTCAATTGTAATGATTGATAAATTTGTATTTGTTGTCACACGAAGCTTTGGAATGGCTTTTGTTGTAATATATAAAAATATCAATCATAAAAAGATGGTATCATAAAACACACATGAATATTATTAAAAGGAAAATAAAAGTACCGACTCAAAATTTAGGACAGATATTAAGAAAATTTTTGAATGGATGCAACTTTGTGGACGGAGGCACACGGTGGATTAAACTTTCAAAATTTATAATGACCTACACTCAATACACTCACACAAACTAAAACACTACCCCCACAAATGTATGGGGTCGTGTCATAGTATAGGAGGGTGGTAAGTATAGGGTCGATCCACAAGGAGAAAAGAGGGCACTAGAGCTAGGTTTTTTCACTAGGTTCCTACTGCAAAGACTAGGATCAAGGTTTTAAAGGTGATTTGATTGTTAAACTAAGGGTGAACAAGAAAACAATTAAAGGTGAGAATGAAATCTAAGTTAACCCTAGACTAGATTAAGACTAATTGAGCAGGAAAAACTAAGTTAGGTATGAAAAGGTAATTTATACAAAGGCATGCAAGAAAAGCAAGAGAGAAAGTAAATAACTAAGCTAGCAAGAACAAAGTAAGAATGGGGTAAGAAGCTATCTAGGCAAGAAAATAGCTAATTAACCTAACACTAGCTAAGAAAGATGGAAACTAAGGTTTTAAAGAAATTAAGGAAGATGTGGGATGTTTAGGGGATGCACTTATCAATTAAGTTGGGGGTGACATATGAACTTTATGATTCCATTTATATTATCCAAACCAAACAATAAGTTAGAGTCTAAATAATTATCCTAAGATACTAACTAGACATGTATATGCTAGGTTGTGTATAGGGGAACTAGTCCCTAACACTCCCTACTACCGTTGCGAGGCTCAATTGGGTTAGGGCTTAGGTGTAATTCAATTAGAGTCTAAACAAGCTTAGGTTTTTAGGTTAGATGAACTAAGGATGGTTAGGGGCTGAGATTAGTAAAGGGGGTGGAAGTGAGGTTTTAGGCCTCCCATCACCCACATTCTAACCTTGAGAAAGCTTCATGCTAAATACACCAATTTCATCTAAACTAGCTACTTAGATCTCTCAATTAGGGTTAGGAGAATTGATTAGGATGTAGGAAGATGGGTAGCTAGCTAGGGATCCAAGAATTGGCCCTAGGACTCAATCCCAAAATTGACACATATAAGCAATTTTCCTAAATTCCCAATTGATTTTAAGCACAAACCAATAAACAATTAATGGAGAATGAGATAGAAATAGAACATACTCATTAGAAAATGGAATTATAAAGTTTACATATCATTTTCCCTCAACATGGTATCAAAGTAATATTTTACACCCCCAAACAGCCCACCCAAGGGGCCTAGATATTCACAACAATGCATAGTACAAAAAGAGAAGAGAAGGATATAGAAGAAGCCATGGAGCTCGGTGTAGATGAGTGAATGACGTGGAATATTATCACACTAACAAACTCACTCGGGGTTGAAATCCCTGAGCTTTTACCAAAACCTTGTGCAATAATACCACCTGCAAGTGGATGGGTCTTATCGCAGTATAGTTAAGGATCGAATCCCAAGAGATAATGTTTTTAAGAATCATTGTTAGTCGAATCCAATTCAAGTAAGACAAATGTTTAGAATGATTGGTTCATTTGAGGTTAATTAAACTAAGTACAAGAAAGTAAAGAGCAGAATTAAAAATTGGATCTAGATTAATGATATAGAATCGTTGGGATGGTATTGGGTTTCACCACCACTACTCATGTAAACACATCCAAACACATAACATCCAGGCAAGAATCTAACTATCTAAATAGAACTGATGTGAACCCTCCCGGAGGGATGTTTAGGTCTGCGTAAGCATCACCTTAGGCATCAAATGTCTTGTCACCATCTGGATCATGCACTTACGATTCTAAAGATACAGAAATCCAACTGAGGCTGAGGGCCCCCTATACAGGCGTTAGGTACACAGAAGCGTCACTGTGGGCTAGATGGCTCGTCCCCTCACAGATCATACACTTACGACCTCAAGGAATCACATTCTATTTCTATTTTGGGAGTCAACCGCATTAATCGACATTCTATCCTACATATTGAAGTTCTCACAACATAGGAAAAAACAAGATAAAAGTAAGTGGGTGATAAATCTACAAGCTAACATCGATGATTAACAATGAAATGAAAGTTATATACATTGTCTTGGAATGTTAAATGAAATGACATGAAAACATGGGCAGCGGGGCTAGTCCCTGCACCCTAGTGAAAAGAAACTACTCACTCATGATGCGAGAAATAAGAAGAATAAGAGAGAGGGAAGATTCTGCCATGAGCATGATGCAGAAGGTAGTCACAGCTTAGTGAAGATGATGTGGTCTTCTACATCATGTCAGAGCAGATATGGATGAGGAACGAGGGACGCCAAGACAGACTAGGTAGTTTTTCTCACTCCTCCTTCCTTCTCTTCTCAGTCTCCTCGATCGCAGTAGGAGCAGCATGTGAATATGTGTGATGATCTTGATCGGACCTGTGTTCAGACAGCCTGTCGGCGTCCCGAACCTGATGCCTCAAATGAGGACCCTGTTGGTCCTATTTATAGGCTCGGATGGGGTCTTCACGATTTGGACCCTTTTGCAATTGTCATAGTTTGCTTTAACGGTTTGGAGACCGTTTAGATGACCAAACGATCTTACATTATTTCCCTCCAAACGGTCCTAGTTAGTATTGACCATACGGTTTGGTGCCTTCATCCAAATGGTTTGGAATGCTTTAAACATCCAAACGGTTTTGTATATTTGACCAAACGGTCTGGGACTCTCATTCATACGGTCTTGGAGTTGATAAGAGTTCACATCCAAATGGTATTCTATCCAAACGGTTTGCAAACTAAAAGCACGTCTATGTGGTCTTCACTAGTTTCCTTCCGGTCTTGATTCCTGCCTGACGATCTTTGTGTGAAGTGATCCAAACGGTCTTGTGGTTTGACAACCTCCAATCGGTTTGGAGATCGATCACCCCCAAATGGTCTCGGCTACTCACGATCCCTACCTACACGGTCTGTTTCTATCGGTCTCTATTGGCTGAATGGTCGTCGTTCTCCATCAAACTGGTCGTCGCTCTTTGCCCAAACGGTCTTGAGAGACTGACCTCACGATCTGGGGTGCTTCCACACGGCCTTGCATACCATTCGCCTTTGATCGGTCTTGAAGATAGAGGGCACGCGATGGTGTCTTGTAGGTCAAGGTGCAGGATCGTTTGGCGTTGGGTGTTGAAGATGAAGGTGATCACTGTCGTAAGTGAAGGAGAAGAGATGCATGTGGCAGGCTTAGGCTTGCAGGCAGAGAGGGAAGGAAGAGGAAGAAGGGAAGCAGGAGGTGTTGATGGCGGCAGGGACTGTTGTAGGTGTGCCAGTGCGAGGCAACGACGGTGGTGGTCGTGGAGAGGAGCAGCGTAGAGTTGCTGAGGAAGCAGGCACCGGAGGAGCTAGGGTTGCAGGTCTAGGCGGAGGAAAGAAGAAGATGGATGAGAGGAAGAAAGCATCGGGAAATAGGTTGGTGGTCCACGCGGCTTGCTGCGGGAGAGATGCCCAAACGGTCTCGGTGGTGGAGGCTGGCCAAACAGTCTTGAGGGATCTTGCAAAACCGTTTGGAGGAAAAATGATAGCCCAAGATCATTTGGGCAGATCGTTTGATTGAATGGATGGGGACCATTGAAATGTGATCTAATGGTGAAGAAATGCTCACAGTCTGAGACCGGATGGATGAATGGCTAAGACTGATAGGTTAAAACCGAATGGGTGAAACTGTATGATCAAGACCGTATGGTCAAGACCAAGGATGAGTAAGGGTAGATCAAAGGTTGAGAAAGGTGGGTCCCACTCATAAGGGTTTGATTTGGATGATGGTTTATGGAGATAAAGATGGAATGAAGCAAGGGGTAGTGATGATTATGTTGAAGGTGGATTAGGGTTAAATGGAGGTGGGTGTCAGCTAATTGTTCAACCTCATCATGACCTGGATAAATTCAACATAAACTTAGTTAATAATCCTGATAATTGAACCAATTAAGCAATTTTGTATATTGTGATATTTAGTAAACGAAATTGGATGTATTGAGTTGAAATGAGCATAAGATGGCGATTGAATATTATGATAAATATGCATTCATCAAAATACCCTAAACTTAAATGTTGCTCATCCTCGAGTAATACAAAATCTAAAATAGTTGTCAAATGAATACTTTCAACTCGTGTGGTTGCCTCATCTTCACATCACGATCATTTTCTATCTTCTCAGTATGACTGTGTATCTCAACTTCCTGAGACCACTGAACACGTCTTACCATATCTTCATTCCTAAGTTTGTTTTCCAACATCACTTCCTCCGCACTTTTTCCAACAGCAAGCATGTCAAAGAGTTTTGTAAGAGTCCATAGATACCCGCAGAACAACAAGTGTGCATCTGATATGACAACGGTGTATTTAAGGGTAGTGGAGGCATGCATTGTGCCTTTAGGTAGAAAAGGGAGTGAAGGGTGGTATGGAAGGAAGAAATAAATCTCTCCTCTATTCGACTCAAGATTTTTATTATACAATTTGCAATTTCATTTATTACATTTTTTAGTGTGAATCTCTCCTCTATTCGACTCGAGATTGCATTTATTTGTGTGCGCTTTGGCATCTTTTCTTGGTGGTATGCCCCTATTAATTTGTGAGGGGTATGGAAGAAGCGGATATAGAGGGAAGTGATGTGCCACCCCGAACTTAGGGTTTGGTACTATTTTGGCTATTTTTGTTTCTTTTTTATGGATGGAGGGGTACGAATATGATAGAAGAAGTGTAGAAGAGAGTTCAAATCAGAATGCAACTTGATTTACAAGTCAATGCATTGGGTCATTCTCTTTATTGTACTCTGCTCAAATAATGACTTGATGAGGATCCGGTGGAGATTCCATGTTATTGTTCCACTAGTCAGTTAGGAAGCACGACGTGTTTGATCCCTATCAGTTCGACAGACACTTGTCATTTTTGCATAAGTATCATGATGTTAGGAATCATAAGCTTCACAAGACGATTTCAATCAAAAGGCTTGTTTCAAAAAGTGGTCCTCTTTAGGATTTGCTTCGAATAAGGAGGGTATAATGATTCAAAATGCATAGTTGGATAGGTAATGGCTTTTAATGAAAGCGTCAAAACTTCATCAAGTATCAGTTCAATTTCTTTTAAAAAAAACTTTAAAAATTTTGAAAATTTTATTTGAAAATTTTGGTCAAAAATGCAACAATGAAATTCTTAAGTCTGAAATAGATGGGTGAAGGTGGAAAGTGAAGTACGTACCACCCACCCTCCACCCCGAACTTAGAATTTTTCTCGTCCTGAGCAAACTCTAAATTCGAGATGGAGGGGAAAGTTCATACCGTTTGAACCACCAGATGTGGTTGTGTTCCAATCAGCATGCGTCCTCCATCTGAAAATCTCAAAAATAAAGACCAATCAGAACTCAAGATAGCATCTCATGATGTAATTTTTATTTGGTGCAAAATTATCTTTAAAAGGTGAAAACAAAATTAAGAAAAAAATCTAATTCAAAATTAAAACTAAATATGAATCTATTGATCGGGTTGCCTCCCGACAAGTGCCTTTGTTTTACGTCGACGGCTCGACTTGATACCTTCAACTTTACGGTGGATATGTTGGATTGGTGAGTTCCAGCATTACTTCGGTGCCTGTGTCGGCTGAGGTGAAATATCTCTTCAGGCGTTGACCATTTGCCACAAATTCGCCTGACTTTTCGCTCCATAGAGAGAAAGCACCATGTGGGGAGATACTCTTGACAATGTAAGGTCCAGACCAGCGAGAATGGAGTTTTCATGTGAATAATTTTAGTCTTGAGTTGAACAATAGAGTCTGGTCTCCTACTTGAATGTCTTTTCATTTCAGATGACCATTGTGCCAAAGTTCCGTATGTTCTTTGTAGATTCATGCATTCTCATAAGTTGTCATTTGGAGTTCATCCAATTCTTGAAGTTGCATAATTATGGCTTCAAATTTAGTTGTTTGATTGCCCACCATGCTTTTTGTTTTAGTTCCATAGGCAGGTGGCATGACTTCCCATAGATTAACTGAAATGGTGTCGTACTAAGGGGAGTCTTAAAAGCGGTTTGGTAGGCCCACAATGCGTCATCGATTTTTACTGACCAATCTTTTTTATTGCGGCCTACTATCTTTTCTAAAATAGCCTTAAGTTGACGATTAGAAACATCTACCTGTCCACTTGTTTGTGGGTGGTAGGGTGATAATACCTTGTGTATTATGCCATATTTCTTCAGTAATGCTTCAAAGCTTCTTTCTAGGAAATGAGAACCTCCGTCAGATATCACATTGTGTGGGACTCTGAATCGAGGGAAAATGATATCTTTGAACATTTTAATGACAGGTTTGGAGTCGCTAGTGATGGTTGGTATGGATTCAACCCATTTTGAAATGTAATCCACCGCGACTAGGATGTAGGAAAATCAATGCGAGGATGGGAATGGACCCATGTAGTCCACACCCCAAACATCAAAAATTTCTATTTCTTGCCATAATTTCAGCGGCATCTCATCTCTCTTTGTTATGTTACCCGTTCTCTGACACTTGTCACATGATAAAACAAAGTTGTAGGAATCTTTAGATATGGTTGGCCAAAAGAATCCACATTGTAAAACTTTCAAAGTCATTTTCTTAGGGCTCATATGGCCTCCAACGGGGCCTGAGTGGCATTGTTCTATAATACGTTGAGCTTCTTCCTCAGTGATATAACATCTATATAGACCATCAGCATAGATCTTGAAGAGGTATGGCTCATCCCGGTGATATTACGTCACATCATTCATGAATTTCTTCAATGCATTTTTGGTGCATTCAGGGTGGATGATACCAGCGGCAAGGTAATTCACATAATCTGAGTACCAAGGTGTAGCTTCTGAGACCTTCATTAGTTGGTCATCTGGAAGAGAATCGTTTATCAGAATCTTCTCAGTTTCTAGAGTGTGGATGCGACTTAGGTGATCTACTACAACATTCTTTGTACCCTTCTTATCTCTCATCTCAAGATCAAATTCTTGAAGTAGGAGAATCCATCTTATTAACCTGGGTTTTGTATCTTTCTTCACCAGGAGGTAACTGATGGATACATGATCTATGTAGACGATGACTTTTGAACCTATGAGGTAGGATCTGAACTTGTCAAAGGCATAGACGACTGCAAGAAGTTCTTTCTCAGTAGTTGCATAATTCCATTGAGCTTCTTCGAGGGTCTTTGATGCATAATAGATCACATAGTGTTTCTTCTCTATATATTGACCTAAAACAGCTCCCACCACGTAATCACTGGCATCACACATAATTTCAAATAGGTGATCCCAATCGGGAACTCTAATGATGGGTGTTGTTGTAAGAGCATGCTTTAGATTGTTGAAACTCTTAACACACTCTTCATCAAAATGGAACTCAACGTCCTTTAGCAACAAATTCGTCATCGGTTTGGCTATCTTGGAGAAATCCTTTATGAATCGTCTGTAAAAACATGCATGGCCTAGGAATGCACGAACTTCTCTTACATTTGTCGGGATAGCGAGTTTGGAAATCACTTCGATTTTCGCTCTATCCACTTCGACTCCTCGATTGTTGACTCTATGACCAAGGATAATGCCTTCCTTCGCCATAAAATGACACTTCTCCCAATTCAACACAAGATGTGCTTCTTCACACCGTTTAAGGACAAGGGAGAGGTTCTTTAGGCATGAGTCGTATGAATCTCTGTATACAAAAAAAATCGTCCATAAAAACTTCCATGATTGTTTCAGTATGACCAGCGAATATAGCTTCCATGCAATGTCGGAAAGTTGCAGGCGCATTGCAGAGGCCGAACGGCATCCTTCTAAATGCATATGTTCCAAATGGGTAGGTGAAAGTAGTTTTCTCTTGGTCATATGGATGTATGGGTATTGATAGAATCTAGAGTAACCATTGAGATAACAAAAATATTCTTGGTGGGCCAATCTTTCTAAGACTTGATCAAGAAAAGGCATCGGGAAATGATCTTTTCGAGTTGCTTTGTTCAACTTCCTGTAATCAATACACATCCTCCACCCAGTAACTATTCGAGTGGGGATGAGTTTATTATCTTCATTGTGTATCATTGTAGTTCCACCTTTCTTCAGGACAACATGCACGGGGCTTACCCATGGTGAATCAGAGATCAGATAGATAATACCTATTTTGAGTAATTTAACAACTTCAAGATGGACAACTTCTTTCATATTCGGATTAAGTTTCCTTTGGTGTTCAACAGTTGGCTTGTGGTCTTCCTCCATGGGGATTTTGTGCATACACAGTGCTTGACTGACCCCAGTGAGATCAATCATCTTGTAGCCTATGGCTTTTCTTCTTTCCTTTAATTTCTTCAAAAGTTTATCTTCTTGTTCTGTCGTTAGATCTGAATTTATGATGACTGGGCAGACCTTGAGTTCATCTAAAATCACGTATTTCAATCCTTCGGGTAAGGGCTTCATTTTGGGAGCTTGTGGTTTTCACATGGTTCTTCAGTAACTTCCACAACTTTGAGTTCTTCAATTTTGGCTTTGGGATCTTCTTCAACAGTGTCAAGGTCAAGAACACAACTTTTGACTTGTTTGTCAACTAAATTGGCAACATTTGGATTAGTTAGAGTCACTCCTAAGGGATATTCTAGTTAATAATCCTCTTGTGTGAGAAGTGACATATTCTCTATGCACTCAATCCGGTAGACTTCTTCTTGCATGCTTGGTCTATGCATACTTTCAAAAACTTTGAATTCAAGAGTCTCTTTACCTAATCTAAGCAGCAAGGTTCCTGCTTCAACATCAATCAGGGCTCTTGCAGTGGCAAGGAATGGACGGCCAAAAATGAGAGGGTATCTGGCGTCTTCCTTTATGTCCATTATGAAAAAATCACACGGGACATAGGAATCTTTGCCCACCTTGACAGGTACATCCTCAATTATTCCTAAGGGAAGGGTTACAGTATTATCTGCAAGTTGTATGGTCATGTCTGTTGGGAGTAGTTTAGAAAACCCTAGCCTCTTGCAAAGGACGAGTGGCATGATGGATATGCTAGCACCAAGATCTACCAATCCTTTCTTACATGAGGAATCACCGATATGACATGAAATCCCAAAAGATCATGGATCTTTCTGCTTCTTATGCGTCTTTCTCTGAATAATGTCGGAAGTGGTTGTTGCTAACTTGACTGTCTCATATTCTTCAGTTATGTATTTCCTTGTCAGAAGTGACTTCAAATACTTTGTCCAAGCTGGTATCTCAGCCAATCCGTCTAAAAAGGGTATATCAACATGAAGCTTTTTCATAGCTTCCTTGAACTTATTGAAACAGGTGTCAAGCTTGGTTTCTTTCAAACGAGCAGGGAAAGGTGGACGAGGCTTGTACACTAGTACATCTGGATCTAGTGTTTCTTTTTCTGCATCAACATGTTTCTCTAAATTTTCCTTGTTTGTCTTATCAGTAGTTACTGGTTCTTTTGGTTGAGACTCAGGAGTTGTAGAGTCTTGTACAATTACAGAGTCATCCTCATCTGTAATAACCACAGGTGTCTTGACGGGAGGATAGGAATAATCTTTTCCTGACCTAGTTGTGACAGCCTTCAATTGTTCTGGATGCTTAGGATTGTTCTCAGGTTGTCCAGCAAAGGCTCTAGCAGGTGGCTTCATGCTCGCTGCAAGTTGAGATTCAATAGCTTTCTGGTGGGCTTGTTGGTTAGCTATCATAGTCTATTCTAATTGCAACATCTTCTCAATTGTCGTTAGTTTGTCATCTGGAGAGACGGGACCGGCTTGTTGCCCTTATTTTTGATAAGAGACTTGGTTGGGATTCTGGAACTAAGAATTGTTCTGATAATTGTTGAAGTTCCTATTCTGAAAATTACCCCTGAAGTTTCCTTGATTCCCAAAATTCTATTGTTGATTATACTGGAATCCTGGTGGGCCTCATTGTTGATTGTTCGAACCAAGTTGATGTGAGTTTACCACTCTAGAAGGATTTCCATATTGAAAGCCAGGATGGTTCCTATTCTGATTAGGATTGTAATATCCTTGACCAGGGATGGTGTTGACAGCATTATGGTTTTCTGTTTGACCATTATCTCCTTGGCCACATACATTTCTTAGAACAACATCATAGAGAACATTGCATGCTAAAGTGGAATGATCAGTACATTTATATGCTTCATAGAACAGTGAAGCAGACTTGATCTGTTCTTGTTGTTGAGAGGGCGAACGTCCTCTTCCAATTGCAGCAAGGGATGATTCAATATGGTCTTGCTTGGCAACTAAGATTTTTTGGGTTTCAGCGATAGACTTGTACTCAGGGGTAGCTTCAACCATAGCTACTTTCAATACACCTTTACCTACAGATCTACCCCGATTAGCTTGATTTTCAGCTCCAAGGGTGACGACTCTCCACGCGTTGTCATAACTTTGACACACGAAGTGTCCTCCAGATGAGGAGTCTAAAAACCTCTTGATATCATCGTCCACACCCCTGTAGAAGATTTTGATGAGTTGGTTCTTAGGAATTCCATGGTGTGGAGACTTGCGTAGAAGCTCTTTGTATCTTTCCCATGCTTCAGCAAGAGTTTCTCCAGGGACTTGAGTGAAATTTGTTATTCGGCCCCTAATTTCATAAATGAGTGAGGGAGGGTAAAAAATTTCCAGAAAAACATTTTGAAGTTGTTCCCAAGTGGTGATGGGTTCACATCGCAAGGAATTGTACCAACTTATAGCTCTATCAGTAAGAGAATATTTGAAGAGCCGGAGTCAGATGGCATCGTCGGAGACTCCATTTTGCTTTGTCATGGCACATAGATCGACAAACCTTAGAAGACGTTCCTGACTATCTTCCCCTATTTTACCATAGAATGGGTTGTTTTGAAGCAAGGTGATCCAATGTGCCCTAATCTTGCAATTGGGAGCATTGATGGGAGGAGGTTGTACTGGGTGATGAACATCAGCAGCTTTAGGGATTGAAAACTCTCTAAGGTCCTTCTACAGTTTTGCTGCTTGGGCTACTCAGATCTCTGTTTCAACTGTAGCTCTAACTTCTAGAATAAGCCTATCTCTTTGTGCAGCTAGGGCTTGAGCTACCCTTTGGGCTATTTCCTCCTCTTGAGCCATTCTTGCTTGGTTCTCTTTGTTTTGACGTCGAAAGGTTTTGTATATCTCAGGATCAAAGTTTGCGGTGAGTCTGGGACTACTCGAACGATGCATACACTAACCTTTGTGGGTACCTAAAATGAAAGATCTCTCGAAAGTGAGATTGATGGAGTAGAGTTGAATTCAAGTGGATGATCAATTGTTCTTAAAAGAAAAGGAAAAATCCTAGATTAGCCTTAAAAGAACTAGACTTGACTAACTGATTTCGTTATCCCCAGCAATGGCGCCAGAATTTGACATGGAATATTATCGCACTAACAAACTCACTCAGGGTTGAAATCCTTGAGCTTTTACCAAAACCTTATGTAATAATACCACCCGCAAGTAGACGGGTCTTATCGCAGTATAGTTAAGGATCGAATCCCAAGAGACAATGTTTTTAAGAATCGTTGTTAGTCGAATCCAATTCAAGTAAGACTAATGTTTAGAACGATTGGTTGATTTGAGGTTAATTAAACTAAGTGCAAGAAAGTAAAGAGCAGAATTAAAATTTGTATCTAGATTAATGATATGGAATCACTGGGATGGTATCGTGTTTCACCACCACTACTCATGCGAACACATCCAAACACATAACATCCAGGCAAGAATCTAACTATCCAAATAGAACTGTTGTGAACCCTCCCAGAGGGATGTTTAGGTCTGCATAAGCATCACCTTAGGCATCAAATGTCTCGTCACCATATTGATCATGCACTTACAGTTTCGAAGATACAAAAATCCAACTGAGGTTGAGGCCCCCCTATACATGCATTAGGCACACAGAAGTGTCATCGTGGGCTAGATGGCTCGTCCCCTCACGGATCATACACTTACGACCTCAAGGAATCCCATTCTATTTCTAGTTTGGGAATCAACCGCGTTAATCGAAATTCTATCCTACATATTGAAGTTGTCACAACATAGGAAAAAACAAGATAAAAGCAAACGGGTGATCAATCTACAAGCTAACATTGACGATTAATAATAAAATGAAAGTTATATACATTGCCTTGGAATGTTAAATGAAAGGACATGAAAGCATGGCAGTGGGGCTAGTCCCTGCACCCCAGTGAAAAGGAACTACTCGCTCATGATGCGAGAAATAAGAAGAATAAGAGAAACGAAAGATTCCACCATGAGCATGATACAGAAGGTAGTCGCAGCTCGGTGAAGATGATGCGGCCTTCTACGTTGTTTCGGAGCAGATCTAGATGAGGAATGAGGGGCGCCAAGATAGACCAGAGAGTCTTTCTCACTCCTCCTTCCTTCTCTTCTCGGTCTCATCAATCGCAGCAGGAGCAGTAGGTGAATATGTGTGATGATCTAGATCGAACCTATGTTCAGACAGCCTATCGGCGTCCCAGACCCGATGCCTCAAATGAGGACCCTGCTGGTCCTATTTATAGGCTCGGATGGGGTCTTCACAATTTGGACCCTTTTGCAATTTTCACAGTTTGCTTTAACGGTTTGGAGATCATTTAGATGACCAAATGGTCTTGCATTATTTCCCTCCAAACGGTCCTAGTTAGTACCCACCAAATGGTCTGGTGCCTTCATCTAAATGGTTTGGAATGCTTTAAACATCCAAACGGTTTTGTATATTTGACCAAATAGTCTGGGACTCTCATTCATATGGTCTTGGTGTTGATAAGAGTTCACGTCCAAATTGTCTGCTATCCAAATGGTTTGCAAACTGAAAGCACGTCTATGCGGTCTTCACTAGTTTCCTACCGGTCTTGATTCCTGCCTGACGATCATCGTGTGAAGTGATCCAAACGATCTTGTGGTTTGACGGCCTCCAATCGGTTTGGAGACTGATCACCCCCAAACGGTCTCGGCTACTCACGATCCCTGCCTATACGGTCTGCTGCTATCGGTATCTATTGTCGGAATGGTCGTCATTCTCCATCCAACCAGTCGTCGCTCTCTGCCCAAACAGTCATCGCTCTCTGCCCAAACGGTCTTGAGAGACAGACCTCGTGATCTAGGGTGCTGCCACATGGTCTTACAGACCATTCGCCTTTGATCGGTCTTGAAGACAGAGGGTGTGTGATGGTGGCTTGCAGGTTAAGGTGTGGGATCGCTGGGAATTGGGCGTTGAGGATGAAGGTGATCACTGTCGTAAGTGAAGGAGAAGTGATGCCTGCAGCATGCTTAGGGTTGCAGGAAGAGAGGGAAGGAAGAGGAAGAAGGGAAGCAGGAGGTGTTGGCAGCGGCAGGGACTGTTGTAGGTGCGAAAGTGTGAGGCAGCGACAGCTGTAGTTGTGGAGAGGAGCAGCACAAAGTTGTTGAGGAAGCAGGCGCTAGAGGAGCTAGGGTTATAGGTCTAGGCGGGGGGGAGAAGAAGATGGAGGAGAGGAAGAAAGCATTGGGAAATAGGTTGGTGGTCCACGTGGCTTGCTACGGGAGAGATGCCTAAACTGTCTCAGTAGTGGAGGCTGGCCAAACAGTCTTGAGGGGTCTTGCAAACTATTTGGAGGAAAAATGATAGCCCAAGACCGTTTGGGCAGATCGTTTGATTGAATGGATGGGGACCGTTGAAATGCGATCTGATGGTGAAGAAATGCTCACGATCTGAGACCGAATGGATGAATGGCTAAGACTGATAGGTCAAAACTGAATGGGTGAAACCGTATGATCAAGATCGTATGGTTAAGACCAAGGATGAGTGAGGGTAGATCAAAGGTTGAGAAAGGTGGGTCCCACTCATAAGGGTTTGATTTGGATATGGTTGATGGAGATAAAGATGGAATGAAGCAAGGGGTAGTGATGATTATGTTGAAGGTGGATTAGGGTTAAATGGAGGTGGGTGCCAGCTGATTGTTCAAGTTCATCATAACCTGCATAAATTCAACATAAACTCAGTTAATAATCCTGATAATTGAACCAATTAAGCAATTTTGTATATTGTGATATTTAGTAAATGAAATTGGATGTATTGAGTTGAAATGAGCATAAGATGGTGATTGAATATTATGACGAATATGCATTCATCAGTGAATCCTCCATCAGCTGTTGTAGGGCATCCGCCTCTCTCCTATAAGGTGTAGGGGCATGGAATGATGGTAGAAATGGGTGGAAATGGAGGGAAACTAGGGTATTGATGGTGGAAATGGTGAAATGGAGTGGAATGGCTAAGGGGAGAAAATGGGGAGCTAAGAGGTGGTAGGAGGTAGCTTACCTTGACCTACAACCACCACCACCTATGTATAGGTGTGGGGGAAGCAAAAGGTCGAGTAGGGGTATATTGGGTATTGAAGTGGCAAAAGTAGCTAGGTTTTGTGAGTATCACGGTCGTGGTGGATCACCACGGTCATGGTGGGTAGAGGTGAGCATGGTCGTGGTGGGGTAGAATGATCGTGTGAACTAAAATGTGAAAATCATAGGTTGAGGGTCACTTTTGTACTAAAGTTGGCACGGCCGTGGTGGGTAAGGCTAGTACGAATGTGATGGTCACCATGACCATGGTAGGTCGAAATGCTCATGTTGTTCTCTGCTCCACGACCATTCTACCTCTGTTGTAGCACAGTCGTGCTATGTGGCATGGTCGTTCTGGGTCAGTTCACCATGGTCATTCTGGGTGGCACGGCCGTGGTGATTCTAGATTTACTTGAGGATGACTATGTTGATTCGCAAGTGACCTATCATGGCCATTCTATGGTACCACGGCCATGTTGATCTCTAGATCAGCACTTTCACTTGATTCTTTGTATTTTCTTGGAAATTTTTGCTTCAATGGATCTTTGGCCACTAGGGGTAGGTTGAGGGAGCATCAGGCTTCACTTTGGGTCTCTCCAAGGGTAGAGAAATCCTAGGATCACTCCTCTCTCTCTCCCATTAAGCATGGTCCCAATGCATGAAAAACATGTAAATAATGTCCATAAGTGCATTTTACCCAAATATGCATATTGAGGGAAAACATGTAATCTAACAGGTATAGATGTGATTGAAATGCATTATGACACAAGATGAAGCCCTAAAATAGGGCTGAATCACAACCCCAAACTTGAAACATACTTGTCCTTAAGTATGCTCCAACTCAATCTCTCTGCAATTTTTCCACAATCAAGAAATGACAAATGCAATGTAAAGGATGAGTATTGCTGAATGGGATCAATAGTGACTAAGTACATGCATTCCACCTCTCTCCTCTCCTGCTTTCACAAACATGTCATGAAAAGAACACAAAGCATATGAACTTAAAATATAGTGTATAAAACACACAAGCTAATCATATTTCTTTCATGTGGTTTCGAGTAGACCGTTTCATGATGGCATTAATCAAGGATGACCAGGAGTGTTGTTTCACCTTCATGTTTTCAACCTTATGTTTAAAATCACATGAAATGGCATGTGTGGCTATGGAAAAGGCAAAGTGATATAGGTTTGATATTTCCTAGCTCAATGGGTATGAAAATGGAAGAAAGGTTTGTGGTAAGATTTTGGAGTTCTATTACATACTGCACTCATCTTTTCTTTACTTAGATGCTCTGAAATAGGAGCACCTTTTATTTTCTTTTCGCATTTTTTTCTTTTCTTTTTCTTTTCCCTTGGAGTAGATAGGGCATATGGTGATGAGAGTGAAACGATGAGATGTAGATGTGGCCACCCCAAACTTTTAGAGGTGGCCACGGCTGATATGTGTACTTTGGCATCCTTTCATGAGGCAGAGGGGTAAGAAGATGGTGAGTTAAGAGTTGGGTCAAAGTGAGGTCATTGGCATGATTCTTAACATAAGGTCTCATGCATGAAAATTAATCCAACACTTCATCCAACAATATCACACCACATGAATGAACAACCTGAAATCGATACTTCTATCAAGTGATTTCATAGGCATTAAGCGCTCATAGCTTGCTCAAGTCACAATTCAACCAAATTATTCACAAACACAAGAGAGGTGATGCACATGTAAAAAGTCAAGAATTGATACCATTTAGCGATAAACAATGATAATTCACTAGCATTTGTCAAAGGTCATCATTTTTAATTCAAAAAGTAGAGATTGGGTTGAAACACACTTTTAGGCAAGAAATTTCAAATTTGGGCAAAATTGGCCAAAATAGTAACAAGTTTCCTTCAATAACATCTAAGTCTATATTATTGAACTTAAAGTAGTAAACAAGTAAATCCAAAATATGCAAAAATTTCCAAAAATCGACATGATATGCAATGCATGTCAAAAAGAGCAAAAATTTTATTGCTTCCATGGCAAAAACAATTGTGTATATAGGGGGTGGCAGCTTTAGGTCAAGGTTATATACCTTCTACCACCTCCTAGCTCCCCATTTTTTCCCTTAGCCATTCCACTTCATTTCCACCTCCATTTCACTCAATTTCACCATTTCCACCACTAAAACTTTCATTTCCAAGCCTTCCATCCAATTGCCACCACCATTCCAAACCATTCCATCTAAGAAGAAGGAGGAGCTCAACCTTGCAGTAGATGGAGAGGAGGATTCACTCATATACACAGATATCTATGGCTACTTCTTCCTCTTTCTCTTCCCTTTTTGTACTTTGCATTGTTATGATTAGTTAGGCCCCTTGGGTGGGCTGTTTTGGGGTGTAAAATGTTACTTTGATACCATATTGGGGGAAAATGATATGTAAACTTTGTAATTCTATTTTCTAATGATTATGTTGTATTTCTATATCATTCTCCATGAATTTCTTATTGGTTTGTGATTGAAATCAATTGGGAATTTGGGGAAATTGATTATATGTGTGAATTTTGGGATTTTCTCCTAGGTCTAATTCTTGGATCCCTAGCTATCTACCCATCCTCCTATATCTTAATCAATCTTCCTAACCCTAGTTGAGATATCTAAGTAGCTAGTTTAGATAAAATTAGTGTGTTTAGCATGGAGCTTTCTCAAGGTTAGAATGTGGGTGATGGGAGGCCTAAAACCTCACTTCCACCCCCATTACTAATCTCAACCCCTAATCACCCTAAGATCATCTAACCTAGAAACCTAGGCTTGTTTAGACTCTAATTGAATTACACCCAAGCCCTAACCAAATTGAGCCTCGCAAGGGCAGTAGGGAGTGTTAGGGACTAGTTTCCCTATACACAACCTAGCATATCCATGGCCAATTAGCAGCTTAGGATAATTCATTAGACTCTAGTTTGTTGTTTGGTTTGGATAATCTAAATGGAATCATAATGTTCATATGTTACCCCCCAACTTAATTGATAAGTGCATCCCTTCCTTAATTGTTTTAAAATCTTAGTTTCCATCTTGCTTAGCTAGTGTTATCTTAATTAGCTCTTTTCTTGCCTAGATAGCTTCTTTCCCTATTCTTGCTTTATTCTTTCTAGCTTACGTCTTTACTTGGTCTCTTTCTCTTCTTGCATGCCTTAGTGTAAATTTCCTTTTCATACCTAGCTTAGTCTTTTCCTTCTCAATTAGTCTTAATCTAGTCTAGGGTTAACTTAGATTTTATTCTTACCTTTAATTGTTTTCTTGTTCACCCTTAGTTTAACAATCAAATCACCTTTGAACCCTTAATCATAGTCTCCACAGTAGGAACCTAGAAAAACAAACCTAGCTCTAGTGCCCCCTTTTCTCGCTGTGGATCAACCATATACTTACTGCCCTCCTATACTATGATATGACCATGTGCGCTTGTAGGATAGTGTTTTGGTAGACGTAGGTGTGTTTAAGTCTACATCATTATAAATTTTGAAAGTTTAATCCACTTTGTGCCTCTGTCCGTGGAGTTGTATCCATTCAAGTGTCAATTGAGTGGTGTGTAAATCCATTGGTGGGGACACACCAATCTTTCTAGACATTACACAAACTACATGGAACACAAGTATGCAAAGCAGGTAAACTCTAAACTAGATAACAAAAACAAACAAAAAGTAATCATATGAGATAGGGAATCAACAAGATAAGATGAGAACTAAGGGCTTACCGCCCTACCACCCCAATATTTTGAATCATGATGTCCTAGCATGAAACTAAAGCTTAGGAATGTTAGGATAGAGGTCATAGTTGTGGTGGTGGTGGTCCTCCCTATGGTGGGGGTGCTGGTATTAATGGGCACAGTAGTCCTCCTCTGGAGGCAGGTATGTCTCCTGGTAACCAGAAAGTGATCCCCAAAAATCCTCCCCCCATTGGGTGGTTCATCTGCAGTTGTGCATGCTGATAGTGGTACATGTGGTAAATCTGATGATGCATCTACTACTGATCTAACCTCATGGACTATTGTGTACTCGGAATTGCTTCCAACTGTGCATGAATGGTTTACATGTCATATGCATTTGTTGGAGGTGGATGTACATCAAAGTCCTCCCCTCTTGGTCGTGTGTGGTGTGGTTGCTCAAAAATGTTTTGCTATTCTGGCACATTTATCTCTCCTCCTTCTTCTTATAAGTCTACATTTGGTGCACTGAACCCCTCTCTTGGGTGCTCCTCCTCATACTATGCTATCACCTCAGAATAGTTCTCCGGTGGCCCCACGTCCATGAGTAGGGGGTGGCGTGGTATGGAAGCTCCAAGGTGATTCTAGGGTACCCAGGGTTTAGAACATAGAATATTTTGCTATCTCTGAGGTATATCATTTGGGACCTATAAATATAGTTTAGATCAACATATTTGCTTCCTTCTACCTTGGTAAGTCCATCTAGACTACAGCCCACTGCCTTTGTCATTGTGGTGATAAGTCCTCCCATGATGAATGGATTTTTACTCTTGGAGGGAATTGTCTTCAAGTGTTCAATCACCATTGCACCTATGTTTACAAATCCTCTACTTACAATTGTGGACATAACAAACAAATCTTTTTTGTGAGAAACACCCTTGATTGTCATAATGACCAAACAAGGTGTTTGTTAAGACCTTCTGTAGGTATCTCATGAAGGGGTTGTAAATCTTGCTAGTCTTTGATTTTCCTATAGAAAAAGAAGCTTGAGAAGTGATTGTCTTCCACATTTTGGAGTAATCTACTTTACCACTCTTGTCAAGTCTTCCTTCATTGAATTTCTCTACCATTTCTAAATTGGGGGCAAAGATAGCATTGATTTGGGAAGCTTTCAGCATGTGAGTGGAGCTGTGCAGCTTGAACCTAATGGCATCCTCTCCCTGGTACTGCACCTTCTCTAAGGTTGCAAATAACTCATGAGTCAACTCCAAGTACATTTCTTCAACCTCAGTAAAGATTTTGTAGAGTCCATAGTGTTGCATTTGTCCCTTGAATGTGTAGTTGATCCCTAGATTTTGTACGGTGGTCATACATGCATATCTAGTGGACATCACCCTCCTTGTCAAGCACTCAGGGTGGAGAGGCCTCATTACGGCTTTTCTTGTCATTACCCTTCCGTAGGTGGTTCCCTTTGGTTGCTTTCCCACCCATTTCAACATGTCCTCTTCTAGCCTGGACACAACATCCACCGGTTCATATTCCATCTCCTCACTTTTAGTATCATCTTCCTCCTCTTCTGCATAAGTGTGTGACCTTGAGCTTATATCTAAGTTCAAGGGCCGCCTCTCAAAGCTTGTACTAGGTTGAGTCGAGGAAGTGGAGTGTCTTGTTGGAGATGTTCATGGTGGCAAGCACGAGAAATATGCATCATTTGATTTCTTGGCCCTCCTTTATCGAGTCAATGCATCAACATTGACAGAGTCCACTATATTTTTCAGCTCTTCTTCTTCCTCGTCCTCCTTTTTAGGGTTTTCATAGCTTGGATCCGAAGTATGGCCACTGAAGGAGGAGTGGTGTCTGACATGGAATATTATCGCACTAACAAACTCACTCTGGGTTGAAATCTCTGAGCTTTTACCAAAACCTTGTGCAATAATACCCCCCGCAAGCGGATGGGTCTTATCACAGTATAGTTGAGGATCAAATCCCAAGAGACAACATTTTTTAGAATCATTGTTAGTCGAATCTAGTTCAAGTTAAGGCTAATATTTAGAACGATTGGTTGATTTGAGGTTAATTAAACTAATTGCAAGAAAGTAACGAGCAGAATTAAAGTTGGATCTAGATTAATGATATGGGATCACTAGGGTGGTCTCGGGTTTCACCACCACTGCACATGCAAATACATCCAAACACATAACATCCAGGCAAGATCTAACTATCCAAATAGAACTGTTGTGAACCCTCCCTGAAGTATGTTTAGGTTCGCGTAAGTGTTACCTTAGGCATCAAATGTCTTGTTGCCATCCGGATCATACACTTACGGTTCTGAAGATATAGAAATCCAACTGAAGTTGTGGGCCCCCTATACAGGCGATAGGCACACAGAAGCATCATCGTGGGCTAGATGGCTCATCCCCTCACGGATCATACACTTACGACCTCAAGGAATCTCATTCTATTTCCAGTTTGGGAGTCAACTGTGTTAATCGACATTCTATCCTACATATTGAAGTTCTCACAACATAGGAAAGAACAAGATAAAAGCAAGCAGGTGATCAATCTACAAGCAAACATTGACGATTAACAACAAAATGAAAAGTTATGTACATTGCTTGGGAATATTAAAATGAAAATACATGAAAGCATGGGTAGCGGGGCTAGTCCCCGCACCCCAGCAAAAAGGAACTACTCACTCATGATACGAGAAATAAGAAGAATAAGAGAGAGGGAAGATTCCGCCATGAGCATGATGCAAAAGGTAGTCGCAGCTCAGTAAAGATGATGTGGTCTTCTACGTCGTTTCGGAGTAGATCTAGATGAGGAATGAGGGATGCCAAGACAAACCAGGTAGTCTTTCTCTCTCCTTCTTCCTTCTCTTCTCGACCTCCTTACTCGCAGCAACAGGAGCATGTTGTGGATGCATAGTTGTAGTGGATGATGTGCGGATGCACAAGCCTGCCACTCGGCTTGGCTGTGGAGATCATCCTCCACCAGGGGTCGAGTTCTTCTTAGGCACAGCCTGGTAGTGGAGTGGAGGATGAGGACAAACGGAGGCGGAGGATCTTTCCCAGGGGTCGAGCATGCTTGGTGATGGAGTTGTTGTTGAAGATCGGAGGGAGCAGGGGTCGAGCTCACAAAGGAGCAGCCTGGCGGCGTCTCGGATCTGATGCCAAATGAGGACCATGTTGGTCCTATTTATAGGTTTGGATAGGGTCTTCACATTTTTGGTGTGAGTCCACTTCATACGGTTTTGAATTTAAACGGTTTGGAGTTAAATGCCTCCAACTAGTCTTCATCTTCACGGTCTTGTTGTCCAACCAGTCCTGGAGTCTTAACGGTTTTGGGACTCACATCCAAACGGTCTTGGAGACCAATTAGACTGACCAAACGGTCTTAGGTTGATACTGGTTCTTCACAGTTTGGATATTCTAGAGTTCTTCTCCTCCAAACGGTCTCGCAGTCTGTAGGTCTAGTAGTCTTGAGACTGTGCACCGCCAAACGGTCTTAAGGATCATCTGTCATCAAATGGTCTTTGGCATCCCTTCATCCAAATGGTCTTCAGTGTCCAAATGGTCTTGGCTCCAAACGGTCTTTGCTCCAAACGGTCTTCACTTCCAAACGGTCTTGGGTCCAAAACGGTCTTCACTTCCAAACGGTCTTGGATCCAAATGGTCTTGGGTCTGTCTGTTCCATTTGGTCTTGTGAAGAGGTTGCCCATATGGTCTTGAGACTGTATGGCTTCACGCGGTCTTGAGACTGTATAGAGGGGGAGGATTAAAACTGTTTGGGCAAGAACGAGGAGAGCAAACCACAAGGGCAGGTTGCATACGTGAAAATGAGAGGTCTAAGATGTTGATGAAGGGGGATTAGGGTTATATGGAGGTGGTATTGATGGTGAAGTTGATGAATATAAAGGTGTAATAAGCTCACAGTTTTGAGACCAATTGATCAAGACCGGTTGAGCAGATCGAATGGGCAAACTATTTGGTCAAGACCGATTGATTAGATCGTTTGGTCAAGACCGATTGATTAGACCGTTTGGTCAAGACCGATTGATTAGGACCAAGGCTGAGAGGATCTTGAGTGAAGGTGAGTTCCAATTGATGGTTGAATCTCATCATGACCTGCATAAAATCAATATAAACCTAGTTAATAATCTTGATAATTGAATCAATTATGAAATTTTGCATTTTGTAAGATTGAGTAGATGAAAGTGAGAGAATTGAGTTGAATTGGGACCAAAATGGCAATTGAAAATCATGATGAATATGGATTCATCATAATACCCCGCACTTAAATGTTGCTCGTCCTCGAGTAACACAAAATCTGAAATGGTCGCCAACTAAATACTTTCAAATCATGTGATTGCCTCCTCTTCACATCACGGTTGTTTTTGTTCTGCTCAGTATGACTAAGCATCTCAACTTCTTGAGACCACTAAACACATCTTACCATATCTTAATTCCTGAGTTCATATTACAACATCACTTCCTCACTTTTTTCCAACAACAAGCATTTCTAAGTGTTTTGTAAGAGTCTAGAGATACCCGCAAAACAACAAGTGTGCACCTGATCTGACACTGGTGTTTTTCAAGATAGTGGAGGCATTCATTGTGCCTTTTAGGTAGAAAAGGGAGTGAAGGGTGGTGTGGAAGGAAGAATTAAATCTCTCCTCTATTCAACTCGAGATTTTTATTATATGTTTTGCAATTTCATTTATTACATTTTTTGTGTGAATCTCTCCTCTATTCAACTCGAGATTGCATTTTCTTGTGTGCGCTTTGGCATCTTTTCTTGGTGGTATGCCCCTATTTATTAATGAGGGGTATGGAAGAAATGGATATAGAAATAGGTGGTTTGCCACCCCGAACTTAGGGTTTGGCACTATTTTGTCTATTTTTGTTTCTTTTTGATAAATGGAGAGGTATGAAGATGATAGAAGAAGTGTAGAAGAGAGTTCATATCAGAATGCAACTTGATTTACAATTTCGTGCATCGGGTTGTTCTCTTTATCATACTCTGCTCAAATAATGACTTGATGAGGATCTGGTAGGGGTTCCATGGTATTGTTCCACTAGTCAGTTAGGAAGCACGATGTGTTTGATCTCTATCAGTTCGATAGACACTTGCCATTTTTTCATAAGGATCATGATGTTAGGATTCATAAGCTTCACAAGGTGATTTCAATCAATAGGCTAGTTTCAAAAAGTGGCCCTCTTGAGGATCTGCTTTGAATAAGGAGGGTATAATGATTCAAAATGCATAGAGAGAGAAATTAGCTGGCTAGGTAATGGCTTTTATTGAAACAACATGCGTCAAAATTTCATCAAGTTTCTGTTCAATTTCTTAGAAAAACTTTTTTAAAAATTTTCAAAATTTTTTATCAAAAATGCAATGGTGAAATCTTTAGTATGAAAAGGGTGGGTGTAGGTGGAAAGTGTAATACATACCACCCACCCTCCACCCCGAACTTAGAAATTTGCTCGTCCCGAGAAAACTCTAAATCTGAGATGGAGGGGAAAATTCATGCCGATTGGACCACCAGATGTGGTTGTGTTCCAATCAGTGAGCGTCCTCCATCTGAAAATCTCAAAAATGAAAACTAATCATAACTTAAGATAGCATCTTACGATACAATTTTTATTTTAGTGAAAAAATATTTAAAAAGTAAAAAAAAAAAATTAAAGAATCATTCTAATTTGAAATTAAAAGTAAAAATGGATTTATTGATCAGGTTGCCTCCCGACAAGCGCCTTTGTTTTACGTCAATGGCTCGACGTGGATACTGTCATCATGGTGGGGCTCTAGGTGGAGCTTGAGCTGGATTGACGTATTCTTTTGGTGGTTTCTTTCTCAACCATTCATTAATCTTCACTTTGATTTTAGCCTCTTGTATTCTTCCCCATAAAGAACGAGCAATGTTAGAGCACATAGGGAAACAACTTGAGTTATGTTGAATTGTTCTCTATTGCTCAATTTGAGGTGGAGAATAGTTGTATGGGGTCTGAGTGGCACCATTGATGGTGTAGT
The DNA here is from genome assembly GCA_963693085.1 of Alisma plantago-aquatica. NCBI lineage: Eukaryota > Viridiplantae > Streptophyta > Magnoliopsida > Alismatales > Alismataceae > Alisma > Alisma plantago-aquatica. The sequence goes on along the minus strand of OY856415.1, from coordinate 358,838,544 downwards.
GATGTTGAGGTGTAGAGGAAAAGTTCATTTGTTGATACATTGTCCCTTCATCATAGCAATGTTGGTCATTAACATCTATCAGATATGGATTCGGGGGATGTTCCTTGTAGAAACCACTTTCCAAATCTTGTTGTGGAGGGAAGATGAAATATGTAATCTCTATCAGCTGGGTTGCCAATGCATTCAAGAGGGTAGTTATTTGAGGAGGCTCATGGTCTACTAAAGGAGGACCAGTATGTGTAACCATAGGGTTCAAAGTTGATACCTCCACAGTTGGTGGTGTCTCTATCATCTCTACATACACCGGATCACTCTCAGTCTTTTCTTCATCATGGCCTTTTTCTGAGGAGCTATCAGATTTTGAAGAAAGGAACTGTTGTTGAATTTGAGTAAACTAGTTAACACAGTCAACAAAATATGCCTCTTCTTCTTGAGTGTGCTCCTTGGCACTTTTGGATGCATAGAATTCAAAGGATTGGTTACCCACCCTTAGTGTCAAAATTCCAGCTTCAACATCGATCAGAGCTCTAGAAGTCGATAGAAAAGGTCTTCCAAATAGGAGGGGGTAACGTGGATTTTCTTTGATGTCCATAACTACAAAATCACACAGGCTATATAGATTTCCAAGCTTTACATGAATATCTACTATGATGCCAACTGGTTTGATCATCGAGGAGTCAGCAAGATCTATGGACATTCTAGTGGGCAAGAAGTTGGTGAGGCCCAGTTTGTTGCATAGGTTGAGAGGTACGATAGAAATACTAGCTCCAAGATCATCTAGACCTGGTCGATTGATGGAATCGCTTATCGAGTAAGAAATTCTGAAAGAGCTAGGATCCTTATGCTTGTGAGGCATCCTGTCCATCACTAGATCATATGATGTTCTTACCAGTTTCACTATCTGATGGCCTTCAACTTTGTGTTTCTGACTAAGCAGGATTTTGAAGAACTTTGACCATTGGGGCATCTTGGCCATGGCATCCAAGAGCGGAATATTGACATACAACTTTCTCATGATTTCTTTGAACTTGTTGAACCTATTATCGAGTTGGGTAAAATTGAGTCGACTTGGAAATGGTATACGAGGTTTATACATTGGGACAACTGGCTCAGGAGAGTCTTCTGCATCAACAACAATAGGTTCCTCAGAACTTGACTTGATGGTCATATCATTCTGAGTTGCCACTATGCTATGCTCAGCACCTTGGACATTTGTCACGGTGACAGGAGTCATGGGTTCTGGTAAGACAAATCCTGAACGAGTTGTCACAGGCTTAAGTTTTTTCCACATGCCTCGGATTGTCTTCTGGTTGCCCAGCTAAATCTCCAGCATGTGGCTTCATGCTAGCTACAAGTTGAGCTAGTTGATATTCAATAGCCTTCTGATGGCCTTACTGGTTAGCTATCATTGTCTGTTGTGACTGTAACATCTTTTCAATGGCTGATAGTTTGTCATCAGGAGAGATGGGCCCGACTTGTTACCCTTATTGTTGACTCTGGTAAGGGACTTGATTGGGATCTTGGAAATCAGGGTTATTCTGGTAATTGTTGTAGTTCCTATTCTGGAAGTTACCCCTATAGTTCCCTTGATTCCCGAAATTTTGTTGTTGGTTATATGAACCAAGTTGATGTGAGTTTACTGCTCCAGAAGGATTTCCATATTGAAAACCTGGATGGTTCCTATTCTGATTTGAATTGTAATAACCTTGACCAGGGATAGTGTTGACAGCATTCAGACTTTCCATCTAGCCATTATCTCCTTGTCCATTGACTTTGCTCAAAACAACATCATAGAGAACATTACAGGATAAGGTAGAGTGATCAGTGCCTTTGCATGCTTCACTGAACAGTGAAGCTGACTTGATATGTTCTTATTGTCGAGGGGGTGAGTGTCTTCTTTCATAAGCAACAAGAGAAGATTCTATATGGTCTTGCTTGGTAACTAAGAGTTTGAGAGTTTCAGTGATAGACTTGTATTCTAGAATAACTTCAGCCATAGCTACCTTCAACACTCCTTTGCCTACAGACCTACCCCAATTAGCTTGATTTTCAGCTCCAAGGGTGACAACCTTCCGTGCGTTGTCATAACTCTGATACATGAAGTTTCCTACGGATGAGGAGTCTAAAAATCTCTTGATATCGTCATCCACACCCCTATAGAAGATCTCGATAAGTTGATTTTTTAGGAATGGCATGGTGTGGACACTTGCGTAGAAGGTCCTTGTATCTTTCCCATGCTTTAGCAAGGGTTTCTCTAGGGGCTTGAGTGAACATTGTTATTTGACCCCTAATTTCATAGGTGAGAGAGGGAGGGTAGAATTTTTCTAGAAAAACATTTTGAAATTGTTCCCAAGTAGTGATGGGTTCGCATTGCAAGGAGTTATACCAACTTATAGCTCTATCAGCGAGAGAATACTTAAAGAGACAGAGTCGAATGGCATTGTCTGAAACTCCATTTTGCTTTGTCATAGCACATAAATCAATAAACCTCAGAAGATGGTCCTGACTATCTTCTCCTTGTTTACTATAGAATGGGTTATTTTGAAGCAAGGTGATCCAATGTGCCCTAATCTCAAAGTTAGGAGTGTTGATCGGTGGTGGTTGTACTGGGTGATGAACGTCAGCAGCTTTAGGAATTGAGAACTCTCTAAGGTCCTTCTATAGTTCTGTTGCTTGCGCTGCTGCTTGTGCTGCTTGGATTTCTTCTTGTATTGTAGCTCTGGCTTCTTGCATGAGCCTTTCTCTTTGTGCATTAAGGGCTTGAGCTACCCTTCGGACTATTTCCTCCTCTTAAGCCATTCTTGCTTGGTTCTCTCTAATCTGACAATGAAAAGTTCTGTCTATCTCAAGATCAAAGCTAGCGGAGAGTTTGGGACTATTCAAACGGTGCATACACTAGTCTCTCGGGGTACCTGAGATGAAAATATCTTTCGAAAGTGAGATTGACAGAGTGGAAATGAATTCAAGTGGATGATCAATTGTTATCAAAAGGAAAAGTAAAATCCTAGATTAGCCTTAAAAGAACTAGACTTGACTAACTAATTCCGTTGTCCCCGGCAACGGTGCTAGAATTTGATGTAGAATATTATCGCACTAACAAACTCACTCCGGGTTGAAATCCCTGAGCTTTTACCAAAACCTTGTGCAATAATACCACTCATAAGAAGATGGGTCTTATCGCAATATAGTTGAGGATTGAATCCTAAGAGACAACATTTTTAAGAATCATTGTTAGTCAAATCTAGTTCAAGTTAAGGCTAATATTTAGAATGATTGGTTAATTTGAGGTTAATTAAACTAATTGCAAGAAAGTAAAGAGCAGAATTAAAGTTTGGATCTAGATTAATGATATGGGATCACTAGGGTGGTCTCGGGTTTCACCACCACTGCACATGCAAACACATAACATCTAGGAAATATCTAACTATCCAAATAGAACTGCTGCGAACCCTCCCTGAGGGATGTTTAGGTTCACGTGTCACCTTAGGCATCATATGTCTCGTCGCCATCCAGATCATACACTTATGGTTCTGAAGATATAGAAATCCAAATGAAGTTGTGTCCCCCTATACAGGCATTAGGCACACAGAAGCATCACCGTGGGCTAGATGGCTCGTCCCCTCATGAATCATACACTTACGACCTCAAGGAATCGCATTCTATTTCTAGTTTGGGAGTCAACTGGGTTAATCGACATTCTATCCTACATATTGAAGTTCTTGCAACATAGGAAAGAACAAGATAAAAGTAAGCAAGTGATCAGTCTACAAGCAAACATCGATGATTAATAATGAAATGAAAAGTTATGTATATTGCCTTGGAATGTTAAAATGAAAAGACATGAAAGCATGGGTAGTGGGGCTAGTCCCCGCACCCCAGCAAAAAAGAACTACTCACTCATGATGTGAGAAATAAGAAGAATAAGAGAGAGGGAAGATTCTGCCATGAGCATGATGCAAAAGGTAGTCGCAGCTTGGTGAAGATGATGCGGTCTTCTATGTCGTGTCGAAGCAGATCTAGACGAGGAATGAGGAAAACCAAGACAGACCAGGCAGTCGTTCTCTCTCCTTCTTCCTTCTCTTCTCGACCTCCTTGCTCACAGTAGGAGGAGCATGTTGTGGATGTGTAGGTGGAGTGGATGATGTGCAGATGCACAAGCCTACCGCTCAGCTTGGCTGTGGAGATCGTCCTCCACTAGGGGTCAAGTGCTTCTTTGGCACAGCCTGGTAGTGGAGTGGAGGATGAGGAGAAACGGAGGTGAAGGAGCTTTCCCAGGGGTCAAGCACGCTAGGTGCATCCTGGTGATGGAGTTGTTGTTGAAGATCAGAGGGAGCAGGGGTCGAGCTCACAAAGGAGCATCCTGGCGGCATCCCAGATCCAATGCAAAATGAGGACCGTGTTGGTCCTATTTATAGGCTTGGATGGGGTCTTCACATTTTTGGTGTGAGTCCACTTCATACGGTTTTGAGTTTAAACGGTTTGGAGTTAAATGCCTCCAACCAGTCTTCATCTTCACGGTCTTGTTGTCCAACCAGTCCTAGAGTCTTAACGGTTTTGGGACTCACGTCAAAACAGTCTTGGGTTGATACTGGTTCTTCACGGTTTGGATATTCTAGCATTCTTCTCCTCCAAATGGTCTCGTGGTCTGTAGGTCTAGAGGTCTTGAGACTGTGCACCGCCAAATGGTCTTGAGGATCATCTATCATCAAATGGTCTTTGGCATCCCTCCATCCAAATGGTCTTCAGCGTCCAAATGGTCTTTGGCTCCAAACGGTCTTGGCTCTAAATGGTCTTCACTTCCAAACGGTCTTGGGTCCAAAACAGTCTTCACTTCCAAACGGTCTTGGCTCCAAACGGTCTTGGTTCTGTGTGTTCCATTTGGTCTTGTGAAGAGGCTACCCATACGGTCTTGAGACAGTATGGCTTCACACAGTCTTGAGACTGTATAAAGGGGGAGGCTTAAAACTGTTAGGGCAACAACGGGGAAAGCAAACCACAAGGGCAGATTGCATAGGTGAAAATGAGAGGTCTAAGATGTTGATGAAGGGGGATTAGGGTCATATGGAGGTGGTATTGATGGTGAAGTTGATGAAGATAAAGGTGTAATAAGCTCGCGGTTTTGAGACCAAATGATCAAGACCGGTTGAGCTGATCGAATGGGAAAACCATTTGGTCAAGACCGATTGATCAGACTGTTTGGTCAAGACCGATTGATCAGACCGTTTGGTCAAGACCAATTTATCAGGACCAAGGCTGAGAGGATCTTGAGTGCAGGTGAGTTCTAGTTGATGGTTGAATCTCATCACTACCTGCATAAAATCAATATAAACCTAGTTAATAATCTTGATAATTGAATCAATTAAGAAATTTTGCATTTCATAAGATTGAGTAGATGAAAGTGAGAGAATTGAGTTGAATTGGGCCCAAAATGGAGATTGAAGATCATGATGAATATGGATTCATCAGTTTCAGGAGGTGCTCATTGATGTCGAGTGTCTGAAGGATTGGGAAATAGAATTAGACGATGATGAATCACTGTCAGACTACTGTGAATGGGCGGCCAACTTGGAGTGGCTTTTTCCTCTAATGAGGATGTCCATCATCTTCTCTATTCCCTTTCTGATTGTCTTGCCCGTTCTTTTCATATTTATAAGGTCCTTTGGTGAAAAACAAACACAAACAGCACCAAACATGCTTTTGAGTTGTAGGGGTGGATTTTCCTTAGAGGTGGAGCAATCAGTGGTGATGGAGGGTGGAAAATGAAGCTTGAGGTTAGAGAATATGATTGAGGACCAAGGGGAACTCAAATCTAGAGTTTGGGAGCAAGAGGAGTTGATTTGGGGATGAAGGAGGGTGGCCCTAATTGCCAGGTAGCGTAGAACGACCATTATGTATCGCGCAAATGTGTTCTGGGTCGTGCTAGCTCAGGTGGAGTCTGGTGACTTAAGTGATGGATCTGTGCCAGCACGGTCGTTCTGGAGGGATGCCAACATGGTTGTTCTGGCCAGCACGGTCTTTCTGCCCCCGTCCAAAACTCGAGTTTTCCCTATTGAAATCCAATTTAATCAACACGGTCGTTCAGGCTGGATGCCAGCACGGTCGTGTTGCTGGAGGCCAAATCTTGTATTTTTCCTTTTGAAAACCACCTTTTCCAGCACGGTCATTCTACACCAACACGGTCGTGTTAGGCTCTGTCAGTTCAAAAATCTTCATAAATCATCAAATCCTTTCATCATTCATAACCCAATCATCTTGAATGATTACTTTGATATTGTATCAAACATTTTTCACTAAATGTGCCTCATTTCTCAACTTGCACCTATTTCCCCTATCATTTCATCAAAACTAAAGCAAAAACTATAAAGTACAAGTGTGTGTGTGTTTTTTTTTAGGTTTGTGTAAAAATAAAGCAAAGTATCAAAAATGACAGATCGGGTGAAAAATTCCCCAAACCTAGGTGGGTTGCCTCCCACAAGTGCTAAGTTTCTTGCCTTCAGCTTGGCTTCTTGGAAATTCTTCATTCATTCATCCATTTGGAATTCTCATATGTCCATTCTTGCAAAACATGCATCCCTCATTTGCACTCAATATGTGTTCCCCATCCCTTTGATTACAATAATCATCATCAATTGTTCCATCTTGATCTCCTTTTTTCAAATGTTCATTCAAACTTGTGAAGTCATCATGTCCAATATCCCTATCTCAGACTCGCCGGGTTGGGGTTTTGTACATGTTGATCTTGATCCTCATGTCCATGAATGAAACCATCATGGTGTCACAGCGTAGATGAATCTCAACATTAGTTGTAGATAAGAAAGACCTTCCCAAGATGATGGGAATCTTCCTCCTCTGGATCCATATAAAGTACAATGAAATCCATCGAGAACACTACGCCTTTCTCTTTGTCTATCATCACCAAGACATCATCCACTCTACCCCTAGGCACTTTTATGGATCTATCTGCCAAATGGAGAGTGCAATGTGCCAGCTTCAACTTGCCTAAGCCCAGCTTAACATAAACATTGCATGGCATCAAACTCACACTAGATACCAAATCAATTAAGGACCTATCTATGCTATGTCCCCCTATATATCTAGGTATGAGTGGGGCTCCTAGGTCTTTTCTCTTTAGAGGAAGTGAATGTTGTATGATGGAGCTCACTTGTTCAGTCGGCTTCACTTTCTTTGCTATCCTCCTCGTTGACCTTCTCTTCATAGTGCATAGGTTCTTAAGGAACCTGGAATATGATGGGATTTGCTTGATAGCATTCAATAGTGGAATGTTCACCTTCACTTGGCGAAACACCTCAAGAATATCCTCATTACGCTTTTGCCTCCTCTTCATTTCTGGTGGCTCATCTAGTGCTTCAATGGAGGGTCATTGGCTTTGGCCTTGCTTGCATCAACATGAGTTGGAATACTAGGAATGGTGGGACTTGCAAATGGAGTATGAGGTGGATCAGATGGTATCCCAAAATAAATAGGATGTATCACTGAATCATCTTCGGCAATTTCAATGACAGTATCATCACTTGGATGTCTTTGCTTTGCTTTGCTTTATCAACCTTTCTTTGAATTGTGGGATTCTTGAGAAATTTCCCCCTCCTTAGAACTAACACAGTACTTCCTTTCTCATGGTGGAGAGGGAGATCTAGTTGTGGTTGTGGAGGAGGTGGAGGTGACACTTGGTGTTGAAATTGAGGTGGAGGGGAGAATTGAGGTTGGAAGGTGAATTATTGGGAAAATTGTGGGGATGGATGGGGAGGCAGAATATAAGGTTTGGAATTGCCTTAAAAATGGTAGATGGGTTGCACTTCCATGGGAGGTGAACTATAGGAAACTTGAGAAGAGGGCATGTGTCCACTTGCTTCATGGTAGCTCATGATGAGCTATGAAGACAACTTTTCTTCTTGGAGAGCAATTATGGAAGATGGCTCCTCTACTTTCTCTTCTAGCCTTGCAACATCTTTTTTAACATCATCAAATATTTTCAATCTAGCAAGAGCCTCTTCCTCAAACCTTGAGCTATAGTTTGAACTTTGTGGCTCTTGGTGTCTATAGGAGTGAGGTGTCTTCTTTTTCTCACCATAGAACTCAATAGAATTGATCGGGTGGCAAGGAACATTCATCACCTAGTTCTTCATGAAGCTCACCATGTCACCAAGAATCTTCATCACTTGTGAGCTTGAGTCATTATGAGTAGGAGGTGTCAAACCAAAGGCATATCCCCTGTTATTCATCATGCTAGAAGCTCAAATCCTTGACCCTTCAGCCAACTGCTCAAACAAAGGCCATATATCCTTAGGTGGCCTAGCCATGAAAACTCTTTAATAAGAAGAATTCACTATGTCTTGGTCCTTTAGAGATAAAATATAGTAGAATGATTGAACTAGATGTCACAAAGGGATCTCATGGTATAGGCATTCTCTCAAAAGCTTCTTAAATCTCTCCCATGCATTATGAAACTGCTCATTGCCCATTTGACGAAAACTTATCACGGCACGCCGCATTTGTGTTAACCTTGCTATAAAGTAGAATTGTCTCAAGAAGGCATTCTTCATTGTTTCCCAACTCTTGATGTCCCTTCTTGAGTTTTACCAATCTTTGGCTCTATCTTTGAGGGAGAAAGAGAACAAGGTCAAGCGGATTGCATCATCACTAGACGTCAGCGTCATGAAGATGGAGCATACTTCAAGAAAGGAGTCCAAGTGCTTGTAGGGGTTCTCACTCTCCAAGCTATAGAAGATGGACAGGAGCTCAAGAAGACTCGGAGGAATAAAGAATTGATCCCTTGGCATTTAATCAGTCCTTCTAGCAATTGGTGATTTGTAGATGCTAGGCATGAAGTAATCTTAAACCGGCTTGTGGGGTGCATTTTGGCTTTCCATCTTGTCTTCCCCTGAATGGCTTGTCACATGCACAAAGTACAACCTAACAAAAGGGAACAAGTTAGTAAACTAATATACACAAAGAATGCAAAGAATAATGAATAAAGAATAAAAATGATGAGGGTGGGAGGAAAAGTCAAAGCAAAACTAACTAGCTAAGCCGAGTGTCTTTCTCCCCGATAACAACACCATAAAGCTTGGTGCGCCCCCACCAATGGCTTTACACACCACTCAATTGAGCCTTGAATGGATGCAACTCCCTGGATGGAGGCACACATTGGATTAAACTTTCAAAATTTATAATGACCTACACTCACACAAACTAAAACACTACACCCGCAAACACACGGGGTCGTGTCATAGTATAGGAGGGTGGCAAGTATAGGGTCAATCCACAAGGCAAAAAGGGGGCACTAGAGCTAGTTTTGTTTTGATAGGTTCCTACTGTGGATACTAGGGTCAAGGGTTTAAAGGTGATCTGATTGTTAAACTAAGGGTGAACAAGAAAATAATTAAAATCGAGAATGAAATCTAAGTTAACCCTAGACTAGATTAAGACTAATTGAGTAGGAAAAGACTAAGCTATGTATGAAAAGGAAATTTAAACTAAGGCATGCAAGAAGATCAAGAGAGAAAGTAAATACCTAAGCTATCAAGAACAAAGTAAGAACAGGGCAAGAAGCTATCTAGGCAAGAAAAGAGCTAACTAAGCTAACACTAGCTAAGCAAGATGGAAAGTAAGGTTTTAAAGCAATTAATGAAGATGTGGGATGTTTAGGGGATGCACTTATAAATTAAATTGTGGGTGAAATATTAACATTATGATTCCATTGATATTATCCAAACCAAAGAACAAGTTAGAGTCTAAAGAATTATCCTAAGCTACTAACTGGCCATGGATATGCTAGGTTGTGTATAGGGGAACTAGTCCCTAACACTCCCTACTACCCTTGTGAGACTCAATTGGGTTAGGGATTAGGTGTAATTCAATTAGAGTCTAAACAAGCCTAGGCTTCTAGGTTAGATGATCTTAGGATGATTAGGGGCTAAGATTAGTAAAGGGGGTGGAAGTGAGGTTTTAGGCCTCCCATCACCCACATTCTAACCTTGAGAAAGCTCCATGCTAAACACACCAATTTCATCTAAAATAGATACTTATATCTCTCAACTAGGGTTAGGAGAATTGATTATGATGTAGGAAGATGTGTAGCTAACTAGGGATTCAAGAATTGGACCTAGGAGTAAATCCCAAAATTCACACATATAAGCAATGTTCCTAAATTTCCAATTGATTTCAAACACAAACCAACAAGCAATTTATGGAGAATGAGATAGAAATAGAACATAATAATTAGCAAATGGAATTACAAAGTTTACATATCATTTTCTCCCAACATGGTATCAAAGTAACATTTTACACCCCAAACAGCTCACCCAAGGGGCCTCGCTACTCATAACAATGCAAAGTACAAAAAGAGAAGAGAAGGAGATAGAAGAAGTCATGGGGCTCTGTGTAGATGAGTGAATCCTCCACTTTATCTATTGTAGGGTGTCCTCCTCTCTCCTCTAAGGTGTAGGGGCATGGAATGATGGTGGAAATGGGTGGAAATGGAAGGAAACTAGGGTTTTGATAGTGGAAATGGTGAAATGGAGGTGGAAATGGAGTTGAATTGCTAAGGGGTGAAAATGGGGAGCTAAGAGGTGGTAGGAGGTAGCTTACCTTGACCTACAACTCCCATCCCACTATATATAGGTACAGTGCCAAAAGTAGCTAGGTTTTGTGAGTAGCATGGCCATGGTAGATCACCACAGTCATGGTGGGTAGGGGTGAGTACGATCGTGGTGGGTCAGAACGATTGTGTGAATTAAAATGTGAAAATCACATGTTGAGGGTCACTTTTGTACTAAAGTTGGCACGATCGTGGTGGGGTAAGGGTATCACGGTCGTGGTGGCTTGAAATGCTTAGGATGTTCTCAACTCCATTGTCGTTCTGCCTCTATTGTAGCATGGTCGTTCTATGTGGCACGATCGTTCTGGGTCAGTTCACCATGGTTGTTCTGGGTGGCACGGCTGTGGTGATTCTAGATTTACTTGAGGATGACTCTGTTGATTTTTAAGTGACCTAGCACAGACGTTCTGTGGTACCACGGCCGTGTTGGTCTCTAGATCAGCACTTTGACTTGATTCTTTGAATTTTCTTAGACATTTTTACTTGAATGGATCTTTGGCCACTAGGGGTAGGTTGAGGGAGCATCATGCTTCACTTTGGGTCTCTCTAAGGGTAGAGAAACCCTAGGATAACTCCTTTCTCTCTTCCATCAAACGTGGTCCAAATGCCTAAAAAATGCAAATAATGTCCATAAGTGCATTTTACCCAAATATGCATATTGAGGGAAAACATGTAATCTAATAGGTATAGATGTGATTGAAATGCATTATGACACAAGATGAAGCCCTAAAATAGAGCTGAATCACCACCCTAAACTTGAAACATATATGTCCTCAAGTATGCTCCAACTCAATCTCGCTGCAATATTTCCACAATCAAAAAATGACAAATGCAATGTAAAGGATGATTATTGTTGAATGGGATCAATAGTGACTAAGTACATGCATTCCACCTCTCTCCTCTCCTGTTTTCACAAACCAATCATGAAAAGAGCATAAATCATATGAACTATCATCATAAGTATAATCAACATTAGTAGTGTATCATAAACATGGCAACTTACATTATTGTTCTATACATTATCTATATGTAATCAAGGGTTATCATCCAATGTTACGTGTTTGTATAAGATAAACAGATATACTACATGGTTGTATTACATCTTTTATTAAGCCCAAGGGAGTTTTATTTGCACCACCAAAAGTCCAACCGACCATTGCAAAGGGCTATTCAGTTCCGTACAAGATCTAGGAGAGGCATAATTTTAAGATATCTTTCCATTGGTCAGTAATAGTAAAAAGGTAGAGACATATCAGTTAATCTACCACTACAGTAACATATAGTCAATCTGTCAACACCTAGTCCACCCTTGGTATAGGTCATGGCACTAGACACTAGGGTATGCAAAGCAAAATCCCTGCCACCTGAGTACAACCACAACACACTCAGTCACATCATATATAACAAATATATGAGGCATGACCACGACCACCATCCATAACCTACAAAATGTGGATGAAAAGGATACACACTCAACTTGCCACCCATGCATACTCAACAGTATGCATTATGAGTTTCCCCTAAGAATACTCTTTTCACCATCCAACAAGTTCTAACACAGAAGAAGGTTCTACGGCATAGGGCATTACATGATTAGAGTTTCACTTGATTAGTTATGGCAATTGGGTGAATTAAGGCTGCATCAAACAAGTGGACATACAAACCATAATTCACTTCTAGCCAACATATAAGGATAATAACTTCAAAAGTTATAAAATGTGTGAGACATAATTTTTCATCTCAGCATCACAAGGTGCTATTCACCTACCAATCAAGAGATTATACTTCTCATCACATCATCATCACATGGTACTATTCATTGCCTTTCATGAGACTACACTTGTCACCACACTATCATAGGATATAAATCCTTATCACAACATCGCATGGTATCAACCCTTGTCATCATAAGAGGATTACACCTCATTCAGGGCTCAACTATGCCCAAAGGTCATTATGACCATCATATCATTCCCTATAAGTTCATCATTATTTTTCCATGCATTATAACAAGGCTCAACAAACATCACATGGCACATGTGATACACAGGCTCAGCTTGATATTGCATTAAATAACTAAAAGATGTTTATAGGATAACATTGCATGGTTATCTTAGCATTAAAATCATTCCTTTATTATATCAACATATAAGGAATCTAAATGATTGGACATCATCACATTGCTAGTGTAGAAGTTTAGCATAAGAAAGCATAAATCATAAAGCTATGATGACCACTACTCAACACATTAGAGTTGCAATCAATCATTAGGAAGGATATTCTTCATTATATTAACCATTCAAGGAAGGGTAGAATTACTAACTACCATCACCTATTAACATTGTGGTTAGGTTCAACAACATAAGTTTCTTTGATTGTTACAAATCAACATTCATACCCAATCCCTACTTATGGTATCCCCATTGGATCATGGGTACATAAGGTGGAGCATCATCACCACATTCCATACCATACTGAAGTATGGATCCACACATAACTCAAGATGTACCCATCAGGTTATAGCATACTAGGGTTCAACCACAATAAGAGAGTACTCCATTATACTATTAATCATTCAAGGAAGGCTGATCACGAATAATCACCATCACCTAATTGTATATGAATTAGGGTGTAACAAACTATGCCCCATTAGGATTACATATCACACAATATGGTCATTATACATTCTATTAATATGAGTGAAAAGGTAAGACTATCTTATTAAGAGCAAACCTCTATTGATTCCAACATATCACCATGCCACCACATCATCCAGAACCATTGGATATCAAAATGTAAGACCATTGGTTATTTACATAAGTAAACACCCAGAACAAACCACCTATAAAGTCATTAAGTTGTGACCTATAAAGAGTCACCATCTAACCCTAAACATCCTTTATTTCATAACATAAAAGGTACTGTTGAATGTGGGGATAAAGCCCACCATTGATTATGAGAGTAAAGCCCACCACCAGTTGTATATTTAAAGCATGTCATCAATTGTCAACAATAAAGCTCCTTAGGCTGATCACATAGAGGAAATTATCAAATTTAGTTTATTAGAACTCACATATTATACGATAGGATTCATTCCAAACCATTAGATATTGAAGCATCCAATCTCAATCATTGGATCAAGATCATCATTTAAAATCATCAATTAGTGTGTAGGTTTGACCCTTGAATCAATTGACCCAAGATACCATCAGTTTAGGGCTTAATAGGAAACAACAAATGGAACCTTGACCCACCATCAGTTGTAGAAACCTATTACACCATAGGTTGTGACACATTGTGTCACCACTGGCTGATAGGGTTAGTACTACCATCATCTTTCACCATCGGGTGTTGAACTAATGTCACCATTGGTCGATAGCATCATTAGAGTACCATACCCTTGATCATTGAACTTCCAATCACGCAAAACTGATGTAAGATGTGACTATTAGTTGACACCACCAGTTGTCACCCTTGTCACTGCCATAAATTGTTATTAAGTGAACACCACTGAGTGTTGCAATAGCAACACCATCGGATCATGTGTTAGAGTAGAAATCAGCATAGAAACCCTAATATGAACCATCGCTTGATAGGTGCTTAGCACCATCGGTTGTTTTAAACCAACTTGGCCCAAGTCATATTCTACCTTAGGAAGAACTTACACATGATTACAGGTTCATCTAGAACTAAAAATAGAACAGAGAACACCATAAAAATTGAAACCCTAGGCAAGCATAGCTTCTTAGTGCTTAGATGATCATTTTAAAAGAAAGAACATGAGCTAGCAAGCTTATAGTAAGAAACGAACGTGGAGCAAGTTATAAAACTTGCCTCTAGGAAGAAGATCAGATCCCAACAGTAGGAAAAATTGAGTAGAAAGGTAGAAAAACCAAGAAGAAGCTCTGAACTTGGCCATCTAGCACCCTTCTCCATAATAGAAGCAAACCCTAAGCATAAGGAGCATGAAAAGTAGGCTTTTTGAGTTTTAGAGCAAGTTTTACCATGAAAGGACATGGTTTTGACTTGGAGGAAGGTAGGAGGAAAATAGACAGAAGGAAAAATGAGAAAGGAGAAGGAGAAACTTACTCGTTTTGGTTAAAAACACCTTAAGGTAGCTTCACAAACATTATAAATGAGTAGATCTAAGCTTTTCCTACTCCGAAAAGAAGGTCAGTCACCTTCTTCAAACTTGGGCGTTCCTTTCCATAGAAAATAGGGAAGATGAAGCTCCAAGTAGGGGAGAAGATATAATCAACTAAAGTTCTCATTTGGAGGCTAAGGAAGGAGTATATAAAGCCTTATGGATAAGGAAGAGAAGAAGCATGAGGTGTCCAAGCAGCTCTCCATGTATCCCTGGCCTAGAGCTTCCATGGATGATAAAGAAGTAGCTCGATTGGCTATTGGAGTCAACTAGACCACTGGGTGATGACCTCCCAGGTCCACCATTGGCTGTTGGCCCTCCCAGACCATCATTTTGGTTGAGGTTCTATCTCAAAAGTTCATGAACCTGGTTCAACCATTTATTTTAAATGAACCACCGGTCCAATGGTTTCAAAGAACAAAATCATCAACCTCGTGACCATCTAGGGGTCACCGCTAGTTGGTGAACATCAGTTGTTTTCCTAACAGAAGGACCGTCATTTGCTAGCCTTGAAGGTGGCTCATCCATGATGGGGTAAACCCTACATCAACCCTATAAGGGTAATTCCACCAAACCAAGGTACTATTATGTGCCCCATGGCTCAACAAGATCAGGAAGGATAAGAAAACATCTAAGGAACATAATGCATGTGACAAATGGTAAGAAAAACCTCTTATTTGGGTAAATTGTATAAATTTCCAAAATGTACATAAAATTGCATAAATTGCCCAAACAGTGTCCAAATTGGTCCAAATTTGATCTTGTCACATGATACCAAAACATACCACAAGGTTAGATTTAATATTTTAAGCACTCAATTATGGTAATTAAGCATGTTCAACACTTAAATCAAGGTTAGGGTTCTCTCAGAAGTAAAGGGAGGAGACAAGTGAGGGTAGTACAATGAATCAAAATGAGAATGTGCACCCAAAAATCTAGCATGATTTAGAATCGAGTTATGGTAAAAATAGTGAAATCTATACCCAAAAATGGCTCAAAAAATGATATTCTTTGTTCACATTATGTGTCCAAAAATGGGTAATTGATACCCAAAACAAGTTATTAGCACCCAAAACTTTATGAACTTAATCAACACCCAGTAGCACATAAAATGAAAATGGGTAATTATGCATGGAAATTAATAATTGACACCCAAAACAAGTTAATGTCGCCCAAAACCTGATGAACTTAATCAATTGCCCAGTAACGCATGAAATGACACCCATTGAATGGAAAAGTGCACCCAAAAGTAAGTGATTGATGCCCAAAATATCTCCTCTATTACTTCCCTTCATCCATCCCTCATGAATAATTGCCTCACACAGAATCACTAATATATATATATATATATATATATATATATATATATATATATATATATATATATATATATATATATATCTGTGTGTGTGTGTGTGTGTGTGTGCGTGTGTGTGTGTGTGCACGCGTGCGTGCATGCCTGCGTGTAGTCTCTTATTGTCGATTATTACTAATATTTGACCAAACTTTGATGAACAATTTTGATATTTCCCCAAATTTGCCTGATTTCTTTGAATTTTGATTTCTTTCTCCGGCCAGCCAAAAACTTTCTGAATCCCAAATTTGTCACTATATCTGTCCAAACCCTTTAGCAATTGAGATTAATCCTCTATTGAATTCAACCTTCAAACATTTTGGATTTGTTAGTAGTAAGTATAACTCTTTATGAATGTTTTAGAGCAACCTAGTACACTGTTTAGAGGTCATGTCACAAGATAATGTTCTAATAGGAATCACTTAAACATAATGCAATTTTGTTAGAATCTCAAAAGTAATGAAAATCCCTAATACAAACATTGGACAGGTCACAACATGAGTCTTCATCTTACAGTACTCAATGGTATATCCAATAACTTTGATAACCACCTTTGTTGTGTGAGATTGTAAATTAGCAACCTTAGCATAAGGATTCCATATGCTTGGATGTGGACATGTTGTTGTGTGTTGTTGAGGAGAGAGGGGAAAATCAAAAAGTGACCCACTACCACAGCAATGGAGAGCAATGATCATGCTACATTCTCCTTGCAGATAAGAAGCATACAAAGCGGGAGCAAGTGAGCTACACCAGATCATCAATAGGAAGGGAGACAATCTCGGGCCTACTGGCACCAATGTAGGAGGTGTAGAGTTAATGTAGAGGAGAGAAAGAGAGGTATATGTGCAAGGCATTACGGTAGAGGTGGCAAAAACATATATGTGGTAGACAATTAGAATTTTGAATCTAGTGCCCTAGGATCAAGTGGCCAGGTAATTTACACCAACCACCTAAGATTTTTCTCTGCCCTACCCTAAATTACAATTTTGTAGTTGGACATCGGGTTGGGCCAGTTTATTGGTGGTAGATTGGCTAAGTTTCCATCCCTAGATGTTTTCTATGCATTAGAATGTCATCTAAAGGACTATAATAATTTTTCTCACAATGTAGAAAATCATTGAAATTTAAAGCTTGAATTGTTGTAGGAGTTATGATAGGGTCAATAGAAATATTTGTTAGTATAATTTTTAGCCATCCCCAATTTCTTTGTAATTCATCCATCTACATTTGATGAAGCCAGATCTTAAATCTAACCATAGATACATACACTTCATTTATCAAACATTGGTGTTAGAAAAAAAAAATCCTTATTTAAGGAACTCTTTTCTATTTTTTGTTCTTGTTGGGTCTATTATGTTAAGTAGTATTCTCTATATAATATAGGGGAACCTGCTCTAACTGGGCATCACTTTGACCCAAATATGATCACATGGTATTAGAGCATATCCGACTACTGCAACCCTAGTCGCCTCCCCTTCCTCCCCTATGTCCCTTCTTCTTTTTCCCTCTTTCTCTGATTGCATCCTTTGTCATCGCCGCAGCAAGACAATGGTCAGAGGTAGTCTTCATCGGGTAGTCAATCCTCCTCCTCCGATCCATCAAGGCATGGTGGATTCTTGAAGGAGAGGAGGAGAAACCCCCGTTCTATCCCAAAGAGAGAAGGAGGAGTACCTTTCTTCTCACCCTCTTTCCTCTCCACGTAGCCTTGTACATGAATGAGTGACCACACTCTAGAGAATGTTGATGTGTCAGATTCACATAATCAATTGACTAGTGAAGATGCTAATTCCCATCACCTCTCCCTAGTGTGTCTTCTCGGGGCCATCCTCTCTTTGATGCATCTTCCCAGAGTCCATTTTTTCCCTTTGATGGGTCAATTCCCCTCAAAGTATACATTTGTCGCCGCTTACACAGCATGTATTCCATGTGACATGGCATGTTGCCACCCAAGTATGTCTGTTCTGACGACATTGTTTCCAAAAGACACAGTGTGTCTTATACATGATTCAGTGTTCTAGCTATTGAAAGTTACACCTCCAAAACTGGACACGGTGTGTCCCCTATCAGCACGACGTGTGCAAATCTATCAGGAGTCTCTGACAACTCACATGGCATGTGGAAAATTAGAAACGGTGTGTTGAATACCTGGATTTTTTTCTCTATCAACTTACACGGTGTGTGGAAAATTAGACATGTCATGCATTTCGCAAACACGACGTGTTCCATCCTCAAGACACCGTGTTCCTCATTGTCTGCTACTATTTTCTAAATTTCTCAATATGGGACAATATGGGAGATGCCAAGCCTATTGCTTATACTATGTTAATCTACAACGACCAATCTCATATTACTTCTATGAAGCTTAACTCACATAATTATCTTCTTTGGATGAATGTTATCTACATTGTGCTTGAATATCATGAGAAGGTGGACATTATTGAGTCAGATCCTCCTGATGAATGTAGCAAAGACTATCCCAATTGGCAGAAAAATAATAGGCTTGTGAATCCATGGCTTTGAAATAGCATGGAGCCTCAAATTGCTTCCAGATTTATGTTCTACTTTACAGCTATACAACTTTGGGAAGCTGCAAAGAAACATTTTTCCCATGAGAAGAATGTTCTCCATCTTTATAATGTCTATGATTGTCTATTTTTAGAAAAACAAAATAGTCACTCCCTTGAGGATTATTTTGACACTATCCAGTCTATTTCTCAAGAACTCAGCTTCTATTAGCCACTAAAGGTTGGTGAACATATGAAAGACTGAGACAATCTAGTAATAACAATGTTTCTATCAAGCATAAATCTTATATATGCATCAGCTAGGAGCATTGTTTGGGCTACGGATAAATTACCAAGACTTGAAGAAGCCTTTGTACAGATTCAACAGTACACATTTGAGTCTTTCTCAACTACTCCAAGAGAACACCATACTGAGAATCAAGCTTCTCTTGATGTTTCTGTCAAAGGAACATGATGGGGTTATGGTCAAGTATGAGGTGTTGGAAATCGTCCAAAATGTACTTTCTATGGGAAAATTAGGCATGTAGAAGAAAATTTCTATTCTAAGCATGGTCGGCTTCCAATGAGTGTTGCACATGATACTGCCAATTCCTCTGGAAAATCTTTCTCTAGAGATTCTAAACATGTACACTCAGATGTTACGATCTTCAAGGAGGAGTATGACCATCTCCTACAGGCCACTCAATAAGATTCTCTTGGTGCTTCGGCCAATCTAGTTTCATATGTAGATAACCAGGGGGCTTCACTTGTTGCCTCTCACCCATCCTCTACGTGGGTGGTGGATTCTGGGGTCTCCTAGCATATGATGGGTATACAATCTATGATTATTTCCTCTAACTCATATATCCTGCATTCTTTTATGACACTAATTGATGGTTCTGTCAGATGAGTCCAGGCATGTGGCAGCATACAAGCATCATCTAATTTAACTTTATTGTTTGTACATTATGTACTAGAGTTTCCATTTAACTTATTATTTGTTGCTAAGCTGGTTGATTCTTTAAAATGCTTAGTAATTTTTAAAGACTCTTTTTTTGTATTACAGGATCCCAGGAGAAGGAAAACAGTTGGTGGGGGATCTAGGAAAGGAGATCTCTACTTCTTTGAAGGTGGTCACCCAGCTCACCAGATTCCATCCACTACCTCCACCATGTTCAGCTGATCTCCCTTGCAATGGCATTGTCATTATAGACATCCATCCATCCAGACTCTTCATAAACTTGTTCCAGGGTAAGCCTCAATAAAGTCGTTAGAGTGTCAGTCATGTCAATTAGGCAAGCATCATCACAGTTCTTTTCCAAGTTGCACTGTGAAATGCGCTAAGCGTCCTTTTGATCTTATTCATAGTGATGTTTGGGGTCCTATTAAAGAGCCAAGTTATAATGGCTTTTGATATTTTCTATCTTTCATTGATGATTTATCCCATGTGAAGTCTCACGATGAAGTCTTGTCTATTATTCAAACTTTTTTTCAGTTAATGAAAAATTAGTTTGATGTTCATAATAAGATTTTGCATATCGATAATGCTCTAGAATATGTTCAAAAGTCTATTTTGACATTTTGTAATTATCTTGGCATGATTCACCAGATGACTTGTCCTCATACACCCCAACAAAATGGGGTTGTTGAATGCAAAAACCACCACTTACTCGATGTAGCACATATGCTACTTTTTCAAATGTTTGTGCCCATAAAATATTGGTCTAAAGCTCTTCTCACTGCCTATTTTTTGATTAATTGTCATCCATCTTCTGTACTACAAGGGGCTACCCCCTTCTATATTTTAGGACCTGATGAGATGATCAACCTTTCCATGTTCCTCTTTGTGTGTTTGGGTCATTGTGTTCGTTCACGTGTTTGATCTGCGAGCTGATAAGTTTTCCCCTTACACCGTTCGCACTATCTTTTTGGGATATTCTCCCACACAAAAGGGATGTAGGTGTTATTGTCCTCGTCTTCATCACCTTTTTGTGTTGGTTGATGTCACCTTTCATGAGTCTACCCAGTTCTTTAGTGACTCTATTTAGAATGAGGGGGAGCACAATCTTGAGAGTGACTAAATCTTTGAGTGTGATAGAGAGCCACCACTCCCTGTTCTGTGTGATGAGAGTGTTATAGAAACCACCCCACCATTACCACCACCACCACCACTGCCTCAATATCTTCCACTAGTTTACACCAGGTGAGCATGGTTTTGTCTAGATGATGTAGCATTAGAGTCTAGTAGAATGCCTCCTCATGAGGTACCAGTTTCTACTGAGAGTTCACTTGATGGTTCTATTTTAAATTGAAACATTTTGGTTGCAGCTTGGAAAGGTGTTCGGTCCTGCACTATTCATCATCCTTTGGTGAATGTTTTTTCTTGTCTCATTTGTCACATGTATCTCACACGTTTACTCTTAACCTTGATTCTACGGTTGTTCCTCATTCTTATATAGAAGTAGTCAGATATGAGGGTTGGGTTCAAGCTATGGACAGTGAGATGGCAGCACTTCATGAGAACTCTACATGGGACTTGGTGGATCTTCCTCCTAGAAAGTTTATTGTAGGCTGCCACTGGGCTGATACTATGAAATAGAATCCAGATGGGTCTACTGATCGCTTGAAGGATTGTCTAGTGGAAAAGGGGTACACTCAAATACATGGCATTGATTTCTTTGAGACCTTTTCTCCGGTTGCTTGACTCAATTCTGTGTGGATTCTGATTTTTTTGCTACTCATATTAATTGGCCTCTTCTTCAGCTGGAAATAAAGAATGCTTTTATTCATGGTGATCTACTTGAGGAGGTCTATATAGAGCAACCTCCTAGGTATGTTTCGTAGGGAGAGTGTTAGAAGGTGTAGAAGTTAAAGAATTCCTTGTATGGACTCAAGAAGTCATCACATGCATGGTTTGATAAATTTAGCATTGCACTTGTACAGTTTGGGTTCACCCAATCTTCTACTGATCACTCGCCATTTTTGCATAAGTCCTCAAAAGGCACTATTATTTTATTTGTGTATGTATATGATATTTTCATCACACGTGATAACTCTACTGGCATTCTACAACTCAAGAAATGGATGCAAACACAATTTCAGACGAAAGATCTGGGTAATCTTCGCTATTTCCTTGGCATAGAAGTTTTATGCTCCAAGAAGGGCACAAACCTCTCACGGAAGAAGTATGCCCTTGACCTCCTTGCAGAGACTGCATAGCATGGTGCAAACTTGTATCCACACCTATAGATTATCATACCAAAAATTCTATTATTGATGACAGTGATCTTTCTAATCCAACAAAGGAGTTATTCATCTTGATATTTCTTATGTTGTGGGAGTTGCTAGCCAGTTCATGAGTGTGCCTAAGATGTCACACTAGATGGCAGTCACTCGGATTCTTCGTTATATTAAAGGATCACTAGGAAAAGGCCTTACCTACTCTACAAGGAAGAATCTAGCACAATTCATTTGTCAAACATTGGTATTAGAAATAAGTTTCCTTATTTATGTATCTCTTTACTATTTCATGTTCATGTTGGGTCTATTATGTAAATAGTCTTCTTTATATAATAAAGGAGAGCCTTCTCTAACCAGATATCACTTTGACCTAAATACAATCACAATTGGAATGTGAAAATTACCAGGCCGAATCAATTGATTCAATTTTTTTATAATAATGTATATTAGTAACGTCCCACCTCATTTTTTGGCCATTAAAACTAAATCACAGAAAGTGATGGTTGCTCTAATTGTTCGATCTTTCGCTTATTCACTCATATGCTTGTCTATTTGTTTTTCAATGATAGGAGTATTGGTAGGCTCCAAACAATAGCTTTTTGTCCTTGATGAGCAAGTTTCTATATCACAACGTCTACAAGGAGGCAGTCTGCATTGTTCTTGAATCATATCTGACTGGATATGAACTCAACAAACTAATTAACTATGAATATTTTTATGATATATTTTTTTTACAACTTAAACAAAATGTTGGGTTACCTGTAGCCTTTATCCACAATTCTTGGTAAAAGACTAAGCAAATGACTACCTCATTTAGTCTAGAACTATTGACCTTAATGACCATACCTTCCCGTTGTAATATAATGCATCTTCTTATTACAAAATCACACATGACTGGACTTGAGTATAGAAACTTAACACTCACAACCAAAACCTCTTAGTGTTGAGAACAGGAGTTCATTTGAGTGTCAGGTATGGAAGATACTTGAATTTCACATAATGGAATTCTCTTCCCTACAGCTTCTCCCTATTATGAGCCACCACAACCACATTTTTTTTGGATTGGTTACTAGGCATTCGGGTCCTCTTAGTGACTATAGTAACCACAAAAGTATTGATGTTGCATGCATCATGTACAATGGCTGCATGAATTCATCTAATTGTATCCATGATTTCAAATTGGATTCCTAATAATGCACTTATAGATCTGAGATTGCTCTTCCTTGCTACATTATTTGGAGCTTCATAGACCATATTATCAACCTCTACATCGCTGTATTTAAGGGAGTTCATCAAACTACTTTTCTTAGAGTAACCAACTTTCCCTTTACCTATGTTTATGATGTTGTGACCAATATCCGTCAAATCTGAAGCATTGTTTTGTTGGGCCTCCTCTATAATTCCTCTTCCTTAGATGCTTCCCAGGATTCATTAGAATTAACTTCTTCACTAGCATTCCTTGTTTCTCTTTGTTGTATACTTCCCCCGTGATCAGAACTAATTGAATTGCTTTGGTGAAAGTCTTGGGTCATCACATGTACCTTGGAATATGTACATATTATCTCCTTAAGACCACTGAAGGCTTGTGAAATTTCAAGGTATGGCAATCTTCCCCTGAAAGTCTCAATTTGGGGCTGAAGTGGGGATCACGTTTTCTGGCTTGAGTGCAGTAGAATCCTTTGATATTGGCAGGCATAACATGGTAGGCTTGCTCAATGAAAATGTATCCTCACTACAGTTAGTATACAAAATCTATATGTACCCATTGATACATACTTCTAGGACCCATATATACATGAGGCCAGGGATCCTACACTCAATGGTGTAGAGGATTCTCTACAATGGATACAATTAATCCAATTTGACATCATTAAAGAGGTCGTTTGTGTAAACTAACCATATATATGGGAAGTATATGGTTAATGTTAGAAGCAAGTAAAAAATGATGATATGTGTTGGCACTTTCAAAGATATTATTCAATACATTTGAATGCTAAATAATGATTTTTTTGACCTTTTATTAATTATCATGTGCATATAGACTTGTGATAAAGAAGTTATACAACTCCAATTTGAATGATCTACAAAAGAACCTCGAAACCATATGATTGGATTAATGCAAAAGTTTTGTAATTGTAAAAAACAACTTTTGGGTGTAGAGAATTTCTTATAAATCACTAAAGAATCCTCATATAGTTTGAGACTTACAATGCACCTCGCTAAGACAAAAACACCTTATTTAGTATCTATGGACTGTAAAATCTTAGTTGACAACATTTTTGCACCAAGTCACAAAGTAATGATTTTTTGCTATTATGACATTTCTTACTATTGATTATTATTTTTTGGGTACAAGGAGCTAGTCTTCATACAACTCTTTATGGAAGGGTCTTATATAAAGCTCACTTATTTCTATAATTGTTTGGCTAATGTTTCTTTTTATTGCCATCATAGTCACAACAAACACTGACTTTTTGAAAAGATGCATTTTAAATGTACATTTCTCCCTATCCAAATGTGACGGCTTAAGATCCCAATTCCTGAATACTCTGATTAATTGTCGTATTATTCATGAATTTTCATATTTTCCATTTTTTCCTTTTTATACATTTTTCTTGTGTAATATTGTTTAAGATTTTGACTTTGTTCAAGTGTATATGCATGATTGTGTATGAATAAAAATGCATATATGTATATATATGTGTGTATTAGGTGTATATATATGTATGTGATACATATGAACATATATGTGTGTGCACAATACATATGTATGCATGCATATAAATATGTATATCAATATATGTGATGTGTGTATTTTATATCATCTTTTGGACCTCTTTTGGTTGCATTTCCTAATCATTTTAACACAATAATCACTCTTAATCATGCTAGATTTTCCATATTTATTGTTGTCTTTATTTTCTCTATGGTTTGGTTTGTAGGTACAACAATTTGGCATCAAAATGGGGAGAAAATGTCATCATAACATCCACAAATACATTCCCCAATCATCTAGACATTCAGAAAATCAATGTTGCTGAAACTTATAAAGACACCTCGTGTCTCAGTCCAGAAATTGAATGGAGAACTCCAGATTTACAACAACACGTCGTGTCTTAATAAATACATGCCATGTAACCTCTCAGAACTCAATCCAAACTTTAGTTATTGCATAAGACATGTTGTGTCTTATAAAAGACATGTCGTGTCTTATAAAAGACATGGCGTGTCTTATAAAAGACATGGCGTGTCTTATAAAAGACACGTCGTGTGACCTGCATATTTCACTCAAACACAAATTTACCTGTCTCACACTTATATATACGACCCCAAGACATCTTGGGATAGTTATCACAGACAATTTGGGACCTTTTGGATCATGATTCAAGTAAGGGAGAGCAAGGAGAAGTTGGAGGTGTTCCAAGATAGAAAAGTTGGTTTCTCAGGAGGGAAACTTCTTATTCCTTCTTCTCCAATAAATGCAGCAAGGATCTCTGTCGTTCTCTTCTCTCCACTCAGAAATGAAGATTTTTGGAGAGTTTCCAGTAGCAAAAATGGGTATGTGACTCCTTGACCGGAGTTCCAAGTCTATCTTCCTTCTTCTAAGGACATCCAAGTTTATTTCCTTATATTATGATGTCTAGCACTACTTTCTACTATTTGTATCCACTTTCTAATACAATGGACTAGTAGATCTCTTATTCTTGGGCATGGGGGAGTAACTCCCATGTCATAACATTGTTGAATACGAATTTCATATATAATACTAGTTGTTTCACTGTTCTAAGGTTCATCGGTGTTCAATTCCTCTTACATTCTTTGCTTGCCACTTTGTATGTATGATTTCTTCTCTTTGTATAATATGGAAAGATGTGCATAAGAGTAAGGAGATGTACCTTAGATGCACTACCTTGACTATGGGATTGGCTGGGATGTGTTGGGGAACAAAGTTTTGTAATTCACATTTAAGTATATCCACGGGAGTGGTATAGAAAGTTAGGATTGTTCTACACTAGCGGGAGGTGGGTGTAGGATACATGCCTCCCTTGTGTTATTGCTAGTGTTCTTGATCTTTGTTGTTCTTCATGTTATGATGTGAATGTAAAACCCTATCCTCAAGAATCCCTAGTCCAACTTGATCCTTAATACAAGTGTTTTCTATTTTAGTTCATTTCCTTTTGATTGCTTAGTTAACTAAACAAAACCTCTCTTGTTAAAAATATCTAGATTGTTGAAGTTTAATACTCTTGCGCCTAACAATACCCTGCTCCTTGGATGACCTCAACAATACTACATGCACCTGTATGCTTGCAAGGTAGTGTTTGAGTTTACAAATATTAAAACTTGTGAACACACCCAACAAGTTTTTGGCATCATTTTCGGGGAGCATCGGTATTTTTGTTAGAGTAAGAAGTATTGAATTGTAAACAAGACTAGATCACCCCACCACCTATCATATCCACCATCATTCTTTCCATCATGATCATCATCATTATCTTGTTTTTGTATCTTCCATTTTCTTTTTTGTACTTCACTTGCCTTCTTTACTTGCAGGACTATATGCGGAAATCTAAAAGGGGTCTTGAACCTTCTACATTTCTAGACCCTGAAATTGAGCACACTATTAGCAACCTTCAAGAAGCTAGGAGGAGTGAACCTCAATCAGATTTGGAGGACTCACCACCATCATCACCAATGTCTCCACCACCATCCTCACCAGCCCAATAAGAAGAACAAATCATGGAAGATGATCGTCCCCTAAAGGACTGCATTGTTCCAGCTGCTACAAAAATCAATGGGGCTATCACTAACCCACAAATTGAGGCAAATGACTTTTCTATCAGCCCCACAATTATACAGATGATGCAGTAGAACTAATTTGGAGGGAAGCCAATGGAGGATCCAAACCTCCACATTGTTGAATTTCTGCAGTTGCTTAACACTTTTAAGATAGACGATGTTCCTACGGATACAATTTGACTTCTTTTTTTCCCCTTTTATTTGAGAGATAGAGCCATGGTGTGGCTCTATTCTTTTCCAGGAAACTCCATCAATAGGTGGGATGAACTCCTCAAAGTTTTCTTAGTTAAATACTTTCCACCAAGAAAGACTGCACAATTGAGGAGTCATCTCATCAATTTTTCTCAAAGGCATGGAGAGACCTTGTATGACACATGGGTAAGGTTCAAAGGACCTTCAACATCTTTTTTCACACCATGGTTTAAGCAACTAGCTTGTATTGCAAACTTTCTATAATGGCTTATTCTACAATATAAAGATATCTATTGATGTTGCTGCAAATGGTGCTTTAATGAAGAAATCATATAAGGATGCTTATGACATTATTGAAGACATGGCACTTTATACTTTCTAATAGAGTCCTGATTGGAGCAGCCAACCTTCTTCTTCAAGCTCTATTTTTGAAAAGCAAGCCGCTGAAGTAATTTGTGATGCATGTGGAGCAGCAGGACACACTCCTTCTTCATGTTTTGCTACACCATCACAATTTGAAGAGATACAGGAGCTCAACAACAATGTCAACTACAATTTCATCCAGCAACAATAGCATTTGCAGCCCAAGTCGAGTTTGGAGTCTATGCTTGAGACATTTGTCTCAACTCAAATTCAGCAAAATGATGAGCTTCACCAACAAAGAGAGCTGCTAAATGATACCATATTTCAACTTTCTTCTAAGGTGGATGGGATTGACACTCACATTAGGATGTTGGAGGATCAAATTTCTCAACAAGCTCTTTCCAATCAAAAAGCACCCTCCCATTCTTTGCCTAATCAACCACAAATAGATATAAGTGAGACATTCACATCAGTTGCCTTGAGGACTGGATCTTCTATAGAAGAACCTTCTTTACCATCACATGCAATATCATATGAAGTTGTTGACTCGAATGTAGGTAATGATGTTGAATCTCAAAGAAAGAAATATGTATATGCTCCTAAGGATGATTTTTCAAACAAGACAAGTGCCCCCTCACAACACATCTTTGATACAATGCTTGGTGATGACAAAATTCTCTTTGAATCGAATGTTGATTATTTTGAAGAAAAGAATGAAGCGACATACAACATTTAAATCCAAAAGACTATTCCTATTGCAAGTCACAAGCATCAATCTTTGGGCCAAATAAAAGATATATTGAAAAAGAGGCATAGATGCTTAGCTCAATAATTTCCAGCCTCATATCAAAGCAATGGACCTCCATCTCCATCATTCACCATGATAGGTAACCGGTTTCAATCCTCTTAAGTTTGTTATATGCAGTGAGGACACTGCAAATTTCAAGCTTAGGGGGAGAAAAACCAGTCGGTAGTGTAGTGTAGTTTTATTTCCTTTTTATCATAATTTTCTTAGCTGTTGTTTTCAATTCTGCTCTTCTTGTAGAAAATCTAGTATGATATGGGGTTTATCTTTTGTATGTGGATTGAAATCCTATGATAAATTGATTGTCCTCTTTTATTGAGGAATATCATTTGGATAAATTATAAAAGGCATGCATCGATCAAATGAAATCTTTTGGCCATCAACATGTGCTTAACTCTGGTTTATGCTTCTAGCTTAAAATTTCATCTTTCACATCTTTGATTCCTTAAAACATGTAATGGTTTCAATTTTTGTGAGTAAATCAACTTTACAACATCATTTAGAATACATAATTCCCTTGCCAAGCTCTTAGTGCATTTTCAACCACTCTTTTAATGAAAAACTTTAAAACAAATGAATGAAATCTAGCTAATGTTGCAATTTAGTTGACTCTCCTACGTTTTGGAAATTTTTTAAATTTTCTTTTGGCTTATCTCATCCTCATACCCCATAAAAGATGGCTAAACCGCCCACATATTGTGCTAACCTAGTGTAATTCTGATCTGGCCATGATGGTTAGGTGGTATGCTTAAAAGAGGATAAAATACCCCAACTGGAATTCCACATGTGCATAAGCCTACATTAGCAGTCGGTTGCCAAAACCCATAATCCATGGTCATATCATTTTTGGAAAAGAAGGAGAGTGCAATTAAAATTGTCAATTTTAACTAAGATTTCATCATTTGTATCCTTAATAGTTGAGAATTTGAGTTGCACATCTACTAATTGTTTGGTTTGGTCATCCAAATTCTACTTAGTGTTGTTTAATTGATTGATTCATTTAATTATGACCACCCCTACTGAACTAAAAATCTCTTTCTTGGGTGTTTATGTTGAATTGATGGCTATGAGTATAAACATATTGATCTTGGTTGGTTTGGTCTTATACACATATTTCATTTCATTTGATCTATGCATGAACTTGACACTTCCTCTTTTGTGTTTGTATGCTCTTTTTGCTTGAGGGTAAGCAATAGTTTAAGCTTAGGGGGATTTGATGTGCATATTTTATATCATGGGTTTGGACCACTTTTGGTTGCATTTCCCAATCATTTTAATGCAATAATCACTCTTAATCATGCTAGATTTTCCATATTTATTGTTGTCTTTACTTTCTCTATGGTTTGGTTTGGAGGTACAATAATTTGGCATCAAAATGGGGAGAAAATGTCATCATAACATCCATAAACACATTTTCCAATCATCTAGACATTCCGAAAATCAAATGTTGCGAAAACTTATAAAGACACGGCATGTTTTATTAAAGACACCCCGTGTCTCAGTCCAAAAATTGAATGCAGAACTCCAGATCTGCAGCAACACGCTGTGTTTTATTATGGACATGATGTGTCTTATTAAAGACATGTTATGTCTTATTAAAGGCACGTCGTGTCCTATTAAAGATACGTCGTGTAACCTCCCAGAACTTGATCCAAACTTCAGTTATTGCATAAGACACGGTGTGTCTTATAAAAGACATGTCGTGTGACCTGCATATTTCACTCAAACGCAAATTTAACTGTCTCACACTTATATATATGACCCCAAGTCGTCTTGAGACAGTTATCACAGACTATTTGGGACCTTTTGGAGTGGGACTCAAGCAAGGGAGAGCAAGGAGGAGTTGGAGGTGTTCCAAGGAAGAAAAGTTGGTGGCAATTGTAGCAAGGATCTCCGCCGTTCTCTTCTCTCCACTTGAAAGTGAAGCTTTCTGGAGAGTTTCCAGCAGAAAGGACGGATTTGTGACTCCTTGACCGGAGTTCTAAGTGTATATTCCTTCTTCTATGGGCATCTAAGTTTATTTCCTTCTATTATGATGTCTAGTACTACTTTCTACTATTTGTATCTACTTTCTACAGCCATGGACGAGTAGATCTCTTATTCTTGGGCATGGGGGAGTAACTCTCATGCCATAACATTGTTCTTGAAGCCTTTCATGTCATAACATTGTTGAATACGAATTTCATATATAATGCTAGTTGTTTCACTGTTCTAAGGTTCATCAGTGTTTAATTCCTCTTACATGCTTTGTTTGCCACTTTATATTATGATTTCTGCTCTTTGTATAATCTAGGAAGATGTGCATAGGAGTAAGGAGATGTACCTTAGCTGCAATACATTGACAACGAGAGTGGCTGGGATGTGTTGGGGAACAAATATTTGTAGTCTGAATTTAAGTATATCCACGGGAGTGGTATAGAAAGTTAGGATTGTTCTACACTACCGGGAGGTGGGTGTAGGATACATGTCTCCCTTATGTTATTGTTAGTGTTCTTGATCTTTGTTGTTCTTCACGTTATGATGTGGATGTAAAACCCTATCCTCAAGAATCCCTAATCCAAATTGGTCCTTAATACAAGTGTTTTCTATTTTAGTTCATTTCTTTTTGATTGCTTAGTTAACTAAACAAAACATCTCTTATTAAAAAGATCTAAATTGTTGAAGTTTAATACTCTTGCGCCTAATAATACCATGCTCCTAATTGGAAATGTTTAGAATCATTTTCTAATTCTCTCTTAAAATGTTTAGAATCATTTTCTTCTTGTTGTCATTTATGTTTATTGGAAATTATTAGAAATGTAACTTTTTATGATTTCTTTCTCATGTGTGTATATATAATGGGATCAAAAGAGAGATTTCTCTCCCCCCTCTCCTACAACTTGTAGTGGAGCCCAGGAGGTATTAAATTAAGAATTGCTTGTCTGATGGTTTGAAGTCAGGTCCATTGGGGAATACCTGAATTTGCTAATCACACTATCCCTCATCTACACCAGAATTAAATATAGATATATGTATACCTATACAAATTACTCTCCATTTTCCCCTATTGTTCATACTCCAAGCAAATGTATGATGTTGGAAGTTGCATCTTACATAATAAATAAACTCCAATGTTGTTGTATTTATTGCAACTAAATAAACTCCAATGTTGTATTTATTGCAACGTCTTTCCTTCTTGTTTCTTTATCAAATATGACTGCCAACACATAAATGGTTTAATCTGTAGTTTTAGGCCCATTCAAGACCATGCCCGCTCCTACTTGATGCCCTTTTTAGTTGCCATTCTTTGAATGTTAAGAGGCTGAATGTAAATTTATAGAAATGACAATATCCTAATTTATATCAAATTTGCATAATTAGTGTCACGTTTCCAGGATATATATGTTTTCAAAACTTTCATCAACATATGGAGAATTTCCCAAATTTTTCAT
Organism: Alisma plantago-aquatica; assembly: GCA_963693085.1. NCBI lineage: Eukaryota > Viridiplantae > Streptophyta > Magnoliopsida > Alismatales > Alismataceae > Alisma > Alisma plantago-aquatica. The sequence continues at coordinate 358,807,093 of OY856415.1, read as the reverse complement.
CAAAAAATCATTTCAATTGGTGGAATAATAGTGTTGAAAATGACACCTTCAATCCTTCCCAAAGCATTGTTGAGAAGTAGCTAGTTATGTTGTAAAGGACTATATGATATAGTTGTTGAAGAGTCATGGTTTCTCTTTATAATAAAAGTTCTCTTTCTATATTATTGTAAAATGAGTTTTCATGTTTTCTTAATGTTAGATTATTATAATTTAATTTATTGTGTAATTGTCTTAGCCCATTAGGGTTAAGTTTACTTTCCTTGTACTTGCCTATTTTTCTATATATAGAAGAGAAGTGACCCATCTATCAATAACCAAAACACTCATTCAGTCTTCCATCTTATTTTTCACATGGTATCAGAGAATAGATACTAACCTAGGGAGGAAAAAGAGATCCCCCGCCTGCAAGCATGCGCCGTTCCTTCTTGGCTTGGCTGCCCGCCGGACATCATTACGGCCTCTATGTCATCACAGCTCTTCTTCTTCCACATAAATCCAATCTTCTTCTTCCATACGCAGGTGTTCTCCATCCTGGCCATCACCACCCTTATCTGCCTCCCGCATACTATGTCCCTCCTTAGGCCTATACATGGACGCCCTTCACGTCAACCAGATTCAGATATTGCTTTCCGGGAGTTCGACGAGTGTATCCATTAGAACTTGTCACCATTGATCTTTCGTGGCTTGCCCAGTCTTTGAGGCAGCAACAACAGCAGATTTAAAATATCCTAATATCCCCCGGCATAGCAGATTTAAAAAAGCCCATTACCCCCTCACTTCAGTCTTTGCAGCCACATCATCATCTCGGAATCGACTCCAAGCAGGTCGTGTGTTGCTTGATGATCTCTAGTAGATTTTTAGAGAAAAAAGCCCTTACTTCGCAGTCCTGGAGCAGCGGTCCTGTCCGGTCAATAGTGATCTCCGTGAACAGGCACTACCTGCTGCATGACACGACTATGTGGTCCTATCAGGTCTTGTGGGTGTCCCTTGTCGTGTTGCCGGCCCACTCAAAACCTCGGCAGTAAGGCACTCGAGGACAGCGGCCAGGAAGAAAATAGGAGAAATATGAGGAATATGAAAGCACTAATCCAGTTACCACATGGTATAAAAAATGAGTTAGCGGTCCAATGTATTGACAATTGAAGTTCTTTTGCAATCATACATGAGAAAGAAGTAAATCATTATCAGCACAATCCATTTGGTAATGCCATAATACATGTCAAATAAGGTCACCACCATCAATTGTGGTTAAACCTGTTCACATGGACCTTCCAGCCCATGCACGAGATTGTTTTCCAAGAAATCTTTCTCACAAAGCATGTTTTCCCTCCCTCCCAACCAAGTGGAAACGGATTGCCCGATTGAGCATAAATAAGGACTAAGCATAGTAACATAATATGCAAGGGAGTCACTTATCATTGACCTGTAGAAGATTTGAATCTAGTAGTTGTTATCAAATGCCACATGAAAAGTGTACAGTGAATAACACAGGACCTTTTCTCAGTGATGTATATGATTGTTAACATTCTATATTTTTCTCAAAAGTCCAGTAAAAGTTGAGGAAGTATTCTCTCAAAATGAGTAGGTTTTATTTGATTGCCACCTTCAGCTTCAGTAATTATGGCAGCGCGCTGGACACCTTCTGCAACAGAATAACATAAGACGTTTTAGATTAAATTATCTTCAAGGCAATGTAGGCCTCAGCTAAATTTTTCTTTTAATTAAAATATACCTGTGACGAATAATCGAAGAAGTTCACAGCTCAGCTTCAAAGCATTTATATTAGCTGCACACAGGAAAGCCAGATGTGATGGCCCAAAAGACACACAAGACAAACTTCACAATTATAGAAACTGTCAGTGTATCTATCTTACTCCGCAACTGCAACTTCTCAACGAAAAGTTATGCAGGCATGGTCGTCAGTTTTCTCTGTGTATGAGGCTTACATTACTTGAGGCCTTAAAACAGTCTGTGGACTCTAGGTACTGACAAAATAACACTAGTACATATTGAATTTGTATGATTAAAGGAAAACATAATTAAACCATGTAAGTACAATTTTTAGTAAAAGCAATTATGCAAGCAAAGTGGATAGTAGATATACAAAATAAAATTTCAATATCTTGGGCCTAGGCTTAAGTAGAAACTATTTGGTGATCAGACGGAATGCTACCAGTGAGAAAATGCCAATTTCGATACCGATAAAATGTCATCCACATGCCATGCATATTCCTATAAAGATAAAGACTATAGGCATGAACCCAATGGTAATACAGCTTGTGCTAACTCTGTCATCATCCCAATTCTAGAATATAATCTTCCCCTATAAAGAAATCAGTAGACATCTCCCTGCTGCACATCCCAGGGTTTGTGCGTCTATTGGGGCAGCGGGGATACCACCCTCCAACTGTTGTTGAGGAAAAAAAAGGTCACTGGGCGTGTGTTGTCATGTAACAGCCAAGTTGAATGTTTCTTGAGGGTCATAGCATCATGGTAATGTACCTTGGGGCTTCCATACTTTCCGCATTCAGTTCGGGATATTTCCGCACCCTTTGATCGACCTGAACTACAAATACATATCCCCTTAAGGTTGGTCACCTGCACTGCCCTTCTATGTCGAACATGCCATTTCACCACTATGAAAGTGCATTGGTGCATGAATCACTATCTAGCTATGAAACGGTTCAGACAAACCTCTTCGGCTAGACATTTTGCTCAAACTATACCAAATATCATAATGGAAGGAAGAGAAATAAAATGTTATCCTTCTCGGAGTGGGATTGGTATGCCAAATATGACAGATCTCTCAAATTTCATTGCAATTTAGTCAAACAAGTCACAAACAAAGATTACCTTACCAAGGACAATACCTCATTCTTGAGTAACCCTCTCCAGTAGACATGAGTTGAAATGTCATTATCATCTCTAGCTCCTCTAGATCTGTTGTAGTGTTGAAGATTAGGAACATCTACTTGAGTCCATTCAATGATTATGGTAGTTTATTTAAGTAGTCTCTCATCAGAATATAAAGGTGCATAAATATGAATGAGCAGACACAACACCCTCGTGCCATTTTCATCACTGCCTCCTCCATAAGGACTTAGAAGGAGCAATCAGTTCTTGATCTGAAAGGAGTGCTAGATGTTGAGTAGTGAAACAACATGGTTGTCATGTATGGTGAATTGGTGATCAATATCACTAAGAGATCAAGGCCTTGCATTGCCTTTTACACATAGCAAGTGTTCATAATTAACATCAAATGCCTCGGCCATAACATTACCTGCCCTCAAATCTAGTGAATCCAATGTCGGTGATCCCTCAATATCATTTGTCTACAGCCTAAGGGATCTGGATCGTGTTCACCGTCATTGTCAGCCACACGGACAGAAGGGTATTTATATATCAACAACATTGTTGATTCTCGTAGGGATTTGAACGAATGCCTTGAGGTTTCATCACTTCTTCTAATTCCCCAGCATCATTTACAAAGAATAAAAAGTTTTAGTTGCTCTACTTACTACTGCTCTTGAAGTGAATCAGGTAGAACATACTTTACAGTTTTTTTTTTACTGACCTACTGAGGTTGTTTGTGACTAGACCTTGATTGCTAAGAACAAAGAGTATGAGTTGAAATATAACCCCTGTACTCAGTTGGATCGCTGTCAACTCTAGAAGCAAATGCTATAGGTGTACCAAACAATCACAAGGCATCCTGTAAAATTTATATGCAAAAATGCAAACATTTGAAGGAAAAACAAGGTAAACGTCCATAAGGCCTCATTTGGAATACGAGACATTTTCAATGTGGAAGAACTTTAAAGCAAGTTACTGCATGAACACTAAATCAAGAAGCTGACAAGTACCATCGTGTAATTAAACTTATAGAAATGGGTTTTTTCCTAATCACTTAAAATCCGGGAGGATTCAAATTCATGCTTGTTATGCGTGTTTTGGCGACAGCAACTTCTTAGTACACAGTCTGAAGCGGCGTCAACACATATTTTAGCAGGATTCTGAAATGGTGCATCAAAACAGAGCCTAAGGCCTAGTTTGGCCGCCGATTTCTTAAATGCCAGTAATTAGTATTATAACATATAGCTGTTTCCAGTGTATGTGGTACTCATAACCGCTGTCCTGTAATTGTTTCAATAATAAGAACGTGCTTTTCCAGTCACGCCCAAATCGGAGGTACTCAAAATACCAGCATCTTCCCGGTTTCCCACCTGGTTTCCTTTTTCTTCCCCACGTACAGACAGTGAAACCTGCAAGCCGTGTACAGCTCGCCTCTCACGCTATCTTAATAATACTAACGTTATCTATCAGAATACCAGAATTTAAGAAGTTGTCGGCCAAACTAGGCCTAAATGTAACATATGACGTTAACATAATTAGACTCTTGCATACCTCATTCACTTTTCTTTGATTTTTAAAGTTATCTAGGGAGGAGTGCATCCACAGAATCTCCAGTATTGCCTTCAATAAATTGAGGTTCCTGTCTATTAGAGAATATGTGTGAATTAAGTATTTTCAACTTATTTCTTATTTTCTGTATATATTGTTTTGTCCGGTACTGTGTAATCTGGTTATAGGCCGCCACCCAAGTCCATATAAATAGGTGTGCCCTGTTCATAATAAAGTCAACTTGCTCCACCTCCATAATCTCGGTGTTAGCATGGTGCCAGTGCAAAATGGTCCTTAACCCTAAAAGAGAAGTCCAGTAGTAGCCTGCTTCCTGGCTGTTGCAGCCATCACACTTCCTGCCTGTTGTTGCAGCCATCACCACCGCCGCTGTTGTCATCTGTCGTTGTCGTTGCCATCGCCGTCCCTACAGCGGCTGCTCCAAGCAGTTGTCCTTGTCTCTACCGTCTCCTAGTGTACACTGTCTTCATCACGCTCATTTCCATGGGCCACCGATGCCATGTCACCATCATCACCGACAACAGGTGGTGCATCTCCATCCACATTGCAGGGAGAGACAGCCCAATCCTAGCTGTTGTTTCCTTCTCATTTCCGTATCCAAGGTTTGTCTTTATCTCCAAATACATCCTTTCAGATAGAAAGGATCCCTTCCCCTTGCTATCTTGTTGAAGTTGGTCCCATATACGGGTCAAAATCGCCCCATCAACAACACAGCGTGTAACAGTTCAGAATGTCATGTGTACCCTGATTCAGGGCGGTATGTTTCCCTCTAGTAAAGGAGTTAGATGGCATGTAACTTTCCACCTGCCATGTACCCTCATTCGGAGAGGTGGTCTTCATCCTCGATGTCTACACATCGTGTAGATTTCTTACACTGTGATCAAGGCACGACGAGCTCCATCCAGACATACTGTGTGCACGAAAGCCTGATCAAGTCTGCCTCGATTCAGCTGATATCACCAGTCACTTTTAGAAATGCAAAGATGTTTGGAATCACCTTCAGCTGATGTACTCTTCAAACATTTGATGTGTGTATGTCATGATTGTGGAAATGTACAATGGAAAACAAGAGGATAAGACTCTGACGGTCTGACCCAATACTTCTGGTGAAGTCACTTGCATCACCAATGATCTCCAAGCATTACTCCTTTTATCTATCGATCTCAATGAACTTCATAAACAAAGGGATCAGATGGCAGTCATCAAGTTCCTTCCTGCCTCCAACATGAGTATGATGAAGTGTGTAGTCCAAATTCTTTCTGAATCTGAACTTCCTTCTCTTGTTAAAGCATGAAAACAAGTTTCAAGTGTTTTTCTGAATCAAACGATGCATACCAGTGTTTCAAAAAGCGGTATGCGTTATGCGTTCGGAGAGGTCACCTTGTAGAGTATATGCGGTATGCGGGAGTATATGCGGAAGTATATGCGGTTTTGGATTTTTTTAATTAATTATTATATATATGTATTAATCATGATTTACATATTTAATTTGTGCAATTGTGTATCTAAATAGTACAATTACAAGAATAATGGATGCAATTATGCAAATATGCAATCATCACAACTTAAATAAATACAAACATGCACTATAATCTAAATTTAAACAATGTAAATATATAAAACAAGAAATCAGAATATCTCTAACTAAAAATCGGGGTATAATCGGCCTTGTATGTGGCCGTACAACCGATTATGCGGCTTGGACCGCTTTTTGGACCGATTTTTATTATGCGGATTTTTGGAGGACCGCACCTTGTATGCAGCCGCTTATGCGGGCGCATACACCGATTTTTAAAACACTGATGCATACTACCACTGATAGATCAGCCATGGCCTCTACCATAAATATTCGCATTCTACGTGTGAACAGGGACAAGGGGGAGGAGGTTGCAGAGGTCGATCCACTGGTAGACAAAGCCATCCAGTATGTACTCATTGTGGAAAGAAAGGACATTACACCAAAGCTTAGTATGAGATCCATGGGTTTCCACCTAGATCTTCCACTGCCAATTTTTTATTTACTGAAGAAGTTGTGGAAGACCCACCCACCATATACACTCGACAAATGAAGAGTCTAACCAGTTTTGTCAGTTCGAAGCATCTCAATAAGCTACATCATCTATTGCTTTCGTTGATTTCTTTGATCTGTTCCCTCATGATTCTTCTGCATGCAGATCTCAAGCATCCTATGCAGGTTCATCTTCTTGGGTTCTTGACTCTGATGCAGCATATCACATTTGTTTTTCAAAGACAGAGGTTGTTTTCAGCAAAGGGATAGATGCCACAAAACAGGAGCTGAGACGCCTCTTGGATGTGAGAGTGGTGGACCGACATGCTAGTTACTTGAGACTTCCGACAGCTATGGGAAGGTCAAAGAAGCAGGTGTTCAATTTTATTAAAGAAAGAATATGGAGGAAGCTGCAAGGATGGTCGGAAAAACTCCTGTCCAAGGCAAGGAGGGAGGTTCTCATCAAAGCGGTGGCGCAAGCTATTCCCACATACGTCATGAGCATTTTCCAGTTGCCGGCAGGTGTAATAGAGGAAATCCAAAGAATGATAGCCAGATTCTGGTAGGGAGCAAAGGACAAAGAGCGGAAACTCTCATGGATGAGCTGGGACAGATTATGCAGACCAAAGCGGCAGGGGGGACTTGGGTTTAGGGACTTCCACACCTTTAACCAAGCCCTCCTGGCGAGGCAACTTTGGAGGATGGTTAATCACCCAGAGGCCCTTGTGACTAGAGTACGAAAAGCTAGATACTTACCAAGGACATCTATTTGGGAAGCAAGAAGAGGCTACGACCCTAGCTACACATGGAGGAGTCTATGGGGGGCTAAGGCTCTTCTAAAAGAAGGAGTCCAATGGAGAATAGGGGATGGAGCAGATGTTAACATATGGGAGGACATATGGCTACCCAAGGAAGATGCCTCGCTCGCTTGTCACAAGCTGGACGGCAGCCCAGAGTGCAGCAAAGTTAGAGAGCTCATGGCAGAGGATGGCACAGGATGGGATGAGGATAAAGTGTGGGAATGCTTCCCGGACAGCTATGCTAGGAGGATATGCGCTATACCACTCAGCATCAGGAAGCCCAAGGATACGTAGATGTGGTGGTCGTCAAAGAATGGGGAGTTCTCGGTTCGCTCAGCTTACTGGATGGGGATGCTAGGAAAGGAGGAAGCCAGGCGCTATAGTGCCCAACAAGGAGACGGGTTATGGAGGAGAATTTGGCATACAGAATGGAGTCCCAAAACAGCTCATTTCTTATGGAGAATATGCACGGGGGGCTAGCTACCAGAGGACGTCTATTTGATAGACATTGTGTAGAGGATGGCACATGTTCGCTCTGCATGACGGAGAAGGAATTTATACCTCACATGTTGTTCTGATGTCCTAATGCAACGGAAGTATGGGATCAAATGGCAAGGGAAGTTCAAGAATGGGTGGCGGATAACAAAGATGTGGATGTTCACTCATCCATGTCGGCTGCTTTAGAGAAGACGGACTTGCTAGAGGCTAAGGTCATAGTGGCTGCTATGTGGGCGATATGGAGAGGGAGATGCATGAGGGTCTTCCAGAGTGGTGACGTGCACAGCGGCTTCTTATTCCGTGGTGCCATGGCTATGATTAGGGAAGGACGAGTGAATGACCACAAGGGAGGGGGAAATGGCGTGACCCCGTGCAACGTCCAGCAACGCCATGCAAGGGGGGACATAGTGCCGTCGGAGAGAAGCAAGGGAACAGGCTGGAGGGTACCGAGAGAAGGCAGGGTAAAGCTAAATCTAGATGGCTCTTGTGGTGATAATGGAGGGGCGGCGATGGGCATGGTGGCGAGGGATGAAGGGGGCAGGTTGGTGGGAATGATGGGCGAGAAGGTGAAGTCGGGGGAGGATGTCGCCATGACTAAAGCTCTTGTTGTGTGGGCTGCGCTGGTATGGGCAAGGAACGAAGGACTGGAACGAGTGGAGGTGGAGTCGAACTCTTTGGAGGTCATCCATGCATGCAACAACAGGAACCCGAGGAGGGACTATCTAGGAGTTGTAGCTGAAGACATTATTTCTTTAAAGCAGTCTTTTTCTTTTTGTAGCTTGAGTCATGTGAGTCGTAGGAGTAATTTGGCTACCCATGAGGTAGCCAACTATGCCTGTAGGGGCCAAGTAGATAGGTTTTTTGTTTCGCATTCTTTCCCTTTGAATATTTTGAGGCTTGTAACCTATGATTTAGCAAGTTAGTAGATGGCGGGGAGCCCAATCATAGGGCTTCCCGTCCTTCTCTCAAAAAAAATATTACAAGTACACCCAATCTCGTATCCAATTTAACCACAAGCGGATCAGTATTATCACAACTAAACATAGTTGATGGATCTACACGGCTACTCAAAGCATTAGGACCATCAAACCTTTACCAAACTAACATTGTCATCATCCTTATTTGTTGCCAAATGTACCTTCAATATAGTCTGTAAGAACATTAACACACTCTATTCAAGCCTTTATAACGTTCCGGTCAAGCCTCCAAAGCGTGTGTAGTAGCAAATCATGTTCACATACATAGTCGACTTGGACATGTCTTTGGATAAACTCAAGATTCTCAATCATCAGCTTTCTAATCGTAATAAGTTAGAATGTGAGTCATAGAAGTTAAGCAAGCATCATCAATCCATATTTAGGTCCAGGAGTTAGATGAATGCTAAGTCAAGTTTTGATTGATTCAAGTACTAACCCCGATGAAAACTTTAATTAAGTTTAATTTGTCATGGAATATTGAAAAACTCAGTACATTTACAATGATTTATCCAAGCTACATAATAGATGCATGTAATAACATGTCATGCAATTCGTTTTTAATGATGTGAAATACTATGTTGATTGAGTCCTCATCTAGCCTCCCTTTCAATTCTCTAGTCCATGAGGTGCTTCACCTTAAACATTCATGGCATTGTTATGTGTTTATCACCATCAACTGAATGCAACACTCAATCTTCTTCATTATATGGCGACTTAATCCTAAAAGTATTTCATATTGTGAACGTATGTTGGTTGCAATGCAGCGTATGTGAGGGTTCAAGACCACTCACCCTTTTATTAATAGAACTGGAGAAATCACATAGAGGTCTAGCAATATATAGAAATTACAAATAATATAAAGCAGTGTTCTTAAAACCGAACCGGACTGGCCGGTCCGACCGGTCAACTGACCGCTCTGGAAGCCTAAAAAACCGATTATGTGTCTTTTTCCGGTCCAATCGGTCAGAAATACGGTCCAACCGAACCGTATTGAACCAGTGGTTCAAAGAGAAGAAAAAATAGAAGGTAAAATACATATAGGAATTTACATATATGTATATATATGTATATACATATATATATATATATATATATATATATATATATTTATATACATATATATATATGTGTGTGTGTGTGTGTGTGTGTGTGTGTGTGTCTGTGTGTGTGTGTGTGTGTGTGTATGTTTATGTATGCATTTATATAGAAAATATAAATATAAGGTAGAATGTGTATATATATGTATATATGTACAAATATATGTATATTCGTATATATGCATATATATGTATGTATGTACATCTAGATAATAATATATACGTATACATATATATTTATATATATTATATATACAATGTATACATATGTGTGTATGAATGTATACATCTACACAACAATATATATGTATACATATATATTTATATATACATATACATATATAATATGTCGGTTCAACCGGTTTGACCGCTCCGACCGCTAATTGCTTTTTATCATGTTGTCGTTCGGTTTTTCCGGTTCAAAATTTTTTTTATATCATAGAATTAAATGTCCGATTTCGATGCCGTGTCCGATGGCCCAGAAACAGAAATTTTTCGAAATTTCGCACGAAATTTCGATATTTACGGCCCTAACGATTTCGACGACCAAATAAGCGAATTAAATCATGAAAATTTACCAGGATGACCTAAACGCCAAGATCTACTCAAATATGCAATAATATTTCATATTGGATATTGGGGGGGGGGGTCTCCCACATTTGTAAGTGAAGGAAGCTGAATAATTTTGACAGAATTTCGATGGCAATTTCGATGACAAAATGAAGGAATTAAACTATGAATTTTTGCATACACAATGTCTTGACATAGATACACTAGATTATATGATAAATTTATATGTTTAGAGGTTAGGGTGGGATCCATGTCTTGATGAGTGAGTGCACAAATGGACAGAAATGACAAAGTCTGTTAGACAGTTAGACTGTTACAAACTTGCAAACTTCAAGTTAAAACAACTACACTACTAGACTAGAGTACTACAAAGTACAAAGTACCGTTACCAACTTACATATTACAACTTATAATATATAAAACAAATTATAAACTAACAAACTTACACATTACGATGTTCCATAAGTCTTACAAAGTAGGACTAAGAGACCAACAGTCCTAGTTGAAGCTTGAGTGTCGTGGTGGTTGTTGTCCTCCTCGTTGTTGACCATACATATGCTCATTGATACTATCAACATATGTTGCCCAACTCATATCATTTCTATACACGCGGTTATATGTCTCAACATGCTCTTGGTAGATCTCGTCAGACACAAACTGCATCATCCCATGTTTTGGGAAAAATTCCTCAAGTGCTTTTGCTTGATCAATAGATGGTTGTGAAGCAACTGGAGCTGGAGGAGCAACAGCTAATGGAGGAACATACAAAACTTCACGGTATCCTTGCCAAGTTTGCCCACCATCATTAGATTCCATATGAACATGTTCTCCAGTGTAAGAATAACCTTGCATGAGTGGGTCATTGTATCCTCCATACATATAGCCTGGTTGTACTTGTATACCTCTAGAAGAAGAAGAATAATCATCACCATAATTATAAGTCCCATGACTCCCACCATAACCATAGCCATAGTTATAGGGATCTTGTTGTGGTGGTTGTGCGACAGCAGGTTGTGTTTGTGGTGCATGAGGGTACCCAAATAAAGAATCAGCAATAGAAGATGAATCCCTGTCTGAAATACTCATGCTCCCAACTGATTCAGCCAAATTAGAAATACAATCACTTTGGTATTGGGGAGCTGGAAGAATAGCTAGAGGTGGTGGTGACGGTGTTGGACCTTCTGGTGTGCCAATATATTCTTTTGTACCTCTAGTTTTTCTTCTTTGGAATGTACTATCAACAAATGGAATTTGAGTTTCAGCAGGTGCAACTTCAGCCCTAGGGGCAGAGATATAAGGTCGATCATCATTGTCATTCTCAAATCCTGCCCACTCTTCATTATTATCATTGCCTTCTTGGTCATCACCATCACCATCACCATCACCATCATCATCATCATCAGGTGCATCATCATCATCATCATCATCATCATCACCACCACCATCAGATTCGGAAGAGTGGCTACTAGAACGAGTTCCACCTTCTTCAACTGCCTGTGCAATATCCATCTCATCTTGAATGTGTTGTTCTTCTTCTTCAAATCTTTGTACAGGGTTGCGGTCTCTTGTAGCTGTCTCTTCTTCTGCTCTAGTGCTAGGCATGAATGTTGCTTCAACAGTGGGATCCGGCCTGCCATCATTTCTATCTAAAACTGGGGCACCACCAATATTAGTCATCCATTGTTGCAATGGATTATCCTCTGGATCAATATTCTCATTACCACCACCATAGGTAAAAGCAATATCAAGTGGATCATGGATGACAGAGAGGTCCACTTCTCTAAATTCGGGCTCTCTAAGATCTTTTGCCCTCAACCTCATGTTATAGTGAACGTATACCAAGTCATTTAGACGTTGTGCACCAAGTCTGTTTCGTCTTTTGCTATGAATGAGGTTGAATGTGGACCAATTTCTTTCGCAACCACCTGCAGCAGCTGTTTGTGATAGAATTCTCACAGCAATTCGACGTAGTTCTTCACAACCTGTGCCATGCCATGACCACCACTCACATGGAACAGCTTTTTCTCTGTCAGCAATAGCGCTTGGATGTGCAAAGCATCCAATGGCTTCTCTGAACTGCCTCAACTGCAAATTAACATGACAACATTGATAAGGTCAAGGGCAATAAAATCTGATTTTTTTCTCAATAATTAGTAAATAGAGAGTTCCAGACTATATGTATTACCTGGTCCATAATAGTCACCCTCTCTTCAGATGTGGTGACAAGTTTCTCCACAACTTCTTTAATAGCTGCCATGAAGTCGCTCTTGAACCCTAACTTGTATTTGTATTGGAATCTAGGGTTCAAGTAATGAGCTACAAGAAATAGAAATGGCTATATATAAAATTGTCTTGCATTGAATGTGTCATTAGTTATCAAGATATAGAAATGTATATAATTATTGAATAAGTATCAGTTATGCTCACCAGCTTTGTGCATAGGGTGCAAAAGCATTTTCTCCCACCGCTTCCTTATAATTTTCTTGTATTGGGAACTTCCTCTTGGAACAACTTTCGATATTGAATCTGTCATCAGGGTCATTGCTTCATACAAGTAGGGAATGGTTGGTGACTTATCTCCATCCACCAACCTGAGCACCTTCACTATTGGTTCCATGATTCTAAGAATTTTATTAACCCTCTCCCAGAAGCTCCTACTGTTCACAATGTCTTCTATCTTGCCCCCAGCGGCTGTCTTACTTTCCTTCATTGAACTCCATTCAACTCCGGAAAATAATTTTCTCAACCCATCTCTCTTTGACTTCAGACTTTGCAACGCCAAAAAATTGGTAGCAAAACGGGTGACTCCTGGTCGCACCAAGTCACCACCACAATACTCCTTCCTCCTCATAGCAGCTAAAAGAAATGAGCGATTGTATATGAAGCTTGTGATTGTCCTGGCTTCAATGATCAAATTTTTCACATGCGGCAACCCACCTACATTTGAACAAAACAGAGTATGAAATCAAATAATGACACTATAAGTCATTTGGAATTGGAAATTGGAATACAAGGAGTCAAACATATATCATATATGACTCACCTATATCTTTCAGAATCAAATCAATGCAGTGAGCTGCACAAGGAGTCCAATAGAGTGGAAACTTATCCATCAAAGACTTTCCAGCTTTCTTGAAATTGGCTCCATTATCAGTTACAATTTGAACCACATTTTCCACACCAACTTCTTTGATATACCTCTTCATCAATTTAGATATGAATGTAGCAGTCCGAACCTCAGCGGAAGCATCTACAGATCCAAGGAAAATGGTGGATCCATTACAGTAGGCAAGAAAGTTGATGATCTGTTTTCTAGTTCCAGATGTCCAACCATCAGCCATTAATGTCACACCATAAGTCTCCCACCTACAAGTACAACAAACAAAAAGTAGATGTAGAGTTAAAACCTAATAGTCTTGAAGACTTCAACAATCAAGAATGGAAGGGACAATAAAGAAATAAGCTTAGTTACCTTTGTTTCTTATCCTCAATCCATTTTTGGATCTCCAATTTTTGTTCAGGAAGGTAGACATTCATAAGCTCATATGCCAGCCTCCCCTGCAGTTCTCAAGAGGTGTTGTAAGTATGGCTCAGTAGCCACGTGTGCTGGGATCCCATGGGCAAAGAAGAATTTGCCAACTGCTTTGCCAACCTTATTCTTTGCACCAGAAAACATAGATTTCAACTTCTGTTGTACTGGTTTTGACCTTCTCATACCTGGCTCGTCTACATCTACACCCAACCTACCTCTTGTTGTGCTGTGAGATCTGAATAGGCTATCAATTGTCCCTTTCTTTCTTTTCACTTGGGCAGGCGTATCAGTATCATCTCCTAAGTCAACCGTGGGGATGGATGTTCTTCCTGAACGGTAACCAGCCGCATGACGTGCACCACTGCCTCCACCATGCTCAAAAACAGATGGGCCAATGCCCCTCCTATATGAATCATGTTGTTCTCTCTCCCATGCTTGTCTTTTGGAATCTCTAAGCGCTCTGCGATACATGCGACGTTGTTGGGAGGTGATATAACCTTCAGGATAATCTACATCTGAGTCGGACTCGGCAGAAGAACCTCCTCTCCCATAGTCAAAGAGGGTATCAACCGCGAGTTGGTCAAGTTCTTGTTGATGTTGACGAATGTTTCTCTTCTGACTCATCATTTCCCTGAAGTCGTCTCTCACTCCTTGAGGACATTGCTTGCACATTGCCACGTTCCTGTCACCGCCAACAATGTGGGATTTGAATCTTGTAATCCCCCCACCGCCTATTTTCTTGGTACAATATTTGCAAATCACTTGTTGCTTAGTGCCAGGAACTTGCTCACAATGAGCCCATGCAAAATCAATGACTTTTCCCTTTGTAGTAGTAGTACCACCATCATTTCTTCGTCCACCATCACTATCACCAGATGAAGAACCCATCTACTGCAATTTAGAAAAATAAAAACATGAAAAAATAACCACATCAAGTCAACACATGTATAAATAAACCATAACTAGTTACTAAAGCCTAAAATTGCATGTTAGAAACTTAGAAGGTCAATGTATAACTAAGTAGTTCATCATTTTTATATTTATTAATTCAATTTTATAATATTTGTTTAATTTAAGGTCTGAAATTAATATTTAAATTGTTATAAATATACAAATTGAACTTGTAACACTGAAATTAGTTAGCATTTATGGTATAAGTCTACTAGTGTAATATATTTAGGGTTACATTAGCGAAAAATAAAAAAATATAAGAAAATTCAATTTAAAAAAAAACTTTTTTAGCCATTTTGTGTATAAATACGAAATATATTGATTAGATTTTCAAAATAAGTGTAGTTGTATGTATTTCACACTATTGTTTCTTAGATGTACAAGTTTCACTTCAAGATCTTGAGTTTTTAAAGAGAAATCTCACTTAGAAATTTAGGATTTTCGGAGTTCTTATTAAGCTATGTCTAAATGAGAGTAGAGTTAGAAAGAGGAGGAATAGATGGGCTAGGAAGAGGGGTTACATACCTTAGAATCAAGTAGAGAAGCCTCCGGGAGCAAGAAATCCCAAGAAAATCGGCAAAATCGCCAAACCCCAGCAGCAGCAGTCCGCGGAACACTGTTTCGCGAAACAGTGGCTGCGTTTCGCAGCAGTTTCGCGAAATGAAGGCCGAAACTGGGCTTTTTGCACCGAAACCCCCTCCAGTTTTGCGAAATTTCGCCCACAGTGCGAAATATTTCGCGAAATGACGGACATATCCCTGTGTACCAGCGTTTCGATGTCCGATTGAAAAAAAATCGGAAATTTCGGTCGAAATTTCGCAATTTCGATCGAAATTTTGTACCATGTTTTATATCATGCTGACATTATTTCCGGTCCAACTAGTTCAACCACTCCGGTTGGACCTGACATGGACCTGACTCAATCCGGTCTGAGTCACTATCGGTCCGACCACCGGTTCGGTTCTAAAAACATTGATATAAAGAGATATATTAACACTCCCCCTCAAGCTGGAGCGTACACATCGTGTATGCCCAGCTTGTTGCAAAAGCTCTGAAATGTTGTTGGACTCAATGGCTTTGTGAGGACATCTGCAAGTTGATCTTCAGATTTGACATGCGGAGTCACCACCTTGCCATTCTAGGTCTGATCTCTGATGAACTGGCAGTCAACCTCTATATGTTTAGTGCGCTCATGGAAGACTAGATTCTTAGCAATGTAGATAGCAGCATGATTGTCACATCTGAGCTCTATGGGAGACAAAACAGATATCTTTAACTCAGAAAGTACAGATTGAACCCACTGCAACTCGTAACAGGGATGAGCCATTGCTCAATACTCAGCTTCCGTGCTTGATCTAGCCACAACATTCTGCTTTTTACTTTTCCAGGTGATAAGGTGATTTCCCAGAAACGTGCAATACCCCGAAGTAGACCTCATGTCATTCAGATTACCAGCCCAGTCTGCATCTGCATAACCAGTAAGAATGAGAGTAGACACAAGAGTCTTGGGTCTATAGTAGGTGATTCCCTTACCGAGTGCACCCTCCAGATATCTCAGAATACGGCAGACTGCCATCCAGTGTGACTGTTGTGGTGAGCTCATATGCTGACTCACCACACCTACAGCAAAAGAAATGTCAAGGCGGGTAACTGTCAGGTACATCAATTTCCCAACAAATTTCTTGTAGTAACTTGGATCTGGATAATCAGTATCATCAGTCATCTCCTTCACATGATAGTCCATAGGACACCGGCTTGGATTCACTCATGCCAGCTTCCTGCAGTAAATTCAGCACATATTTCCTCAGAGACAAATTAGTACCTGCATGAGATCTAAGTACTTCAATGCCCAGAAAATATCTTAGTTTGCCCAGATCCTTTGTATGAAAGTGTCCTTGCAATCCTTCCTTCACACGTGATATGCCTGTAGAATCGGTGTCAGTGATAACTATATCATCACCATATACAGCAATAACGATGGATCCAACAGAAGAGCTAGAATAAAATAAGGAGTGATCAGTCACAAAACAAGAGAAGCCCATCTTTAGTACAACATCATTGAACTTGTCAAACCAAGCTTTAGGAGATTGTTTCAACCCGTAGATGGCTTTCTTCAATCAACACACCTTCTAACACTCCCCCTGAGCAACAAACCAGGAGGTTGCTCCATGTACACCTCTTCTTGTAGATCACCATGGAGAAAGGCATTCTTGACATCAAGCTGAAATAGAGGTCAGTCAAAGGTAGTAGTCAGAGAGATAAGAATCCGTATTGAATTCAGACGAGCCATTGGTGAAAAGGTCTCAAAGAAATCAACTCCATATGTCTGAGTATAACCCTTTGCCACCAGTCTAGCCTTCAACCTCTCAACTGAACCATCTAGATTATGTTTTACTGTGAATACCCATCTGCAGCCCACAACATTTTTCCCTGGAGGTAAGTCAATAAGATCTCATGTGTTGTTTTGTAGAAGAGCAGACATTTCCATATGCATCGCCTGTTTCCAATCGGTATCTTTCATAGCATCAAGATGAGTTCTTGGAATGACCACAAAATCAATCCCAAGAGCAAATGACCGGGCCTGCTTGGATAATTTCGACAAAGAATACACATTTGTAATAAGATGTCGAATAGTACAGGAACGAGTACCTTCGTGAACAGCAATGGGAACATCAAGGTCAGATGGTTCTGCAGAGATCTCTTGAGTAGAGGAAAATGGGGAAGGCTCATAGACTGGAGTCGCTACCTCCTCTAGATCCTGCCTGCCTCGTCTGCTATAAACATGTTGATATTGTTGAATTAATGGATCACCGGTTGGCTACTCTTCCTAAATGACAGTATGGTCAGGAATAATAGGTGGCACTCTCTCACCGATGTCTGATGGTGGCACTTTCACACAATTGCTCCTCCTTACTGGGAAGACTCAAGAAATATGGTGTGGATTCATGGAAAGTTACATCCCGAGACACAAACATACGGCGGAGACTGGGACAATAACACTTGTATCCTTTGCTAGTGTTGGAGTACCCAAGAAAGAGAGACTTAATAGACCTAGGAGATAATTTATCAGCCTTAGGATCAAAATTGTGGACAAAAGAGGTACACCCAAACACTCTGAGAGGAACAAGGAAAGGCTGATCTTTTGGACGTAAGATAGAAAAGGGAGTATGTCCTTGAAGCACCAAAGAGGGTTACCTTTTGATCAGGAAACAGGCAGTAAGTAAAGCATCAGACCAGAACCTCTTAGAAACATTGGATTGAAACATAATAGTCCTGGTAATATCAAGAAGATGATGATTTTTACACCCAGCTACTCCATTTTGTTGAGTGTGAGGACAAGACGTACGATGAATCATCCCAACAGAGCTACAAAAATCAACCATAACAGTTTGAACATATTCCAAGGCATTATCAGATTGAAGAACTTCAATATTGCAATCAAATTGAACTTTTATTTTTTGATGAAAATGCTTGACAATGGATAACACAGACTCTCAACTCTTTAATAAATAAATCAATGTCATGCGAGAAAAATCATCCACAAAGGAAATAAAATAGTGGAAATCATTATAACTCAAAGGACCCCAAACATCACCGTGGACTAACTCAAAGGGACAAGATGCTCGTTTACTGACACGACTGGGATAAGACAGTCTATGATGTTTTCCCAATTAACAGGGATGACACTCTAATGAAGACACTTGGGATAACTCAGGTTCTGACTTTCTCAAGCTTTCCAACAATAGATGTTCATATTTGTAGTGCCACAGTAAGGGAGAACCACTCAAAAGGATAGCCGAAGTAGGAGCAGATACTTGGTGAGGCAGACAATCACCGTGGAAGAGGTACAGATCGCCTTTTCTAGGCCCTCCACCAATCGTCCTCATACTCTTGAGACCATGTAATACAAAGCAAGAAGGCCCAAACGTCACTATACAGTTCACAGTATCAACTAATTTTGCAACAGAGAGAAGATTAAAAGGAAATGCAGGCACATAGTGAACAAGATTTAAGATTAATTTTAGGAGTCAGAGAAACAGATCCACTTGCTAACACTCTACTCACTGAACCATCTGCTATGGTCACAGATTTGTGAGGAATATGTGAGTCAATGGAGTGAAGTAGTCTCCTCATACCAGTCATATGTTGTGATGCTCCAGAATCAACCACCCATGAAGAAGTTGAACCAGAAGGCAGTAGGAAGGTAGCCTGATTACCAGTGGTAGAAGCCAGATTTGTTGCAGAAGAAGAAGATCCCACACTCATATGTTGTGTAACCAGAATAAATCTATCATATTCTTCCTTTGTGAGTGTAATGCCAGAAGAACCAAAACTTAATGCAGATGGCTTAGAAGACTCGGTAGTACTTGCATAGTTTGTTGCCCCCACAGGTGGTGCAGCAGGTCTTCCATGCTTCTTCCAACATTTCTCAACAGTGTATCCAGGTTTGTCACAGAAGGTGCACTTGGGACGTGTTCCACGTCCTCATCCCATACATGTATGGTCTCCTCGAACTACAGCGGCTACAGATGCATGAGAATCTCCAGAAGGCGAGAAGTTTGTAGAATCAACTGGTTCAAAATTTGATTGTAGAATCCTCGAGTAGGCTTCTTCCAGACTGGGAGTTTGTCATAAGTGAGGATGACACTGCGGGCTGAACTGTAAGACGAATTCAGACTCGATAGAAACTTTGCAGTAATCAAGTCATCTCTGTCTTTGACTTGTTCTTGGACAGTCATTGGATGATAGAAGCTCGACTCCAAAGCAATGTCTTGGATCACTCCAAAATATTCTTCTAAAGGCTTGTCTCCCTGTCGTTTGGCGAAGAGGCGATCATATATCATAAACTGACGAAGAACATTCTTTTCCTGAGAGTAATGCTTCTTCACAGCATCCCATGTCTTTAGCAATAGTATAGAACATCAATCTAGCAGCAATAGCAGGTTCCATGATCCCCCATACCCATGTCTTCACCAGACTATTATGACGCTTCCATTCAGCATAGCCTTTGTCAGTAGAAGCAGGAGGATCTGAATCAACATGCCTTGCTTTATCTCGGGATTCTAACATTGTATGGACAGCATTCATCCACAAGAGATAATTTTTCCCGTTAAGCTTGATGGAGGGGATAGGCGACATCTCGTTGTAGATAGTAGATGCCTTGGTGTCCTCCATGATTCAACGGAGAGATAGAGTGACAGAAAGATACACGTCACAGAAGAACAGAGAGTGACGGAGAGACACACATCACGTCAAATGATCAGATACGTCTCTGATGCATCCACAGCCCCCAAATGAAAATTCTCTAATCACACATGGAGGAGATGTGATTAGGAATTTCCTACGTACGGACGAAGCCTCCGGTATGAAATTTTAATGAGTTGTTTTGTGTAGACGCTGCCTTCGGAAGCAACCGGAGGAACCGCGGACTGCTGGCGGCTGGTGCGCCTGCCCTGGGCCGGCGGCTACGACGCCCCTGCCTTATGCGGCGGCTGTTGCTGCCGCTCCTAACCGCCGCCGGCGGCGCTGGGTGCTGCCCGAGATGGGCGGCGTCGGCGGCTAGCCTTGGGTGGCAACGTTGAGTGTGTTGCCCGGAGAGCCGGCGTCGACAGCTGGCCTTGTGGCTGGCGGCGGCTTGGAGTGGAGGAGAGGAGAGAGAGAGAGGTGGTGGCTACCCAGATGAACCCTAGCAACCTTGCTCTGGTACCATGTGAGCATATGTTGCTTGCAATGCAGCATATGTGAGGGTTCAAGACCACTCAACCTTTTATTATAAGAACTGGAGAAATTACATAGAGGTCCAGCAATATATAAAAATTACATATAATAGAAAAAACACATATATATCAATGTTTGTTGGCTTCTGCTCTCTCTCTCTAGGGCTTACGCTCTGACTTCTCTCTAGTCTCTCCCCGGCAGCCTCCGCTAGGGGGAGGGGTGTTTCCCCTAGGAGCTTCCCTCCCCCTGGGCCAAACCAAGGTAGGCTAGATCTGAGTTCGTAGCATCTTCCCTGGAGTGTTAGCGGAAGTCGGCGTCGTCGTCTCTCCCTTGACAACACCGGCCATAGCAGTGCGAAGCGCCGCAAGGTTCAACCCAACCTGTGGATCGGTGTTCTCGACCTGGTCGAATCTGCTCCATTCAAGCGTAATGGAGGGATAGGAACTTATCCCAGTCCGGTTCTGAGACCTTGTGCTGCTGCATCGCCGCGGTGAAGCTAGGGGGGTCTACTCCACCTTCTTCTTTCGCACCTGCTCTCCGGTGATCGAGGTAGCTCCTTCGGCCTCGGCGGGTCTGTACCACGGCACCTCTGGCGGGGGGAGGACTTAGTCTTCAGTGATGGTCCTCGACTTGCTGTGCGGCTGAGACTTCTCCACCGGATGTATCGCATTTTCCACCTCCACCTCTATCCCTAGAAGGCATCGCGGTCAACTTGCGCTCATGGTTCTTCTGCTTGTGAAGTTTTCGGCGATGGGTGGACTTCCTTTGGACGACGCGGGACTGTCTTCTCCTCGGCCAATAGGCAGATCCGGTGGAGGTGGTGGCTGAATTCTCACAGGGTGGCCTGGGTCACCCTTGCTGCCCTGCGACAGTGTTTCTCCACTTTTAGCGACGCGGGTCTGGGAGCACATTCCAAGCTTCCCCTGTTGTGTGTGGCTCTTTGTAGCCAAGAGTTCGATCGCCCTCAAGGTATTCGACGAGGGGTCTCTGTGCATACAGGGGCCTTAGGTGGGGTTGGGTTCAGAGGGAGGCTTGTTGCTCTTCTTCTCCTCCTAATCATTGTTGCTGTTGCGTGAAGTCGAGCCTTGCAGGGTTCTGGTTTTCAGTTGATTGTCGACCGATGAAGAGGGGTTGGATTTCTACTTGGATCCCACACATTCAGGGAATGTTTCAAATGTCAGTGGGGGAACGGTGGTTGTCTAGCTCAAGGACATTAATCGTTAGTCAGCTAAAGGATGGACCATGTATTGCATCTTGACTCCTCTGCTACTGCTGGATTAGAACACCTTCAAGGTGTTGGATGATATGCATTCAAGTGCATCACGAGGGTTGGGTTTAAGAGGGGGGTTGATCCCCTTTTTCTTCCTTAGCCCGTGTTGTTGTTGCGTGCAGGATATACCTCCGGGTGTTTGCTGATATGGTAGAGGTCTTTTTGGGTTTTTGCCAGTAAGAGATCTGGTCTTGAGTAGCTAAGAAGGTCAGAGACTTCATGGCTAGTTACAGGCAGGATTGCTAGTTTTTGTTCTATGTCATTTTGCTGTTACTAATTGTGGGTACGCTGAATGCATGTAATAGTGGCTTGTAATAGACTTCTTCTAGTAGGATTGTCTGGTCCTAGCTTGCTTAAGTTGATTAGTCTTCTTAGTCTCGTTTTGGATTAGATTCTTGAGTGTTCCCCTGCGTGGGGATTTTGACCCTTGTTGAGCTTCTTAGCTCCTGTCGATGTAATGGGGTACCCAGTGCCCATAGTTTTTGGTATTAATAGTAACACGCATTTTGACCGACCAAAAATATATTAACACATCAATTGAACGGTCACATTGTATACCTTGTTTAACAAGGCTTTCGTTTGGGTGAAATCATTCTTATGCACTACCGATGCATTCAAGCAATATTTATCGTAAGCTTTGTACGTCAAGGAAATTGGTAAATTTTCTCCCGGTCTTGCACAATATGTATGAGAAGTTGTAGTACAAATGTGCCATCGAATATCTTTACAAACTTTGCAAATTCTCCATAATGAGATTTGTAGTGTCAACACAGTTTGCAAAATGAAAGGTACTTTTTCATAAATTTTGGTCCAACTTCTTTGAAGTTAGGACCATTGTCAATTGTGGCTTGAACTACATTCTTGACACCAACCTCTTTCTCATACTTCTCTATCAAGTATCGGTTTCACTTAGTATCAACAAGAGCAATATACGTAGCAAACTTGTCGCTATTAGTCAAAAATTATATCATTTACGAATGGTTCCCACTAGTCAAACCATTATACATTGTTGTATTGTAACATCGTATTCAAGCCAATTTTTTTATAGCTACAAATCATCAAATCCTCCTTTTATGTAGGCAAATACTTGATCATAAGCTTCCAAACAATTGAGGCCTATAATTCGTGCAAAACCACATTTATGAAATTAAATTCATTAATCTTAGGCAATAACCCTCGAACATGGGTTTTTATAGATGACTTGCAGGTAGTCCTAATCAGCTTATTTTCGTTATTGACTCGACAAAACAAGAATCAAACTAATATGTTTGAAAACTTAAAAGTCCTCAGACACATGTAGCTTTTAATACTGAAATAATTGTGAATGGAACCCTTATACAGAATTAAATAAAAAACAACTAATAAAAGGACAGCAAGGAAAATGAGAACATGATGTGCTTTCAATCAAGAGGAAACAAACCCTAGTCAGCCTTCAGAGCAGTAGCTTATCCTCCATGAACTCCCCCCCTCAGTTGACAAAAAGAGCCTCTGGCGAGTGAATGTATAATTGTGGTATCCCCTGGTAGTCAGACGTGGATAGCATATGGCGAATGAACAAGGCTTGCTCAAGTGAATCCTCATCCAACTTGTCGTTGCTAGGTTTACTAGATAGGGTATGCGTCCTCATACACTATGACATCATCTTCGTTGACGTCTAAAAATAGAGTAACACGTGATAGGGACATTGGTTGGATCAATTCGCGTAGCCTTGGCCCAAAAAACATTGCACCTTGCATAGTCACAAATTTGGTATTTGGGATACGTAGGCCGAGCTAAAAAATAGAATTCAGGAATTACGTAGAAAAATCAGATAAAAAAGTCAACATACGGTGAAAATACAATCAGCCTTTCGGGAGAAAAAGGATATTGCACAAATAGTGTATGTATGGATGTATAAATTTGTATATATATTGCACACATATATTGTGCATATTGCACACACCGCTTTATGTGTGTGTATGTACATATATATATATATATATATATATATATATATATATATATATATATATTGTTCATATCTAATTACATATCTATACATCTATTACATACGCATATTACATACACACATATACATACATGTACTTACATTTACAGACACATATCTACACTCAGACTAAGTCATAGTTTTCAACTATACGATAGAGGAAAATATGGGAAAATGTACAAAATGGGAATAAAAATGTGGAACGTGAATGATTTGTGAATAAGAGGGAATAAAACATAATATTTGGGAATTGGGAATTATTAGCTTGTTTCATGAGTTTGTGGAAAATTCACATTTAATTGCAAATTCTTCAAAAAGTAAGAGTATGTTGTAACAATGACATCTTGAAAGATATTGGTGAATTTTTTATTGGGGACGTAGGAATGGTTGTGTTGACAGATTTAGCGCCTATGGTCAATGTGGAAGCAGCCAATCTAGCCAAGTGGGTTCTCTGACGGGATTCTGCTATTGTTGTCCATGCTCTATCTGAGTCGTGATGTTTATGGCATCGTCCATGCTTGAGATGTATAAGGCAACTAAGGCGACATTGATTGGAGTAGAGCGACCACGGAAAAACATCGTGATTATGGTAGTGTCATCTAAAAAGCCCTTTGACTTGTAGATCAAGTCCTAAAATGTGCATGTGTACTTATTTTTGGAGTTTGTGCAATGCTCTAAATCAAAAAGCTTGAGACTTCGTTGTTGTTGTAGTTGACTAGGATGGAGAAGAATATCATATGTAAATAGAATAGGATTCTATTATTGAGATAAAGAATACAAGCATAGACCCTCTACTTATATAGGATAGTAGTCAATAAATACAGAGTTCACCAATACGAGATAAGAGACAAGATACTAAAGAGCACACAATAAATAATATAAAAATAAATATGTTAACACTCTCCCCCTCAAGTTGGAGCATGGATATCATGCATGCCCAACTTGTCCACAATAGAGATGACTCTTGTCTTTGGCAGTGGTTTTGCAAAGACGTCAGCAAGTTGGTCCTCAATCCTGATGTATGGTGTAGATGTGCCTGGATAGAAAAGACTCCCTGACGAATTTAATGTACTTGGTGCTCTCATGGAACGTGGGATGAGTAGAAATTAAGATATATGCCTTCATGGGTTCAAAATTACAGATCCCAAACTCCTTTAATAAGCCTTGAACCCACATGAGCTCGCAGGTAGTATGTGTCATGGATCGATACTCAATTTCAGGACTAATGTAGCTACAACATTTTGTTTGTTACTTCTCCAAGGACAAGATTACCACCTATAAAGGTGAGTAACCCAAAGTAGATTTACGATCAATCATGCTGCCAGCATAGTCAGGTTAAAAAAATCAATAATCTTACAGTGCCCATTTTTGTATAGAAGACCCTTTCCAGGAGAGCTTTCTCAATATTTGAAAATATGACACACATCGTCCAATGACATTGTTGAGGTTTATCAAGATACATGCTAACAAGTCCAACAGCTGATGTAATTTATGCATGTGTAACAGTCAAGTAAACGAGTTTTCCTACAAGTCTCTTATATTGCTTGCTATTAGGATAAGATGGAGAAGAATCATCATCCCAATTGGTATAGGGATCTAGAAGCGTGATGACTAGCTTGGCATCCAACATGTCAGTTTCTTGTAGTAGATCAAGAATATATTTGCGTTGAGATAAACAAATTCCAGAAGAAGAATGTGATACTTCAATTCCCAAAAAATAGCACAATTTTCCTAGATCTTTAGTAATAAAGTGTTTTCTTAAGTATTACTTGGTATCCTGAATACCCTGATGGTCATTCCCAGAAAGGATGATGTCATCCACATACACAATTACAAGGACGATTCCCACAGTAGTTTTTTTCACAAAAACATAATGATCAGAATGCAAGCTTTGGAAGTCAAATTTAGTAAGGATCTGACCTAATTTATCAAATCCATGCTCTTGGGCTATGTTTTAGTCCATAAATGGCTTTCTTAAGGGGGCATACTTTAGAACACTTGATCGACCCTGAGAGCGCGTTTGAAAAGTGGAGTGATTCCAAAGATGAATCAGACCTTTAAATTTTTAACCTGAAACATTCAAAGACCCCCGCAACCCAATACGAGGTTGAAGTAGATATACGGGGTTGAAGACAGGGACGTGGGAACGTTTAAAACGCTTATGATCCCGCTCTAATGTCACTTTAGCAAAACCAGTAGTTGATTTATGTAAACAACTAGAACTAGTCTAGCAAAACGATACGAGACAAAACAAAATAAAGTAAAGAAAACAGAGTCTGTCGAATCCTATTAATCAGGTTAAGGAGTTCCTGGCTATGTAACCACAAGTTGGGCAGTTTATGCACCCGTTCTCAGGCATAGACAACCCTCGAATACCCTAATAAGCGTCTAACCTCTAAATGTAGTATGTATCGTAGTTGTCCCTATGGGGTCATCCCACTCGCTCTCACAACATGACCCCATCAAAGATCCAAAACCTATCTCAATGATAACGGATCAACTCCCTTGAATGTTTTGGATACCCTTTCAGGTCCAGAATATTCAAAGGTGTTAGGAACAGTAGATAATCTATGCAAAACAGAGACCGTTAACCCGAGCGGGTAGAATGAAGCCGACCGGATCCAAAGTTCTGGTAGGATCTCTTCTACAGGTGCTCACAGATTCTCCATTGGATGTCCTTTCAGATTTCAATCCAAACTATCTTCTCTTATCTATTTTTACAACTAATCTTTCGATCTTGGTAGAAATAAAAGTTCAAGCAAGAAAGAAATCAACCAAACCCGCAATCATAACCGAAAAGAGAAGATAGAACAAAAAACATACTAGATTGAGAATAAAACTACTTGCTTAAGGTAAAAGTACATGAGCATACCCAAAACAGGCTATGTAACCAAGAAGGAGTTCAACTAGCCATAGACAAGCATAGATGGCACCGAACAAAGATGGAAGCACATCACTTATACAGAAATGAAGAGGAAAAGTAGAAGAAAGAGGTCGAAGAAGAGATTTAGCCTGCGAAGTGAGATTGTTCTCGCTCCCTAGCTTCCAGAAGGGATGGATCTCATCTTTTGGGTCGTCCTCCTTGATCTTCTTGACTCCTTGGCCTCCTTTCTCCTTGATTCCGCCCCAAACAGCAGTTTGGATGTGTGTATGGAGGTGAAGTTGGCTAGGAACGGCTGGAAGTGGGTGGATGATGGTGGAAAACAATGGTAGATTGAGGTCAACTGTAGGGATGGTCGCAGGATGTGCTCTCCAGCCCTTTCGGACCTTGGAGCTTTCCCACGGAGCTTTGGGAGCCGAAGGATGAAACTAAGGAAGCATGGACCCGTTTCTAGACACGGGACACGGCAATTTTCTAAAATATAGGACACGGACACGGCATTGGATGGGGGGATTTTTTAATATATACAATGTAGGTATGCTGGATGAATTAAAATTCTTTATATAATGGAACAGAATTATATATTTTTGTACAAAAGTATAATATCATATGAATATCAAAGTACGTGTTTGTGAGTGTAATGGAAACAGTACGAAGTAAAAAATGAAACACCGCGCTTTTTTCCAATAATTATAATAGATTTTCAGAGTATATACATGAGTTTTCATTACTCAACTAACCAATTTATTAGGCTTTAATATGTGTCGATATAGAAATCAGCTTAGATTTTACATTTTGATTCTTTTAAACAAAGCTATTTGCATCTTTAATCAGATCTCATCTTAACGTTGCATTTCCTCAATGACAAGACAAAAACAATAACTAGCATGGGAAAAGACAGTGGTTGTATATTCAGA
Organism: Alisma plantago-aquatica; assembly: GCA_963693085.1. Lineage (NCBI taxonomy): Eukaryota > Viridiplantae > Streptophyta > Magnoliopsida > Alismatales > Alismataceae > Alisma > Alisma plantago-aquatica. Next base: position 358,779,468 of record OY856415.1, on the reverse strand, counting down.
ATCTGTACTTCAAGAAAAAGGAAATGGCAACAGCTGCTGCTGCACTAACGTGTCCATGGAGTGTCCTGGCAGTGTCCAGCTGTGTCTAGACTGCAAAAAGTGACTATATTGTCAGGACGCGTGTTGGCTGTGTCCAAAACGTTTTGGGCCATGTCCGAGAAGTGTCTGTGTCCACAACATGTCCGACACGGACATGGGGGCTTCTTAGAAGTGTTTGTGCTTCCTAGGATGAAACTAAACAAGTGTGTAGAACCTCCGGGAACGGAACCCTTTGCTAGGTAGCGGGGGGGGGGGGGGGGGGGGGGGGGGGGTATTTATAGGGATAGGCCGACTGTGTACATAAAGTAGGGCTGAACCCGACCGGGTTTGTACTCAGCGGTCGCCGACAATGTTGGGTCACAACAGTCGTTGATGTTGTCTTTGGCAGTCACTGATATCTTCGGTGGTCGTTGAAGGCTTCAACGGTCATTGATATCTTCAGTGGTTGTTGATATCTTCGGTGGTCGTTGAAGGCTTCAACGGTCATTGATATTTTCAGTGACTGTTGATATCTTTGGCGGTCGATGTTGGCTTCAGCAGTCGCTGATATCCTCGACGGTCACTGATGGAGTGTTGACGTGTTCAGCTGCAAAAAGTCAGGGGCTGAACCCGACCGCGTTCGTTGGGCAAAAATCTGGAGAAGATGGCTAGCGGCAGGTTGTTTGATGATAACGGCGACTTGGCTAGCAGTAAGGGCGATAGGCGGGTCGGCGGCTTGGCGCTGAGTGGGAGAACGGCGGCGGGATGTTGAGAGGGAGGGCGGTGGGATAGTGGTTGCGGCTTATGCGAGGGAGGGAGGCGCGATAGGCAGCCGGATGTTGGCTGAAGGAGGAGGGAGGGTTTTGGGAGTGGGTGGAGACCAAAAAAGGAAAGGAGGGAAGGGTTGTACTAGGTGGGAGGGGAGGGAAGCATTAGGGTTATGAGGCTTAGGTGGGATCAAATCACTTTGATAGCATGTGAATAGAATAGGATTCTATTATTGAGATAAAGAATACAAGCATAGACCCTCTCCTTATACAGGATAGGAGAAGTCAATAAATATAAAGTTCACCAATATAGGATACTAAAGAGCACAAAATATATAACATAAAAATAAATATGTTAGCACCATATATGCCTTCTGATCGACCCATGTATTTACGGAATCGACACGGCCATCTCCACCAAGCTAGGGCAATGTCATGCAACTTTGCCTCAGCAAACAAAAGTCATCGCTCTTCTGTCAATTAATGTCAGCGGAAGAACATCTCCATGTTGTGCAGCCCGTCATAGAACTTACCGAGATCGCTTATATTTGTGGAAGTCAAGAACACGATCTTAGTAATTGATCGAGTTGAGGTCGTGTAAGGACATTGACTAGAGGTGGATGTTTGTCTCCTTGCAGATTTTGATCTTTTTTATTGTCTTGTAGTAGAAAGCACTCCATCTATGCAGCTAAAGTGGCGGTCATTTTGTATTTCTATAATCTCCATGACCAAGGTCGTGAAATGAGCGCCAAGCTTGGTCACCTTCGCGTTAAAGTCCTTATTGTGCACCATGGTGCAAGTTTGTGAAGTTTTGCCGCAATTTGATATTCTAGAATCCACGTCTACAAATGTGCGTAGATTTTACAGTGGTCAAGTGTGATCCAAATTCTTGTGATGTTTTAGAAGACTCCAAAAGTCGTGGACTAAGCACGGGGGATGCAAATGCTAGAAAAATTAATGTAGGGGCCAATAACTAATAGTAGCTTATTGATGAAGTATACATGCAGTGGTCATCGTTGACCCTAGAGCTTCCCACTCTCTATTGGAAGCTCCCCTGGAGGAGATGGGGTTGAGGCTGCTAGAGGAGTCGTGGGCACCCCTCACATAGAGGATCCTAAGGTGAGGACCCCCCCTTTATGAGACCTGAAAGTGACGGAAGTGGTCTTTGGACAAGGAAAGCAAGGGTCTACCTCAACCTCCAAGGGGCTAGCAGTCGCCAAGGACCACCCTAGTAGGTCGCTACGGACCTAAGAGTAGTTGACACTAAGGGCATGTTTAGTAGGGTGTAGTCGGATGACAAACGCGAGTTTGTTGTACATTGATACATTACGAACTCACACAACTAAACCTGACTACACCCAACCAAACTAGCCCTAGGTATTAGGAATGGATGAGCAACCACAGGCGCTGGCCATAGTCACAAGTTCCGCGGTGCTACAATCTGATATTGTAGCACCTGCAAGGAGAGTAACAAAGGGAAAAATTAGAGAAGAAAGGATAAGGAACAAAAAAGATAGACAAAACATTGTGAGGGGCCATGCATGGTTGAAGGAGAAATATGTAGCGGATCAGGAAGATTGTGGAAAATGAATGGGAGAGGGGAGGAACATTGGTGGTGCACGTTGTTCACGGGAAGATATTTTTACATATGATTGGATCCGACCTAGGGTTTAGATCCAACAGAGGGTAGAGATGACCTCTAGACCCAGGGTTTAGGAGTCCAGTGGTAGATAGGGTGGTGTGGCTCGAAGCTAGGCCTAGGGTTTAGGCTTGAGACCAACTGACGCAAACTATATTTGTGAAACTAAATCATTCATCTAGTTCACCCTCCCAAACAATAAATATCAGTTATGTAAGGGCTACGTAGGACAGCGTGAGATGGTTGAGAGCCATCTCTTCTTTATTTATATAGATGGGCAAATTACATAGAGGTACAGTAGTAATAAGGAAATGACGGAAATAAATAATATAGATAATAAAGAGATATGTTAACACTCCCCCTCAAGTTGGAGTGTACACATTGTGTATGCCCAGCTTGCCACATAGATTGTGAAATACTGCTAGACCCAATGGCTTTGTCAGAATATCGGCCAGTTGATCTTCAGACTTGACATATGGTGTTACAACAGCACCATTCTTGATCTGATCTCGGATAAAATGGCAATCAACTTCTATATGCTTCGTGCGCTCATGAAAGACAGGATTCCTGGCAATGTGTATAGTTGCTTGGTTGTCACACTTGAGTTCCATGGGAGATGAAACAGGAATCTTCAGCTCAGAAAGCACAGATTTTACCCATTATAACTCACAGCATGCATGTGTCATTGCCCGGTATTCAGCCTCAATGCTAGATCTTGCCACAACATTTTGCTTTTTACTTTTCCAGGTGATCAGATGATTCCCTAGAAAAGTGCAATATCCTGATGTAGATCTCCTGTCAGTCTGATTTCCAACCCAATCTGCATCTGCATAACCTGTAAGAACCAAGGTAGAAACAGGCATCTTCGGTTTATAACAAGTGATTCCCTTGCCAGGAGCACTTATCAGGTATCTCAAAATCCAACAGACCACTGTCCAATGTGATTGTCGAGGTGAGCTCATATGCTGACTCACCACCCCTATAGCAAATGAAATATCAGGTCGTGTAACAGTCAAATATATCAGTTTACCAACAATCTTCCTATAATATCCTGGATCTGAATACATTGCATCATCAGCCATTTCCTTGATGTGATAGTCCATAGGAGTAGATACTGGCTTGGACTCGGTCATGTCTGTCTCCTGTAGTAAGTCTAGCACATATTTCCTCTGAGATAGGTTGATACATGCATGAGTTCTAAGTACCTCAATGCCCAGAAAATATCTCAGTTTACCCAGATCCTTTATTTGGAAGTGTCCCTGCAAACCTTCCTTCACTCGTGATATTCCTGTAGAATCACTGTCAGTCATCACTATGTCATCAACATATACAGCAATAATTATAGATCCACAGGAAGAAGTAGAATAAAATAACGAGTGATCAGTCACAGAACAAGAGAAGCCCATTTGCAGAACAACATCACTGAACTTGTCAAACCGGGCTCTAGGAGATTGTTTCAGTCCATATATGACCTTCTTCTGCTTACACACCTTCTGATACTCCCCCTGAGCAACAAAGCCAGGAGGTTGCTCCATATAAACCTCTTCCTGCAAATCACCATGAAGGAAGGCATTTTTGACATCCAACTGAAAAAGAGGCCAATCAAAAGTAGCAGCCAGAGAAATAATAATCCGCACAGAATTCAGACGAGCTACAGGGGAAAAAGTCTCAAAGAAGTCGACCCCATATGTCTGTGTATAGCCTTTAGCCACCAATCTGGCTTTTAACCTTTCAACTGAGCCATCTAGATTGTGTTTGATGGTGAATACCCATCTACATCCCACAGCCTTCTTACCTGCAGGTAAGTCAACAAGATCCCAGGTGGCATTATGTAATAGGGCAGACATCTCAATCTGCATTGCCTGTTTCCAACCATTGTCCTTCATAGCATCATGATGATTCCTCGGTAAATCCACAGAATCAATCTCAATAGCAAATGCGCGAGCTTGTTTAGATAATTTGGACAAACAACACACATTTGCAATAGGATGTCGAATAGTACATGAACGAGTATCTTTCCGGACAGCAATAGGAATGTCAAGATCGGATGCAGGAATCTCTGGAGTAGAAGACGATGGGGAAGGCACAGAGACTGGTGTCGCTACTTCTTCTGGATTCAGTCTACCTCGCCTGCTATAAACATGTGGATAATGCTCAATTACAGATTCATCTGCTAACTGCTTTTCCTGAATAATAGTATAATTAGGAATGATGGGTGGCACTCCCTCACTTTGCACAGATGGTGGCACTCTCTCACTCTGAAAAGATGGTGGCACTCCCTCACTCAGATGCTCCCCCTTACTCATGGCACCAGAAAAATATGGAGTAGTCTCATGGAAAGTAACATCCCTAGACACAAACATGCGGCGAAGACTAGGACAATAACACTTGTATCCTTTGCTAGTACCGGAGTACCCAAGGAACAAGGTTTTAATCGATCTAGGGGATAACTTGTCAGCCTTAGGGTCAAAATTGTGAACAAAGGAGGTGCAGCCAAACACTCTAAGGGGAATAAAAAAGGGTTGATCTGTGGGACGTAATACAGAGAAAGGAGTGCGCCCTTTGAGAACAGAGGAGGGTTGTCTATTAATTAAGAAGCATGCAGTGAGAAGGGCCTCAGACCAGAATTTCTTGGGCACATTGGACTGAAACATGATAGACCTGGCAACATCAAGAAGGTGGCAATTTTTCCTCTCGGCCACCCCATTTTGTTGAGGGGTATGAGGACAGAATGTATGATGAATCATGCCTGTGAAAGACAATGAGATTTGGAGAGCTTAGGGTTGCACAATGTGTGCACCCTTCTATTTATAGAAAAGTAACAATTACAGAAAGGTCCAAATATAATGGAAAATAACATAACATAAATAAAGCAACACATATATTAACACTCCCCCTCAAGTTGGAGCATAGATGTCAACCATGCCCAACTTGTCCATCAAAGCACTGAAATGCTTCTTAGGCAGCAGTTTGGTGAAGATATCAGCAACCTGGCCTTCAGATCGAGTAAAAGGTGTGCAGATCTTGCCAGTAAGAATAGATTCCCGAATAAAATGGCAGTCGACCTCGATATGCTTGGTGCGCTCATGATAGACAGGATTGTTGGCAATAAAGATAGCAGCTTTATTATCACAGTGCATGGGTATAGCTGAAGAAGACTCAATACCGAAGTCTTTAAGGAGAGAGCGTACCCAAAGCAGCTCACAAGCAGTATGGGCCATAGCCCTATATTCGGCTTCAGCACTAGATCTGGCAACCACATTTTGTTTCTTAGATCTCCATGTGACTAGATTGCCTCCAACATAGGTACAATAGCCAGAAGTGGATTTCCTGTCAATCCGACTCCCTGCATAATCAGAATCAGAATACCCTTCTAGAGAGCAGTGCCCATTTTTCCTGTAATGAAGTCCCTTGCCAGGAGACTTTTTTAGATATTGCAGAATATGACATAGTGCATCCTGTAAAAGATCTAGAACATATTTCCTCTGAGACAACACTAGTGCATTAGAGGTTATGGATACCTCTATGCCCAGAAAATACCGTAGTTTACCCAAGTCTTTAGTAGCAAAGTGCTTGCAAAGATGGGCTTTAGTATCCTGAATAGCAATAGTCACTGCCAGAAAGAACAATATCATCCACATAGACAATAAGAATTACAATGCCAGTAGAGGTCTTCTTAGTAAAAATAGAATGATCCACTTGAGATCTCAGAAAACCAAAAGCAATCAGAATTTTGCTTAATTTATCGAACCAGGCACGAGGGCTCTGTTTGAGCCCATAAATAGACTTCTTCAACCTGCAGACTTTTTGTGACTCCCCCTGAGCAACAAATCCAGGGGGTTGCTCCATATACACTTCCTCTTGCAGATCACCATACAGGAAAGCATTCTTAACATCTAATTGCAGCAGAGGCCAGTCCAGATTAATAACAACAGAAAGAAGAATTCTGACTGAATTAAGGCGGGCAACAGGAGAAAAAGTTTCAAAGTAATCAATACCATAAGTCTGTGTATACTCTTTTGCAACCAAGCGTGCCTTCAGTCGTTCTATAGTACCATCAGGTTGATATTTAACAGCATATACCCATCTGCAACCTACAGGCTTACATTGAGGAGGTGGATCCACCAACTCCCAAGTTTGTCTGTCAGTAAGAGCACGCATCTCTCCTTGCATAGCAGAAGTCCAGGCTGTACTTTGTAAGGCATCATGAGTATTTTTCGGAATAGTGACAGCAGATAAAGCAGAGACAAAATTGCTAGCATGAATACTCAGATGTGCAGTAGATACATGGTTAGCAATGTTATGAGAAGTGCAGGAACGAGTTCCCTTTCTAAGAGCAATAGGTATATCCATGTCAGAAATTACCTCAGGTGTGGCAGGACCTTCTTGAGGAGGAGATTGGTGTTGATTAGGGGGTACTTATTCAGGTGGAGGCATGTTCCTGCGCTGATAAACAATAAGAGGTGGTGTCGTATTCTTAGGTGGCATTTGATCAGAATTCTCAGACACACATTCAGTAGTAATAGGCAGAGGGGAAGCAATAATATCAGGCTCCAAACTATCTCCGCTAGATGAGTAGTATGGGGTATTCTCAAAGAAGACATCACTGCTGATAAACCATTTCTTTACAGTAGGACTATAGCATCTATATCCTTTTTGTGTACGAGAATACCCTAAGAAAATACATTTCTAAGCACGGGGAGATAATTTATCATGAGTAGGACCAAGCAATCTCACAAAACACGTACAGCCAAAAATCCGAGGAGGTACAGTAAATAAGGGTGCATCAGGTTGTAGAATTTGGACATGTACTTTATTTCCAATCACAGAGGAAGGCATCCGATTAATTAAGAAACAAGCAGTCAATATTGCTTCAGGCCAGAAAATTTTGGGTACATGATAGTGCATCATAATAGTTCTAGCAACTTCTAACAAATGTCTATTTTTCCTCTCGGCTACTCCATTTTGTTGTGGTGTATATGCACAAGAAGTTTGATGTAAAGTGCCAACAGAACCAAAAAACATTGCAACATCTTTTTGGACAAACTCAAGTGCATTATCAGTACGAAAAACTTTAACAGGCAGAGCAAATTGTGTTTTTACCTCAGCAAAAAAGAATTTAATAGTAGACAGCACTTCAAACCTACTTTTCAACAGAAACAACCAAGTGGTCCGAGAGAAATCATCAATAAATAGTAAAAAGTATTTGTTGATATCAAACACCTTCTTTGGATTTTGACTGTGTGAATATGTGTTGGCAAGTTGATCCCACATTTGCTTTGTCGTCTGCAGGTACAATAGTGTGACACTAATTTTGGTCTCACTACTATTCAGAATCCATGTCATGACTGTGGAGTCGTCCTTCACCCAATCATCATAGGCTTTCACATCCTTCAAATCGGCTGTTGCAGGAGGCACGGGTGGTGGATCTCGTGTCAAGTGCGACATTTTTCCTTGTGATTTAACATATATCTGCATAGAGCACACCCAGTGCTGGTAGTTTCGCCCATCCAGCTTCACAGTTGTCACCTAACGTCGCAGATCTTCATGAGTAGACGCCATCCAGAAGAAACAGATGCAGACGTAGAGTTATAGGCAGGCAGCAGCAGTCAGGCACAGGCAGTAGAAGTCGGCGGTCAGAGGTAGAAGTCCAACACATGGACTAGTAGTAGAAGGTAGAAGATCCACGCATGGATCGTAAAAAAAACCCACGTAGGGGCAGTAGAGAAGAGAAAAAACCTACGCCAACATGAAGGATCAGCCACTCCACCATGAGGCGCAGGCAGGCAGAGAGGATGAAGCCCGTTACGCCGTCAACGTGCCAGAACTGGAAAGTTACCGAAGTTGTCCGGAGATTTCGAAAAGAGAAACAGAGCTAGACGGAGGGGCCTGTGGTGGATTAGGCCACAAGGATGGAGGTTATTAGGGGATTAGAGGTGGATGGAGGGCTACGGAGGGGTGGACGGCGTTACTGTACCGGCGGCGCTACTATAGAAGTACTGTAGCGGCAGAAAAAAGGAGATTTCGGAGAGTGGCGGCGGCTAGGGTTGGTGGAGAGAGAGAGGGATTAGGATTAAGGTGGATCGGCCCGCTCTGATACCATGTGAAAGACAATGAGATTTTGAGAGCTTAGGGTTGCACAATGTGTGCACCCTTCTATTTATAGAAAAGTAACAATTACAGAAAGGTCCAGATATATTGGAAAATAACATAACATAAATAAAGCAACACATATATTAACAATGCCCACGGAACTGTAAAAGTGAGACATGGCTTTTTGAACATACTCTAAAGCATTATCATATTGAAGAACTTTAATGTTACAATCAAATTGAACCTGAATTTCTTTATGAAAATGTTTAAGAATAGACAGAACAGACTCCCGACTTTTGAGTAAATAAATCCATGTCATACGAGAAAAATCATCCACAAAGGAAATAAAATAACGAAAACCATTATAAGTCTGGTCTTTAACAGGACCCCATACATCACTATGAACCAACTCAAAGGGGGAAGATGCTCGTTTATTGACACGACTGGGATAAGACAATCTATGATGCTTTCCCAACTGACACGACTGACACTCTAAAGATGACACTTGGGACAACTCAGGTTCCAACTTCCGCAGGCTTTCCAAAGACGGATGTCCATATCTGCAGTGCCATAGTAAAGGGGAACCACTCAACAGGACGGCTGGAGTAGGATCAGATACTTGGCGAGGCAGACTATCACCATGGAAGAGGTAGAGATCACCTTTCCAAGGCCCCCCACCAATCGTCCTCATACTCTTGAGATCTTGTAAAACAAAACAAGAGGGCCCAAATGTTACTGTACATGTTACAGTGTCAATCAAGTTTGCAACAGAAAGTAGATTGAAAGGAAACTCAGGCACAAAATGCACAGATTTAAGATCAATTTTAGGTGTTAGAGGAACAGATCCACTAGCTAACACCCTTCTTACTGAACCATCTGCCAGTGTAACAGATTGATGAGGAATATACGAGTCAATGGAGTGGAGCAATCTCCTCGTACCAGTCATATGTTGTGATGCGCCAGAGTCAACCACCCAAGAAGAAGTAGAACCAGAAGCTATAAGAGATGTAGCTTGATTACCCGCAGTAGATGCCAGGTTTGCTGAAGATGACGATCCCAGATTCATGTGATGAGTGGCAAGAATAAAGCAGTCATACTCCTCCTGAGTGAGAGTAATGCCCGAGGAGCTAGAACTCATAGCTGGAGATGCAAAAGGCTCAATAGTAGTGGCATAATTTGCTGCCCCCACTGGTGGTGCAGCAGGTCTCCCATGTTTCTTCCAACATTTCTCCACCGTGTGTCTTGGTTTGTCACAGAAAGTACACCTGGGACGTGTCCCGCGTCCTCTGCCCATACCAGGGCGTCCTCCTCGCACTGCAACAGCTATAGACGCATGAGACTCCCCAAAAGATACAACCGGTATAGGATCAACAGACTCAAAGTTGGATTGTTGAATCCTCGAGTAGGCTTCCTCAAAGCTGGGCAATTTATCAAAGGCAAGGATAACACTCCTGGCAGAGCTGCAGGATGAACTAAGTTCAGACAAGTATTTGCAGTAATCAAATCATCTGTCTTTGACCTGCTCTGCAACTGTCACAGGATGATAATAACTCAGCTCTTGGGTAATAGCTTGAATCGCTCCAAAATATTCTTCTAGTGACCTATCACCCTGTCTCTCTGCAAAAAGGCGATCATAGATCATAAATTGGCAAAGAGCATTCTTCTCTTGAGAGTAATGTTTTTTCACTGTGTCCCATATCTTCTTGGCTGTAGAGTAAATCATGAACCTTGCAACAATCGCAGGTTCCATACTCCCCCACAACCAAGTCTTCACAAGACTGTCATGACGCTTCCACTCAGCATATTCTTTATCAGTAGCAACAGGGGTAACAGAGTCAACATGCCTCGCTTTGTCACGAGACTCCAAAACTGTATGGACAGCATTCATCCATAGAAGATAATTTTTCCCATTCAACTTTATTGAGGGGATAGGAGGCATCTCGTTGTAGATAGTAGACATCTTGGTATCCGCCATGATTTAACGGGACTTTGTGACGGACTGATACGTGTCACAGTGAAAGCTCGAGTGACGGAGAGATACACGTCACACCACAGAAGGATGTGTCCTCCAATCGATTTTCCTAATCACACATGGAGATGTGATTGGGAACACACTCTGGAGGTGACAAGTCCTTCGGTTTGGGTTTTAGACACCCGTTGGATCAACCGAAAAACCCCAAACAGCAACTACGGCACATGTTGATCTAGCCGACAGTTGTTATGGATGATCATGTGGCTTGGACGATTGAACCTACACCAGCGGTGGAGGGGCCAGTGGCTGGACACTGCTGTCCCAGCGGCGGCGGCGGCTGGAAGCCGCTAGCCCAGCGCCGGCTGCTGCTGCTGCCGGCGGCAGCGGCTGTGGTCCCTGCTGCCGGCGGCGGCGGCGGTGGCTAGTGCTGGTCTTGTTGGTGGTCGGCGGCTAGGGAGGAGTGGATCGGGCAAAGGCTCTGATACCATGTCAATTATGTAAGGGCTGCGTAGGGCAGCGTGAGATGGATGAGAGCCATCTCCTCTTTATTTATATAGATGGGAAAATTACATAGAGGTACAACAGTAATAAGGAAATGACAGAAATAAATAATACAGATAACAAAGAGATATGCTAACAATAAACTTAGGCATGGTTCATTTAGATAACTCACAGGAAACTGAATAGGCCAGGCCTATTTCCTCTAATGACCCAACTAAACAAGAATCAGAATAATTAATTGAGCCTTTACAAGAAGTCCCCAAATACTACATGTAGCTCCTAGTACTGATACCACTGCGAATAAAACCATGGGACGAAAACTAATAAACAATAACTAATAAAAGATGAACATGGTGTGCTCTCTATCAAGAGGTGACAAACCCTAGCCAGGCTCTGGATGAGCAGCATGTCCAAAACCCATGCCCTACTTTAGCCACAACATGTATCACCCATTGCAAGTATTGATTAGAGGTGACACATATAGCAATGTCATGAGCAAAGAAGAAACATGTCTTTCCCTATCTTAGTCCTCAAACCACCATATTTCCTTTAGAGTCTTTTACTTTAAATCCATGTCACAGGACTTGTGTGATAGGATTCGGCTACACTTTTAATGTTGGCTAGCCATAATGAATTGCCAATCCTCCCACTATTCTTCCTCTTCCAAGTAGAAGGCATCGTTGTGTTAGGCAAAATGATGGATTCAATCACCAATCTCCTAACACTGGTAGTTCAATACAAGGCCCTAGTGACAAACCAAAAACTTTCATTCATTGCTTACATATTTGTACACGTTAAATCATTGTTAACTACCATAGTGAGTCATCTGATATTTCGGGAAAAGGGTAGAGAGTGGCAGTGTTGTTCACAATTCTGGTCACTGTCATGTCTCTTATTGCCACTTTACTAAACACAGACATTCAGCCCAATTTTATTATCATCCTCATCAACAATAATTAGCAAATTATGACATGTTGAATGACTACCTCAACGACCTCTATCATCAATAGAAGACCTAAAACCACAATGAATCCTCTCAAACTCTTTGTCCTCCAAGTAGGAGTACTAGATTCCATTATCATAAGGTGATATGCCTGAAGAACATCATATCCCTCAGATGGTTCAAGTCATCGTCATTTGTATAACGGTGAACCACTTCGTAACAATGTGGCTTTAAAGTCTTCACTCTCTCTGTTCTTCTCTGCATCTTTAGCTTTCTTTTCTAAGTTTTATACATTACTACCCCTTGCAAAACATCGGGACATTGTTTACAATTCATAATGTTGTTCAAATTGTTACCCTACAATGTTATATTTTGCCTAGTGTTTTTACTGCCCTCTTGCATGTGTCCATTGCCCACAAGAATTGCATGTAGCCTCTTGATTATTTTAGAAAGCTAAGTGTTGGAGTTATTAGTTAATTATGTATATGGGCCTAATCGCCTTGGCCCATTAGGGTTAAGTTCGCTTCCTTGTACTTGCCTCCTCTCCTATATATGGGAGGAGAGTTTGCCTTCGATCAATAAGAAATATCTCATTAGCATGTCATCTAATTTTCTACATGGTATCAGAGCATCAATCCTAACCCTAGAGAGATATAGAGAGAGTCTCCGCCTGCGGGCGGCCTCTGTCTCTTAATGCTTGGCCACCCGTCAGGCATCATCCTAGCCTCCATGGTCGTCGCCTCCCTTCTTCCTCCTGCATAAAAATCTCATGGTGCTGCTTGGCTTCCCGGCCATCACCATCTAGCCTCTATGGATCTTGGTACCTCTGCAACATGTATCCACATCCCTACTTCTTTACTTCGTTGTTGCGTCTACATCTACTCGTTCACAACCAAACTTTTAGCCTACAATCGCCCAGAATCCCTCTCTCGCTGCCTCCACTTCCTCTCAGACGCCGACTGGGGGGGGGGGGGGGACCACGTCAACCTTCATGTACATATCAATCAATTTTCCATTCCCACCACCGATGTCTCCCTCGACAACTTGGATCTAGTCAACCACCAACTAGCAGGGGTGCGCTAATCCTAGAATTTGTGGATGGATTTGCATGGCCCAACTGCCAGAAGTCGTTGCATTACCGCACAGCAAATGCTAGACTCCAAGCCCAATGGCTCGAGGTTTGGTAGCCCACATCACATGACGAGTTTGTATTCGTCGTGGAGAGCAATCTCAAAGTGTTGAGTTGTACTACATGTTCCTACGTGATTGGTAGGTATGATTATGAACCTGAAAACAAAAACATGTTTGTCTATGGTGCATCACTGCAAAGGTTGAGGTTCATGCCTAGTGAGTCTCAAAGGAAATATGATTTGAAGAAAAAATAAGCACAGATGGAAAGAACAATTGAGCACTTCTCTAGTTTTTGTGAATTGACAATTGTCCTTGTCACCTCAATCGAGCAGATTCGATAAAGTCGTTATGAATGCCCATTTTTATTGTAAGAAGCCATAGAGAATAGTCTGCACCCCCCTACATTTTTCGTCCTAAGGAATGGACGTGTGCTTTTTTGGAACGCACAAAGATCCATTTATTTTCCTATCCATATCTGTCTAATCGGGTCAAATAGCACATTGACTTGCATTACCCGACATATTAGGGGCATATTTGAGACAAAAGACTCCATGCTAATATATAAAACACCGAAAAAAGGGACAATGCACTAACTTTTCTTCCTCAACATGTGGTTCCCCTAACCCACATGGCCGAGTGTCTTTGTTTAAATCAGGGATCTTCTATGTTGCATATCACGTCTATATTCCTGTGATTTTATTAGCATACGCTTATAGGTAGTGTTTTATTTTTATGTCGTCCTTTACATATCCATTCCTCTACCAATGTTTATGATTGTCCACCTTAAGTACTTTCATGATCCTTTTTGTGGTTGGCGTAAGGGGGAGAATACAAGAAGATGAATAGAGGGAAGAGATGAGATGGAGAGAAGATGAAGAGTCAGTGACGTCATCCAACCATGTTGTCTAGTTTCTGCATATTCATTTGTGTTGTTGACACCTACTATAGTGTATATTTCCTATAGTAGCGTGTCTTAAACACGTGCCCACCCATTATAGCACAATATTCCTATAATAGTGCGCTTATCCCAACTATCGTGCATTATTCCGTTGCTGGTGCTTCTTGTGTGGAAGTACTTCGACAATAATGGTGACTTAAATGACTTCACATATCATCCACTATCTACTTTGTTGTGCTTTGGATGCTCGTCAAAGTTTCAGAAATTTATTTGTGATTCCTTCCACTAGTCTGGCAACTATCAAGATTTTGGTGTGTGTGTGATTGGGGGGGGGGTCTATTCTATTGTTATTGTTGCTACATTAATGTTACCTTCATCATTGAGAGAAGACCGCTTAATACATGCTACGTGATATCTTCTTTAGGGGGGTGTTAAGAGTGCTTCAATTGTTTTATTGAAGCATTCAGGGGGAGATCAATCTTTTCAGGAGACATCAATTTTTGTATGGGCTATTTTATCTTTTTCATGTATTGACAAGTTGGGCATGTGTTTCACCCATGCTCCAACTTGAGGAGTGTTGGAGTTATTAGTTACTTATGTATATGGGCCTTGTTACATTATATATTTCATGTTTTACATAGCCTGCTATTTGTTTTGTTATTTCTCTTTTATATATGGACCTCTCTGTAATTCTTTCAGTATTATAAATATGAGGGTGCACACATTGTGCAACCCTAAGCTCTCCAAATCTCATTGTTTTTCACATGGTATCAGAGCAGGACGATCCACCTTAAACCTAATCCCTATCTCCACCAACCCTAGCCGCCGCCACACTCCGAAATCTCTTTTTTCGCTGCTACAGTACTGCTACAGTACCACCGCCGCTACTGATCGCCGTCCACCCCTCCGCAGCCCTCCATCCACCTCTAATCCCCTAATAAACTCCATCCTTGTGGCCTAATCCACCACAGGACCCTCCGTCTAGCTCCATTTCTCTTTCCGAAATCTCCAGACAGCCTCGGTAACTTTCCAGTTCTGGCATGTTGACGGCGTAACGGGCTTCATCCTCTCTGTCTGCATGCGCCTCATGGTGGAGTGATTGATCCTCCATGTTGGCGTAGGTTTTTTCTCTTCATCTGCTGCCCCTACGTGGGGTTTTTTTAAGATCCATGCGTGGATCTTCTACCTTCTACTACTAGTCCATGTGTTGGACTTCTGCCTCTAACTGCTGACTACTCTTGCCTGTGCCTGCCTTCCTGCCTGTTCTCATGGCGTCTTCTGGAGAGACTCGCGCCGTCAAGTTACCACTGTTAAACTTGACAGGCGCAATTACCAGCTTTGGGTGTGCTCCTTTGTGATATATGCCAAATCACAAGGGAAGTACTCCCATCTGATTCGCACTGGTCCGCCTCAGCCTGCAGCGAACGCAGATGAAAAAGACGTCAAAACTTTTGATGATTGGGTCCGTGAAGACTCGACTGTGATGACATGGATTCTCAACAGTGTCGTTGAGAAGATCAGTGTTACTTTACTTAGGCTACCTACGGCGAAGCAGATGTGGGATCAGCTCGCCAGTACCTACTCTCACAGTCAGAATCCCAAGAAGGTCTTCGACATAACCAAGCAACTGGGGCGACTCCAATTCACGGGATCTGACATCTCCGACTACTTTTCCACCTTCACCGGCCTGTGGGGTGAGTTGGAGACTTACCACCCGCTGTCTACTGATCTGGCGACTATGCAGAAACAGCGGGCGGAACTACAGCTGATACAGTTTCTGAGTGGCTTGCCAGAATCCTATGTTGGCGTTGTGGATCAGATCTTGGTGAGTGATCCGCTCCCTACTTTGCAGAGTGCCTACCAGCGTCTTCAGCGCCTTTCTTCATCGACATTGTCTCCTGAGACTGGAGATTTTATTGCCCTGGCAGCTTGGGTCGGGCGTGGCTGTGGTCGTGGTCGTGGTCGTGGCCGTTCCACTGATGGTCGTCCTCCCCTGGGTGCAGGACGGGGACGTGGACCTGGTGCTGGACGAGGAGCCCCTCCTGTTGCCTCACCTCCTGCTGCTGCGCGTCCTCAGCAAGGACAGCGTGTGTGTACCTTTTGTGGCCGGTCTAACCATATTGAAGAAAAGTGTTGGGAAAAGTACGGTAAATCGGCTTGGGCCAATGCTACTGGCTGCAGATTCATCGTCTATTGCTTCTGAGGCTGTTACTCCGACGCCTGAGCCAGCGACTGCGGGAGCGACCGCAGACTACATTCGTGCTGAGGTGGAACGCCTCCTTGAGCGTGCCGGCTCTTCGACTGCTGCTTCTACTAGTGGAGCACATGTTGCATACTCTGGTTATGATATTGCATTCTTGAGTTCCTCCTCACCTTCTACTTCTGGTAATACCAAATGGGTGATAGATTTCGGTGCCTCTGCACATATATCTGGCAATAGATCTCTGTTTAAAACTCTATCTAAACCTGTCTGTAACTCTTCTGTTATGCTAGCTGATGGCTCAAAGTCTTCGGTCTTTGGAGTCGGTGATATTGTTTCTCAGTCTTGGCTCAAGTCTGCCTTATATGTGCCTAGATTTCCTCTGAACTTATTATCAGTCAGCAAAATTTTACGAAGTTTGAACTGTAGCCTGACTTTTGTTCCTGGTTCATGTGTTTTTCAGGACCTTCGGACGAGGACGAAGATTGGTGGGGGGTATGAAGGTGCTAATGGACTCTACTACTTGGACCAGTTACCGCGATCAGAGAAAGCTGCTATGGTATCTGCTTTATCGGCTTCTGTTTCTGCACTGCAGTGGCACTACAGGCTGGGATATCCATCATCAGAGAAGCTGCGTCATTTAGTTTCTGATATTGGCAGTTGTAATTTTCAGTGTGAATCTTGTCAGCTGGGAAAACATACTCGTACTGTGTATCCTAGACGTAGTACTGTGAGCAGTAAAAACATTTTTGATTTAGTTCACTCTAATGTATGGGGTCCATGCCATGTACCGAGTTTGTCTGGTTCAATGTTTTAAAAAACGTTAAGCGGCAACCGTGCGGACAGCACCTTGTAACTGGTTAAGCGGTAAGCGGCCGATTTTTTAAAAACGGATTTTAATTTCCTATATAATTTTATACAAAATTACATATATATGTATATAAATACTAATACTCTTTGAAACTTTTATATATATCTAAAGATTCTAAACACTCTACCCAACAGTAAAAACACCCAATTAGTTTATAAGATAGCTATAAGACAATAATTATAGCCATAATATAATAAATAATAGATTTGACATAGATAAAATACCCCACATACATGATTCAGAAATATTTTTGCATCACATGTTTACATAGTTAAGCAGTAAACAATAGACTCATTATTGGATACCTTTCTAACTTATTGTTATATGTGCATATCATCAATTAGTCATACATTACAGCAGTACAATTAACTAAAGTATGCATTCTAAAATTAGATAATAGTTACATATACTTTACTTGTATAAATTACACTTTACAACAGTACCCTATTATCCCAACTTGCATACAGTAAACAATAGACTCATTATTGGATACCTTTCTAACTTATTGTTATATGTACATATCATCAATTAGTCATACATTACAGCAGTACAATTAACTAAAGTATGCATTCTAAAATTAGATAATAGTTACATTACATATATTTTACTTGTATAAATTACACTTTACAACAGTACCCTATTATCCCAACTTGCATACAAGTATGCATTCTATTAGACTAGACTTATCATGGGATATTTAAGTTTAATGTATTATAGTCAGTAATACTTGGGGCCATATAGTTTATATAAAGTTACAGGTGTACAGCAAAATTTACAAAAAAACGGACAAAAAAGGCCAAAAAACGGGAAAAAACGGCCGATTAATTACAAAAAAAGTTAACCGGCGATTTTGCCAAAAATCGAACGGGCTGGGTGTCTGGCCGATTAATCGGTCGTTTAATCGGGCGCTCAGCCCGTTTTTCATTTCACTGGTCTGGTTACAAATATTTCATTCTATTAATTGATGACTTTTCTAGGACTACTTGGTTGTTTCTATTAAAAAGTAGGTCCGAAGTCCTGTCTACTATCAAATACTTTTTTGCTGAAATAAAAACGCAGTTTGGTTTGCCTGTTAAAGTTTTCCGCACCGATAATGTTTTAGAGTTTGTTAAGCAAGAAGTGGCGGTTTTCTGTAAATCTGTTGGTACGCTCCACCAGACTTCATGTGCCTATACCCCACAACAAAATGGTGTCGCTGAGCGGAAAAATAGACACTTATTAGAAGTTACCAGGACTATCATGATGCATTCTCATGTGCCCCGCTCCTATTGGCCTGAGGCTATTTTGACTGCGTGTTTTCTGATTAATAGGATGCCATCGTCTGTTATTGGAAATAAGATTCCTATACAGGTTCTGCAACCTGAGACTTCTTTGTTTGCTGTGCCTCCTAGAATTTTTGGGTGTACCTGCTTTGTCAGATTACTTGGACCTACTTCTGATAAATTGTCTCCTCGAGCTGCTAAATGCATTTTTCTGGGCTATTCTAGAACTCAGAAGGGTTACAAGTGTTATAATCCCAGTACAAGGAAATGGTTTACTAGTAGTGATATCTTTTTTGAAGATACACCGTATTATTCTTCAGCAGGAGATAGTTTGCAGACAGACATTCTTGCCTCTCCTTTGCCTATTATTTCTGACTGTGTGCCTGACAGTACTGACACTGTGACTACTAAAACTCAAGATCCTCCTCTTATTGTTTATCAGCGCAGGAATAGAGCACCTTCTACGCAAGTACCCCCCGAAGGCAACTAATCTTCTCCTCCAGAAGGTTCTGCTGCACCTGAGGTACACTCTGACCTTGACATACCTATTGCACTCAGAAAGGGTACTCGTTCCTGCACTTCTCATAGCATTGCTCAGTTTGTATCTACTGCTCATCTGAATACTCATTCTAGCAATTTTGTATATGCTTTATCTGTTGTGGTTGTACCTAAGAATGTTCAGGATGCATTGAAAAGTACTGCTTGGACATCTGCTATGAAAGAAGAAATGATTGCTCTTACTGACAGAGACACTTGGGAGCTGGTGGATCCACCTCCTCAGTGTAAGGCTGTGGGCTGCAGGTAGGTATATGCTGTAAAATATCAACCTGATGGTACGGTTGAGAGGTTGAAAGCACGGTTAGTTGCAAAGGGCTATACTCAGACATATGGCATTGATTACTTTGAGACTTTTTCTCCTGTTGCTCGCCTTAACTCTGTCAGGATTCTCCTATCTGTTGTTGTGAATCTGAACTGGCCTCTTCTGCAGCTTGATGTGAAAAATGCTTTTCTGTATGGTGACTTGCAGGAAGAAGTGTATATGGAGCAACCTCCTGGGTTTGTTGCTCAAGGGGAGTCTCACAAAGTATGCAGGCTTAAGAAGTCTATCTATGGGCTCAAGCAGAGTCCTCGTGCCTGGTTTGATAAGTTGAGCAGGATCATGATTGATTTTGGTTTTCTGAGGTCACAGGTTGACCACTCTGTGTTCATAAAAAAGACTTCAGCAGGTATTACTGTTCTGATTGTATACGTTGATGACATTATTATTTCACGGTTGTCACCTGTCGACGGAAATCTTCATGGTAGGAAGCCATGACAGAAAACTGAGCCCAATACAACGGATAGAAGCAACAACAGAGAACCGCCCAGATCCTCCTCCTAGGTTGCAACAGATACAGAAGAGAGACTGGATGGACCGGTTACATGAAGACTACGCTGAGGCACAACAGATAACCTGACGACTCAAAGGCCGACGCGGGTAGACAGAGAAGAGGGCAGGGCAGAGGATGCCCTACGGTGGCTGGTGGCGGCGAGCTGCCTTGCGGCCGGTGGTTGGCGGTTGCAGCAGCGGCGGGGCTCTATGCTTGCGACAGTAGCAGGGGCAGACGACATCGCTGACTAGCTGCGGCTAGCAGCGACGGCAGCCAGAGCTGCGGCTAGGAGAGAGAGCGACGACACATGGATCGGTGGAGGGTGGCGGCGCAGGGAGGAGGAGAGGGGAGGGGTCGGCGCTGGCGGCGTGAGACGAGTTATGTAACCCGCTCTGATACCATCTTACGAGGGTTTTCAGGAATCGTTGAGGATACTCTGTGTGTCCCCTCATGTTTATATAAAAAGGTTAAGAGAACAATTACATGTAGGTCCACATAGCATAAAGAAATAACAAGAGAAATATAAAGGACTAAATAAGACTAATATTTAACAATCCTCAAGTGAAATGAACAAAACAACATTCATACAAATCCTAGTGCTTGGAATCGAGTGAGATCAATAATCCTCACTATCTTTGAAAGAACAATGTTTGTTTTTGGAACAAACAGGCACAAATACACATTGAGCCTTGTAATTTCGACCTCTCCTACTAAAAAACTAACCCATTCTTTATCTACACTTTTGA
This sequence comes from Alisma plantago-aquatica, assembly GCA_963693085.1. Classification (NCBI taxonomy): domain Eukaryota; kingdom Viridiplantae; phylum Streptophyta; class Magnoliopsida; order Alismatales; family Alismataceae; genus Alisma; species Alisma plantago-aquatica. The sequence goes on along the minus strand of OY856415.1, from coordinate 358,759,057 downwards.
GGAAAATTTATCAACTCATGAATTTTGTCAATGATTTTAGCCTAGGTAACAAATGACGGATTTGTTTTGTCGGTGGATAGGCCTATCAATTAAATTCCACTGTGTTTGGAGCTCAAATGATATTCTTACCCGTTAATATGAACTATGAAGTGTGAGATATGTAAACTTTGATTTTGAATTTAGTAGCTAAGACTACATTTATTCTTCCCATATAAACATGAAACATAAGATATAAATGAGGTAGAAGTAGAGGTAAGGTGATAACATTCCAAGTGTTTGGGATTTTCACTTTGATTTGGTTGTTTTTGCAATTTTTACTAAAGCCTAGCATGTTTGATGTAGAATAACATGCAATCTACTTAGATCTATCTAAATGTGCACATATAAGTACTTTTGTGATCGATATGATTCGTCTATTTACTTCAAAGTTTCATTAGTTTTTAGAATATCTTACAAAAAGTATTTACTTGTAAAAATCTTACAATGCTACTTACAGTTACCTATATCTTCATTCGTGTGCACACGATTAACCAAATTTTTTTTCTATTTTCTTGTAAGCTTCTATAAGTTCTTTTTGTGATTTCACATAATACTCGTAATATTTTGTCAACGGACTTCTAAATTTCAAAACTTATTGATGTATCAAATTTTGAGGTTTTAGTTAATAGTATTTTTCAGTGTTTTAAAAATCGCCCTAGGCTGCCGCTTAAGCGTCACAAGGTGGCTGACGATGAAATTGTACTATAAGCGGCGCTTAAATAAATTTGAGAAAAGCGGCCGCTTTTTGCCCGCTTAACCCGCTTTTTCCCCGTTTTTTCCAGAAAAACTGCTGTAAGCATATAACATTAAGTACATTATATGCCATGTTTAGTATTGACTATAATATATTAAATTAGCATACATTAAATGTTCTATGATATACTTAGTTCTAATTTAGAATGCATACTTTGTAAGCTGTAATGATATGGTACTTTTGTGATGTATCCAAATGAATTGTAGGTAACTATTATCTAATTTAGAATGCATACTTTGATTAAATGTACTGCTGTAATGTATGACTATTTGATGATGTGCAAATGTAACAATATGTTTGTTAGCTAGCTATGATAGGTCTATTATTTACTGTTTAGCTATGTAACATGATACAAAATTGTTGTTTCATCTTGTATATACACTTATTATTTTATGTGTAGGCTGCTTTATCTATGACAAGTATATTGTTTACTATATTATATAGATACAATCGTTGTTGTATAGTTGTATTCTAAACTATTTGGGTGTTTTATATTGTCTTGCACAATGTTTAGATATGTATAAAAAATTTTAAAATATAGTATTTATATACATATGTATGTAATTTTGCATAAAAGTTTATAGGAATTGGAAATCCGCTTTTCTAAAAAGCGCCCGCTTAATAGCCCGCCTGGCGATTAATCGGCTACAAGGTCCCGTCCGCACGCTTCCCGCTTCGCGCTTTTTAAAACCTTGGTATTTTTAATCAAGCATGTTTTATGGATAATCATGCATCCCTTCCAAGATCTAACATGACAGGCACATCTTTATGTTTGTGATAAACAAAATTTCTTGTGATTTCTTTTGAACTTTTTTATGAATTTCATTTTAATTGTAGCTACTTGATATCTTGAAACCAAGTAGAATTTTGTGTACAATAACAAGCAATGCTACTTAGATCGACCATATCTATATATAATGAGTAGATGAATAACCAAAACCAGATTTTGTCAATTCATTTTGAACTCCAACTGTCATTAATTTCTAGTGTTTCTTGAAACCAAGCATTTGTCATGTAGAATAACATGATATCCTACTTAGAACTACGAAAATCTATGCATAATGAGCACATTTATCACTAGATCTTGTTGTTTCTAAACTGACCTGGATCTTAGTCATTTATTTATTTTATTTTAATTTTAGCTAAAAATATTTTTGAAACAAGCATTTATTTCACAAGAATCACATTAATGTATATCCAAAAACTGAAATATTTTTCAAATCTATTCCAAATATTGGTATATGTTTCTTAAATTTTGTGTTTCAAATTATTATAAATGTCGAATTATTGTTCTTGGTTCATTGGTTCTATTCTACATCTAACGCAAACTACATGGTAGCATAGGATTGTATGGAGTTTAGCAATGATCGGATTAGAAAGAGCACTCTTGGTGACCGATACTGACATGAAAACACAATATCTTAGTGTGGAAAATAAGATGGAGGCTAATGAGATACATCTCATTGATAGACGACAAACTTCCCTCCTAATTTAGGAGCGGATGCAAGTACAAGGAAACAAACTTAACCGTAATGGTCAAGACAATAAGGCCTGTGAAAAACAATGAGATTTGGAGAGCTTAGGGTTGCACAATTTGTGCACCCTCATATATATAATACTGAAAGAATTACAGAGAGGTCCATATATAAAAGAGAAATAACAAAACAAATAGCATGCTATGTAAAACATGAAATATATAATGTAACACTCCCCCTCAAGTTGGAGCATAGATGTCAATCATGCCCAACTTGTCCATCAGTGTGCAGAACTGTTTCTTCGCCAACAGCTTGGTGAAGATATCAACAACTTGATCTTCTGATCTCGTGAATGGAGAGCATATCTTGCCAGCAATAATAGACTCTCTGATGAAGTGGCAGTCAACTTCAATGTGTTTGGTGCGCTCATGATAGACAGGATTATTTGCAATGAAGATGGCAGCTCTGTTATCACAGTGCATAGGAATGGCCGAAGAAGACTCAATCCCAAACTCTTTCAGGAGAGAACGTACCCACAGTAACTCACAGGCAGTATGGGCCATGGCCCTGTACTCAGCTTCAGCACTAGATCTGGCAACGACATTCTGTTTCTTGCTCCTCCAAGTAACAAGATTGCCTCCTACAAAAGTACAGTAACCGGAGGTAGATTTTCTATCAACTTTGCTGCCTGCATAATCAGAATCAGAATACCCTTCAAGAACACAGTGCCCATTCTTTTTATAATGAAGTCCCTTGCCAGGCGACTTTTTTAAGTATCTCAGGACTTGACATACAACATCCCAATGACACTATTTGGGTTTGTCAAGGTACCTGCTAAGAAGATCCACTGCAGTAGCAATATCAGGACGAGTAACAGTTAAATAAATCAATTTACCAATCAACCTCCTGATTTTTTTATGATCAGCAAACACAGAAGAGGAATCATCATCCCAATTCACATTGGGATCAAGAGGAGTATCCGCAAATCTTGCTCCAAGCATACCAGTCTCCTGCAGAATATCAAGAACATACTTTCTCTGAGAAAGCACCAGGGCATTAGAGGTTCTAGAGACCTCTATGCCAAGAAAATACCGAAGTCTGCCCAAATCTTTTGTAGCAAAGTGCTTGCCCAGATGATCTTTGGTAGCCTAAATACCAAGAGAGTCGCTGCCAGATGGATGGGAAAAACTATCAACACTGGGTCTGCTCCATGGAGATTTACGCCAAATCCTAAGGCAAACATTCCCATATGGTTCATGATGCCCCTCCTGCTTCGTCTAGTACTGCCGAGTACAAGGATATAAAGGTCTAGGATGATTGGGTCAAAGATGATTCTACTGTGGTGACATGTATCCTCAACAGTAATGAGACTGCCAAGGAAATGTGAGATCAACTGGCCAGTACTTATTCTCACAGCAAGAATCCGAAGGTGTTAGACTTGAATAAACAACTAATTCATCTGCATTTTTCTAGGTCCAACATTGCTGATTACTTTTCTTCCTTCAAAGGAATCTGTGCTAAACTTGAGAACCTTCATCCTCTGTCTACTGATTTAGCATAATGCAACGACAATGCCAGGAACTTCAGGTGGTTTAGTTCTTATGTGGACTTCCTGAGTCGTATGTTGGGGTGGTTGATCAGACTCTTGCCAGTGATCCACTGCCGACATTGGAGAGTGTGTTTCAGCGTCTTCAGTGTCTGTTGGCTTCTTCATCTGCCCCGACTTCAGACACTGGTGACACTACTGCTCTTGTTGCCATGTCCGGTCGTAGACGTGGACGGGGTCGAGGTAGGTTTCAGAAGAACCGACCTCCTCCGGGTTCTGGTAGAGGATGTGGTTCATCATCTGGACCTCCCAGTACTTCTAGGAGTACCGTTGGCCAGCGGTACTGTGACTTATGTGGTTGCTCCAACCACACTGAGGACAGGTGCTGGAAGAAACATGGCACACCTGCGTGGGCTAATGTTGCGTCTAAGGGTGTTCCCAGACCCCTGCTGCTAATACTTCGAGCCCCTCCACTGCTGATTTCATTCGCTCAGAAGTGGAACGCCTACTCCTAGAGTGATCCGGAGCTTCCTCAACTGTTGTTGATTCTGGGGCTCATGCTACTACATACACTGTTTGTGATTCTGCTTTTCTGACTGCCTCCTCTTCTAGTAATGGTAATACCAAATGGGTGATTGAATTTTGGGGCTTCTTTACATATTTCTGGGAATCGATCTCTTTTCTCTAAATTATCTACACCTTGTTCTAAATTTGTTGTTATGCTTGCTGACGGATCCAAATCCGTTGTGTCTAGCATTGGTGATATTTATACTCGCTTTCTTTTGAGATCTGCTCTATATGTACCAAATTTTCCTTTGAATCTGTTATCTGTTAGCAAAATTGTGCGTAGCTTGAACTGTAGTCTAACCTTTGTACCGGGTACTTGTGTTTTTCAGGACCTTCCCACGAGGATGAAGATTGGTGGGGGCATGAAGGACATGATGGACTCTACAATCTGGATGATTTGAAAAGGATTGGCACTACAGCTATAGCTTCAGCTTTAACTTCTTTTGTTTCCGCACTACAGTGGCACTATAGACTTGGGCACCCGTCTACTGATAAAATAAAACATGTTATAGACTTGGGCACCCGTATGCTGATAAAATATAGCATGTTATTTCTGGTGTAGGAACGCACAGTTTCTAGTGTGAGTTAGGTCAGTTAGGCAAACAGTCTAGAACAGTCTTTCCTAGGACTAAGATTGGTAGTAAATGCATTTTTTATTTGGTTCATGTTGATGTATGGGGTCCATGTAAAGTTCCAAGTCTGTCAGAAAATAAATATTTTATTCTGTTCATTGATGATTTTTCCCGTGTTGCTTGGCTGTTTCTGATGAAAGATAGATCACAAGTCTTGCCTATTATTAAATTCTTATTTTCTGAAATTAAAACCCAATTCTCTATGCCAATTAAAATCATGTGCACTAATAAGGCCTTGAGTTTATTCAAAAGGATGTTGAACTTTTTTGTCGATCTGTCGATACCATGGAACTAAACTTCGGCGAAGTTTGGCAAAGTTTTGCCGAAACTTTGAACTTCGAGCCTAGGCGATGTCGAATCCTCAATACTTCGGCTTCGTCTAAACTTCGGGGCAAAGTTTCCCTAATTTCGTCAAAGTTTTTTTTATGTATTTTCGTCTCAACTTCTCCAAAGTTGTCAAAGTTTCCTCAAAGTTGGCGAAGTTGGGGCGAAATTGAGACGACCCGAAACATTAATTCTAACTAGTGCACTAACGGCCATATAATACATAAGTGTCGCCTCCAACCCTCTTCACAACTTCTAATATCGACTCCTATGTTTGTTGCTGCCACTCTTTCCTAGAGAGGGTCTTGTAACTACTATTTGGTTGTATATTTGTATATAATACATATGTCTAACACTTGAACTGTATTTGTATGTGTATTGCATGTTTGACCATTACAGGCGCACATCATATTATCAACCTACTTAGGGCTAGAGACTCATGAATCATGTATTTTTGTTAAATTAGCAATTATAAGATGAGGTATAACATAATTAGAAGTTTTCAATCGAAGTTTCCTTCAAATTCACATCATTTTCTTCAAAAATTGGCATAGAACTTTGTTAAAGTTTGCGTCTAAACTTCCTCGAAGTTTCCACAAACTTCCACTTCCACGCCTGGCGAAGTTGACACGAAGTCGAAGTCCTGCACCATGGTTGGTACCATTCATTAGACATCATGTGCCTACACCTCAACAGAACGGAGTTGCTGAACGGAAAAATAGGCATTTATTTGAAGTTACTAGAACTATTATACTACACTCTAATGTTCCAAAACAGTTTTGGCCTGAAGTTATTCTCACTACTGGTTTTCTGATTAATCGCATGCCCTCATCTGTTATTGGGAACAAATTCTTGTCCAAGTCCTACAACCCCAGATTCCCTTTTCTTTGTTCCTCCACGGATTTTTGGGTCAACCTGTTTTGTTCGACTACTTGGACCAAATCATGATAAGTTGTCTCCTAGAGCTGAAAAATGCATTTTTCTTATCGCGTACTCAGAAAGGATATCATTGCTATAGTCCTACTTCTAGGAAGTGGTTCATGAGCAATGATGTAGTTTTCTTTAAAGATACTCCTTTCTATTTTCTAAAGGGAAAAATCTCAGTTTAGATATTATTTCAGCACATCTACATGTTATCAATGATTCTACTTCTGTTATACAGCCTGCTGAGACTACGTCTCCACCTCTTATTGTTTATCAACGCAGGAATCGGTAATCACATTCTACTCCTGGTAAAGACCCCCCCACAGTCAACCAATCTTCTCCCCCAGAAGGTCCTGCGCCAGCTGAGGTAACTTTTGATCTGCATCTACCTATTGCTCTTTGTAAAGGCACTCGCCCATGCACATCACATAGTATTGTTGACTATGTTTCTACTGCACATCTTAGTTTTCATGTTAGTAGCATTGTTGCTGCTCTTTCTGTTGTTGTTGTTCCCAAAAATATTACTGACGCTTTACAAAGTACTGCTTGGACACATGCTATGAATAAGGAGATGATTGCTCTTACCGACAGAGGGACTTGGGATTTGGTTGATCCTCCACCTGATTGCAAGCTAGTTGGCTGACGTTGGGTGTAACTGTGAAATATCATCCTGATGGGACTGCTGAAAGACTGAAGGTGTGTCTAGTTGCAAAGGGGTATACTTAAACCTATGGCATTGATTATTTTGAAACATTTTCTCCTTTTGCCAGGCCTAATTTTGTGTGCGTTCTTCTCTTTGTTGCTATAGACCTGGATTAGCCCCTTTATCCAGTTAGATGTGAAGAATGTCTTTCTTTATGGTGATCTCCAAGAGGAAGTCTATATGGAACAACCACCTGGGTTTGTTGCTCATAGGGAGTCACATAAGGTCTGTCGTCTCAAGAAGTCTATTTATGGACTCAAGCAAAGTCCACGTGCCTGGTTTGACAAGTTGAGCAAGATTTTGACTACTTATGGCTTCCTAAGATCTCATGTTGATCACTCTATCTTTATTAAGAAGACTACCTCTGGTATAGTTGTTCTGATTGTGTATGTTGATAATATTATTTTATCTGGCATTGATATTTCATAAATTCATGCTACCAAGGCCTATTTATGCGAGCACTTTGTCACTAAAGATTTGGGAAAGTTAAGGTACTTTCTGAAAATCGAAGTCTCTAGGATCTCTAATGCTCTTGTTTTGTCCCAGAGGAAGTATGTTCTAGATCTTCTGCAAGAGACAGGGCCACTTGGAACTCGAGTTGTTGATACTCCTCTAGATCCTAATGTAAAATTGGGATGATGATGAATCTTCCATGTATCCTGACAGTAAATGATATAGGAGACTAGTTGGAAAGCTAATCTATTTCATTGGAACTAGAGCTGATATTTCTACTGCAGTTGGTCTTGTTAGCAGCTTGACAACCCTAGACAGTGTCATAGGGAAGCATTGTGTCATATTCTGAGGTATCTAAAGAAATCTCCTGGTAAAGGCCTTTTCTATAGGAAACATGGTCGTTGCTCTCTTGAAGGCTATTTTGATTCTGACTATGCTGGAAGTAAGATCGACAGAAAATCTACTTTTGGTTATTGCACATTTGTTGGTGGCAATCTTGTAACCTGGAGGAGTAAGAAGTGGAATGTAGTTGCTAGATCTAGTGTTGAGGTCGAGTACGGAGCCATGGCTCACACAACTTGTGAACTTCTGTGGGTAAAGTCTCTTCTTAAAGACTTTGGTGTGAGCTCTTCTGATCCTATCGCCATGCATTGCGATAATGAAGCAACTATTTTTATTATAATATAATCATGTTTATCATGAGCGGACCAAGCACATGGAAGTTTACTGTCATTTCATCAGAGAAGCTATCTTGACCAGTCATATCTGCACTCCATTCACTCACTTAGAAGATCAGATTGTTGATGTCTTTACAAAGTTGTTGGCCAAGAAACACTTCTGCTCTCTCGTGGACAAGTTGGGCATGATTGATATCTATGCTCCAACTTGAAGGGGAGTGTTAAATATTAGTCTTATTAAGTCCTTTATATTTCTCTTGTTATTTATTTATTCTATGTGGACCTACCTGTAATTATTCTCTTAACCTTTTTATATAAATATATGAAGGGACACACAGTGTCCTCAATGATTCCTGAAAACCCTCGTGAGAAGGACCTTTATCATCGTCACTCCATTAGAACAAAGTTTCTATAACATAATTTATCTAATGAAATATTGTTGGTAGATCTAATTCTCCTCAACAATTTAATATTGTATGTGTTACAACCAGTTGAGGTACATCAAGGATCAACACTCAGTCCATATTTGTTCGTTCTTGTCATGAATGAGTTGACAAACATATTCAAGATGATATTCTTTAGTGCATATTATTTTTTAATGATATTGTGTTGATCAACAAACTGAAAATGGATGGAATGATGAAGTTGAACGTTGGAGAAATGTGTTAGAATCAAATAGATTGATGATTAGTATGAGAAAAACTAAGTGTATGCATTGCAATTTCAATTGATCTAAAATTATGTATAGTGAGGCCAAGTTGGACAGAGTGGAAGTACCAAACTGTGATAAATTTCGTTACTTGGGTTCTATGATTCAATTAGATGAGGATGTTCAAGACGATGTTTGTCACAGGATCATTGCAGGATGGTTGAAATGGAGGAGTGCAACTGGAGTATTATGTAACCCGAAGATCCCTCTCAGATTAAAAAGTATTTTGATAGAACAGCTATACAGCCAACCATGCTACATGGGAGAGACTGTTGGGCGATGAAGAAACAAGGTCTCAACAAGATCAATGTGGCTGAAATGCTTATGTTGAGATGAATGTGTGGAAAGACAAGGATTGAGACTATTAGTATATAGACTTTCCTGCGTTTTTACTTAGTCTATTTTTCTCTTTTCTTTGTTATTCTTATGTTTTGTTTTATCCCACATGGGTTATGTCTAAACCATGTGGCTTTCTCTTGTCTTATAAAAGAGAACCATGTACTCCTTTTTTAATCATCTCAATAATAAGACAATTAGCCACAACTTCTAGATGGTATCAGAGCCTCCCGATCCTCCCTAACCCTAATCCTTCTTTCCCTCCCATCAACCCTAGCCGCCACCCTTCCCCTTCTCCCTTTTCCAGCAGCTCCCTCTGCTGCCCGCCGCCACCAGCCCCTCCACCTTCTTGCCGCCGCCACAATAGCCCCACCACTGTCCATTTCCTCCGCCCCAAGCACCCACCCTATCCTCCCTTCTCCTCTTCCCATCTTCCCTTACCCTTCGCTCACCATCTCGTCCGGCTAAAGGCTCCTTTTTCGGCCTCCGTCTATTTTCCGAAAAAGTTACGTACAGCCCGGTCTTTTCCAGTTCTGGCACGTTGAAGGAGTAAATCAATTTTTCGCATTTGACTGCCTGCGCCTCATGGTGGAGTGATCTTTCCTCCATGTTGGCGTAGGTTTTGTTCCTCCTTTCTGCACCGTGAGGGTCTTCTGAGGTCCATGATTGGATCTCCTACCTACTACTACTGCTAGTCCATGTATTAGACTCCTGTTACTGCCCTTTGTTGACGCCTGCTATTATCTGCGCCCGTGCTACTGCTTTTTCTACGTTGGTCCGATGGCGACTTCAGATCTCCCTCGCACTCTCTGTGTTACTACGGTGATTTTGGATAGTTCCAACTATCACCTATGGGCTGCCTCCTTTGAGTTGTATGTTAAATCCCAAGGTCGCTACTCTCATCTGACTACAAAAGGCCCGTCTCCTCCTGCTCATGATGCTGACGAGAAGACGAAACAAGCCTATGATCTCTGGTCCAAGGAGGACTATGGGGTCATGACATGGATGGTCAACAGCACTGAAGCAAAGATCAGCCAGTCTCTTCTCCGTCTTCATACTACCAAAGAAATGTGGGAGCAACTCTCCCATGTTTACTCGCACCAAGAGAATCCTAAGAAGGTCTTTGAGATCTTCAAACAACTTGCTAAACTGGAGTATTCTACTACTGGTTCCGTCGAGGATTACTACAACTCATGTTGTGCCCTCTGGGATGAGTTCCAGGTGTACCATTCTCTTTCTACAGACATTAATGAACTTAATCGACAGCGGAACGAACTTATGTTAGTTCAGTTCCTCGCGGGCCTACCTGCTTCCTTTACTGGTGTTGTGGACCAGATTCTCTCCAGCGACCCTTTACCCACTCTCCGCGATGTGCTCAAAAGGGTCCAGCGCCTACCTTCTGTGTCCCAGTCTGTGCCTGACTCTTCTGATGGCGCAGCCCTCGCTGTCCGCTCTGGTGATTCCTTTCGTGGTCGCAGTCGTGGCAGAGGTCGTGGCCGCGGAGGACGTTCTTCTGCTCCTGGTCGTGGCTCTGGAACTGATCCTGTTGAGTCCCACTACTGCACTCACTGCAAGCGCACCAACCATACTGAAGATCGTTGCTGGATCAAATATGACAAACCTGACTGGGCCAATAAAGTGACTTCTGATCAGACTGAATCTGCTCCACCGACAGCTGATTGGATCCGCTCGGAATTTGAAAAACTGCTACAAGCTCGTCTGGCGTCTTCTACTGAGGATTCAAATGATGGTAGTGCCGCTCTTCTGACTACGACTGGTAAAAACTCCTGGGTGATTGACTCTGGTGTGACTTTTCATATATCTGGCAATCCTGATTTATTCTCTAAACTGCACAAGACTTCTTTTATACCTCCTGTTACTTTAGCTGATGGTTCTAAATCACCTGTTACTGGCATTGGTGATATTTGCTCCACTGGTAGTCTGCCTCTGCGCTCCACTCTTTATGTCCTGAAATTTCCTCTTAATTTACTATCTGTCAGTAAAACTGTGAAGAGCCTTTGTTGCTCAATTACATTTAACTTTGATGGTGCTTTGTTTCAGGATCTGCGCACGAGGATGACGATTGGTTTGGGCCATGAGGGACCATATGGACTCTACTACTTGGACGAGCCAAAGACAGCTGCATATTTGACATCATCTGTAGCAGGCATCCAGTGGCATTATAGATTGGGCCACCCTTTTGTTGCGAAGTTAAAAGCCTTGTTACCTGATGTAGTTAATCTGATTTTCATTGTGAGACATGTCAGCTTGGCAAGCAGACTCGTGCTACCTTTTTCCAAAAATTTTGTATCAGTTCTAAAGCACCTTTTGATATTATACATGCTGACGTTTGGGGTCCATGTTCTGTGTCGAGCACTTCTGGTTTTAAATATTTTCTGAGCTTCATTGATGATTTTTCTAGAACAACATGGCCATTTTTGCTTAAAGATAGATCTACTATTCTTGAAAAAATTACTGACTTTTTTGCTGAGATCCGCACTCAATTTGCTAAGCCTTTAAAAAAATTTCGCACTGATAATGCGTTGGAATTCATGCAAACCTCTGTTAGCACCTTTTGTCGTCGTCAGGGCACCATCCACCAAACTTCCTGTGCTTATACCCCACAACAAAACGGTGTTGCTGAACGCAAGAATCGTCAGATTCTCGAAGTTGCTCGTACCCTTCTTTTTCACTACCATGTTCCCCAGTCTTTTTAGCCCGAGGCGATATCCACTGCCTGTTATCTTATTAACCGCATGCCCTCCTCTGTGCTCGGAAATCATATTCCTTTTCAGGTTCTGTTTCCCGATGCGCCTCTTTGGGAGCACATGTTTTGTTAAGAACCTTCGGCCCGGCCTTACTAAATTGGATCCTAGAGCAACTAAGTATGTTTTCCTAGGGTACTCTCGCACTGAAAAGGGGTACCGATGTTATGATCCTGTTTCTAGAAAGTGGTTTGTATCTGCGGATGTGGTATTTTTTGAGCATATGCCTTTCTATTCTTCGGTTGGTTCTGCGCTCACTTCGGATTTACTAGTGGACACGCCTTTACCTGTGGTGGATGATTTGGCTGATAGTTCTGATGCTCCGAGTGAAAAGCCACCTCTGAAAGTTTATCACAGAAGACCGAAGCCGACAGCTCCCTCTATGGCCTCTCCATCGTCCTCATCCTCTGTGCCAGATCAAACACCTCCGCAGGTATTTTCTGAACTTGATATTCCTATTAGTCTAAGGAAAGGGACAAGAACGTGCACTATGCATCCGATTGGGAATTTTTGCTCTACTGCTAATTTGGGTGCTAATTTTACTAACTTCACTGCAGCTCTTTCTGCTATATCTGTTCCTAAAAATGCTGATCAGGCTCTTAGACATCCTGCATGGCGTCAGGCTATGGAAGAAGAAATGAAGGCCCTTACAGAACGTAATACATGGGCCCTTGTTGATCCACCTGCTACTTGCTCTCCAGTTGGTTGCCGCTGGGTCTTCACAGTCAAATACCAGCCAGACGGTACTGTTGAACGACTTAAGGCGAGACTTGTGGCAAAGGGGTATACACAGACCTATGGGGTCGACTACTTCGAGACTTTCTCTCCAGTGGCGCGCCTAAACACTGTGAGAATTCTGATTTCTGTTGCTATAAATTCTGACTGGCCTCTGTATCAGCTTGATGTCAAGAATGCTTTCCTGTATGGTGACCTTCATGAAGAAGTATACATGTCACAGCCCCCCGGTTTTGTGTGTCAGGGGGAGTCCTCTAAAGTTTGCACGTTGAAAAAGGCAATTTATGGCTTGAAACAGAGCCCCAGAGCTTGGTTTGACAAGCTCAGCACTATTCTTCAGAAATTCTCCTTCCGGCGCTCCCAGTCCGATCATTCTGTTTTTGTGAAAAATACTACTGCGGGCATTGTTGTCCTTATTGTGTATGTTGACGACATTATTCTTTCCGGAAGCGATCTTGCTGGTATTCAGTCAACAAAGTGCTATCTGGAGAAACACTTCGTCACCAAGGATCTCGGCTCACTACGGTATTTTCTTGGGATAGAGGTGTCCCGGTCTTCTTCTGGTCTCTACTTATCTCAGCGGAAGTATGTTCTGGACCTACTATCTGAAACTGGTCTTTTAGGTGCTAAACCTGCTAGCACACCTATGGATCCGAACACCGACTGGGATGATGAGAATTCTCCTGCTTATCCTGACAATCATCAGTATCGAAGAATGGTTGGTAAACTCATCTATCTTACTGTTACACGGGCTGATATTACTGTTGCGGTTGGACTGGTTAGTCGTTACTTGGATAAACCTCGGCAATGCCATTGGGATGTTGTCTGCCATATTCTGAAATATCTGAAAAGTTCTCCTGGAAAATGTCTGCTTTATAAGAAACATGGGCACTGCAAACTTCTTGGCTATTCTGACTCTGATTATGCTGGCAGCAAGGTTGACCGTCGCTCTACTTCTGGCTACTGCACCTTTGTGGGAGGCAACCTTGTCACTTGGCGAAGCAAGAAGAAGTCTGTTGTTGCTCGCTCTAGTGCTGAAGCTGAGTATCGTGCCATGGCGCACACTACCTGTGAACTGTTCTGGATTAGGAGCTTGCTGAAGGACTTTGGTATTTCTGATTCGTCTCCTATTCCAATGTATTGTGACAACAAAGCAGCTACTTTCATTGCTAGTAATCCTACTTTCCATGAGCGGACCAAGCACATTGAGGTGGATTGTCATTTCGTCCGCGAAGCTGTTCTATCGGGCCAAATCTCTACTCCCTACATTCATACGTCTGATCAGGTGGCTGACATCTTCACAAAGATTCTACCAAAGACGAGGTTCACTGTTATGACATCCAAGCTGGGCATGATAGACATCTACGCTCCAGCTTGAGGGGGAGTATTAGTATATAGACTTTCCTGCGTTTTTACTTAGTCTATTTTTCTCTTTTCTTTGTTATTCTTATGTCTTGTTTTATCCCACATGGGTTATATCTAAACCATGTGGCTTTCTCTTGTCTTATAAAAGAGAACCATGTACTCCTTTTTTAATCATCTCAATAATAAGACAATTAGCTACAACTTCTAGAGAGACTATATCAGAAACAAAGTGGGGTGGCAAGCATTCGAGACAAGTTGTGTGAGGGCCAACTGAGATGGTATGACGAGCAACGCAGACCGACTAATGTGCTTATACAAAGCAATACTATTGAGTCAAACACAATTAAAAAAGGAAGAGGCATGCCTAAATTAACCTGGGAAGAGCTTATAAAAAGAGGTTTTGAATCTTTACATCTTGATCAGAATATGACCCATAACATAGTAGATTGGAAAAGAAGGATCCATGTAGCCGACCCCAACATGGTTGGGATTGAGGCTTATATGATGACGATGATGATGTATTAATAACCAAGCTCTCCTACTAGTTATTGCTAACAAAATAAACTTCTTAACAAGACCTTCACTTAGATAAGAATTGTTGACGGATTCTGATTCCATTCCCAACCTAGACTTTTCTATGTGGATGGACTACAAATGTGGGTTGTCGTCAAGTTTGCAGCTCCCGTGAGAGCTTGAGACAGTTGATTAGCCCAAAACTAGAGTTTTTGATTCAATTTCAATCGGCTTGGCTATTTCAAGGACTTATTTGTAAGTCCAAGGTTTTATTTTTTATTTTATGTTTGTTACTTGATTAAGTCATTAGCTAGATAATCATTCATAAATGTTGTAATATCTAGGGTTTTTAACTGATTTTTGTAAGTACCAACGTCGAGGTTTTGTCTGCGTAGAGTTTTTTATTAATGGATAGGACTTTTCAAGAATTGGATTTGTTAAATAGTGTCTTCTTCTGTTCTTTATATTCTCTTGTTGTTTTCCTATTCTATGTGGAACTATATGTAACTGTTCTTTTTATAAATATATGGGGTACACACACTGTGCACCCTAACCCTTACAGGAAACCATGTCTAAATGGTATCAGAGCGGGACTCCTAGTCGTCGCCCACCCTTTGTGCCCGCTGCCCACCCCCTGCACCTGCCGCCCTCCCCTCCTCCTCTCTCTCCTTCTCTTCCCGCCGTCGCAGCCGCCTGCGCCTGCCGCCCTCCCCTCCTCTCTCTCCTTTTCTTCCCGCCGTCGCAGCCACCGGCAGCCCCTACCGCTGCGAGTGTTGGGCCGCTAGCAGCAGCTAGCCAGGCTGCTTGCCGCCACCGAACGCACGCCTTAAGGCTCTCCGGAGCCGTCTTCTCTTCTGCCCGCATCGGCCTTTGAGCCGCCGGGTTATTTGTTGCGCCTCGGCGTAGTCTTCATGTAAACTGGTTCATCCAGTCCCTATTTGTTTGTTGCCGATTAGAAGAGGATCTAGGCGGTTCTTCCTTTGTTGTTGTTTTCTGCTATTGGACTCGATTTCTGTCATGGCTTCCTCCCATGACAATTTCTGTCGACAAGTGACTACCGTGAAGTTGGATGGGCGCAACTATCAACATTGGGTCTGCTCCGTGGAGATTTTTGCAAAATCCCAAGGCAAGCATTCCCATCTGACTCGGGATCTGCCTCCTACTCCGCCCAGTACTGCCGAGTCCAAGGATATAAAGGCCTACGATGATTGGGTCAAAGATGACTCTACTGTGGTGACTTGGATCCTGAACAGCAGTGAAACTCGCATCAGTCTTACTCTTCTTCGTCTACCGACTGCCAAGGAGATGTGGGATCAACTGGCCAGTACCTACTCTCACAGCAAGAATATGAAGGTGTTTGACTTGAACAAACAGCTGACCCGTTTACATTTTTCTGGGCCCGATATTGCTGATTATTTTTCTTCTTTCAAAGGCATCTGGGCAGAACTTGAGAACCTTCATCCCCTTTCTACCGACTTAGCCATTATGCAGCGACTACGGCAGGAACTTCAGGTTGCTCAGTTCTTATGCGGACTTCTTGACTCATATGGTGGAGTGGTTGATCAGATCCTTGCCAGTGATCCACTACCGACGTTGGAGAGTGCATTTCAACGTCTTCAACGCTTCCCGGCTTCTTCATCTGACCGGACTTCTGATACTGGTGACACTATTGCTCTTAATGCCATGGTTGGTCGCAGCCGTGGTAGGGGTCGAGGTCGGTTTTAGGACAACCGTCATCCTGGTTTTGGTAGAGGACGTGTGTCCTTTGGTCGTGGTTCATCTGCTGATGTCTCTGGAAGTACCGCTGCTTCGCGGTACTATGACTTTTGTGGTCGCTCCAACCACACTGAGGACAGGTGTTGGAAGAAACATGTCACACCTACGTGGGCCAATGCTGCGTCTGAGGGTGCTTCTCAAACTCTTGCAGCTGATACACCGAGCTCTTCCACTGCTGAGTTTATTTGCTCGGAAGTGGAATGACTCCTGCTAGAGAAAATTGGCGCTTCCTCTTCCATTGTTGCTGAATCTGGAGCTCATTCTACAACTTACACTGGTTGTGATTCTGCCTTTCTGAGTGCTTCCTCTTCTAGTGCTGGTAATACAAAATGGGTGATTGATCTGGAGCTTCTTCACACATTTCTGGCAATCGTTCTCTTTTTTCTAAATTATCTAAACTTTGTCCTAAATCTGTTGTTATGCTTGTTGACGGATCCAAATCTTCTGTGTCTGGGATTGATGATATTTATGCTCAATTTCTCCTGAGATCTGCTCCATATGTGCCAAATTTTCCGCTAAATATGTTATCAGTTAGTAAAATTGTATGTAATTTGAACTACAGTCTGACCTTTGTACCGGGTACTTGTGTTTTTCAGGACCATCGCACGAGGATGAAGATTGGTGGGGGTATGAAGGACCAGAGGGACTCTACTATCTGGATGATTTGAAAAGGATCGGCACTACAGCTCTAGCTTCAGCATTATCTTCTTCTGTTTCTGCATTACAGTGGCACTATAGATTGGGCATCCATCGGGTGATAAAATAAAACATGTTATTTCTGGTGTAGGAACGCACAGTTTCCAATGCGAGTCATGTCAGTTAGGCAAACAGTCCAGAACTATCTTTCCTAAAAATCTCAGATTGGTAGTAAAAACATTTTTTATTTAGCTCATGTTGATGTATGGGGTCCTTGTCATGTTCCAAGTTTGTTAGGAAACAAATACTTTATTATGTTCGTTGATGATTTCTCCCATGCTACGTGGTTGTTTTGATGAAAGACAGGTCACAAGTCTTGCCTACTATTAAGTTCTTTTTTGCTAAAATTAAAACCCAATTTTCCATGCCCATTAAAATTATACGCACTAATAATGTCTTGGAATTTGTTCAAAAAAATGTTGAATTATTTTGTCGTTCTGTTGGTACCATTCGTCAGACATCCTGTGCCTACACACCTCAACAGAATGGAGTTGATGAAAGAAACAATAGGCATTTACTTGAAGTTACTAGAACTATAATGTTGCACTCTAATGTTCCAAAACATTTTTGGCCGGAAGCAGTTCTCACTTCTCATCATGATGGGACTGTTGAAAGACTGAAGGTCCGCCTCGTGGCCAAAGGGTACACTCAATCTTATGGTATTGATTACTTTGAAACTTTTTCTCCTGATGTCAGGCTCAATTCTATACAGGTACTTCTCTCTGTTGCAATCAATCTGGATTGGCCTCTTATTCCGCTAGATGTCAAGAATGTCTTTCTTTATGGTGATCTCCAAGAGGAATTTATATGGAGCAACCACCTGGGTTTGTTGCTCGGGGGGTCACATAAGTCGCCTCAAAAAGTCTATTTATGGACTCAAGCAGAGTTCACGTGCCTGGTTTGACAAATTGAGCAAGATTTTGGCTACTTATGGGTTCATGAGATCTCATGTTGATCACTCTCTTAATTAAGAAGACTTCATGTGGTATTGTTGTTCTGATTGTGTATGTTGATGATATTATTTTATCTGGCAGTGATCTTTCTAAAATTCACGCTACTAAAGCTTACTTACGCAAGCACTTTGTCACTAAAGATTTGGGAAAGCTGAGATACTTTTTGGGAATTGAAGTTTCCAGGACTGCTAATGCTCTTGTTTAATCTCAAAGGAAGTATGTTCCAGATCTTCTACAGGAGACTGGGATGCTTGGAGCTCGGGCTACTGATACTCCCCTAGATCCTAATGTAAATTGGGATGATGATGAATCTCCCGTGTATCCCGACTGTAAAAGATATAGGAGACTAGTTGGCAAACTAATCTATTTAACTGTTACTAGGGCTAATATTTCTACTGTTGTTGGCCTTGTTAGTAGGTATCTTGACAAGCCTAGACAGTGTCACTAGGAAGCACTATGTCATATCCTGAGGTATCTGAAGAAATCCCTTGGTAAAGGCCTTTTCTATAGAAAACATGGCCATTGCTCTCTTGAAGGCTACTCTAATTCTTACTATGCTGGAAGTAAGATAGACAGAAAATCTACTTCTGGTTACTGCACATTTGTTGGTGGAAATCTTGTCACCTGGAGGAGCAAAAAGCATAATGTTGTTGCTAGATCTAGTGTTGAGGCCGAGTATCGGGCCATGGCTCACACAGCTTGTGAACTCTTGTGGGTACAGTCTCTTCTAAAAGAATTTGGTGTGGGGTCTTCTGTTCCTATTCCCATGCATTGTGATAATAAAGCAGCTATCTTTATTGTCAACAAGGTTTTAAAAAGCGCGAAGCTGGAAGTGAGCGGATGGGACCATGTAGCCGATTAATCGCCAGGCGGGCGCTTTTTTAAAAAGCGGATTTCCAATTCTTATAAACTTTTATGCAAAATTACATACATATGTATATAAATACTATATTTTTGAAATTTTTATACAAATCTAAACATTGTACAAGACAATATAAAACACCCAAATAGTTTATAACACAACTATACAACAATGATTGTATCTATATAATATAGTAAACAATATACTTGTCATAGATAAAGCACCCTACACCTAAAATAATGTGTATATACAAGATGGAACAACAATTTTGTATCACATGTTTACATAGCTAAATAGTAAACAATAAACCTATCATAGCTAGCTTACAAACGTATTGTTACATTTGCACATCATCAAATAGTCATACATTACGGCAGTACATTTAATCAAAGTATGCATTCTAAATTAGATAATAGTTACCTATAATATACTTGGATACATCACAAAAGTACCATATCGTTATAGCTTACATACAAAGTATGCATTCTAAATTAAAACTAGCTATATCATAGAACATTTAATGTATGCTAGTTTAATATATTATAGTCAATACTAATCGGGGCATATAATGTACTTAATGTTATATGCTTACAACAGTTTTTTTAAAAGGCAAAAAGCGGGAAAAAACGGGCAAAAAGTGGGAAAAAGCGGGTTAAGCGGGAAAAAAATTGCCACTTTTCTCAAATCCACTCAAGCGGCACTTATGACACATATTAATCGGCCATCACCTTGTGGCGATTAAGCAGCAGCTTAAGCGGCCGCCTAGGATGCTTTTTAAAACACTGATTGCCAATAATCTTATTTTTCATGAGCGGACCAAGCACATTGAAGTTGAGTGCCACTTCATCAGAGAAGTTATCCTGAATGGTCGTATTTGCACTCCTTTTCTCGCTCAAAGGATCAAGTTGCTGATATCTTCACAAAGTTGTTGGCCAAGAAACATTTCAGTTCTCTTGTGGACAAGTTGGGCATGATTGATATCTATGCTCCAACTTGAGGGGGAGTGTTAAATAGTGTCTTCTTCTGTTTTTATATTCTCTTGTTATTTTCCTATTCTATGTGGACCTATATGTAATTGTTCTTTTTATAAATATATGGGGTACACACATTGTGCACCCTAACCTTTACAGGAAACCCTATCTAGAGGATTCCCACCTTTTTCTATCACAATTCAAAATCTAAACCCCAGGTCTAGGTCATGACAAGCCCACAATCAATTTATCCTAAACCAGGATCTAGAATTAGTTTTGTTCATCCATGTCAAAATTTCTAGTGTCCTAACTCCTAACAAATAATACACCCTATGCTAGTGTTCTTCACCCCTCAACCCTCATGGTTCTCCTTAACTCCTATATCCACTATTGTCACATCTTCCCTCCTTTTCTTCTTCTTCTTTCTTCATTATCTTTCTTTTTACAACGGATGGGTGCGGGTGCAACAGTAGCAGATTGTTGCACTGCTGCCCCCATTAAGGCCGCCATCTCCTCACACCACCAAGTGCGTCTTGCACCAAATTGACATTTTTGGCAGCTTTTTCCCTTCAATGTGCTTCATCCAAGACACCCAAGGCCGGCTACATTAGTTTGATGATTCATGACACCGCATCGGCTACCACATAATCTGCACACATCCCGCATGCCTGCATGTCAAGATTTTAGATCTCACCTAGACTTCACCGAGACACACTATGATGCATAACAAAGACTTCAATGTCAAGATAAACAGGCTA
This sequence comes from Alisma plantago-aquatica, assembly GCA_963693085.1. Classification (NCBI taxonomy): domain Eukaryota; kingdom Viridiplantae; phylum Streptophyta; class Magnoliopsida; order Alismatales; family Alismataceae; genus Alisma; species Alisma plantago-aquatica. Next base: position 358,738,524 of record OY856415.1, on the reverse strand, counting down.
TAAGGTTGTTCGGCTATGCACATAAATAAAGATTGCAGAGGTTTGAGGCATGGTAACCAATTTGACCAAGCATATCAACCGCCTTCTACATGTGTGTGTGTGCAAGTTCTTTCCACATCTCCTTGCAGTCTCAGGTCAGCACAAACTAAGGCCACAATCATAAGAAGTTCATTTTCCTCATTGCATACAAATCAAATATATGTTTTCCAAACCATGAATGTTTAATCTTCACCACCTAAGCAATGTCAATTACAAATATTAATGCACTTTTGATATTCAAAAATCCAACTTTTCCAACGTGGAAGATATGTACATACATATGATTTAATGTGTGTAAAAAGGATTCATTACTCATCGTTTAATCTGTCTTAATCTATAATAAAGTTTTGCATTCCCTTTTACATTCCTTGAATATGTCTTCTCACCGCTGCCAACAGCTTATCCGAGTTATTATTCCGTGGTTAATGTCATTTCAAGCCACAAATGAGTTTTGAATTTACATATATTTGGTTCCCATGTTTAAATTATGTAGAATACACCTGAAAACATACACAGTATGAATCTACTAATTAGAAGTCATTACCTACTTATGTATTAGAAACTTCAGCCATTTTCAGTCTACCAAGTATATTTTTTTAATTGTTTGTTTCGGTTCTACATTTCTAAGTATGTTATGCATATTGAATCAATTACAGCAAAAATTAGAATTTATATAAAATGCCTTCAAAACTAAAAGGACTAGGGCAATTTAGAATCTAGATGCCAAGGCACCCAGGACAGAAGACCACCTTGCCGCATGATAAGTACGAGTTAAGATGCCTAAATAGTAAATGACTAAATGTACAACACATCAAATCTTAAAAATGAATGTCTATATCATATCTGGCCTATATTTTACAGCCAAAATCACTAACAAACACATTTATTAATATATATTCATTTCTAAGTTAATCAATATGAAGGATATGAAATCTGTAATAGTTGACCATACTTGATAAGGCGGCAAGTCACCTTGATGCCTTGGCGCTTAGGCGTCGCCTAGGCAGCTTTTATATTGTATATTTCAGCATTTTTAATAGATATATTATATGCTTATCATATGTTAAAGAGTATATATTAGCCTATTTAGTTAATAGGTTAATTAGTTAGTGGACCTTTAGTGTCTCGGCCCGTTTAAATTACTTGGGACACAAGTCTCCGGATTTCTCCCTTGCTCCTATATATAGGACAAGGTTGTATCTCTTTTATTAATCGAATCAGTTCAATACAATATTCTTTCACATGGTATCAAAGCACGTTCGCTCCTAGGGAACCCTAATCTAGCCGCCGCCCCTCTTCCCTCTCCTCTCCAGTGCGCACGCAACCCTAACTGCCGCCTCTCTCTCTGAGAGAGAGCAACATAAGGGGCACCTCCACCTGCGGGCGGCCGTTGTAGCCATGGCTTAGGCCAACGCCCGCCAGGCACATCCCGACCTTCATGGCATCTCATCCTCTTTCTTAAGATCCCATCTTCTTTTCACCATCATCAAGCCGTTATATCCAACAGCGCCACCGCCGCCACAATCGTCGCCAGCCGCAGCAATCAGCACTGTCGTCCAGGCCAGCAGTTGTCGCTACCTGCCCATGCGTCGCCGGTCCATCAGCAACAATCAGTCGTCGGCAACAGCAACTTTCGTCGTCCCTACCCAGCAGATGTCACCGCAGATTAGCAACTCCGCCCTTTTCCAGCAAGCAGTAGGTGTTATCGTCAATCAGCAGCAACAGCTGCAGTCAACGACAGCCATCTCGTCGCTGTCGCATCACCTCGCCACTAGTTGTAGCCATCGTCTCTATCGTTGCATCGCCCTGACGTCCTCAGCACCAGCCTTTGTCGTCTCTCATGGAGAGGCTCCACACTTGACTCCGCATGCAGCCTCATGGCATGCAATATCTCTGGAGCCACGCAGGAGACCGTTATCATCTCCTCCGATGTGGCCAAGTGCTACATCAGCCGAGCGACATAATCCATGCCCCCCGGCCGTTGCTCCACATTACTGCCCTATTGTTATTTATCTCACCATCACCATCCATTATCTCTGTCTATTGTTGTCGCCTTGCTTTTACTAAGAGAGATGCTTCATTACCCCTAATTGTTCTATATTCTCCCAAGTTTCTGACGTCCTACAATACTTATGATATTCAGATCTATCTTTGGCTAATCAGATCCAATTTAAAGCCTAATTGGATCCAATTTTAAGCCTAGTCGAATCCAATTTAAAGCCTACCGGGTCAAACAAATCCCCTTTTCGGGTCAAGATAAGATCCATTTAGTTTTCTACCCAGATCTTACATTGAGCCATTTAGCATATTCTCTCCGATTATCGGTTTCATTCTCCACATATTACACATCTCCATATCACAAATTCTGCTCAAATCCACCAATTCCTTTCCCACCCACCCACCATGTGTATCCCTTTTCCCACGTGGGTGGGGGGGTCATATATCCATTTATCCACACCAAACACTCACTTCGTTGTGTTTGGTGTGCGGGGGGGGGGGGTGGAGAGGAGAGGAAGAGATGAGAAGAGATGATATATGTATTCAGGCTACATATTCCAGGTTATCTTCATGAGAGCTTTGTATTGTTCAGCACATTTGTTCTTCACTTCCAGACAGCATTGACGGATCTCCACTACAGCGTTGACACCGAGCTTCTCGCGTTATGTACGTATGGACAAGAGTTCGCTATGCATATTCCATCCCTCTTCGTTCCTCTTCCTTCGGTGTTAATGGTGGTTCAGTTGATCAATCTTGTTGCATTCTTGAGAGACATATGGGTGCTTTTTCAGTTCTCAAAAGCTCAACAATTTCAAACCTGCCAAGTCTGCATCTGCATGGTTGATAGTTCATCCAGTTATATCTTCACCGAGCTGCTTTCATCATGTCTTCTTCGAGCTGCATCTGCTGTATTAGCATCGCCTTCTGCTGATTTTCTTGGGGCTTTCCTTACTGGACGATATCTCCTTTCTTGTCAAGCCCCCAAGGTTCACGCGATAGAGTTATGGTATATGCATCGTATCACCAGCATACCGTCCGTTCGTGTTCGTGCCACGTTATGCACGTCTTCCCAGATAATTTGAAGATTCTTCTACTGCTACATCGACACTGTGTATCCGCGTTCGTGCCGCGTTATGTATTCCATTGAAGTTGTCGTAGTCGTGGTGTTGATGATCGTCTACTCCAAGTGGCGAATTATTGCTGCAGTATTCAGGTTCCATTTCAGATGTTCTTCATTCCAGATGCACTCCAAAAAACCTTCATTAGTGCTCGAGGATCTCCAGCCTGCAGAATACAATTTCAAAGAAAAGAGGCACCATCGTATGATTCAGGGGGAGTATCAATCTTTTGCTTGGGGTGTGATATTTATCTTTTATCATTTCTATCTTTTCTTTTATCGAGTCATGTAACTCCAAGCTTGGACATGTGTTTCACCCATGATCCAGCTTGAGGGGAAGTGTTAAAGAGTATATATTAGCCAATTTAGTTAATGGGTTAATTTGTTAGTGGGCCTTTAGTGTCTCGGCCCGTTTAGATTACTTGGGACACAAGTCTCAAGGTTTCTCCCTTGCTCTTATATATAGGACAGGGCTGTACCTCTTTTATTAATCGAATCAATTCAATGCAATATTCTTTCACATCATGAATTTTCGCCATTGTATGTAACAAATTTATTGTTATATCAATGCATATATGCATATATTACATAGTTAAACTTGGATACATGCAATTTTATTGTTGTATACATAGATGTAGACATATGTATTAAAAGTTATACTTGGATATATAGATATATTTGTGGTTAATTCTTAGACTTATCTCTAAACCAAGTCTAAAAATAATCCAAGAAGACTATATTATTGATTCGTAGGGGATTTGAGGTTCCAACGATATACAAAAGAAATTCTAATATAAGTTATAGAGTATTTAATATGTCAGTTTTACACTTGATCGAGGGATTAAGGATAACATGGCTGTTGTACATAGCACCGCCAGCCAATTTTCTTTATTTGGGGTAATTTTCAGATGTTATATGTACATTTGGCAGCTCATACGGGGGTTTGGAAGTTCCAGAAATAAGTAAGAAGGATTTAGTATAAGTAGTATGATGATTCACATTGTAATTGGACAGCTAATTAAGGTCAGAAAGCACCTCAGCATAGAAATCAGATTTAAGCAACCACTAATAGAAACAGTAGAATGATCAAGAAGGCCATTAATTCCAAATTTAACGATATTGTGCAGAAATCATAGATAAAAAAACTTAATTTAAACAGTAGGACACTGTTATATACATTAATATGTATATATAGGGCTAGGGACTCATAAAACCACCCAAGGAGGTATATACATCGTCAAGGAGCACCCCATTGGGACTCCTAGACGCCTAGGCGGCCCTAGGTGTGCGCCATATCAAGTGTGTAGATGACTGGTTTTAAGAAACATTAATTTCTTTAGGACTACCTGTTGTTGGACGGCTCTTTTTTGATGAACCAGCTCCTGCCTGTGAATTCAGAAAATTGTATATTCAGGTCATGTTAATAGAAGAAACAAGTTGAGTACATGTAAAATTTATCTAGTAAAACTTAGCAGCCTTCTTCATTATCCATGCAACAGCAGCAAATCAAAGACGGGTTTGAGATGATATACCAGCATATTATTCATTGACATTAGATACCTAGCCTAAAAAGGATAGGGAAAACAAGAAAAACATTTCGGGAACTGCAACTGTGATTTGAGAGCATATAGAATAAATCACCCAGCATGAGATCCTGTTGATGCGTAACCCCAACTCTTGTACCTTATGATGCCCGCTGGATCATTTTCACTTTCTTCAGATGTTAGTTTATCTCCCCTTTCCCTGCAACCAAATAACATTTTCCTTACAACCTGTCTATTACTATTGGACAGCCATTTGCCTTTCATTAGAATCTTCTCTGCCTCATAACAGCCATATGGCCCTCGTAACATGTCCTTCAAGTAATGAGACAGCTGACTCTTTTGTAATTTCTAATAAAAAAATGGCAATTCATTCATCCAGTTGTCAGGGGGTTTCGAACTTGTGACCTCTTGGTCATATAACATCAACTTTAAAACTCGGGTGTCACTATATTGGCTTAATAATTCCTATTAGATATGTGGGGAACTTTGTTTTTCTCATTTTTTCACATATACCAGAGGATTTATGATAAGCCTCTACTATGAACGTCCAACTGGTCGACACATTAACAAAGGCTCCACCTGCAGACGGTTCCCAGCATCTTTTCGCCCCTTACTCTATACCACATCAACATTGCCTCTTACTCCACCTAAATACTGCTAGAATGCATAAAATACTGCAAACCGAATCCGAAGTTTTGTGACCTCTGTCGCCGAATATAATTGTATAAGTATTCTAATTATTTTTTTCTGTTTTTATTCAGAGATTAAATAGCAGATCAGAAAACAATATATCCACGAGTGTAATTAAATTATCTTTAACTAAGATAACTGGTCTGGCATTTATTTGATACATGAATTGTGGCACAATAATTCTTCCCTGGAATTAGATATATCGATACAATAGGAACTTTTATCCTATTTTCTACTACAATTTAAGTATAACCTAAGCTGCTCTAGCCTGGTTGCCAGCCCCCTTGTTAGTATGGAGGGCTTGGGTTCAATACCTGCCAGAAGGATAAATGGATGAGCTGAATTGGGATTTAAGGTGGGTGGGATGGCTACTGTGTGTAAGAAGAAGACCACTAAGAAGAATATGTTCTAGAATTCTTTACAGTACTATATCAAACACTGGAGATTGATGAGACAATGACATTCACAGGTGTAACAGAGGATGAGGTGTAGACTAAATTATCATTTACCACATTTCGCTCATTTTATAGTGTTAATATATTCAGTTTTATTTACTTTGTGCTCTTTTAGTATCTTGTCTTTTATCCCATACTGGTGAATTCTCTATTTAATGACCTCTCCTATCCTATATAAGGAGAGGGTCTATGCTTGTTTTATTATCACATAATACAAGACTATATCAGTGTGTTTGATCCCCTCTAAGCCTCTCCTAACACTAATGATTCCCTCCTCTCCCACCTTGCAGCCCTCCTTCCTTGCTTCTCCCCTCTCCATCGCATGTGTCCCCTTCTCCACCAGCCGCCACCTTCCCTTCCCTTTTCTGCATCCACCTCCCTCCCCGTCCCCGCAGAATCCCATCCCTCCACTGCATCACCGCAGCCCTCCACGTCGACGCCAGCCACCCGCGACACCCCTATGCCCTGTCCCCAGCCAACCCACAGCCACCTGCCACCACCCTCTTCCAGACCCCCCTGCCGCTGCACCCTCCGCCGCACATCCACCTGCAAACCCCCCAACCGCCCACTCACATCACCCCACCGCCGCCCGCTGCCTCTCCACCAAGCCAGCCGTTGCCATCCCTCAACCCGCATCTTCTAAAATCTGCCTCTTCCTGTGAACAACTGTCGATCCACCCTTCCAGGTTTTTCTTGTTATAAACAACCTCTTCTCGGTTCGTCGACTTAGGGAAGGACTTGTTCCCTCCCTTCAGCCTTCGTCACATGTCTATCTTATCAGTGGCGTGATGTTGGTTTCTTATTTCTTTCTTGCTCATGTATCGGGTTTCTAAAAACTACTACTGCTCTTTGGGGTGATGTCGCACGCCCTTGTCTCTGAACTATTGCTCTAGCACACCTTCTCTTTTACGACTTGTGTGGTCTGAGCATGAACTTGGTTCCTGTTACGTAAGGAAACACGGAGCGTAAAATTTGATGTAGATCTGCTCCTATAGTTATACTAATGAGAGAAAGCGAAAACTACATAAAGAGTCAACCTAAGAATATGGACTTAACAGAAAGTAAAAGACAAATAAAGAAATACTACTGACTCCTTTATTCTAACACTCCCCCTCAAGCTGGAGTATACACATAATGCATACCCAGCTTGCACGTCATATATTTAAATGCAGTAGGCAGAAGAGGTTTGGTGAAGATATCTGCAATTTGCTCTCCAGTCCTCACATTGGGAGTCTTCACCCTTTTAGCCAATACTAAATCATGCATGAAATGACGATCCACTTCAATATGCTTTGTCCTCTCATGAAAAACGGGATTGCTAGCAATATGAATAGTTGCTTGATTGTCACACACTAGAGTAGCAGGAGTATCCACGTTAATCCCCAGCTCAGAGAGAATAGAAAGAACCCACTGTAGTTCACAACATCCATGGGCCATAGCATGATATTCAGCCTTAGTACTAGAACGAGCTACGATACTTTGCTTTTTACTCTTTCAAGTAACAAGATGAGATCCCAGAAAAATACAATATCCAGAATTAGACTGCATGTCCTTTGCATCACCAGCCCAATCTGCATCAGTGTAGGTAATAACCCGAAGAGTAAAACTACATTGATTGCTCAGATAATATGCAAGTCCTCTGCCAGGAGCTCCTTTTAAATACCTTAGAATATGAGATATTGTCACTCAATGATTGCTCTTTGTTGTGCTCATGTATTGACTGATCACTCCAACTGCATAAGAATATCCTGACGTCTAACGATCAAATAAATCAATTCTCCAACAACCCCCATGTATAATGAAGGATCATGAAAATCATCATCATTGTTAGGAATCACTTTAGAATGATAGTCCATGGGCGTAGAGATATGCTTGGACTCAAGCATACTAGCATCACCCATAAGTCCAAAGTATATATCCTCTGAGAAAGATTAATCCCCTTCCTGGAACGCAAGACTTATGTTCCAAGAAAGTATAGTAGCTTCCCGAGATCTTTTGTACAAAACTATGTTTGAAGCCAGTCCTTGAGATTAGAAATACCTTCATTATCATCTCCAGTAAGAACAATGTCATCAACATACACAGCAAGAATAATGATGCCCTCTTCGCAAGTAAAATAAGGAGTGATCTGTAGAAGAGCGGCTAAAACCAAAACAGTTGAGAGCATTACAAATTTTTCAAACCATGCACTAGTAGAGATTGTTTAAGACCATGGATAGCCTTTTTCCGTATGTATACCATTCGCTGGCAGTCCCCCTGAGCAACATACCCAGGTGGTTGCTCCATGTAAACCTCCTCTAATAAATCACCATGAAGAAAGGCATTTTTCACATCAAGTTGATACAAGGGCCATGAGTAGCAATAGAAATAATAATCCTCACAAAGTTCATGCGAGCAACTGTTGATAAAGTTTCAAGGAAATCAACACCATATGTCTGTGTATAGCATTTGGCAACAAGGCGTGCTTTCATTCTGGAGTAATACCCAAGGGCAACCAACAATACACTTACCAGGAGGCAAGTCAACCAACTCCCAAGTATCATTTTGACATAAGGCTTCAATTTCAAGATCCATAGCTTTAGCCCATCCTTCATCTTGCAAAGTTGCAGTGCAAGAGTTGGGAATACTGATAGAATCAAGAGCTAGAGAAAATGAACGAGCAGAAGGAGACAAACTTGCTAGGCAACAGACATCAGACATAAGGTGTCGAATGGTACAAGAACACATACCCTTATGAGCTGCAATAGAAAGATCTAAGTCTATAGCAAGATTATCATTAAGAGTCACAGAAGAAGAGTCAAGTACCTCTAGAGTATTAGTTAAAGATGGTACCGCCACTGGGACTGATGTCGCAACTTCCTCCAGGTCTCGTACAGCTCGTCTAGAGTAAACATGGGGAAAGGTTTGGATGGTGGAAGTGGAATGCAGTTCTGAGTCTCTCTCATGGAAAAACATCCTCTCTTCGCTCACAATGGGTAAGGGTGGCTCTCAGGACAAGGAAAACTCTCTCTCCTCACTCATGGTGGCAGGTGGTGTCTCCCCCTGGCGTGTGGCATCGTCACAAAAGTAAGGGGTAGACTCATAAAAGGTGACATCCACTGAGACAAAAACATGATGTAAGGAGGGTGAACAAAATTTGTACCCTTTTGGGTACTGAAGTAATCTAGAAAGAGAGTTTTAACAGACTTACGAGACAGCGTATCTGCTTTAGGATCAAAATTTTGAACAAAAGCAGTGCATCCAAAAATCTTTAGAGGAATATGAAAGGGAACATCATGAGGACGCAAATAGAGAAAGGTGTGACACCTTGAAGAACAGATGAAGGTTGACGATTAATCAAAAAACATGCAGTAAGAACTGCATCAGACCAAATCCTTTTAGGAACATGAGACTAAAACATCAATATCCTAGTAATATCAAGAAGATGGCGATTCTTACACTCAACCACCCCATTTTGTTGTGGCGTATGAGCACAAGAAGTTTGGTGAATCATGCCAATCGAATTACAAAAATCAGAGATAGTCTTTTGAACATACTCTAAAGCAATGTCAGAAAGAAACACCTTAATGGAGCAATCAAACTGAACTTCTATTAATTGATAGAAAATTTTCAAGATGGATACAACCTCCTTTGTGGGCTTCATGAGATACACCCATGTCATCCTAGAGAAATCGTCAACGAAAGACACAAAATATCAATATATTATAACTGGATTCTTTGAAAGGACCTCAGATATCACTATGATAAATTTGAAAAGGGTGTGCAGCGCGTTTAATGACACGACCAGGATAAGACACCCTATGGTGCTTTCCCAACTAACACGACTGACAATTGTCGAAACAGAAGATAAACTAGGCTCCTGCTTCTTAAGAGTCTCTAGAGACGGATGACTATAACGACAATGTCACTGCAAAGGGGGGATACCAAGGAAGGTTGTAGGTATCGGACAAGCTGGACGATCACAATGGACAAAGTAGAGATCACCTTTCCTAGGACCCCAACCAATCGTCTTCAAACTCTTGAGATCATGTAGAACAAAACATGAAGGACCAAACACTACCCAACAATGTAAAGAATCAACCAATTCTGAAACAGACATAAGGTTGAACGGAAAATCAGGAACATAATCAACAGATTCTAGAGTAAAGAAAGATGATGGACGAACAGTCCCACACGCCTAAATGTGTCTAATGGAGCCATCAACGAGTGTAACAGAAGTATGTGGTATATGGGTATTATAAGTTTGAGGCAAAGACTTCGAACCCGTCATAAGTTGTGAAGCTCCAGAATCTACCACCCAAGGGGTTGACGAGTGTGTTGTCAGGAAGGAAGTGGCATGACTACCTACAGTAGACACTAACTTGGCAGCCCCACTTGAAGAAAGAGAAGAAGAATTAACTGATACACTCTGAGCCGCCTAAACAAGATGACCATATTCTTCCTTTGATACGGTCGCATCAAATTGTGTCCTTATAGTAGTAACATCTAAAGAGATATGTTATATTTACTAATTACCTATGCTATTTGTGTTATTAGCTACTTGTGTTATTTATCCCATATTGCCTAGTTGTATTATTATTTTATTCTCTTGACCTATAAAAGAGAAGGCATTGTACTTCTTTTTACTCACTTAATAGAAAAGACTCTATTCTCTATATGGCATCAGACGGCTACAATTCCCCCAAAAACCCTCCACCCTAATGCTTCCCCTCCCACCCTAACCTCAGTGCCCCTCCCAGTCGTCGCCGCCACCTTCCCCCTCTCCCAACCCTGTTGCCCGCCACCTCCCGCCCCTCCTTGCCGTCCCTTCCTGTCGCTCTTCCTCTCCCCTTCACCCCGCCTCCACCATCCAACCCCCCCAACAGCCCATTGCCAACCCCTTCCCTACCCACGTTGTCGTCGCCACCCTCCCTTCAGTCGCCGCCTCCCCTCTCCACCACAACAACCCACAGTTTATCCCATCTCCCCCCCCACAACAGCCCCTCATCTCCTCCTCCCCATCTTCCCTCCACCATCCTTCCCCCTTGCCCCCATTTCACTAATCTCTTCCATCTCCTTTCTCCTACGTCTTCTGGTGTCTTTTCCAGTATAGTACGTTGACGGTCTAAATGGGCTACGCCTCTCTCTTGCCTACGCCTCATGGTGGAGTAGATATCTCCCGATGATGATGTAGGTCTGTCTACATTCTATACTGCCCCTTGTTTGTGGGTTTTTGAGATCTAATGTGTCAGATCTACTGCTGTCCTATTATGTCCCGTTGCAGGTTTTATCAGTTCTACTAATTTGGGTTGCCCTCTGCCTGTGCCCAAGGGCATTCTGGCTCTCTCCTGCCTTCCGACTTCTGTTGTCCTCTGATATCAGTTGTTGATGTCTGCTCCGCCTACTGATCTGTCCATTATGGCATGTACTGAGCCTCCCCGTTCTCTGTGTCACAACGGTGAAACTTGATGGCTCCAATTATCACATCTGGTCGGCATCTTTTTATTATGTATGTGAAAGCACAAGATCGCTACTCCCATATCATAACCGACCCTCTATCTACTCTTGATGCCTCGGCAGATGAAAAAACCAAGCAAGCATAAGCACCAATGGAGTAAAGATGACTTGGGTGTTATGTCTTGGATAGTTAATAGCACCAAGTCGCAGATCAGTCAGTCCCTACTCTGCCTTCATGATGCGAAGGCCATGTGGGATCAACTTTCCCATGTCTACTCCCATCAGCAAAATCCCAAGAAGGTGTTCGAGATTTTTGAGAACCTGGCAAAGAAGGCATTCTCAACTGATGCGTCAGTTGAAGATTACTACAATATGTGCTCTACTCTCTGGAATGAATACGAGATCTACCATCCTTTGTCTGTTGATATCAAGGAAGCTCAGAGACGGCGCAATGAACTCCAACTCGTCTAGTTTCTTGTCGGGCTCCCTTCCTCGTTTTCTGGAGTTGTTGACCAAATCCTCTCTAGTGATCATCTGCCTACACTTAGAGACGTGCTTAAACGTGTTCAACGTTTACCATCTGTGACTTCTATTCCTGCTATTGAACACCCTGCTCTTATTGTACGTTCTACTGATACTGGTCACGGTCGTGGACGTGGTTGTGGTGGACGTCACCCTCCTACCTCGGGTCGTACTTCTTCAACTACCCAAGGTCACGGTCAGCCCGTTGGCCCTCGCTTCTACAATTTTTGAGGCTGTGACAACCATAATGAAGATCGATGCTAGATTAAACAGAGAAAGCCTACTTGGGCTAATCAAGTCACCTCTAATACTAGTGAGGATTGTGCTGCTACTGACCACCCCCTGCTCAACCTTCTCCTGCATGGCTCCGGTCCGAGTTCAAGAAGCTCTTCTAAGAGTGCATGTCAAACCTACCCTCTACTTCAGAGGTTGCCTCGTCTGTCTTGCTTGTCACTCCATATTGGTAAAAATAAATGGTGTATTGTCTTTGGTGCTTCGGTCCATATGGTCGGTAACTCTAATATATTTTCTGCTCTAACAAGATTCACTTGTCTCCCTCCGGTGACGGTAGTTGATGGCTCTCAAACGATTGTCCATGACATTGGGACAATTCCTTTATTTCAAAATATGCATCTGAAATTTGTCTTATATGTTTCGAGATTTCTTGTTAATCTTCTTTCTATTAGTAAAACTGTGAAGACCCTTCAGTGCTCCATTACGTTTGACCCTTCGGGTTGTGTGCTTCAAGATCTTCGCATGAAGACGAGGATTGGTTCAGGCCATGAGGGACCAGAAAGACTCTACTACCCGGATGGATGGACATCAATAACTGCTATGCTTTCGACTTCTGTGATTGGGATTCATTGGCACTACCGTCTTGGCCACCCATTTGCCTCTAAATCAAAACATTTATATCCTGCTTTAGTTGATAAGAGTTTTTCCTGTGAGTCTTGCCAATATGGCAAACAAACTCGGTCTGTGTTTCCTGCAAAGAAAGAAATTGGTTCTAAATGCATTTTTTATATTGTTCATGCGAACATATGGGGTCCCTGTTCTGTTGCCAATCATTCTGGTGCTAAATATTTTATGACACTGATTGATGACTTTTCTCGAGCTACATGACTATTTTTACTTAAAGATCGCAGCATTGTTATGGACACCATCACCACCTTTTTTTTTAAGATTCAAACTCAATCCATTAAAATCTTACGCATTGACAGTGCCCTTAAAGTTATGCAAAAAATTGTCACCTTTTTTTGTTCATCCTATGGGACGATCCATCAAACTTCATGCCCCAATACCCCACAACAAAATGGAGTTGTTGAACGCAAAAATCGACATCTTTGGAAGGTTGCTCACACCATTCTTCATTATCATGTTCCTCGGCGTTTTTGGCCTGAAACTATTTCTACGGCTTGCTATCTTATCAATCATATACCATCCTCTGTTTTGCAAAATCAAATTCTGTACAACATTCTCTTTCCTAATGCACAGCTTTTTTCTGTTCCGCTGCGTATCTTTGGGTGCACTTTGTTAAAAACCTTCGCCCAGGTATGACAAAACTTGATCCTCGCTCCAGAAAATGCATTTTTTCCCCTGAACACAAAAAGGATATCATTGTTTTGATCCCATTTTGCTTCAGTGGCATGTTAATGCGGATGTAGTGCATTTGCCATACTATTCTGATAAAGGGGCTTCCTTATCCTGTGATATTTTGGCACCTACTCCGTTACCTGCCGTTGTGGATATTAATCCACCCTCTAAGCTGGCACCTGAAGAACGTCTATCACAAGTCTACAAGAGAAGATCCAAGCAGACTATCCCCTCCATGGCCCCTCAACAACCAACTCCTCCTTTGGTGGAAGATCACAGCACAACCCAAGTACACTCTGACTTGCACCTTCTAATCAGCCTTTGGAAAGGTGTCCACTCCTGTACTCAACATCCAATTATTTGTATTCCTCTACTAATCTAGGTGCTAGCTTTGCTTGCTTTACTACTGCAAATTTTGTTGTATCTATTCCAAAAAATGCTACAGAGGCATTTCAAATCCCTACTTGGTGCCACGCAATGGAAGCTAAAATGCAGGCTCTCTCTAATCGCAAGACATGAGAACTTGTGGATCGCCCTTCTGATTGTCCTACCGTTGGTTGTCGATGGGCCTTCACTATCAAATATCAACCCGATGGCACGATTGAGCGCTTGAAAGCACCCCTGGTAGCAAAAGGATATACTCCAACTTACTGTGTAGACTATTTTGAGACCTTTTCTCCAGTAGCCCGATTTAGTTCTGTCTGTGTCCTCATCTTTGTAGTTGTCAACAAAGATGTCAAGAACGCCTTTCTTTATGGCGACTTGCATGAAGTAGTTTACATGATGCAACCGCTGGCTTTATTGCTTAAGGGGGAGTATTCTTCGTGCGTTTGCATATTACGGAAAGCAATTTATGGCCTAAAACAAAGCCCTCATGCTTTGTTTGACAAACCCAGTCAAATTCTCATCAAATTTGTCTTTCATCACCCTCACTCTGATCACTCAGTATTTATTAGGAAATCTTCGGCTGGTCTGGTCAATCTTATTGTCTATGTAGATACATAATATTATCTGGCAGTGACACCTCTGGCATTCAGGCTAAAACATATTTAGATCAACACTATGTAACCAAAGATCTTGGTAAACTATGATATTTCTTAGGCATTGAAGTATCTGAATCATCTGTAGGAATATGTCTCTCCCAAAGCAAATATGTTCTAGATCTCTTGCAGGAAACGGGTATGCTTGGATGCAAGCTAGCCAGCACTCCTCTAGACCCAAACACTAATTGGGATGATGAATCTTCCCCATGTTATGTTGATAACCACCATTTCAGGTGATTGGTTGGTAAGCTCATTTATCTCATCGTCACGCGAGCTGATCTTACTATTTATGTCAGATTTGCAAGCAGGTACCTTGATAAACCCCGACAGTGTCACTGGATGTTGTCTGTCACATTCTGAGATATCTCAAAAGCTCCCCAGGAAAAGGTCTATTGTACAAGAAACATGGCCACTGCAATCTTTCTGGTTTTTCAAACTCTGAATATGTTGGGAGTAGATGTGATTGCAAATCCACATCGGGATACTACACCTTTGTGTGTGTGTGGGGGGGGGGGGGGACCAAGTTACATGGCGTAGCAAAAAGCAGACAATGGTAGCCAGATCAAGTGCAGAGGCAAAATATCGTGCTATGGCCCACATTGCATGTGAACTTCTGTGGGTTCAAAGTCTTCTCAAAGAATTTGATATATCTGATTTCGATGTTCTGTGACAACAAAGCCTCTAATTTTATTAAGAGCAACCCTACCTTTCATGAGCGTACAAAGCATATCAAGGTAGACTGTCATTTTATCCATTTTGTCTGGGAGTCTGTTCTTTCTGGCCGCATCTAGTACTCCACATCTCAATACTAAAAAGCAAGTGGCAGACATCTTCAGCAAGATTCTACCTAAAGCTCGATTCAAAACTCTAGTAGACAAGCTGGGCATGTACGACATCTATGCTCCAACTTGAGGGGGAGTAAAGAGATATGTTGTATTTACTAATTACATGTGCTCTTTGTGTTATTTGCTACTTGTGTTATATATCCCATATTGCCTAGTTGTGTTATTGTTTTATTCTCTTGTCCTGTAAAAGAGAAGGCATTGTACTCCTTTTTAATCACTTAATAGAAAAGACTATATTCTCTATAACATCAGATGACTCAGCATTATGTGTAGCACCAGAAGAGCCTATACCAGTAGAAGGACGTCGATGTTTCTGATAACACCTGTACACGGTGTGCCCCAGTCGATCACAGAAAGTACACTTGTAATGGCTTCCTCTTCCACAACATGTGCCACGTCCACCTCCTCGAGCAGAAGTTGCTAGTGACGTATAAGCTTCAGAAACGACTGATGATCCTGTAACAGCAGGATTAGGCTCAAAAGAGGCTTGATGTATCTGTGCATATGCCTCCTCAAGACTAGGAAGTTTGTCAGTGGCAAGGATCAAACTCCCTATTGCATTGAACACAAGATCTAATCCACAAAGAAAACATGCAGTCATCTCGCTCTTTCATTTGGTCATCTGTTTCTGAAGGTTGATAAAAACTCAACTCCTGCGCTATAGATTGAATGGAGCTAAAGTAGTCATCAAGAGATTTGTTGTCCTGCTTCTCTGCAAACAGCCTATCATAAACTTTATAGAGGCAAAGGGCATTTTTTGTGTGAAAAATGCTTCTTTGCAGTGTCCCAAAATTGTTTAGTAGAAGAATAAAACATATTTCTTGTAGCAATAGATGCATCCATAATGTTCCATAACCAGGACTTTACAAGGTCGTTGTTCTTCCTCCATTCAGCATAGGAAGGATCGGTTTGAACAGGGGGTTCTTCTTCGTACTTCACTTTGTCCTGTGACTCTAAAACAATATAGATTATGTTCATCCACAACAAATAATTATGTGTATTCAACTTGACACTAGTGATGTGAGATTGATCATTGTAGACTACGGTTGTGGGAATAATATTGCTTGATTCAACTCTTCTTCTCCATAGTGCAAATCTAAATATACAAGATCAACAAATAAACTGAACAGGTATAAGCGTCGTCACACAGAAACAAGGACGGGAATCAGCGGTATCGTAAGAGAAACATGATGCAAAACTATGCATCAACAGTCCCCTAGTAGCATATGCGCTCAACCACACAAAGGGGAAGTGTGTGGTGAGGAAGACCTGAGACGAGGGGCATGTTCTAAAAACTAACGTTGTTTTTACACCTGTCACAGGGAGTAAAACGTTGCTATGTCACATGAAACATGCTTTGCGTCAAGCTTCTCCTACGCCTGGCTGACTGAGATCAGCCGATGTTGCTACCATGGTTGGACGGATCAACTCTCGGTGCTTGCCGCCACCGTGACAGACCGCTGCTTTGCCTAGCCGCTAAGTCCGCTTGGCCACAGAGCCTGGCCTAGAGCGAGGAGATCGCTAAGACCAATGGTAATCGTCGGCCTAAGGGAGAGCCACAGTCGCCTCTCCGGGGGTTTCCTACGAGAGATGTCGTAAACGCTTTGGTACCATGTTACGTAAGAAAACACGGAGCATAAGATCTGATGCAAATCTGCCTTTATACTTATATTAATGACAAAAATGGAAAATTACATAAAAAGTCTGCCTAATAATATGGACTTAACAGAAAGTAAAAGACAAATAAAGAAATACTACTAACTCCTTTATTCTAACAGTTCCATCATGGCCTGTAATAATAACTTAAGAACTCTTTGTATGACCATGGTCCAATTGGATGGTTTAACTACCATATGTGGTATGCTTATTTTGAGTTGTATGTCAAGGCCCAAAGCCGGTACTCTCACCTTATTATCTTATAACACCCCTAGCCTGGATTTTGAGGTAACCCTAGATGTTTTGCCTAAATAAGATAATTAGAACCTTGTCTTAATCTTTTGAAAAGTAATTAAGATTTATGGAGAACCCAAGTCTAAAGTATGGTCATGTTTGAATGTTGTTTGAGCAATGTTTGCTTGGTTTGGATCAAACTGCAATTTTCCCAAGATGAAGGGTGTTCCCTTAGTGCTTTAGCATCATAAGAGGGAGCTAAGGGGCGCCTTGCGGAAAACCTAAATTCCAAAGTTGAGCTTGTATGGTTAATGCTTGTGCCTTATGTACCAGTTTTGGTGTAACTTGCAATATATGGGGTCAATGTGCAATTTACCACCTCTAAAGTGTTCCTACTCTCTCTTGATATCATCTAGAAGAGAGAGAAAGGAGGGGGCACCTTGTTTGAGTCTTGGTTGGGTGATGACACTCTGGGTGATGTTAGAATCATAGAATGTTGAGTACCTTGAACCCTAGATGAAGTTGTATCGAATTGTGAAGGTTATATGGGGGTGCCTATCGGTTTAGAAGCCATAGAGGGATCCCCAATCGGTTTGGCAACTCTTTGGAGGTATCCATATCGGGCTAAACATCTCAAGAAGGTGAAACCTATCGGTTTAGGACTTCCTTGCAAAAATGGTATCGGTTTGTACACTTAGTGATGTCGAGTTGTGATATCTTGTCAAGGAAGCTATCCAATGGCCGATATCTCACCCTTGAGTTATCCACAAGAGCCTTGCATGTCGATATACACATGTTGCAAAGAGTCACCATGCATGAACATATGTGTCACCCATGTACATGTGGTGATGACACCTTGCATGCACTCTCTTTCGTGAGCCTCAACTATATATACCTCTCTTTTCACCTCCTAGTAAACCTTTCGATCCCTTTACCTCTCTTGCTTGGAGGATGATCCTAGGAGCTCAAGGAGGAAGAGGAAAGTCAAGCTACTTGTCCAAGGTAAAGCCATGGTCATCTCCTACCTTGGAAAGATTATGCTTCCCGGGCCATGTTTTCTTTCTTTCCTTCTTCACCTAGTTCTTTACTATGGTGTCTTCCTTCCATGTAGAGGTGTTGTGGTCAAAGTCTTGGACTTTTCTAAGTCATTCTCAACCTTGGGAACGTGGAGCTTGGAAGCTTGGAGCTTTAGTAGTGATCTTGAGGCGGGTTATATAAATTGAACTCAAGTTTATTATTATGCACCTTTTATCATGTAGTACTTGGTGGTTCCTTCTTTACTTTGACTTTTCTTGCTTGGAAGATGGATCTATGAGCTCTAATGGATATGTGGGGTTGTTGTCCATGAACTAGAGTGGTTATGGACGAAAGGCTAGAGCTTGAAGATGATGAAACTGTCATGCACAAACTGATATTGGTTTGTGGGAAACCCTAGCCCGACACACATAAGTAGGTAAACCGATACACATGAGTAAATTGTTATACATGAGCCCTTAACCCTCCCTATCGGTTTGTACAAGCATAGGATTAATGTCCATACCGTTGTCGAACTTGTCACTCAAGAATAAGATGAGGGAAGGTCGATACCTTGAAAATAATTAAGTTAACACATTCCTTTACTCATAAATGGGGGTGGTTGTCATGACTTGAGATGTTCTAAACGATATGTTGCTAATCCGATATGACCAAGAGGGAGCTAGGTCGATATGCTAGACCATATAAACCGATATGCCTCTAATGATATTGGCTTGTAATAATCTAGAGACGTCTGGTGAAGGAAGTGTATGTAATCATGTTTAGTTGGTTGAGTGTGGTGGCTGATATGGCTAACCCTAATCCAATACATGTTCAATCTGACACACTTTGCAACCGATACTTCCTAGCCCGACACATCTCGAATAGAGGTGAGAAACACTTCCCTTGAGGTTCAACCGATACAACAAACCCTAATGACTGATATCCTATGGAGATTTACGTGGCCGATACACAAATGGGCACATAGGCCGATATACTAGTTGATGGGTAGGACGATATCCTAGTTGAAGGTGAGGCCGATTAGATATCCTAACGGATTGAGAGGTTGATACCCTAATGGATGGAGAGGCCGATATACTAATTGATAGTGCGGCTGATACCCTAGTTGGTTGAGTGGTCGATACACAATGAAGTGGTGTGGCCGACACATAAGGTGATAGGGTGATCGATACCCTAGAATGCACCATAACCGATATATCTCCTCAAACATTTTACAATAGATACTTTGATGTACCTAGGGCCGACACAATCATATGTGTCTAAACCGACACAAGGTTTGATGTGTTTTGACCGATACAAGTGAAGATGCTTAGGCCGATACACCTAGGTCGATACACCTTGATGAACATGAACTGATACACTTTGATGAGTGTAAACGTGTACACTTGGATATAATTTAATTGATACATAATGAAGTAGTGAGATGAATGCAATTCATTAGGTATGGGAATGATAAACCCTAAAGTGAGCACAACTAATGTGATAAGTATGTTGAGATCAATATTCTAGTAAAGATGAGAGAGAAACTTGTACATCTCATATGGGAAAAGTAATACTTCATGTTGATAATCAATTGATGATGGTTAATGAAGGTATTAAGTATGCTTGAATACTTATGGCAATATTATAACTTTTATGATGAGAATTAAGGTGTAATTGATAATCATGAACTTGGAAACCCTAATTGACAATAAGAGGAAATCCAAACCCTGATTAAGGGAAGGATGGAAGTTGAATGATTCTCCATGTGACATTGTATTGTCATGAAACCCTAATCATGAAAATAATGAGTATAGCTAGAGATGAGCTATGACGTAGTAACATGAAACAAATTATGTTAGGCTTTGTAAGCCATATGGAATGTTTGCACAATAACATGATATGTTTAGGTCTAATGACCTAATGATACTTGTTGCCTGGTAAAGGTAATGTTGTTTAATAATGAACAAAAGGTTTGATACCCAAATCAAGTGTATATAGCATGAGGCCTAATTCTGATTAGAAATCTCATAATATCGTGTTTGTCTTAACTAAAGGTGTTTAAAGGTATTTTAATATACCCTCTTTCTGAACATAATGACTACATGATGTTACGGCAAGTTAGTACAAATGATGCGACATGAGTAATACTCATGTTTCATAAGGAATGATGAGATAATAATGAATCACCATGTGTGATGTAATGGGTCTTAGGACCTAATAAAGGTGTAATACCTAATGGAGGTGATATCCTCTAGAACTGATACAAGGAAATGATATTCCATGACAATATGTGATAATGATAGCCTTGTGAGGCACATGTGTTATGATAACACAAGGAAAGGAATGAATGGTCTTACGACCTGATGATGGTCTACTGTCTTATGTGAAAAGCTCTTATGACGAGATGAGGGGTTGTTATCCCAAGGTATGTGGTCCTTGTGGTGGATATTTGGTGAATGATAAGCATCAAATGATTATGTAGAAAGATCACTCTCAGTAGGTTCCCATATGTTCTGGTAATAAGTTAAGTCCTTTCTTTTGTAGAATTTGTTTATGGATTGTACATTGTAACTTGATTTATGCTAAAAGGCATTTCAATTGGTCTAATTAATCGAACTAAGAATGTAATTGCCCTGGCCATAGATCCATTCGGTGTCAGAACTTGCTGAATGGTGAAACGAGTTTAACTCGGAGAGCATATTGTTGAATATGCGGGGTACAATTTGTATCCTAAATTCAGGAAAGAGTGCGGTCAAGGCCGTAGCTCCAGCACCAAGGAAGAGTATGGTTGCAGCCTTGCAGGCCATGACTCAATATATGCAAAGCAGGAATGATGGAAGAAGGTCATATCCCGAACAGAGAACATGCTACGCGCTGTAACTTTATAGCGAAGAGCCTTTATACGCAAGGCTAGCTAAAATGCAAATTGACTCATATGTCACTGCCACTCTCGTACTGACCAAGGAAGATGAGGTCGTGGATTACGGCTCTTCCATAGACCTTAATGGCACTGATGAGGCGAGGCAATGGTCAGTTGGAGATGAAAGGTATATTCCCATCTCCGCAGGGCATAAGAGTGATTGAAAATGTAATCAGTCGTATAGTGTATTTGTTTAAGGATCAAATACGGAAACATTGGTTGAAGCCTTGCTTTGCTTTTATACCGTTTAGTTTATAACAGTTATACATGTTCTTCATATTCCTTTTAAAAGTGATTAAATGATCTATTACTTAGTTAGAGATAACTGAACTAATGAGATATTGAGATTGCTCTATCCTGTATATGATCAGCAGTTATACATGTTTAATTCAATAAGGGTTTCTTCTGCTTTCTTTTATAAAAGTTTAAGTGTGATAATAACAATGATGGCGAAGAGTTATATCTCTCGCTGGGACTTGTTGTCTCACCCCGTGGGTTCCGCAACTTTTTAGGTGGACGTGCACAAGAAGATAGTGATCATATAGCCGAGAGCGAGCAACAGCAGCAGGAACAGTAGTAACAGCTCAGGTTGAGTGTGTTGTTATGTGTCTAGTAGAATAGAGTCATATGTGTCGTCTTTGTACTCTCAGGTCCTTGGGAGATAGTTTTCTTATCTGGTTTTACGATCAATCTGAGATTTTGGCTAGAAATGTCTTGATGTATGATGTTGCTTTTGTGTACTTACTGGTAAAGCAATTGTTGTTTCATATCCTTGTTATATGAAGGAATGATGTATGTATAGGCTGATAATGATGCATATGCAAATATGGTCTTGGGCCTTTTGTGAAAATTCCTGGCAATGGATCTTTTTGGAAAAAAAATGGTTTAAATTTTTAGTGATTTTTATTAACTCATAGTTAATTGTTGTTTTCGCGATGTTTTGCGTGATGATTGTTATTGTTGGATAGTGGTTGTCACATTATCGATGTGCATTCTACTCCTGCCACGACTATTGATGAAAAAACTGAGCAATCTTATGACTTGTGGATCAAGGAAGACTCGGGAGTAATGACCTGGATGGTTAACAGTGCAGAACCTAAAATAAGCCAATCACTTCTAAGACTTCAAATTGCTAAGGCCATGTGGGATCAGTTATCTCATATTTATTCACATCAACAAAACCCTAAAAAGGTGTTTAAAAACTTTAAAAACTCGGCTAAAAAACATTTCTCTAGTGATAACTCAATTGAAGATTATTATAACCAGTTATGATGAGTTTGAAGTTTACTATCCCCTGTCACCTGACATAACTAATAGCCAAAAACAGCGAAATGAACTCCAACTTGTAGAATTTCTTGTTTGATTGCTTGCTTCCTTTGCGGGAGTCACTGATCAGATCTTTGTCTGGTGATTCTCTACCTAAACTATGTGATGTTCCAACGCCTTCCATCTGTTTCTTCTTCACCTGTCGTTTCCCCGAGGTGTCGACTGACTCGGCTCTCACAGTTGATTTTGGTGATTGTGGTCGTGGTAGAGGTCGTGGTTGTGGTAGAGGACGTGTCGTTTTGGGCCATCCGGACCTGGATGTAGCTAGCCCCCTTCTGGGCCAGGGCGTAGTCAGTCCTCCATTGGATTTACCAACGCTCCCCCTCCTAGATCAAGACACTATAACTTTTGTGGTCGAAATAACACACTAAAGATTGTTGTTGGGGCTAAACATGGATATCCCAACACATGGGCTAACCAGGCCTCTGTTAACAACACCAAGAAAGAGCATGTCCAACCCCCTATTGCTTCTACAGATTGGGTCTGAGCAGAATTTGAAAACTACTCCAACAGGAATCCATCCTCATACAGTTGGACGCCCTAATGATGATTCTATTTTTGTAGCTTCCTCGGCTCCCTATGGTAAAAACAAATGGGTCATCGACTGTAGTGCTTCTACTTATAGTTCTGGCAATCTAAACTCTATTCTAATATGACTACTACATATACTATTCCCCCTGTCACGTAGCCGATGGCACCTAATCCCCAATCCATGGGGTTGGATATATCCAAACATCGTATAATTTTTTGCTCAGTTTTGCCTTAATTGTTCCCTAATTTCCTTTGAATCTACTTTTTGTTAATAAATAGTCAAACAACTTCAGTGTTGTATTATGTTTGACCCTAATGGACAGTGTTTTTAAAACCGAACCAGGCCGGTCTGGAAGCCTAAAAAATTGGTTGTCTTTTTCCCGTCCAATCGATCAGAGATATGGTCCAATCAGCTGGTCGGACCGAACCGTATTGAACCAATGGTTCAAAGAGAAGAAAAAACAGAAGGTAAAATACATATAGGAATTTACATATATGTATATACATATGGCATATATATATATATATATATATATATATATACATATATATACATATATATATATATTTATATATTTATATATATATATATATATATTTATATATATACATATATATATTTATATACATATATATATATGTATGTATGTATATATTTATATATATATATATATGTATGTATATATATATATGTGTGTGTGTGTGTGTGTATGCATTTATATAGAAAATATACATATAAGGTAGAATGCGTATATATATGTACAAATATATGTATATTTGTATATATGCATATATATGTATGTATGTATGTGTACATCTAGATAATAATATATACGTATACATATATATTTACATATATTATATATATACAATGTATATATATTCAAATATATATATATATATATTCAAATATATATATATATTGATAATATATATATATGTATGAATGTATACATCTACACAACAATATATATGTATACATATATATTTATATATACATATACATATATATACAATGTATATATGTTCATATATATATATATATATATATATATATATATATATATATATATATATATATAATATGCCGGTTCAACCGATTTGACCGGTCCGACCGCTAATTGCTTTTTATCATGGTGACCGGTTCGGTTTTTCCGGTTCAAAATTTTTGTTATGTCATGCTGACAATATTTCCGATTCAACCACTCTGGTTGGACCTGACTCAATCCGGTCTGAGTCACTACCGGTCCGACCACCGGTTCGGTTCTAAAAACATTGCTAATGGACGTGTCTTTCAGGATCTCCACACGAGGATGAGGATTGGTTTGGGCCATGAGGGACCATACGGCTTATACTATCTTGATGCTCCACAAACTGTTGAGTTGCTATCTTCATTCATTTCAAGATTCCAATGGCACTATCAACTGGTTACCCATCAGCCTCCAAGCTCAAGCACTTAATTCCCTTTGTATCTGAGACTTTGTTTAAATGTGAAGCGTGCCAATTAGGAAAAGAAACTCGATGTGTTTTTCCTTAAAAAATGAACCTTTCCTCAAAATTTGTCTGGATATTGTGCATGTTGATATATGGGGACCTTGTTCAATAACAAGTGTGACCGGATTATGTTACTTCATGACCTTTATTGATGATTACTCTCGAGCTACTTGGTTGTTTTTGCTTAAAGAAAGGGCACATATTCTTGATACAATTGTTGCTTTTTTTGCTGAAATTTAAACTCAATTCAATAGGCCCATCAAAATCTTTTGGACAGACAATGCCCTAGAATTCATGTTACATTGTGTCAATACATTTTGTAGAAAAATTGGCACCATTCATCAAACCTCATGTTCCTACACTGCTTAACAGAATGGTGTTGTTGAGCGAAAGAACCGCCATCTTTTAGAAGTTGCTTGAACAATTATGTTTCATTGTCTTGTCCCTAACATGTTTTGGTTTGATGCGGTTTCCACTGCCTTTTTTGATAAACCAAATGCCCTCCTCTGTCTTGGACAACCAAGTCTCGTATAGTATCTTGTACTCGGAACTCTTCTGTTTTCTGTGCCCCCTAGAATATTTGGCAATAACTAATTTGTGTGAAACCTTCAGACCGGGTGAATGAAACTTGACTCGAGATCTACAAAGCGTATCTTCTTGGGGTACTCCACAACTCAGAAAGGATACAGACATTATGACCCAACTACTATGAAATGGTTTGTTAGTACGGATGTAGTGTTTTTTGAAGATACACGGTACTTTTCTAATATGGGTTCCTAGTTGACACCCCACTCCATGTACATGTTAAATGGGATTCTCTAAAGCCTACTGCTCTTCTTGTTCCTCTCAAGGTTTATGAAAGACACGGCCTGATTACAACTCCCTCTATGGCCTCTCCCTCAACCAATCATCCATCTTCAACGGTAGATCATGACACCAATCAGGTACCTTCTAACTTGGATATTTTGATTGGCTTACGAAAAGGGGTGTGCTCTTACAATTTACACTCTATAGGCAAATTATGTTCTTCTGTTAATCTTGATTCAAGTTTTGCAAATTTTACTGCTACTCTTTCCACTATTTTGTTCCTAAGACTGCGGCTGAAGCACTGACACATCCTGCCTGGCGTCGTGCCATGGAGGTGGAAATAGAAGATCTTCATACACAACATACATGAGACTTGGTAGATATCCCTTCTCATATCTCTCATGCGATGTAGATGGATTTTTACTATTAAATATCAACCCAATGGCACGGTTAAATGCCTTAAAGCTCGCCTAGTTGCAAGAAGCTATACTTAGACTTATGGCGTAGATTATTTTGGAACTTTTTCGGATTTTGCTCGTCTTAACTCTGTTCATTTACTTATTTTTGTGGTTGTCAATAAAATTTGACCGCTATTCCAACTAGATGTTAAAAATACTTTCTTGTATGGCGATCTACATGAGGTGTATATGGAGCAACTTCTTGAATTTATTGCTCAGGGGCTGTGTTCTGAAGTCTGTCGCCTAAAGAAAGCCATTTATGGACTGAAACAAAGCCCAAGAGCTTGGTTTGATAAATTAAGTCAGGTTCTTGCTAGGATTGACTTTGAACACTTTGTGGAAACATCTAGTGTCGGACCATTTATTCTGATTGTTTGTAGATGATATCGTCCTTTCTGGGAGTGACTATTAGGGTATTCAAGCTACCAAGGAATATTTAAGTAAACACTTTATCACTATAGATCTAGGAAAATTGTGCTATTTTCTGAGAATTGAAGTATCACATTCCTCTTCTGGAGTATGTCTATCTCAGTGAAAGTATATCCTTGGTCTACTATAAGAAACTAGCATGTTGGGCGCCTAGCCAGTAAGCACACCTCTGGATCCCAACCCTGATTGGGATGATGATTCTACTCCTTCATATTCTGATAGTAAGCAGTATAGGAAACTTGTGGGTGAACTGATCAACTTGATTGTTACACGAGTAGATATTGTTGGACTTATTAGTAGGTATCTGGATAAACCTCGACAATGTCATTGGGATGTTGTGTATCACATTCTCAACTACTTAAAAGGCTCTCCTGAAAAGGTCTTCTATACAAGAAAGATGGGCACTGCAAGATACTGGATTTTCTAGTCCAGACTATGCAGTCAACAGGGATGATTGTAATCTACCTCAAGTTACTGCACCTTTGTAAATGGTAACCTCATAACTTGAAGAAGTAAAAAAGAAACTGTTATGGCTAGGTCCAGTGTTGAAGCTGAGTATCGAGCCATGGCTCATACCACTTGTGAGTTGATGTGGGTTCAAGGATTGCTAAAGAAATGTGGAATTTGTGATGTTGATCATGTACATGTGTATTGTGATAATAAAGCCTCTATCTTTATTGCAAACAACTCCACATTCCATGAGCGCACCAAGCACATTGAGGTAGACAGTCACATCGTTAGGGAGTCTATTGTATCCAAGCACATATCCACTTCATACATCAGGACTAAGGATCAGCTTGCTGACATCTTACGAAGCCAGTGCCAAAGACAAGGTTCATCTCAATGGTGAAGAAACATACATGCATGATACTATGCTCCATCTTGAGGGGGGGTGTTAACATATTAGTTTTATGTTGTCTACTTTGTTCTGTTTTAGTATCTTGCCTTTTATCCCATATTGGTGAACTCAACATTTACTGACCTCTCCTATCCTATACAAGGATAGGATCTATGCTTGTTTCATTATCACAATAATACGAGACTATTGGATTTCATATATAGCACTTAAACATAGATAGATTCCAATGCCAGGATTAAGGATAAGAATATAGATCCAAAAAAATATATGATCTCCAATAATTAGGCATGGAACCATAACAAGTGTCTCGTGGTCACGACTCGTATCCATAGGTACATCCTATTTTTTATTGAATATGTATCATATTATCATGGGTAGTGGCAATATCCATCACCTACAAGGTTATTTGCATCCCTGGATATCTAGAACAGCAAGTTGCAACTACATTCATTTTTACTAGTTACAGTGAAACACAGATCAGCATTGAGAATCTGTTGTGCAATGGATGTCATGTCTTGAAGGTAACGAGGGACTTAAATCACTATGACTATTCCAAATGATATACATGAGCTAAAAATGGAGGAATCGATATTAAACTCTTACCAAAGAAACTCGAAAATTAACTCATTTAATCAGTGACTATATCATTCGTCTTAATAAGCATTAACAATAACAAGTGAATCGCTATAAAGAAAGATGGATTATGTACATAATAAGCCTTTATCATATGCCATGTTACTTTCAATGCCCTGCAGCCAATGACTATAATTTCTAATCATGGATACTACAACCTTGTATAGGATCCTTTACATAGGGAAGCACCTAAACAAACCTACAGGTGTGTATAATGAAGTACTGCTTAACTAAGGCTAAAGAAAGAAGAGGATGTGGACATGGAAATGTAGAAGTAGTGGGAAAATATTAACTTCGGAAGTAGTTAACAAATACATGAGACCACGATGTTAAAGGAACAGGAACGGCCCATATCACGGCCGGCTTCGTTTTGATTTTTACATTTATCAACTTATGACAATGACGACAATTCACGCTTATAATGATGATGAAGGTGCGTGAACTTCAAACGGAGGCACAATGCCAATGTGACTATGACGATGATGTTGAATTCTTGGGGTTCGATGCGCATGAAGATCAAATGATAAAGTTGATAGGCAATGAGAGCAATTGACAGAGTAAATTTGCTACGTTCAGCTGACAATTTTAATTATGTCCTTATAGCCCTCCTATGTTCTTCCAATACCAAACAAAGTAAAAGCAATAAACGTGTAGTGTACCCTTGAGAGAAGCAATTTCAATAAGGCTCGGCTTTCCTAGTAAAGAAGTAGATAATCTGACATATTCTTGCTCAAGAATAAGAGTTTAGAGATATCTCTTCATTCCCTTGAGGGAAGCCTATTTCCCATTGCTTCCAAACTATTAAATCTCCTCTAAATGGGTCTAAATAGACGGTTACCACACCCATCATTGTGAATATCCATCCACAATGACTCATTCTTTATCATTTACCATCTAGTTACCCTACACATTTAAGTCATCTTGCATATGGGTGGTGAACATCAATTGCCGAGTTTTCTATGTAAGAGATGTAACTTTCTTGTGTTTATGGCTTTTTCATGAATTTATCTTGGTTATGATAAGACAGTTATTTGACTTTTATGTGTAACATTCTTGCAAGTTAGATAAGGCGCTTCAGACTGGTTATTTCTCTTTGTAAGGGGTGCAGAACCAAGCCTAACAAGTCCGAATATGGATTTACTGCAGCTCAACCGGTATGCTCACGGAGACCGGCACTAGACACAAAAGGTCATACGAAACAGCACAGCCATATATTCTGAAACTAGAAGGAAATAAACCAGATACACAACGATCAAACTATTTCAAGTGAAATACAGAGTTTCCACTTTCCGGTAAGGTTGGCGACCACTATGATGGACATTTTTTTAGGTGCGATATCAGTTTTAAGCCCGTCTATTACACAAGCCAGCGTGAAGATCGAGCGGTATATCCGAGCTCAGGGTGACTATAACGAGTCAGAATTTACATAACAACTAACGAGGTGTGGATATCAATGCCAAAGTCTACCTGAAGCATAAGTTGTGATGATGATGTCGGGTGGCGGAAGAAAAGAGCTTAGGCGGCTAACCTCGAGATCGATAACTTCAGCCCCTTCGTTTCTCTCCTTAGCTCTTCTGCTCCATACAAGCTTGAAGATGGCATGCATCAGGTCCTGTGACCGGCGAGATGCTTGGTAAGAGACGCCAGGGACGGAAGAGATATAAACCATAGAGGTGGGGGAGAAAAGGGAGGGAGATATACCGGATCGAAGGTTTCGTCTTCCATGAAGCGGCGTGCCAACGGCTTGAGATACCGAAAAGCTGCAACCGGAAGAAATTGGGTTTTTTCGGAGGCGGGAACGGAGCACCCACGACAGGAGAAGCTGGAGGCGAAATGGAGGTTTAACAAAATGGGCTTCTGGGCACTCGCTCTCACGTGGCAAATTGATTTCCGTGGCCTGCTAGAGCGATTGCCCTTGGGATGTCGGAGTTGGGAGTTGGGATGACATAATCGAGCATCACTAGCCACCGTGGGCCTGAAGGCCCGGAACCAATACCAACCACTCTGTTTGACGTAACTGTAACCTTTCAGGAACTTGTTTTTCAAGAAGTTGTTTTCCATTTGTTAAGAAAACGAGTTTAAGTGACTAGTTTGAAAATTTAATAAGTCTCTGAAATTGATTACATATAATTGACTTGTTGTAACCGGACCTACATGATCTTCAAACAGAAATAAATTATAATCGCACTTAAATGAGTTTAAGTGACTAGTTTGAAAACTTAATGTCTCTGAAATTGATTACATATAATTAACTTGTTGTGACCGGACCTACATGATCTTGAAACAGAAATAAATTATAATCGCACTTAGTCTGAATATAAACAACATATAGGTCAAATTAAAATCATTACAAGAATGAATATTCGATTATGCATATGACTAACTTATACATAAACAACCAATATATTTTGGCTTTAAATATAAATAACGGCTTTATTAGTTATATCTCTAAAATGTTGTTATTATATAAGAAGACAACGATAAGATGAAGTGGGGGAGTGGAGTATAAAACGTGCAAACACTCGTCTAGATGTTCTTTATAGAAAAAACCATATTATTAATATATATGGTTATTGTAACATACTCGATCTAGGAATATAGCTCAACCTTTCTTTTCCTTTCCTTAGACCCATTTATTTATATTAGTATTAGCTCCTTTTTTTCTTGAATTAGATTAAATAAGAGTAACCTAGATATAATAAAATACAATGTTTTAACAAATCACCTTTATATAATATGAAAGTTACATTATTTAATTAAGTTTTTGTTTGAGAGATAATTATACAATGCATCAATGAATTTGTTTTGACCCAAGTTTGGCACTTTGAAAATTATTCTAAGTTTATTGAGTGAATGAAAATTGGAAGAAAAAAAATATGTAGCAATGTATCGAATGGATTAAAAGGATAGTAAATACATTAAATGCACACTTAATACCCAATCAAAGAGGTGGAATTTCAAATAGCGTCAATTTTAAAATTAGACTCCTCGCATTTTAATTATCATATAGGTCAATTTTCATGTCATTTGAATATTGCCTTCCCACTCAATTGAGCAAGTCAAGAAATACATTATTTAACCTAGTGTTAGTTGATGTAATCAATTTGTCACTTTAGTTTCCCCAAGGTTCTGTGATTTTTTTCATGCATCTTTTATTTACATGTAGCACATGACTATATCTTTGAGACTACTATTCATCTTCCCTGCATTCGATCAGCCACAAACTCCCTGGTGGTGATCCACATTTTCTATTTTCTACTCATATTCTTCCCTTCCTCTGTTTCTCTTTTCTCCTTCTCCCATCCTCTGCATTCCCACATGCATATAACCCTAGCTGTTGCACTTCTCTACTTCTACCCTTACTGCAACCTCATGAAAACTTTACCCTTGTACAACCTCAGAGTCCTCCTGCCCATCTACCATGGTGAATTTCTTACAGAATTCAACCTGACCTCTTCCATATCTTCTTTTACATTGTCATTGACATCAACCCGCCTTAGGGCCTCATCATCTACTATTAGTTTGTTGGATAGTTTTAAACACCAATTCACAAAACAATTAGCATAATAAATCATACAAACTAATACAAAACTATATATAATTACCAAAATAAACTTCACAATTGTTGGATTATTAATTTTATAGACCATTGAATATTGCCTTCCCACTCAATTGAGCAAGTCAAGAAATACATTATTTAACCTAGTGTTAGTTGATGTAATCAATTTGTCACTTTAGTTTCCCTAAGGTTCTGTGATTTTTTTCATGCATCTTTTATTTACATGTAGCACATGACTATATCTTTGAGACTACTATTCATCTTCCCTGCATTCGATCAGCCACAAACTCCCTGGTGGTGATCCACATTTTCTATTTTCTACTCATATTCTTCCCTTCCTCCGTTTCTCTTTTCTCCTTCTCCCATCCTCTGCATTCCCACATGCATATAACCCTAGCTGTTGCACTTCTCTACTTCTACCCTTACTGCAACCTCATGAAAACTTTACCCTTGTACAACCTCAGAGTCCTCCTGCCCATCTACCATGGTGAATTTCTTACAGAATTCAACCTGACCTCTTCCATATCTTCTTTTACATTGTCATTGACATCAACCCACCTTAGGGCCTCATCATCTACTATTAGTTTGTTGGATAGTTTTAAACACCAATTCACAAAACAATTAGCATAATAAATCATACAAACTAATACAAAACTATATATAATTACCAAAATAAACTTCACAATTGTTGGATTATTAATTTTATAGACCATTGGGTGTCTTAAACTCTAGTATTTGTAATTTTATTTGAATATATAATTGTGAATTTTGGGTTAATTTGGTCAATTCGGGTCAAAAGTCCAAACCCAGACCGGAACCTAAATTAATTTTGGGTTCTTCGGGTTTGGGTCATTTTGGGTTGGGTTGAAAACCTTAGACCCTAACCCGCATAAAAATTTTTGGGTTCGGGTCGGGTCTTATTTTACCATCCCTATATCCTATTGAGTCTCAAAAAACATCCCTATCAGTCGACCAGGTTACCTGATTGGTCAATCAGGTCAATTCAAATACACACTTGAATTGCTTACCCATTTGAGACCTTCCTTGTTGATTTCTAATCCACTGACCAGGTTACCCGATCATCTGACCGAGTCAATGCAAAATTCATTAACCAATTGACAATCAATTGATCTATTGACCCAACCAATGCAATCGACCAAACAGATATTCTAGTCTACGACTTTAAAGGAATCAACACATTTATTATTCAAAACCATCCTTATCACTTGTTTGATCGCAAACTTCAATTCCCATATGCATCCTTATACATGTGACCAAGTAGGTTTCTATGTACATTGGTAGTGATTCTCAAAACAAAAAAAGCAAAGATCAGTGTCTGGTCATACATCATTGCCACCCAAGTAATAGGAATGAGTTGAAGAATAACTACAACCTGTAAATTGACCAATGTTGCCATGATTGTATAATCCCTTTCTCGCAGATATACAGTCTAAAACCGAAGCATGCAGTGTCATCATCTTAACATTCAATATATGATCCTTGAACTAGATCAAACTATTCAAGATATTATCTGTTTAATATTATATATTAACTCACATGATTGTGGCCATGCATTTCATAGTCTTTCTTATCAAGTGGTCAGGATGTCACTTCTAAAGGAGGGACAAATTGCATATGCATCACTCACAATGATCCCCATCTATCATAGTGTACCCAATGATCACCACCTTCCTAGCAATCTTTATTTCATAGTAGTGCTAGGCTAGTGTCAGAGTACACATAATAACTTGTGATTACTATAGTGACTTCATGACTAAGGATCAAAGTCACCATTATCACATTGAGATATGACTCTAACATGTCATTAAGTGACTTCCATGTGTCAATATTATGGTGGGTATGTCTTGTAAAACTTATTCCCTAATAAGTACCCATGCACTCGAGTTGATATCCAATATCATTACTAAAGAGACATAGTCATCATTCACCATACATACTAGTTTGTGTATTATTCTTGTCCTATACTATCCATAATAATATGACTAGTGACATAACAAGAATGAATATTGGTCTTATTATACATCATGTTTAGGTCATTAACCCAACAACTAGATGCATCTTTTGTCGGTGAAGAAATTAATCTTCCAAATCTAGATCTGAATCAACTACTAATAAATAGGAATAGATCAACAAGAATGTGGATCATCTACCAATTTGTTGCATGGTTGTCTTCTTTGTGGTAACTTGTTGTTGCCTTGTAGAAGTTCTTCTCCAAGCCTCTGCAAGTGTGCTTTGAACATGATTTTAGACATGCTATTCATCCCAAAACTCTCCTTCTTCTCCTATCTCAGGTAGAAGTCATTTGGGTTTGTTCGTGATGACCAACTCATATCACAAGTTGTTTCCAAATATATGTCATACCTTTTCATACGTGCCCCCTTTATATATGAGAGTCATGGGCTTGAAAACCCCTAATTACATTCCATTTCCTAGTCACAATCTTAAAACGGTCTTAATGTTGAAAATTCTGACTAGAATTTTGATCTGTCAATATGGTTACCTAATTGACCAATTAGGATCCTGCTAGGGATGGCAATTGGGTTTGGGTCGATCGGGTTTCATTTCGGGTCAACACTTTTATCTAGACCCTAAACTTGTAAAAGATGGATTTTCGGGTTGAAAACCTTGACCCTAACCTAAGCCGTAAATATTGTCACGTCCATCGGGTCTGATCTGTAAATCCAAATAACAAGAGAACTATTTAAAAAATGTTATGCTTTGTATAATTGTTTGACAATTACCAAGTGTAAACAATAATTTTCAATATAAACAAACTTACAATGTGATAGAGAAACACATATAAAGCTAATTTTAGTTTGTTGGATAGTTTTAAACACCAATTAACAAAACAATTAGCATAATAAATCATACAAACTAATACAAAACTGTACATAATTACCAAAATAAACTTCACAATTGTTGGATTATTAATTTTATAGACCATTGGACGTCTTACACTCTAGTATTTGTAATTTTATTTGAATATATAATTGTGAATTTTGGGTTAATTTGGTCAATTTGGGTCAAAAGTCTAAACCCAGACATGAACCTAAATTAATTTTGGGTTCTTCAGGTTCGGGTCATTTTGTGTTGGGTTGAAAACCTTAGACCCTAGCTCGCATAAAATTTTTGGGTTCAGGTCGGGTCTTATTTTACCATCCCTAGATCCAGTTGAGTCTAAAAAAAATCCCTATCAGTCGACCAGGTTACCTGATCAGTCAATCAGGTCAATTCAAATACACACTTGAATTGCTTACCCATTTGAGACCTTCCTTGTTGATTTCTAATCCACCAACCAGGTTACCCGATCATCCGACCGAGTCAGTGCAAAATTCATTGACCAATTGACAATCAATTGATCTATTGAACCAACCAATGTGATCGACCAAACAGATATTCTAGTCTACGACTTTAAAGGAATCAACACATTTATTATTCAAAACCATATATATCATTTGTTTGATCGCAAACCTCAATTCCCATATGCATCCTTATACATGTGACCGAGTAGGTTTATAATTACATTGGTAGTGATTCTCAAAACAACAAAAGCAAAGATCAGTGTCTGGTCATACATCATTGCCACCCAAGTAATAGGAATGAGTTGAAGAATAACTACAACCTATAAAGTGACCAATGTTGCCATGATCGTATAATCCCTTTCTCGCAGATATACAGTCTAAAACTGAAGCATACATTGTCATCATCTTAACATTCAATATATGATCCTTGAACTAGATCAAACTATTCAAGATATTATCAATTTAATTATATATTAACTCACATGATTGTGGCCATGCATTTCATAGTCTTTCTTATCAAGTGGTCAGGATGTCACTCCTAAAGGAGGGACAAATTGCATATGCATCACTCACAATGACGCTAGGCTAGTGTCAGAGTACACGTAATAACTTGTGATTACTATAGTGACTTCATGACTAAGGATCAAAGTCACGATTATCACATTGAGATATGACTCTAACATGTCATTAAGTGACTTCCATGTGTCAATATTATGGTGGTATGTCTTGTAAAACTTATTCCCTAATAAGTACCCATGCACTCGAGTTGATATACAACATCATTACTAAAGAGACATAGTCATCATTCACCATACATACTAGTCTGTGTATTATTCTTGTCCTATACTATCCATAATAATATGACTAGTGACATAACAAGAATGAATATTAGTCTTATTATACATCATGTTTAGGTCCTTAACCCAAACCATATGCCATTGAGTAAAAACACTCTTAGGACAATAATAGGTTTATTCATATATCATATACTGAAATAAACATAATAAATGGAATATCTTTTTATTAATAACCAAATCAACTATAAAGTATTCCTATTACAATCATTACACGAAGGCTCCCATGGCATAAAACCAATAGTCTCCCACGAGTACTAGAGATAATCACTCATGAACCTAAGTACAATGGATCTAACATGGCCATCATGTTTCTTCTATGAAAGTACAATGGATATAACATGGCCATCATGTTTCTTCTATGGTAATGCTTGACTATGTGCTTGGAATGTTGATTTGATTGTTGGTATGTATGCCCAGAGATCCAATCATATGATGATTGGATTGGCATATGTTCTGATTGATTTGATAAATATCAAAGGCAAGCCTCCAATTTATTCTAGCTCAATCGATTAAGAGATAAATGATAGAGCATAATGAATGTCTAAAGAATGACAATACTCAATGATGTATGTCTTCAAGTTGAGGACCTGAACAATGAGATCATATAGATGCTAAGAGTATGTACATTCTTATTATGTCCCTAGTCAGATGTCATTGTGGAAGGTTGATAGACAACAATGACACGTCAAGACTAGAGTGTGTGTTGGTTGATGACAATGTCTCGTTAGTCATGATATATGATGTCAAACCAAGCACATAGATACATGTTGGAGAACAGTGTATCAGACAGACCCACCATGAGAGTGATACATGGAACCATGATACAGTAGTCAGAATCATCTCTCATAGTGACGGTGGTGATTGTGATTTTTAGACCTAAAATCACTACACTTGTAAGGACCCTGACCTCCGTTTAGGGCTTATCTTGTTTGCTTTACTTAACCCTGATGCTTAGTTGCTTGCTAATCACCTTTGGTGGTGTTTAGGGTTTGTTGGTGCTTTGTTGAGAGCTGAAGGTGCTACTTGCAATTAACCCAAGTTTAGGGTTTGTGGGCAAGTTTGTCACCTTGTGAGGTGTCCCTCCCTCTCCTTGCTTCCTCTAGTGTTGAGAGGAAGGGTTGGGCTCATTGCTTGAGTTCCTTTGGGCTTAGTTGAGCTTGTTGGGCCTTGTGGTGCGTTGCCTTTGCCTCTTTGGACCTTGTGTCGGGTAAGTGAGCCTTGTGTCGGCCTAAGTGTGTCGCCTAGGGTGTGTGTCGGCCTGAGTTGTGTCGCCCATGGGAGTGTGTCGCCCAGGGTGTGTGTCGGCCTAGGGGGTGTGTCGGCCATGGTGTGGGTGTGTGTCGCCCATGGACCCTTTGACCTTCTTTGACCTCGTTTGTGTCACCACTAGTGGACACTTGGTGCTTGATGCTTGCATGTAGCAATGACCTTGGACATGTGTTTAGGGCATGTTAGAGTGGTGGCATTGCTCATGGACAAGTGTCCCTAGGTGGGCGACACCTTGCTTTGTTCTACCTTGGTTTCTCCTCCATCCTTTCCTATATATGTGTTTCCTTTCCCTTGCTAAGGATCCCTTTAGTTCCTTAGTCTCCCTCTCCCTTGGTGCACGACACCCTCTCTTCTTTTGCAAGCTTGGTGACCGATCCTTGCCTTGGAGTCTCCTTCTTCCTCTAGTGGTGGCCGAACCTTAGAGTGCCTTGCTCTCCTTCCTTGGTGGTGCTTGGAGCTAGGAGCTTGGAGCTTGCTTAAGGCGGTTTACATAACTCCTAACCCTAACTACATTACCATCTTCTATGTTCTTGTTTATATGTTGCTTATGATCGGCTATGCATGTTGCTAGTTTAGTTTCTTGCTTAGTTACCTCTTGTTGGCCGAACGTATGTTCTAGGGTTTCTTGGTGAGAAACACTCCTTTCTCTCCTTGGTCTAGAGGAGTGAGCTTGAGTTCTAGTAATATGGGCAATACCCCTCTCTCGTTTAAGTGGAGAGGTGAGCTTGTGTTCTAGTTGCTTGAGAAACACCCTCCTCTCACCATGGACTTGAAAGGTGAGCTTTGTGGTGGTTGTAAAGCTTGTTAGGGTTGTTCCTTGTGTTTCCCGATTGGTGATAAGAGATGTGCAAGACCCCTCTCTCTTCGTTGTTGAGAGGTGAACCGTCTTCTTGAGCCATTAGGGTTTGGTGCCCTTGTGCTTGAGGTTGATGACGTCCTTGTGGAGTTGCATCTTGACCGTTATGATCTTGGGGGAGGTGTTGCTCGATATCCCTCTTGATCTTGAGCCTTGGACGACACACGTTGTGGTTGTGTCGGGCGTTGCACTTGGTCCCTGCCTTGTGTGTGTCGGGCATCACACCTTGATGAGTAACCTGCCCGATACACTTAGCCTATGTGATGGTTTGGTTTCGTTATGCCTTGTTGTGGTGGAGCGTTTCTAGCTAGTCTGTGGTGGGCGTCACCCTTTGGCCTTAGCTCTGTGTGTGTCGGCCGATAGCACGACACTTGATGGGCGTTGCACAACACCTTAGTGCCCGATACATGTGTTGAGCGATATGCCATGAGGCACGACACACCGTCGCATGACACGCTTCTTTGGCTAGTTGCACGCTTGGTTTCCCGTTATCCTTGATGCCCGACGGAGCGTTACACGACATGGTGCATGATATACCTTGCACGATATGCCCCTTAGGCTCAGTTGCACGATAGACCCTGCTGCACAACACAACATTGCATGGTACACCCTTGTTGTTATGTTTGGTCGATATGTGCTGGTATGCGTTTGAGTGATGAACGATAGGGGAGAGTACCCTGCCCGATACCACCTCTAGTGAGGGCGCCCTACCCGTCACACTTCTTGTGAGGGTAGTGGGCACTTCTAGTGAGGGTCTTGTCTCTTATGGAAAACCTATGTGCTAGCTTTTATTCATGAATCACGTTGGTTTTGATAGTAACCCTTGACATGCTTGACGATAGTAGATTACATCTATGGATCTTTCCATGATAGTACATGTGTTTATGATCATCTTGAATCATCTGTATAATGCTAAAAGAAATGATAAGCATATAAGATGCTTTGCATTGATGATATGACCTATGTCTATTATCACAGGCTGATGCATGATTGATAAAGCATATAATCATCAGTGTCACCCTATGTTGATAATATGATCTTTTTGTTAATCCATGCTGATTGTACATACTAACTGTGCAGGTGATGCATAGCCAGGTAAAGGGCTATGAGGTATATATATATATATATATATGTTTGAGTAACACTGCTTTGATAATTACTCTTGATGATGAGATGACATACATGATGTGTATGGGTCTGAGGACCTGAGCTTGGCTAGAGTGCCTAAGTTGATAAGAATGCCTTGAGAGGCAGTGGCACTATGTGATAAGTGATTGAGATCCCATGGCAATGTGATGATCCTTGAGATGGATCTGGATGATTGACAAGAGGCCAAGTGATAACATGTAATGTTGAATCCTCGTAATGGATCAGGATGATGTTGATTACAATAAAAGCATAATATTGAGTTTCATGTTGGTTATTCTTGTTATAGTTTGCATGTTATACAACTTGGTTGAATCTTGCAATCCACATAAAAGATATTAATTAATCACAGTGGAATATATCATGTAGTTGCCCTGGCCATAGATCCATCATTGTTAGGAGCTGGTGATGGTGAAATAGGTTCTCCTGCGGGTTAACCTGGAAGTGCATATTATTGAATATGTGTGGTTTCTCCTACACGAAAATGAGGAGGTATGAGTGCAACTTCGGTTGTAGACTCCAGAGTGTGGATTCAGGCCCGTAGCTCAGTATGTGAAGAGCATGGTGAACAGGCCCATGGCTCAGGATATGTGATATGAGGAGCATGAATGCGTTCATGGCTCAGAGCACGGTGAACAGGCCCGTGGCTTAGTTTCACTAGCGCTGATACCTGTACTAAGGCGGGCTAGGCAGAGGGTAGCCTGACCCTGTGGCTGAGGCCACTTAAGCATGAAACTGCGGTCCTGCTTGTGTTGTACTCGTGCACTGACCACGAGGTGGGAGGTCGTGGAGTCCGATTCTTCCATGACCTTGTATGGCACCGGCTTGGGTTTCCCAACCGAAGGTTGGATTTGAGTGGTACGACTCACTTCCTCAGGGTATAATAATAATACATAATCCAGCCGTATAGTATTTACTACTTAAGGCAAAACACAGAACATTGGTTGAGGCCTTGCTTGTGTAGTTAATCTTGTTACACCTGCAGTTGCTTATACGTTCCTTATGTTATGTGGTAAGATCTTATAAATCTTATCTTGTCAATCATGTTCCATAAAGAGATAATTGGTGATATGCCTTCCATACATCTGGTAAGCTTGATGGTATGAGTAAGCTTTACTTATAAACTGCTCTTGTTGTACCTGTTATTGGTTATCTTCAACTATTGCTTTATCTTCCTTTGGTTTTATAGTTTTGGCGGGGAGTTATGTTTCTCGCTGGGACTGTGTGTCTCACCCCGCTAGTTTACAGGTGTTCGAACTAGACGTGGTGGTGGTCGCGGAGTTGCGGCCGAGCAGCAAGACAAGCAGTAGAAGGCAAGATATGGATATGTTGTTGTTTTGGTTGTTTGGTAGTAGAGTCTAGAATCATCCATGTACTCTCAGGTAGGTGTTTTGACGTTGTTTCACGATGTATAGTTGTTGATGTTTTGTATATCCTGTTGTTGGCCGGTGTAGGCCTTTATGTATGTATAAACAAGTGATGAACTCATGTGATGACAAGACAGCTGATCTTCTAAGCTGTGGACTCGTGTCAAGACTTATAATTGTTTATATATAACTTGTTTCCTTGCAGGATGAGGACCTAAATGTAATAGTTTCTCAGTTATTCCACTTTCTGCAAACGGTTTTAATTAACCCTTGTTTTTGGTAATCTATGGTTTATGGTGTTTTCCGCACGTTTTTGTGTAACACATCGCTGTCTGTGTGATAGTGGGATGTGTTGCCACAACACTCATCGAATGTGATTGGGTACACTTTGACATCATCAAAAGAAGTCCTGAAACATGGGTTGTTATAATGGTGATGATTGGATGGCTTTGACGCATGATATAGACTGTGAGTGATAGATATGGGATTTGTCCCTCCTAAGGGAGTATGATGTCCATGACACTTGATAAGCGATACTGAGAAAGGCATGCACATGCACATGTGAATCAATATATGATATTCATGTCACACATATCTCAGATAGTTTACTCTAGTTCAAGAAACATGAATGAACGTTGAAAGGACAACAACTCCATGCCTTGAGTTCATTCAGGATATCAAAGACAAAGGAATTATACATTCACTGTAACACCAATCACAAATTGTAGGTTGAGAGTCGTTCTCTAACTTTCATCTTCACTTGGGTAGCACTGATGTGCAACTAAGTACCTCTCTTTGCTTGTGATGTTATAAGCTAGTTATGGACATTCACTGCCAACGTGAAATGGGACCTATATGGTCACACACAAAGGATTCACCTGGAAGAGTAGTTTATCCATGAATGATGTTTAGATTGATTACTAAAATGTTTAGGTACTGAATCAAACATTCAATCAATAGACTTGACTCAGAATCATCAAGTTCAAGTGTTGAACCAACTGATTACAGTATCAGATTGATTGAGAACTGAATTGACTGAGTTTTGCATAATCTGGACCACCAATCGACCAGTTCACTGGGTGAACCGATCGGCTCATGGTCAGTGAGATGACCGGTTCACTCTGGTGAACTGATCAGTTCAGCTGGACCAAACGAGCAGAGTTGGGTTGTCCCGATTTGTGAGAAAAGTTTTTTGTTTCACTTGTTCAATTTGATTGGGACAAGAATTAATATTTGTGTTAATTAGAAATGAATAAGGAAAGTCAATTGCATACAATTCTGGGAAGTGAAATGATCGGTTCATTGGGTGAACTGACCAGTTTACACTCCCAATCGATCAGTTCTCTAGTGAATCGATCAGCTCACCTTGCCAAATGACCGTTTCAGTTATGAAATGACCATTTTGCCTGTCGCGATGCAAATTATTCATGGAAATTCCAGACCCTTCTACTCCCGCACAGACTAAGAACCCTGACCCTAACCTCTACTATAAATAGAGGGGTACAGGGGGCTTCTACAGAGATACAACTCAGAACATCAGTTGCTCTACAGAGTTATTGTCCTCTCTGGTTGTGGTAACCGAGAGAGCCCAAGCAAGTTCTACCCATCCAGGGAGGAACATCGAGGGAAAGACAACTACAGAAAAGCAACTAATTGTGGGAGAGTGTGTCGGTGACTAGTACACCGACAGAAGGGGAAAACTTCTTCTAGTCCATTCTTTAGGTTGACAGGAGTTCTTGGTAGTCCGTTTGGACTATCTATAGAGGCGGGAGACTTTTGCCGCTCAAGAAGACGACAGTCAACTGCAGTCTGGGTCAAGACTAGGAGCTGCACAGACGTCGTCGAAGACATATGGTTGAAGACCGTACTTGCTGTGAGGTATAATCACTAAGCAAGCCTCAGGACCAGGTATATCTCGCTAAAACCATCCTTCCCATTACATAGATATTGATGTGATCTGCTAGTTATGGGTTTATGGTCAAGTAAAATTTTTGTTTCTGCCGCCTACTCCGACCATGTAAAACCCAAGAGTGGTATCACAACCACGTCAATACTCTATGTTTTGGGATAATCGATATGATCGGATTTTGGTTTTACTATCTTTTATTTATTGCATACGATGTGAATATTTAAATGACTATTGTGAATATCTGATTAATACCACATAATCCCAAACTAGAATATATAAATATATATGATATGGTATATATATGCAATCGATACGTTTCACCCTAAAACAGTTTTGATGGTGGATGTGTAGCATGGTTATAGCCTATAAACCCTATGTGCATGTGTGTGGTTGGTTATGGTTGTTTGCATCTCGGTCTACGCACTGAGCCCATTCTCTCGTGCCTTTTCTCCCCTTGAATGTAACTCGAGGTTTCACAAAGATTATGTAAAATAGGATTAGCTTTATTTCTTGTTATGATGAAGACTGAAGATGATCACTTGATGGATTGAGATGACCGATTGAGGACTAGTTGGTGGACTGACAAGAAGCCCAGACGACTCGGTGAACCGACCGTCTGAAGGATCTAGATGATCAGTTAGTGACAACCAACTGACCGTCCAGAAGGTGAGCCGATCAGTCATAGGATGAGCTGATCAACCTAGAATAACCTAAGTACATATATTCATCAATAATAGGTTGCATGTGATGTAGACCTTAGATGATCGTAGTTCCTTGTAGCTCCAAGGAACTACAATAGGATGGCCATAATCATTGCTTTATCATTATTGCATGTTTTCATTTGTGGGATATAGCATGTATATGATACATACTATATATGTGGTGATTGGATACATATATGCATATATAAGCATATTAAAACCCCTCAACAAACATATTAAGTTTAAGATGCCTTCCAAAAGCAACACACATGAAAATCTTGATCGACTAAGTGTGGGCACACCCTAGAGTGGTGTACCGTGTATCTCATAGAAGTGTGATGGTGAATATGTGGGTCTTCCCTAGCAGGGTGCATATTCATTGTGTTGGTGTTTGGGTCGGACTTAACAAGGTGACCTTGATCAGATCAAGCACCTTGAGGCATAAAGATAAACATGGCAAGGAGTTGTGCATGACATCTATCAAGAGTCGCATATGATGCAATTGGCAAAGGTTGCCTACATGAAAGATTCTAGTTGTGGGTGACAACCCTAGCTGGTCTGTGACTTAGATGAAATTAGGATCTTGCTCACTAGAAGGTTGTACGCTGCAATCTTCTGAATTGATGGTGAGGGCTATCAGTTTGATCAAAATGGTGGGAGTGATAATTAATTAAAGACCTAATTAACATCATCAATTTTCAAATCAGATCAAATCAAAAGAGTTTTGGACTAAAATTGAAAATTTCCTTTTAATTTGTAGAATAAATGGCTACCAATAACAATCACTTTTTGTTGCGATCAGTCCTTGAGAAGGACAAGCTAAATGGGAACAACTTTCATGACTGGGTTAGAATGTTGAGAATTGTTCTCACTCAAGAGTGAAAGCTCTATGTCCTAGATACACCAGAACCAGAAGAACCCGCTCCCAACATACCAAAGGCTGAAAGGGATGCTTACAAGAAGCATACTGAGGATAACATTGATGTGAAGTGCTTGATGTTGTGCTCAATGAACTATGAGTTGTAGAGACAACATGAGAACATGGACATCATTGAGATGGTTCAACATCTCAAGAACATGTATCAAGACCAGGCACGACAAGAGAGATGTGATGTCTCCAAGTCACTATTGAAGTGTGTCATGATAAAAGGAGATCCAGTAGGCCCTCACACACTCAAGATGATTGGGTATGTGGAGAACCTAACTCGAATGGGATTCCCTTTGAGACAAGAGTTGGATACTTATGTGATACTGCAATCATTGCCAAAATCCTACAGTCACTTTGTGACGATCTACAACATGAACAACTTTGACAGGCCACTAACAGAGTTGTTGGGTATGCTGAGGACAGCCAAGG
Organism: Alisma plantago-aquatica; assembly: GCA_963693085.1. Lineage (NCBI taxonomy): Eukaryota > Viridiplantae > Streptophyta > Magnoliopsida > Alismatales > Alismataceae > Alisma > Alisma plantago-aquatica. The sequence goes on along the minus strand of OY856415.1, from coordinate 358,694,534 downwards.
CACATATGAAGAAAGACAAACCTAAATATGTGACAATGATCAACAGAAAGAAGGGAAAGTCTAAAGGCAAGGGCAAGGGCAAGGGCAAGGGAAAAGTAAAGAAAGGTTTTTATGCTAGCCAGCAGCCCAAGTCATCTTCAACTTTCAAAGCCAAGGGAGGGGTGAACAAGGGAGGTAAATGTCACCATTATCATGAGCCAGGACATTGGAAGAGAAATTGCCCTCTCTACATAGATGAACTAAAGAAAAAGAAGGAGGGGATGGAAGTCTGATGGAGCCTCTACTCGCGTGGAGTTACATGCACCACTAAAAATCCTAGAGATAGTAAGTCTCTAAGTTTAACCTTGTGTGTGCTATAATAAGATCTCCACCCACGTATGCTAGGGTACGCATAAGTCTTATTGTAGTACAATTGAGGGTTGAATCCATGAAACAACGGTCTTGTTAAGGATTTAACAAGATGGAAAATGTTCTAATTCTATTTATCTACTTAAGAGTTGATATCTAGATCAAAGAGTTGATTGGATGATTAACCTAAAGTGCAAGGTAATGTAAATGGCAGGAAAGTAAATTCAAGGTTGAAGACAATATTTTGGAAACTACTAGGATGTGATCGAGTTTCACCACCGCTACACATGGATCAAAACATACATCATAAAAACATGGCTTGCAAAGAAAAAAGTCTAAATAGTCAGTATCTTTGTAGACTTAGCTTCCTTTCAGATAACTAACTACGAGAAACGTGGAAGTGTTGCAATGCCAGCCATCCCCAAATGAATGGTCACTTACTTTGCATCACTCCCCTCGCAGAGTGTGTTCCTCGACCTATCAAGATTATACTTTCATACGTCAACTGATTCGATTTCATAGTATGAAAGTACAACAATGGAGGTGAGTTTACTCCACTCCTTGAGAAACGTTCCTAGATACCGAACAGATGTATGGTGACTATATACATCAGGAACCAACATGCAGTCGATATTTGAATCTAAAAGTACAAACGTAGACAATTCGCACTAGTAGATAATAGATAACACAAGTTGGTGATCAAGCAACTAGCATTCATTAAACGATTGATGTTGAACTGAAAAGATAGTATTTCTCTATTGCAAACTCATGAATTACAATGCATGGAATGAAAACATGGGTAGCGGGGCTACTCCCTGCACCCTAGTGTATGGATCTACTCACTCATGGAAAGGACAAAGAAGGAGGTGGGAATAGAGAAGGAAAACATTATCTTCACGTAGGAGGGAGGAAGGTCGACCCCTTGGAGTAGAGAGTAACTATCTTCACACCACGTGGTTGCCTTGGTGATGGATCCTCGACTTCCCACCTTCTATGTCGATGAGAAAGAAAGCAGCTTGATGATGGAGTGTGGATCTCAGACCGGAAGCCTTGGGGCGGTGGATGAAGGTTGAAATAGATCTAGAACAATTGGGGCAGCCTTTGGGCGTCTAAAGATCTGATGCCAATGAGGACCCCCTCTGGTCCTATTTATAGGCTTCCAGGGAGTTTTGAACGGTCTTGGGACCATTTGGATTTTTAACGGTTTGGAGACCTTTTGGATCCTCTCGGTCTTGGGACCGTTTGGATCCTCGCGGTTTGGGGACCATTTGGATCCTCTCAGTCTTGGGACCGTTTGGATCCTCGCGGTTGGGGGACTGTTTGGATCCTCTAGGTCTTGGGACTGTTTTGATCCTCTCGGTCTTGGGACCATTTGGATCCTCACAGTTTGGAGACTGTTTGGATTTGCACTCGACCTTGGGATCGATGAGATTTGTTTGGTCTGGAAACCATTTGAGGCTTGCTCGGTATTGAGACCGTTTGAAGCTTGCTCGGTCTTGAGACCGTTTGAGGCTTGATCGGTCTTGAGACTGTTTGATGCTTGTTCGGTCTTGTGACCGTTTGAGGCTTGCTCGATCTTGAGACCATTTGAGGCTTGCTCGGTCTTGAGACCGTTTGAAGCTTGCTCGGTCTTGAGACCGTTTGAAGCTTGTTCGGTCTTGAGACCGTTTGAGGCTTGCTCGGTCTTGAGACCGTTTGAGGTGGAACTTTTGCAAGTTTTTTGGGTTTTTCTGTAAGAAGAAAAGAAGAAATATCAGTCTATTGGTATATTCACAATAAAGCAAAAAATTAATTATTCTATCTAATTTATCTAAGAAAGAGTATTGAATACTAAGAAAAAACTAGTAAGATAACATCACAAAATGGGAGGTTATCACCCCCTAACTTAGAGTCTTTACTTCCACCACTTTTCCCCTTGGCATTCTCGATTCCACCTTTTTCACCCGGGATGTCTCCACCCTTCTCATCTGCCACCACCCTGATACCGCTGGTGACTCCCTCTACAGTCACTGCACCATTAGCGGGCCCATCAATAGTGTCTTTTTCACAAGGCACCTCCACCATTCCTCCTAGACCCCAGCCATCCCACCCATCCACCTCTGGGGTCCCTTTTTCACAGGTCGGTGAGGAATTTATACGGCAATTTGACACTATTAGAAACCTCACCGACCCTTCTAACATCTTACAATCAATTTTTTCTTGTGTGCAAGGACTTGCTACACAGGTATCCAAGCTTGAGGAGCAGACTCACGCCTTACTAGGCATCCTCACAAGCATTCAACAACAGCAGGAAACAACGGCCCAACAAGTCGACCGCGTCAACGAACGCGTACAAAACTTGCCAGAGTTGATACTTGGGATGAAAGGCCAGTAAGAAGTGTTGGCCCAACAAGTCGACATGGTCTCTAAGCAAACTCAGCCTCTGCCTGAGACCCTTTGCAAGCTTCAGCAACAACAAACTACACTGAGCACGGGCTTGGATGGCATTGGTAGCAGCCTCAGACAATTCATCCGCCGCCAAGAGGAGCACTCAAATGATGAACTCAATCATCTACGAGCACAAATGACCGATCTATCAGGATGACAATGACTGATCTATCATCACGACTCCTCTCTGCTGAAGCAAGATATATCGATCTTAAAGAAAGCTACAATGCATTGCTCGAAACCCACGAGCATGTGCAAGTGGCACTCGAAGAATTACAAGCAATCCATCAACAATGTAAGAAAGCAGCACAAAAGAAGCCAAAGGACAAAGCGGCGGATGACGATGATGACAATGAAGACAATGATAAGGATTCTAACTCCTCAGCTGATTCCAATGCAAACAACTCCTTCTCAGATGACCAACCCGACAACTGAGGCAATGCTGGGGAGGGCACCAGCCGAGGGGAAGATAATACAAAGAGGGGAGATGGTGGAGACCACAAGGAGGGTAAAACCAAAGACCACCACTCCCCCAATAATAATGACAATGCCACAATGTCATATGGGGATCAATTTTTTTAATTTCTCAGCCTTGGGATCCCTGGGGGACACTGCAAAGATGCAGCTTTTACTAAGTTTCAACAATGTATTATGGAAACCAGCACTAGCCCTATCACAACAACCATCACTCTTCAACATTCTATCATGGAACAAGTTGCACCCCTCCCCCAGAGCATGAGGATTCCGACGATAGAGTGAGTCTCGACACTAAAGATAGACTCGACTCTGATTTTGACAAAGATGAAGATCTACCACAATATGTGGACGACAACGAGCAGACTTCACTTCCTCCACCACAAGACCTTCCCCCGCCGCCACCTCTCCCTCACAAGATGCACAACTTGGACGGGGCGGCCATCTTTACTTTAGATGTTCATGACATCTTCATTCTGAACACTATTATAGATGATGCCAAGGATGGGGGGGGACATCATCTATAATAAAACAAAGACGAAGTGCAAGTTGACACACAAAGATTTCTATATTCTCCTACGACCACAATCGGCAGTGAAGATGGCTATCTTCCGTGTCCTCCTTGCTAATACTATAGAAGAATTCTGAAGCCCGAAGAAACTGCATCCAGTTTTCAACACTTCACCCACTCTTGCTTTAAGCTTATTAAACATGGACTTGCAAGCAAAGTCCATCGAGCAGTTGCAAACGGGTATTGCGAAGAAGGAACGCTACATCACAGTGCCTTTTAAAGTCTCTGACCACTGGCTACTAATGATTGTCGACACCAAGGCCCACAATGCCAAGGTGTACAATTTTTGCGCCAGTGAGCTAAAGGTCGTACGGATAAACTTTGCTGGTTCAGAAGCCGAAGAAACAAGATGCATTCCTTTCCAGCTTCTCAAAATAATATGGGTTGCCTGCCCATCTCTTCAACATGGTTGGAACCAACCTTGGTTCCAAATCATCAACCCACAGTCCAAACGCTAGAAGGTTCAGGGGACTGGGCTTTCTGTACAATAAGATTCATAGAAGCACTCAACAGACGGATCCCATTTACCGAGCTAACTACAGAAGACATGCATTCTCTACGGGGACGTTACACCATCAAACTTATCTATGACAGAAGGTTCTTCAAGGACCCCACTATGGCGCAAGACGACACACCTCGCTACTTATTCTCTGCTATCCAACGTCCACAAAAGTGACCTTTCAGACAAATACTAAAGGAGTTGGAGAAACAACAACAAAAAACCGCCAAGGTCCCAGAAAAATGCCAATGGGACCCTTATACTTTCGATATGGCAGATGACAAGGGGGACATCGATTTGTTAACAGGGGACACCATCAACAGATCATCCAATGATATGGTGCCCCTATCTGATATACAACCAACGTTCCCAGACTTTGACCCACTACTACAGAAACCCCATTTGGCGTCGGTCTTTTAACCCCATTTGGCGTCGGTTTCCGACCGACGCCTATGTGGGCGCCGCTAAAGGTCGAACATTTCGGCGTCGGTTTTTTAACCGACGCCTATTTAACCTATAGGCGTCGGTCTTTTAGTAGACAACCGACGCCAAAATGGTTCGCGCCACAGAAAACGGCGTCATCTAGGGCACTTTCTGCGTCGGTGATTTACTAAAAAACCGACGCCTATAATCCATGTAGCGTCGGTCTTTTAGTTGATAACCGACGCATAAAGTGTCCTAGATGACGCCGTTTTCTATGGCGCAAACCCTTTTGGCCAGTTTTCAGTTTAGTTGGTAAAGTTTATTAATTATTACTGATTATACCTTTGATCCTGTTAATTGGATGACGACACTGACCTTTCGGTCTCCCTTAATTGGGGGTTACCGGGAGGCGGGGTCGTTACAATTGGTATCAGAGCATAGGTTCCTCAATTAATCTTTAATAATTATTAAATTTTACAAATTCTGTAGAAACCAAGGGAGTTATTAGAGGATTGTCCGAAAGACTGAGGTGTCTAGAAAAGGATCACGCCCGGGGGCTGGCAATATTTTCCTCCGAACAGCTAGTCGGAATACGAGGACTCCCGGATCCGTGTGACTGCCTGGCCAAAGTCTTAGGGTATGAATCAAAATAAGATACCTTTTAGGACTCTCTCATCTCGTTCATCCTTTCTCAACTCAAATTCTGTTAAGGACCTTAAGGATTAGGGTTTTCTCTCTTTTCCTCACCTTCTTGAGGTATGGGCAAGATTGATAAGGATTAAGGAATCCTCCACCAAATTAATAAAAAGCATGTAAATAAGATGTCATGGACATAAGCTTAATAGAGTAAGCGTAAAGGAATAGATACATGCTTAGGTCGTATGACACGAGTTGTCATTGCCCTCAGGAGAGACTTGAGGATAGACCTCCTTGGTAGGAGGATGAGTAGAGAGAGTTAGTCTTGGAGGTAGATACCTCCATTAAAAGTAGATACCTGGCACATCCTTTGAGGATGCAGTCAACATCATTATGTTTTGTTCTATCATGGACTATCAGATTGGTATATCACATATGTATCAGTACATTATTAAATAAACACAATCAGTAAATAACTTTTAAAAAAAAATCCACTAGACGTGCAGCCTAGACGTGCCCTGGCGCCGCCCAAGCATCCGCCCAGAGGCCTATCTAGGCAGGGCACCTGGGCTTGGGACCCTAGGCGTGCCCTGTCCTCAAGCTGGATAGAGCTAAGGCACGTAGTGGCAATGCGATTTTTTTTTAAGATTTCCATACTCTTGCTTCAGTTCTAAACCAGAGATCTCCCAGAGTCTTATTGGGGTTTCTGCACGCACCAACTCTTTCAGGAATCGGGAGTTGCGTGGAGCTCAGGTTTCTTCCATTTCACGTAACTCGCATTGGGACCACCTTTTTCTTGATCATATTCTATGCATGTCTTCGACTCTAAGAAGTTTTATACTTCTTTGAAAATCCTACCGGAAGCTAAGATGGGTATAAGGGTTGGCTGAAGGCTTGCTGTGTAACTCCCCCTTCGAAGGGGGAGGGTTTATTTAAACTTTTAGGATCTCGCTACTGGGTGCAATACATCTGCTTTTGTGAGGGCAGTTGAATGTACTGGTCGGGCGAGACCTTTATCAACTTTCATATATTTGGAGAACTTAGGGTTTCACTACTGGGCATGACACATCTGCCTTTGTGAGGGCAGCTGAATATACCGGTCGGGCAAGACCTTTATTGGCCCTTCATATAGGTCCTTATGCATGGCACAACTCTCATGTTTTTATTCAACACTCTGGCTTTTATTCATATGCTCACCGGCTTAGGATTTGGGTATTTTAGGGACTTTATTTGGGCTGCTAACCCTCTTTTTAAAAAGAAGAAAACTGTTCCTTAGAGTTTCCTGACATGCACTTGTTTCTATTTTTGTACTTGATGGTCCACTTGCAAGGTTCCTTGATTTGGATTTCGCCTAGTTTCCTCTCATCCTTGAGAGCGTTTGGCTTGTTTTGGCCATGATGTTAACCTATGGAGGGTCTGACGTAAAATTGAAGCAAAAGTATGAAAATCGAGTATGAAAGTGATCAATTAATTCACCATTACATGCCTAAATGCTACTTATGTAATTGCTTATGAGGACTACTTTGTCTCTAATTTAGCTAAGGGTGTCCCTTTTCCAAAATGAATGTTTTCTTATATATAGTAGTTATTCTATCAAAGAAATTATTAGAAGAACTAATTGTCAGAAAAAGAAAAAAATTGTACAAAAGAGTAAAGGTAAAAGAAAGAGTGGAGAGTAGAAGGTTTGAATATAATACCTCACCCTTGCCCAGTGTACCCCCCCTAACTTATCACTCACTATGTCCATAGAGTGTCAAGGTGATAGGTTGAGAAGTACATGGGCAAGGGTGTCAAGGTTCTATTAATCCTTTGTTGGCTCCATAGGAACGGAGGAGATTTGCTACAAACTTTCCATGTAAAGCATGATTATCCACGTCCTTCATGTCCTTCACATGTTTACCAAGAACAGTGAGGGTATACATCCAGTAAAGGACGTGGAAACCACAGTCGTTTGATTCTCTGATTTGCTGGGGACATCGGTGGTAGAAGGTTCGGTGATGGAAAATTTTCTTTGTTATACGCCTTTGTGTGCTTGCCGAGAAGATCGTTTAGTCAGTCAGCACAATCCTTCACCACTTCTTCTGTAGGCGTCTTTGCTATAACAACATACTCTCTCTAGATTGGATCGAACTGGCTATCAGAACTTTTGTAGATCACTGTAGTGCCATTGTGTAAGTTTGTTGCCAGCAACATCCAATGCTCAGAGTGAAGGAATGGAAATAGGATGAACTTTGGACTCGTATGTTGAAGATATGAGATAAGGGCTTCAGTGGTGCTGAAGTTCTTTGACTCGAGTAAATCATCCTTCATGTATGCGGACACCATGTAAACTGTAGGTAGGTCTCATGCTAGAAGAAATTGGTAGGCAGTCATTACACTCACGGATAATGAACCTTTTATTTGTATGGTTTCACGGAGTGAATCTGCCATTACGAGAATGTTCCCGTCGAGGAAAACAAGCTCATCATTCTCTGCATAAATCCGAGACATGATGAGTCTGAGTTCATTGTCTGAAAGACTCTTGCATGCAGCGAGGTCACTACTACAGAAATAGCATTCAGTGTCGCTTTTCTGGGCGTCGGTTATTAAGGAAAACCGACGCCTAACATATAAGGCGTCAGTTGTTTAATAAAACCGACGTCTATATTCGAAGACCAGCCAGACACGGGTACCGCTTTGTATTAAGCGTCGGTTGTTTATAAAAAACCGACGCTTAAAGTCGCCCGCGAAATCCATTTTTCGATAAAAAAATAGTGTCATTTTCAGCGTCGGTTATATACCTAGAAAACCGACGCCTATTTGCGATGAAAATTTGTGCGGACAATGTCACTTTCAGCGTCGGTTATCCTTGTCTAACCGACGCTGAAGGTGGTTCCCGCCAAAAATTTCCATGAAAATATCGTCCAATTGGACGTCACTTGTTTCAACCAACCGACGCTAAAGCTGTTTAGGCATCGGTTGTTGTAAACAACCGACGCTATTTGGGAACTTATAACCCCCCGCGATCGCCCGACTCTTCCCCTTTCTTCTGTTTCATTGCTACCCTATTGCGGCGATTTTCCCTGTTGCGGTGACTTTCCGGCGCTTCTCTGTTGCTGCTGCTCTCCGGCGCTTCTCTCCGGCGCCCCATCTCTGGCGTTCTTCTTCTCCGGCGCCCTTCTTCTCCGCCGCCCCTGCTGCCGCTGCTGTCCGCTCGTTGCTGCTGCTGTCCGCTCATCGCCGCCGGTCGTTGCCCACCGCCCCTGCTCTCCTCTAGTCGTCGCCGCCAGTAGAAGCAGCTACGGTGCTGTCGTCGTCACCTCCGCCCCCGCCGGTAGAAGCAGCTTTACTCGTGCTGTCCTCGTGCAAGGTAACCCACAAACCTTCACCACCTTCCTTTTCTCTGCCTCCGCCGACCTAGAACTCACCCAGGCAGCGCCTAAGTAGAATGGGACGCCCGAGGAGAAAATGAGTGAGGCGGAAGATGCAGGTGGAGTTGTGGTTGTGGAGAGAGGGGTTGTGGTGGGAATTATTGTGGAAACTGGTGGAAGAGTAGTGGATGTCGGAATGGTGGAAGATGGGAGTGTGGTGGGGTGGTTGTAGAGGTGATCCCAACATCCAGACTGATGATGAAGGGGTCTGATGTGGGATTGAAGATGCTTTCTTCATTGCGGGGGTGCTCTGCCTCAGGGTTCATCTTGGATGTAGGCATACTGGACTACTGTTGCGTTTATGCACGCAGTTTGGTCGGCCGTGTTACAGGTATTTTCTTTGACCTTATCACTAGGGCAGTGACGTTATGCTCTGTCTGCCCTGCTTTTGCTTATTTATCCTTTTCTTTTACTGAGGCGAGAAGGTTAGCAAGATCCTCTTCAGTGAAGAGAAGCTTGTCTTTATCATAATCAGCCAGTTCTAGAAGCGGTAGCAATGTCCTGGATGATTTGACAGTTGGGCAGAAGACGTAATGGAGTTTGGCATCCTTCTCCTTTATAATATAGGTGTTCTTTAGGACCTGCTCATTTATTAGAGCATCACCTTTGATGAAAGTACATTTTGGGAGTGGTCCATCCATCTTAAGATATTTCAAAATTGAAGTTACATGACCACCCATGCAGATTTCCTTTTTGAGGGCATAAGATGTGTGTTTGTGTATCAAATGCCGTCCGGTGTTGACCGGCTGCCCCTTTAAGATGGGCCTCAGTGTGAAGAGGTCCAAAATGATAACATTCTCACTCTCTGTCCTAGGGAATGGAGCACCTGTTATTATTTTGTGCAGAGTTCATACCATGCCGGAATGAATGTTGGAGGCTTTGCAAGTCTTTGGTTCATAACTAGGAAGTCCCGTCAATGACCTCCAGAAGGTATGCCTATTGAACTGGGGGTGGTTTAGACTTGTCGCCTTAGCCTTTTTTAGCTGATCTTGGTTGTCGATGAAGATTTCATTCAGCAGGTTCTTGGTCAAAATGACATGTCTCCCAAAAAGCGATGTTACTAGCTTTCGATCACCTCCGTCCTTTGGTTTGTCTGATGCGTTCACTGGTTCTTTGGTGAGGTAAGTGAAGAACTCCAGTGTGGGCTCGGCATAGGAATTCTCTATGAAGCAGAGTTTGGAGAGATTTGCATTGTCGAGCAAGGCGAGAACTCTGTCATAGATCCCCATTTTCTTCGGTACGTTGGAGCAGACATACTTGGTTGGTCATAGGATTTTGTCTCCAGCTTGCAATTGTTGAATGTAGAGGTCAGCTGGTGCTGCGATTGTCGTGGTGGTGGTGGCAGGAGTGGCATGTTCTGCCAAGATTTGTTCTCTTGCAGTTGATGGCCGAACTTGCTTCCGTGCTCGTCTTTTGGTGGGTCTTTCTTCAATTTCCTACTGGGCCCTCCTTTTTCCCTTTGGCGTTGTAGGTGTGGATTCCTCCTCAGAATTTGGTGTGTAGTCCGAACCTTCATCGATTGAGGAAGAATCTTCAATTTCTTCAACCGGATCTTCTGCTAAACATTTGTTGACTCGCTCAAGGTCATGGATGACCTTGGGCATGCCAGCTGGAGTTTTGCCCATTTTTTCGCATAGGTCAAGGATGCGTTGGAGCTTATTCCGGCACTCCATCAATTGCTCCCTGGTTTAGATGTGGGAGTGAACAACTTCTTTCGCAGGTGATGCCATTCTGAAAATAGAACAAGAAATTATTTAGAAAAGAGTGAAATTTTAGTAAAAATGGAATTGAAAGGATTGCAGCATTGTGTAAGCTTCATGATTTTGAAACAAAAACTGTTAAAAATGATGTGGTAGTCAAGATCATTTGGTATTCAAATTGTTTCAAGACCGTTTGTTGTCCAAATGGTTTCAAGACCGTTTGTTGTCCAAACAGTTATAAGACCGTTTGGAACATGAGAGTTCCGAAACCGCTAGGGAGACGAAGCGGTGATGGTGATGAGTGAAGCAAAGGCGATGATGACGAGGCAAAAGCGATGATGGTGAAGCAGCGATAGCAATCAAAGGCGTTGTTTATGGTGGAGAGCGGCGGCATTGGCGGTGGTAGCAGCGGCGATGGTGTTGATGGCAGTGATGGTTGCAAGCATCCTCTACCCTACTGCGACGAGCACGACTGAGAGAAAGAGAGGATGGGGCGACAGCGTGTGAGTAGAAACAACAGAAGAGAGGACAGTGTGATGACATCAACGTTGGAAATGTTGGCATAGATAGAGACAGTGGTCACGAGGGAGCAGAGAAGTCGGGAGGAAAGGAACAGGGTTCGCGTGAGAGAAGTTGCAGGAATCGAAGTAATGGAAAAGGGAGGGGTCGAGGAGTATTTATAGAAAAAGGAGAGGCAACTGTACAAATTCTCCTTAGGTCAAACGATCTCGGGACCATTTGGGTCCGAACAGTTTCGAGACCGTTGAGACCAAACGGTTTCAAGACCGTTTGGATCCAAACGGTTTCGAGACCGTGAGGATGAAACAGTTTCAAGACTGTGAGGACCAAACGGTTTCAAGACCGTTTGGGTCCAAACGGTTTTAAGACCGTGAGGACCAAGAGGTCAGGACAAAACTATTTTGGTCAATGATTTTTATATTTGTTTTGGTTGCTTACATAACTTTGTATATTTTCTGAACAATGAGAACTAGAAAATTATCAAAATCTAAGCAAAATGAAAAAGAAAGGTGATACTCCGTTCTTGGGTTGCCTCCCAAGTAGCACTTTGGTTTTACGTCGCTGGCTCGATGAAATTCTGACTTGATCAGTTTAATGATGCGGGGTCCTGAATGTTGATAGTTTGTCTTGGAGTTTTTTCGACTGGAGTATATTATTTTTTTAGTCTACGGCCATTAACAGTCCTTTCTCCTCCATTGTAATCAAAGATGATGACAGATCCAGTTGGATAGATATGATTGATAGTGAAGGGCCCAGACCATTTTGTGCGGAGTTTCTTGGGAAACATTTTGAGTTTGGAGTTGAAAAGAAGGACCTGGTCTCCGACAATGATATCTTTCCTTTTAAGGTGGCCATCATGCCACATTTTAGTTTGCTCTTTGTATATCTTGGCATTCTAGTAGGCAGTCATTCTTAGTTCCTCTAGCTCTTGTAATTGGAGTTGTCTGTATTCCCCGACACTTTTGAAATCAAAATTCAATTGTTTGATAGCCCACCATGCTTTGTGTTCTAATTCAACTGGTAGATGGCACGACTTTCCATACACCAAACGAAATGGCGTTGTTCCTATTGGTGTTTTGTAAGCAGTACGATATGCCCAGTGAGCATTAGGAAGTTTGGTGGACCAATCCATGCGGTTTCTGTTGACCATTTTTTCTAAGATAGCTTTCAATTATCTGTTTGAGACTTCAACTTGGCCGCTAGTCTACGGATGATAAGGCGTAGCGACCTTATGTTTTACTCCGTATCTTTGCAGAAGAGCTTCGAAGCTTCTTTCCAAGAAATGTGACCCTCCATCGGATATGACCGTTCTAGGGACTCTAAATATAGGAAAGATGATATCCTTGAACAGCTTAATAACCGGCTTAGAGTCACAAGATATAGTGGGTATAGCTTCTACCCATTTGGATACGTAGTCCACAACAACTAAAATATAGGAGAATCCATATGATGGGGGAAATGGACCCATATAGTCCACTCCCCATACATCAAAAAGTTCGATCTCCTGCCACAGAGTTAGTGGCATTTCGTTTCGTTTTGATATCCTTCCAGACAACTGACATTTATTGCAAGATTGCACAAATTCATGGGCATCCTTTGCTATTGTTGGCCAAATGAATCCTGACTGTAGGACTTTAAGAACGGTCTTCTTCGAACTCATGTGCCCCCCAGTTGGGCCAGAATGACAGTGTTCTAAGACTGGGATAATTTCTTCTTCAGGAAGACAGCGGTGGAATAATCCGTCTGCGCATAAGCAGAAAAGGTATGGTTCATCCCAAAAGTATTATTTGACGTCATGAAGAAATTTATTTCTATCGTGGTAGGAAGCAGCAGGGTGAATAATTCCTATAGCTAGATAGTTTACTATATCAGCGTACCAAGGAAATATGATGGCGACTTTCATGAGTTGATCGTTGGGTAGAGAGTCTCAGATAGGTATATTGTCATCGTCCTGAGGCTCAATGTGACTTAAGTGGTCGGCGAAAACATTTTCTACCCCACTTTTATCTTTTATTTCCAAATCGAATTCTTGAAGCATCAACACCCAGTGAATAAGTTTGGGTTTTGCATCTTGTTTTTGAATCAAATATTTTATTGTAGAGTGATCTATGTATACTATGACTTTTGATCTGATCAGATAAGAACAAAATTTTTCAAAAGCATAGATGACTGCCAAGAACTCTTTTTATATAGTTGTATAGTTCTTTTGGGCTTCATCAAGCATTTTTTATATATAGTATATCACATAGGGTTTCTTATCTATTCCTCGCCCTAGTACTGCCCCTATAGCGTAGTTACTAGCGTCACACATTATCTCAAAGGGTCGTGACCAGTCAAAGGCTCTTAGTATAGGTGTCGAGATCAGGGCATTCTTTAGAGTCATGAAGGTGCGTAAGCATTCTTGATCAAAATTGAAATATGCATCTTCAGTCAATAAGTGAGACATGGGCTTTGCTATTTTTGAAAATTCTTTGATGAATCTTCGATAAAATCCGGCATGGCCCAAAAAGGCTCGTACTCCCCTGATGTCTTTTGGTGGTGTCAGTTTTGAAATGACATCTATCTTTGCTTTGTCCACTTCAATACCTCTTTCGCTCACTCGATGCCCGAGGACAACTCCTTTTTTCACCATGAAGTGACATTTTTCCCAATTAAGGATCAGATTTGTTTCCTCACATCTTTGTAGCACTCTACCGAGGTTAAGCAGATAGTTGTCAAAAGAGTCCCCATAAACTGAAAAGTCATCCATGAAAACTTCCCATGATGGACTCAGTTAATCGTACGAATATGGCAGACATACACCTTTAAAATGTTGTGAGTGCATTACATAGTCCAAAAGGCATCCTTCTAAAGGCATAAGTTCTGAAAGGGCAAGTAAAAGTTGTCTTTTCTTGATCTTCAGGGTGTATTGGAATTTGATAAAACCCTGAATAACCGTCAAGATAGCAAAAGAATTTTTGGTGGGCCAGATGTTCAAGGACTTCATCAAGGAAAGGTAGAGGGAAGTGATCTTTTCTTGTTGCCTTGTTCAGTTTCCTTTAATCGATACACATCCTCCATCCAGTGATAGTTCTTATGGGTACCAGTTCATTTTTATCATTCAAAACGACAGTGGTTCCTCCCTTTTTATGGACCACTTGGACCAGACTAACCCATTGAGAATCGGAAATTGGATAAATGATACCAGCTTTTAGGAGTTTAAGAACTTCGAGGCGAACCACCTCTTTGAGATTTGGGTTTAGTTTCCTCTGGTGTTCCCATGAAGGTTTAAACTCTTCTACCATGGGTAATCTGTGCATGCACAGAGCTAGATTTATTCCCGTGTGGCCAGTGATCTTGTATCCAATGACTTTCTTGTGCTTTCTTAACTGAATAAGTAGTCTTTCTTCTTGGTCATGTAATAAAGTGGAACTGATAATGACCGGACATAATTTTTCTTCGTCAAGGAAGACATGTTTGAGTCCAACTGGTAGAGCTTTCATTTTAGGTGTCTTGGGTACTTCTGCAATTTCCAAAACGATGACAGATTTCAACTCCTCAAAGGTAGCTTCAGGGGTTTCTTCGGCTTGTTCAAGGTATTGCAAACATTGCTGAACTAGTTCGTCGGTTGAGAATCCAGCTTCTGGATTTGTTAAGATGTTTTCCACATCGTCAGATGGTTCAGAAGGTTCTTGCTTTAATTGAGACATTTTATCAATTGCCTCGAGAAGAAAAACTTCTTCGTGGATGCTAGGACCTTTTAAGCTGTCAAAGACTCTGAATTGAACAGCTTCCTTTCCCAATCTTAAGGTAATTGTGCCAGCTTCAACATCGATTAGTGCTACGGCTGTAGTAAGGAAGGGTCTGCCGAATATTATTGGGTACCTCAGATCTTCTTTTATGTCCATGATAACAAAGTCACAGGGAACATACGAGTCTTTCCCTACTCTTACTGGGATATCTTCAATAATTCCCAAAGGTGTAGTGATGGTAGAATTGGCCAATTGAATTGTCATTGATGTGGGTAGCAAATCAATAAAACCCAATATTTTGCACATGGAAAATGGTATAATGGATACGGTGGCCCCCAAATCGGCTAATCCTTTCTTGCAAGAGGTATTTCCGACAGAACATTGGATGCTAAAGGAGCCAAGGTCCTTCTACTAAAGGAGCCAAGCACATAGACACATGTTGTAGAATAGTGTATCGGATAGACCCACCATGAGAGTGATACATGGAACCATGACATGGTAGCCAGAATCATCTCTTATAGATATGATGGTGATTGTGATTCTTAGACCTGAAATCTCTACACTCGTCAAATGTGATTGGGTACACTTTGACATCATCAAAAGAAGTCCTGAAACATGGGTTGTTATAACGGTGATGATTGGGTGTTTTTGACGCATGAGATAGATTGTGCGTGATAGATATGACATTTGTCCCTCCTAAGGGAGTATGATGTCCATGACACTTGATAAGCGATACTGAGAAAGGCATGCACATGAGCATGTGAATCAATATATGATATTGATGTCACACATATCTTAGATAGTCTGCTCTAGTTCAAGAAACATGAATGAACGTTGAAAGGATGACAACTCCATGCATCGAGTTCATTCAGGATATCAAAGACAAAGGAATTATACATTCACTATAAAACCAATCACAAATTGTAGGTTGAAAGTTGTTCTCTAATTTTCCTCTTTAATTTGAGTAGCACTGATGTGTGACTAGGTACCTCTCTTTGCTTGTGATGTCATAAGCTAGTTACGGACATTCACTGCCAACGTGAAATGGAACCTATAGGGTCACACACATAGGATTAACCTGGAAGAGGGGTTTATCCATGAATGATGCTTAGAAAGATTACTAAAGTGTTTAGGTACTCAATTAAACATTCAATCAATAGATTTGACTCATAATCATCAAGTTCAAGTATTGAACCAAGTGATTAGAGTGTCAGATTGATTGAGAACTGAATTGAATGTGGTATGCATAATTTGGACCACCATCCGACTGGTTCACTGGGTGACCCGATCGGCTCATGGTCAGTGAGATGACTGGTTCACTCTAGCGAACCGATCGGTTCAACTAGACCAAACGAGCAGAGTTGGGTTGTCCCAGTTTGTGAGAAAAGTTTTTCGCTTCACTTATTTAATTCAATTGGGACAAGAATTAATATTTGCGTTAATTAGAAAGGAATAAGGAAATTCAAATGCAGGCAAGTCAGGGAAGTGAAATGACCAGTTCACACTCCCAACCAATCAGTTCACTAGTGAACTGATCAGCTCACCTTGCCAAATGTCCGTTTCAGTTATGAAATGACCGTTTTGCCTACCGCGGTGCAAATTCTGGACCCTTCTACTCCCGCACAGTATGGGAACCCTGACCCTGCCCTCTACTATAAATAGAGGGGTACAGGGGGCTTCTCCAGAGACACAATGCAGAACATCAATTGCTCTACAAAGTTGTTGTCCTCTCTGGTTGTGGTAAGCCGAGAGAGCCCAAGCAAGTTCTACCCATATAGGGAGGAACAACAAGGGAAAGACAATTGTAGAAAAGCAACTGGTGTGGGAGAGTGTGTCAGTGACTAGTACGCCGATAGAAGGGGAAAACTCCTTCTAGTCCATTCTTTAGGATGACTAGAGTTCCCGATAGTATGTGTAAACTATCTATAGAGGTGAGAGACTTCTGTCGCTTAGGAGGACGACAGTCAACCACAGTCCGGGTCAGGACCAGGAGCTGCACAGATGTTGTCGAAGATAGGTGGCTGAAGACCGCACTTGTTGTGAGGTATAGTCACCGAGAAAGCCTCAGGACCAGGTATATCTTGATAAAACCATCATTCCCATTACATAGATATTGATGCGATCTACTAGTTATGGGTTTATGGTCAAGTAAATATTTGTTTCCACTACCTACTCCGACCATGTAAAACCCAACAGTGGTATCAGAGCCACACCAATACTCTATGTTTTGGGATAATCGATATGATCGGATTTTGGTTTTACCGTCTTTTATTTATTGCATACGATGTGAATATTTAAATGACTAATGTGAATATCTAATTAATACCACATAATCCCAAACTAATATATACATATATGATATGGTATATATATGCAATCGATATGCGTCACCCTAAAATAGTTTTGATGGTGGATGTGTAGCATGGTTATGGCCTATAAACCCTATGTGCATGTGTGTGGTTGGTTATGGTTGTTTGCATCTCGGTCTGCGCATGAGCCATCTTCTTCTATTCTAAATGTAACTTGAGATAACTCAAGATTCTCTTCTACCTTTGCTCCCCTCGAATGTAACTCAAGGTTTGACAAAGATTATGTAAAATAGGATTAGCTTTATTTCTTGTCATGATGAAGATTGAAGATGATCACTTGATGGACCGAGATGACCGACTGAGGACCAGTTGGTGGACTGACGAGAAGCCCAGACGACCCGACAAACCAACCGTATGGAGGAGCCATGCGATCAGTTGGTGACAACCAACCGACCGGCTAGAAGGCGAGTCGATCAGTCATAGGATGAGCTAATCAACCCAGAACAACCTAAGTACAAATATTCATCAATAATAGGTTGCATGTGATGTAGACCTTAGATGACCATAGTTCCTTGTGGCTCCAAAGAACTACAATAGGATGGCTATAATTATCACTTTATCAATATTGCATGTTTTCATTTTTGGGATATAGCATGTATATGATATGTACTATATATGTGGTGATTGGATACATATATGCATATATAAGAATATTAAAACCCCTCAACAAACATATTAAGTTTAAGATGCCTTCCAAAAGAAACACACATGAAAAGCTTGATTGAATAAGTGTGGGCACGCCCTAGCATGGTGCACCATCTATCTCATGGAAGTGTGATGGTGAATATGTGGGTCTGTCCTAGCAGGGTGCATATTCATTGTGTTGGCATTTGGGTCAGACTTAACAAGGTGACCGAGATCAGATCAAGCACCTTGAGGCATAAAGATGAACATGGCAAGGAGTTGTACATGACATCTATGAAGAATTGCATATGATGCAATTGGCAAAGGTTGCCGACCTAGAAGATTCTAGTCGTGGGTGACAACCCTAGCTGGTCCATAGCTTAGATGAAATCAAGATCTTGCTCACTAGAAGGTTGTACGTTGCAATCTTTTGAGTTGATGGAGAGGGCTATCATTTTAATCAAAATAGTGGGAGCAATAATTAATTAAAGACCTAATTAACATCATCAATTTTCAAATCAGATCAAATCAAAAGAGTTTTGGACTAAAATTGAAAATTTCCTTTTTGTAGAATAAATGGCTACCAACAACAATCACTTTTCGTTGCGATCGGTCCTTGAGAAGGACAAGCTAAATGGGAACAACTTCCATGACTGGGTTAGGACGTTGAGAATTGTTCTCACTCAAGAATGAAATCTCTATGTCCTAGATACACCAGAACCAAAAGAACCTGCTCCCAACACACCAAAGACTTAGAGGGATGCTTACAAGAAGCATACTGAGGATGACATTGATGTGAAGTGCTTGATCTTGTGATCAATGAACTATGAGTTGCAGAGACAACATGAGAACATGGACATCATTGATATGGTTCAACATCTCAAGAACATGTATCAAGACCAGGCATGACAAGAGAGATATGATGTCTCCAAAGCACTGTTCAAGTGTGTCAGGATAGAAAGAGATCCAGTAGACCCTCACACACTCAAGATGATTGGGTATGTGGAGAACCTAACTCAATTGGGATTCCCTCTGAGCCAAGAGTTGGCTAGTGATGTGATACTACATTCGTTACCAAAATCCGACAGTCAGTTTGTGATGAACTACAACATGAACAACTTTGACAGGCCACTGACAGAGTTGTTGGGCATGTTGAGGACAGCCTAGGCACAGATGAAGAAAGACAAACCTAAATCTGTGATGATGATCAACAGAAAGAAGGGAAAGTCTAAAGGCAAGGGCAAGGGAAAAGCAAAGAAAGGTTTTGATGCTAGCCAGCATCCCAAGTTATCTTCAATTCTCAAAGCCAAGGGAAGGGTGAACAAGGGAGGTAAATGTCACCATTGTCATGAGCCAGGATATTGGAAGAGAAATTTCCCTCTCTACATAGATGAACTAAAGAAGAAGAAGGAGGGGATGGAAGTCTCCATCTCAGGTATTATAAAATAATCTTAAAATACTTCTTTATCTTAGGTATATGATACCAATATATAGATCTGACATATATGATGTGCACGATCTGAAAAGAAGTGATGGCCTTTGTGAAAGGACCAAGAAGGAACACTCATCAACATTGGATCAAGTGTTGCTGCCATAGATAGTAGTACCTTTTAGTTTATTTCATCCCAAAGGGCATGTAATAGAGTTATGAACTGCTATTTCATTTTGTCAATAAATAGAAACACTTTTATTTATGCATCTTGTAATGACAAGGATGTCTATCAATAAAGTTCATGTTTCAATTTCAAAGATATGATCTTTTATGGAAATGCCTTATTTATCTTGTGGTACTTGATATGCATGAGATAAAATAATAATACCTAAAAGTTATTGATTATCTCAAATAATAAACTAGCAATATTATCTAAACGAATGAATGAGAAATTCATCTCTAGGTTCCATGTTGATGGATAAACTAGACTCTCTTGGATAATGAACCATTAAGAGATATGAATGTCTTATTTATTGGGCATGATGACAAGTCAATCTTCACTAGATGTAGTGGGAGAATGACTATTCTATTAGGTATAATACATATTGATGTATATATATACCTATTGGAGTAAATGTTAATACTTCAAATATGGTATTCAATGAAATACCAATATAAATATTTTGAAATGTTTAAGAATATAATAAATGCAAAACAAACTTGGTAAAAGTATTAATTCTTTGATATGATCAATGAACGAGATACTTAAACCAAATGTTCGAGGACCTTGTGAGTAATTATGATAGTGTATCATAGAGAACTCATGATTAAGTCATAATGATGTCTAAATCAAAGAAGGAATCGTACTCTAAATAGTAAGAGCATGATCATCAAACAAATAACTAATATTCTAGAATTCTTCTAAAGAACATGCTTTACACTAAATAAAGGTACAAAAGGATATTAAGAATCACAAGTGTTGTGGATTCTCAAATTCCTTATGTAACAAATACACCGCATATATCTAGTAGAAAACACCTTGAGCTTGATGGATAATGATATCCTACAAACTCAAAGGTGATTGATTGGCCATATGATGATGAGCCAATAATCTATCTAGATGATGATGAGGAACCAGATTTTGAGTTACAACTTGAAGCCATAAGATCCAAAATGACTTCAATGTGAACCAAATAAGGTATGACCTTAATGTTAGAACTTATAGGAATAAAACCCATAAGTGCAATTGGGTCTTAAGAGTTAATATTGACATGGATGACATTTGAAGAGCTGATTGGTTGAGATAAATTCAAGTGAGTTCAAGGTGTTGAACCTGATGATTTTATTTAACCAATTGTTGTGGCTATAGGCCATAAAGGATCGTGCTTGCTATTGGAACTTAAAGACTATGCAATTTGACATATGTATATTAAAACCACATTCCTAGTAGGAATAACATGAGGTTGTGTACGTGACACAACCTGAAGTGTTTTATAATTTCGTTAATACAAATGCAGTCTGAAAGTTACAAGAGATTAATCAATATGATTGATTAAATACAAGCACCTCAGAACTGGAGTCTTTACTTTGATTATATATTCAAAAGGTTTGATTGATATGTCAAAATATAGAAGGGATCAGTGATTACAAAGATTTAGTGGGAGCGTATTCATATCCCACATGATGATGAGGAATAAAACAAAACTAATGTGGAAATACCTTCTTTAAAGGAATAAAGAGAAATGTCTTATGTGATAGGAATAGAGACCTATAGAGATAGTTCTAAAAAGTCTCTTGACCTAATAAAGAGAGAGCATACATTGGAAGTCTATGCTGAAGGGTTCAATATGCAAAGATTCAGTGGGAGAAAACATGTCCATATTACATGGAGTTAGTCTCTCAGATGCCTTATGTCCCAAATTATTATGAAGAATAGGAACACATAGATATAGGCCTTATGCAATTGGATCTATCATGTATGTAATCATCCCATTATCTTGTGTCTATCAGACATGACAAGAAAATGCATATGCATTCATCATCTTGTATGTATTGGACATGACAATATGATATGCTCATCCAGTTATCTCGTATGTAATGGACATGATGAGTGGATGTCTGTCTACTTCCAGTTAGAGTCACTAGAATACCATAAAGAACTTAATAAAGTACTTGTGAAGTATTAAATGATTAGTTCTATGGTAATAAAAGGAAGAGTTGAGTGTAAATGAGTTACACTAATGCAAGATTCCAAAATGATCGCAAAATATAAAATATAAAAGTGAATATGTGTTGATAAATGGAAACGTTCTGAGTAAAATTAAAAGTCATTTAGTTCTAAAAGGGAATGTTGAGTATCCTTGTGTTATGAACAATAGAGGATACTACATGGATCTAGAAGTTCATACAGATGAACTTATAGTTATGCCAACCATTGATGACAAAGTAGAAATACTAAGTCAAACTATGGAGCTAATTTTTAGGCAAGGAATATCAGATAGCATATTATGACAACTCCATCTCATACGAAATGTCATACAACAAGGAGATGTGAAACATGTAATATACCGACTAAAGCAAAATGTTGCTAAATCACTGGATTAGCACGAGTGCAACAGAAACATGTGGGACATGTTTGGAGATCACTACGAATATGATTTGATGGTGATTGGATCTAAGTGCAAGTGGGAGTCTGTTGGTATGTATGCCCAGAGAGCCAATCATATGATGATTGGATTGGCATATGTTCTGATTGATTTTATAAATATCAAAGGCAAGCTTCCAATTTATTCTAGCTTAATTGATTATGAGATAAATGACATAATAGAATTAATGTCTAAAGAATGACAATACTCAATGATGTATGTCTTCAGGTTGAGGACCTGAACAATGAGATCATATAGATGCTAAGAGTATGTACATTCTTGTTATGTCCCTAGTCGGATGTCATTGTGGAAGGTTGATAGACAACAATGACACATCAAGACTAGAGTGTGTGTTGGTTGATGACAGTGTCTCATTAGTCATGATATATGATATCAAACCAAGCACATAGACACATGTTAGAGAACAATGTATCAGACAGACCCACCATGAGAGTGATACATGGAACCATGACATGGTAGTCAGAATCATCTCTCATAATGATGGTGGTGATTGTGATTCTTAGACCTGAATTCACTACACCCATCAAATGTGATTGGGTACACTTTGACATCATCAAAAGCAGACCTGAAACATGGGTTGTTATAACAGTGATGATTGGGTGGCTTTGACGCATGAGATAGACTGTGAGTGATAGATATGGGATTTGTCCCTCATAAGGGAGTATGATGTCCAGGACACTTGATAAGTGGGACTAAGAAAGGAATGCACATGCACATGTGAATCAATATATGATATTGATGTCACACATATCTTAGAAAGTCTGCTCTAGTTCAAGAAACATGAATGAACGTTGAAAGGACAACAACTCCAAGCCTGGAGTTCATTCAGGATATCAGAGACAAAGGAATTATACATTCACTGTAACACCAATCACTAATTGTAGGTTGAAAGTTGTTCTCCAATTTTCCTCTTCACTTAGGTAGCATTGATGTGCAACTAGGTACATCTCTTTGCTTGTGATGTCATAAGCTAGTTATGGACATTCACTGCCAATGTGAAATGGGACCTATAGGGTCACACACAAAGGATTCACTTGGAAGAGTAGTTTATCCATGAATGATGTTTGGATTGATTACTAAAGTGTTTAGGTACTGAATTAAACATTCAATCAATAGACTTGACTCAGAATCATCAAGTTCAAGTGTTGAACCAACATTTTAGAGTGTCAGATTGATTGAGAACTGAATTGACTGTGTTCTGCACAATCTGGACCACCAACCGACTGGTTCACTGGGTGAACCGATTGGCTCATGGTCAGTGAGACAACCGGTTCACTCCGGTGAACTGATCAGTTCAACTGGACCAAACGAGTAGAGTTGTCCCAGTTTGTGAGAAAAGTTTTTGTTTCACTTGTTCAGTTCGATTGGATAAGAACTAATGTTTTTGTTAATTAGAAATGAATAAGGAAAGTCAATTGCAGGCAAGTCTGGGAATTGAAACGACCGGTTCATTGGCTGAACTGACCGATTCACACTCCCAACGGATTGGTTCACTAGTGAACCAATTATCCAACCTTGCCAAATGACCGTTTCAGTTATGAAACAACCGTTTCGCATGTCACGGTGCAAATTGTTCATGGAAATTCCAGACCCTTCTACTCCCGCACAGACTGGGAACCCTGATCCTGCCCTCTACTATAAATAGAGGGGTATAGGGGGCTTCTTCAGAGACACAACTTAGAACAAATAAGTTGCTCTACAAAGTTGTTGTCCTCTCTGGTTGTGGTAATCGAGAGAGCCCAAGCAAGTTCTACCCGTCCAGGGAGGAACAACAAGGGAAAGACAACTATAGAAAAGCAACTGGTTGTGGGAGAGTGTGTCGGTGACTAGTACGCCGATAGAAGGGGAAAACTACTTCTAGTCTGTTCTTTAGGGCAACTAGAGTTCCCGTTAGTCCATGTGGACTATCTATAGAGGCGGGAGACTTCTATCACTCAGGAGGATGACAGTCAACCGCAGTCCAGGTCAAGACCAGGAGCTGCACATACTCCATTGAATACAGGTGGTTGAAACCGCACTTGCTGTAAGGTATGGTCACTGAGCAAGCCTCAGGACCAGGTTTATCTCGCTAAAACCATCCTTCTCGTTACATAGATATTGATGCGATCTGTTGGTTATGGGTTTATGGTCAAGTAAATTTTTTGTTTCCGCTGCCTACTCCGACCATGTAAAACCCAACAGTGATATGGGTTCCTTATCTTGTGAATTAGCTTCATTGTTTTCATAGTAAAGCTCTATTATGTCTTCAATTGTTGGAACCACCCCAAATTTAGTAATGAACTTCTAGATCCATATTGCTTCCTTTGTTTCACTAGAGGCAAAGATGTATTTGACATCTATTGGAGAAACAACCATTGTCTCTTGAAACGTTTCTAGCTTACAGCTCTGTTGTTTAGGCAAAAAATGAATCTTGATTGAGATTAGTAACCATCCTTGTCAGTTTGGAAGCTTCTGTCAGTGAAACCTTTTACAATCAACTCTTCCTAATATTTGTAAATTAGGAATTGATCCTTAGTTCCTCTCAAGTACTTAAGGATGTTGTTTACTATTGTATAGTGACTCATCATGGTCCATGGGGTACTTTATCGTCATGCTAAAACCATATGATACATATGGGCATGCACATATTATTTCATACATGATAGATCAAAATGCCTAGGCATATGACATCTTACTCATATGTGCTTAATCTTCCAAAGGGGTAGGACACTAAGTTCTATATAGACTTAATTAATGAGACACGTGTAAGACCCCTAACCTAGATTTATAGTTAGACATGCTTGCTTAATCTAATTGGGTCCTTAATTACTTAATAAAACCCTAATTTATGCATTGATATCATGTGACAAATCTATGTTTTAATGTTGGTCCAGTTTGGACTTTGTTTTCTTAAGTTCTATAGTTTATGTGCTTATGTGGACCTTTGTGCAATTTCAATTTTCTGGGGTTCTATCTATAATTTTTAACACATGAATGTTGTGCTTCATAAGTGTTCATAACATGTTTTATGTAGTTGCTCCTTTTGATGCATTGGATGCACCATCATATTGTTTTCTCTTGCCCTCTAGGTTTGAAAACTTAGGGTTTCTCACCTAGGTGTGGAAATCAATGGTCTTCTAAGTAGGTTGAGGATCCAATGGTATCCCCTAGTAGGTGAAGCATCTGATGGTCCATCCTTGTAGAATAGGATCCTATGGATTTCCCTTGAGGTTCTAAAACTGATGGATATCTTGGTTGAAGTATAAATCTGATGGAAGATCATGGTTTGCAAAATGACTAAGTATACCCTAGAATCCATTGGTTTCTCTGATAGTACATCTTAATGACTTCACCAAGGCATGAACTGATGGATGACCTTGGTAAAAGATATGATGGAAGTTCTTCTATGCATGGAAAATATGGATTTTAGATTTTGACACATGGCAAGATAGTTTTTCAACCTTTTGACAACCTTTCTCTCTCTTCTTGGGCATATATACCTTTCACCTCTCTCTCAAACGAACCCTTTGCACCCCTTATCTTGTTCTTGTTGTTAGAGAGACTCTAGACCATTGTTTTGTGAAAGAGAAGCTCCTTAGGGATGAAGCTTAGGAGGATCTTCGATGCATGTTTCTCTAGGGTTTGGATCAAGCATCTTTAGGGTCATTTGGAGCCTTCTAACTTAGTTTCTTGCCCTAATCATGTACGATCTTCTTTTATAATCTACTTTCCTTATTGTTTTCTTTCTTCTCTATTCATCCATGGGCAGAAACCTAGTTTTCTTGGTGGAAACTCATGCATGAGGTTGAAGAACTCCTTTTCCTCTCTCTCTTTTTTCCCTAGATTCACCTTTTTTGAAAGAGAGGAGCTATCTTGGAGCTTTCGGAATACAAAGCTAGGGTTTTCATCCTTTCTCCTTGAGACACCTTGCTATTTGTACATTTGTCTATAGGGAAATATGGCATCAAGTTGCCATATTCCCCATTAAACTAACAGATTGTGTCAACAACTCTATAATGAAAAGGATGGTTTCAAGGATATATCAAGCTTTGGAGCAAATCCGATGACAATCTCCTCATCGTTGTTGCGTAACTTTCTTCTAGTTGCATTCAAACGACGTCTACAGCTGCTCACGGTCTCCACTACAGACAACAGGTTGGCATTGTCCTCCTAGCGGGAAAGGGATCCACACCTTTATAGAAGTCCACAGAGACCTAGAACTCTTGTCGTACTACTAGAACTGACAGAAAGAAGTTGTCCCTCCCGTTGATGTATTAGTCACCAACTTGCTCTCCTATAAGTGTTTCCTTCCTTTATCGGGTAGAACTTGCTTGGGTTCTCTCGGTTACCACAACCAGATAAGACAAATAATTATCAGAGGTAATTGATGTGTCTAAGAGCCCCCCATACCCCTCTATTTATAGGAGGGTTAGGGTTAAGGTTCCCAGCATGTGTGGGAGTGGAAGGGACCAACACCTCATAAAATTTCACAACCTATGAACGATGAAATAGTCGGTTCGCTAGGCGAACCGATCAGTTGACATGCAAGCTATAATGAACCAAAACTTAGAATCTTACCGTATTCCATGATCAGAAATCTAGTAAGAATTGATTTCTTAGATTTGACCAAACAAGGATAAAAATTAAAACATATTTTACATAATAACGTGCCAACATGTAATGTAATCATGATATATGTTACATGCATTTTCTTTATTGACATAATGGTTAAATAAAAAATGAATGATATGTTTTGGCGTACCAATTGGTAATTCCATGTCCACAAATACTAATAGTTTTATATTATTTAAACAAATATGAAATTAATGGATTAAATATGTAAAATAAGTAAAATGTATAATTTCATGCAAAATACTAATAATATATAGCCCTTTACAAAATGTATTGAATATAATAAGACTCGATTGAGTGGGTGTTTATAATAAAGGTATAATGTTTTGATAAATATAATGGTAATAAGTCAAACATTCTAATGGTGTCATAATTCATAAAAGGGAAATTCAAAAGTAAAATACAATGGTAAAAATATATTCCTTGGGTCCCAATTGCCTTGGGTCCAAATTTCACATTGTTTGCAAAATGATAACTATTTTAATTTTATTTAGAGAAGAAAATAATATTAAGAGCCAAAAGTGTAAAATAAAATACTAAAAGTCTTCAAATTGGAGATAAACCTCAAATCTGAAATCTACATGCCAAAATCACTTTATGTGTGAATTTCTACAGTATTTGGACATCCTAGTGTAGTTTGGGAGAGATAATGTATATGAAAGCTCAAAATATTAAATAAAATGCTAAACAACCACAACAAGAAGAATTAATTGTGAAATTGCTTTCCTCATGTTCAAATTTTCTTGTAGGCTAAATTTCACATCTTTTAGGAGTCTCTAGATGCCTCAAATTCCTTAAGAAAAGAAAATCAAATATTGGCCAAAATATTGTATTTATTATTAAAAAGAAAGCATCTAATATATTAAATGAATAACACAAACCAACTCGTATAGATTGTTATAAATAAAATTGTGGTGTAACATAATGAGAAATAATATTGTACATGCATAATTTTTTTATTATAAAGAAATAAAATCCAAAATTTAATTTAGAAATATACTAATGAATACATATGTAAAGAATTGCATCGTACTCGTATGTACTAAATAATTAGATGTAAAATGTTAGTAGTAAAAAGTAGTAAGAGAATACAACTTCCCCTCTTTAATTATCTTTATAGGTTGTTATTAATATTATGGAATCAATTAACATGTATTGGGAATCTAACTTACTATTATCCGAAAGAAATTAGAAATAAACATAGTTTAGGATAGTGAAGAGATTTTGAGGAAATATAAGATATTCTTTATTTCTCTGATGAAATGAAAATTTCAAAACAATCATAAATACCCAATATAGTAAGTAAAATGTTCATGTATATGAAATAATCCACTATACAATTTTTAAACAAGAAAGTAATGTCAAATTTATTTCTCATGTATTTATTGGTCCAATTGCCAAATCCCATTTTAGTTGGATAATACTGTTGGGTTTTAGGGGAGACAGAGAAGGCAGCGGAAACAAAAAATTTCTTCTCCCCGAACCCAGTATAAAAGAATCGCGTCAACGTCTATACAGTAGGAAGAATGGTTTGTAGAGGCATACCTTGTCCCGAGGCTTGCTCAGAGACGTTACCTCGTGGCTTGCGCGATCTTCACCTCCGGTCTTGGACAATGTCTGTGCAGCTCCTGGTCTCACCGGGACTGTCGGGATTGACAACTATCCTCCGAACAGCAGAAATCTCCCGCCTCTGTAGTAGTCCACACGGACCACCTGGAACTCCGATCGCCTTGTTGCACAAGGCACCAGAAGGAGTCGTACCCTCCTGTCGGCGTACTAGTCACCGACACACTCTCCTGCAACCAGTCACTTTTCTACATTTATTTTTCCCTTGATGTGCCTCCCTTATCAGGTAGCACTTGCTCGGGCTCACTCGGTTACCACAACCAGAGAGAACGACAATTTTGCAGAGCAACTGGTGTTATGAGTTGTACTTGAGAAGCCCCCAGTACCCCTATATATATAGGAGGGTCATGGGACAGGGTTCTCTACCCCGGGAAATGCAGGATTAAAGCAAGAGTAGAAGGGTTCAAGATTTTCCACAAAACAACCAATTGCGCCAGCTGAACCAATCGTTTCAGGCATGAAACGGTCGGTTGGGGACCTGAGCCAATTGGTTCACAACTGAACTGATCGGTTGGGACACTTGAGCCAATCGGTTCACTTCCGAAATGACAGGTTCACTGTCCTAGTCAGTTCCCGATTGACTTTTCCTCTTTTATTTCGAATTGATCCTAATACCAATCCTTATTCCAATCAAATTGGACAAGTGAAACAAAGAGAAATTTCTTGCCAACCTGACTTTCCCAACACGCTCGTTTGGACCAGTTGATCTGATCGGTTCAACCCTTGAACTGGTTGATTTAGCCTATCCTGAGCCGATCGGTTCACCAACCTCAGCCGATCGGTTCATCATATGAGTCGATCGGTTGGGAGTGCAGATTGTGTAAAATCAGTCAATTGCAGTTTCAACCAATCCGATACTCTAATCAATCAATCCAATACCTTGAACACTATGATATTGAGCTATCAATTGATTGAGTGTTTAATTGAACTGCTAAACTCCTTTACTAATCAATCTAAACATCATTTGTGGATAAAATCCTCTTCCAGGTTAAATCCTATGTGTGTGACCCTACAGGCCCATTTCACGTTGGCAGTGAAAGTCCATAACACTTATGACTTCACAAACAAAGAGCGGTGCCTAGTCACACATTAGTGCTACCCAAGTGAAAAGGAAAGTTGGAGAACAACTTTCAATCCTACAATCCATGAATGGTGTTACAGTGAATGTATAATTCCTTTGTCTCTGATATCCTGAATGAACTCAAGGCATGGAACAGTCATCCTGTCAACGTTCATTCACTTTCTTGATCTCAGAGTAGTCTGGAGGAGATATGTATGACATCAATATCAGATACTGATTCACACATGCATGTGCACGCCTATCTCAGTCCTACTCATCAAGTGGCCATGGATATCAAACTCCCTCAAGAGGGACAAATCCCATATATATCACTCACCCCTCAAAATCCCCATGTGTCAAAGCCACCCAATCATCACCTTTATAACAACCTATGTTTTAGGACTGTGTTTGATGATGTCCAAGTGTAGCCAACGACATGTGTTGAGTGTAGTGATTTCAGGTCAAAGAATCACACTCACCACCATCACTGTGAGAACTGACTATGACTACCATGTCATGGTTCTATGTGTCAAACTCACGGTGGGTCTGTCCGGTACACTTGTTCTCTAACAAGTACCTATGTGTTTTGGTTTGATATCTCCATATCATGACTAACGAGATTTCATCATCAACCAACACCACAATCTAGTCTTGTGTGTCATTGTTGTCTATCTACCTTCCACAATGACATCTGACTAGGGACATAATAAGAATGTACAAACTCTTAGCATCTGTATGATCTCATCGTTCAGGTCCTTAACCTGAAAGCATACGTCATTGAATACTATCATTCTCTAGACATTCAATCTATTCTATCATTATCTCATATGACTGAACCAGAAAGAATTGGAAGCTTGCCTTTGATGTTTATCAAATCAATCTTAATGTATCCCACCAATCATCCCATGGTTGGCTCTCAGGGCATACATACCAAAAAATACTAGTGTCCACATACAAATTATAAAAAATAAAAAAATCATGCTAAAGGATTCAAATAAAGTAAATGACATATTGAACATTCTAAAAAATGAAAAGTAATGTAAATTTTAAATTCTACATGTCTTAGTAAACCTATGTGTCACAATTTACTTTATTTTTGAACCCTCAAATAAATTTAGAAAGAGAATATATAATTGGAAACATTGATTGTTAGTTGTTTAATTTAATACATTTCATTTGATATGGTTTCTAATTTTCTTCCCATCTAGTTTTATTTCCCTTTTTCTTTTGCATGTGGTACTCTATTTGTCTTCCGATTCATTCTCTCACTCTCTCTTCATCTTTTTCCTTTATTAACCTTTCCTTGCTTTCTCCCACATCCCTCCAATGATATTCACATTTTGATTTAGTTATTTTTCTCCCTTATCTTTTTGTAATATCCTATTTGACTAGTTGATGGTAGTCTGCGGGGGTCACAAAGTGGCGCTCGTATGGGAGTGGTTCCCTCGTCATCAATATATATATATATATATACCCCAAGATATGCACTCTATGAATCATAGACGGTGATTGCCCGCTACCGCCATGCCTCTCCCCAAAGAAACCCATGCATGTAAAACTATATAGAATTTGTCCAAGGACTAGTTTGATCACATGCCTTATCTCCAATACACCTATCAATACCCAGTTATCATTGAACATCAACTCTTCACAACGGCGGGTCTCAAAACCTCTCACCCCATAAAGTCATCACATGAGGCTCCGAAGGAGGCCCTCGATGCCTTTATTATACCATCTTTCC
Source organism: Alisma plantago-aquatica (assembly GCA_963693085.1). Classification (NCBI taxonomy): domain Eukaryota; kingdom Viridiplantae; phylum Streptophyta; class Magnoliopsida; order Alismatales; family Alismataceae; genus Alisma; species Alisma plantago-aquatica. The sequence continues at coordinate 358,663,667 of OY856415.1, read as the reverse complement.
TGATCACATAGTGTGCTTTAGACTGAGATAGAATTAGGATTTTTACCTTGGATAGATGTAAATTCTATCCGAGGTATGTGCATCTTTCCTAATTATCAAGGAAATACTATGATCACCAAAAAAATTTGTATATGAAGCATTCTTGGCTAAAACTTGTTCATCTTTGAATATACCTTCCTAATTTCTTGCTACTTCCTGATTTATTATTTATGTCATGAGATTCTATTATTGAAGTTCATCTACCCTATTTATTGATATACTTTGTTTCTCTTATTTAAATCATGTTGATGATGACTGAAATTATATCTTTCTTTTATATCATGTGCATGTCCACATAGACTAGTTTATTTATAGTAGCATGCACATCTGTACTTACCGTAATAATTGGGTGCATATTTTCACCCCGAGTGCACCTTTCCACTCATATTATCTATATATTAGGCACGCCTTTCTGCCCAGGGTTCACCTTTCCACATGACTTGAGCTTGAGATCTATGTGTCTCGACCCTACATAAATAAAATTGGTCTAATTGTTTACATGTACTGTTTGTGAATTGTTATTGTTATTATATGACAAGATTTTCTTCCAGTCAATCGTCTCTTTTGTTATAATGCCTCATCTTTTGTTCTGTTATATTTTCTTGGAACTTCTTCTTTTGGACATCTCCTTTCTTTAATATTCACCCTTGTCTTTTCTCTATCTTAAGTATTTCCTAGTTGTTTTTACTGCACATACTAGATTTTTACTAACGTCCTTTTCTTTTATTTTCATTTTCCTGGGTGTTGTTTTTCGACCCACCCAGAGTTAGCACAACCTGAGATTCGAGAAGAAGAGGAATTAGCTCAGGACCAAGTGCTAGAATGAGTTCTAAGATGGGAATGTTGTTCACCATAATATGATCGTGATAATTATATTCATAATTTAGACTTTGCCTATAAGGCCCAATGTTAATTTGTACAATGAATTTATGTATTACTTGGATTTTTATCTTCTACTACAATAAACTACATTTCTGTACTCATCTTTTTGAGAAAAAATATTGCACCCCTTTTATTTAGTCATATTTGAGTTCATGGGGTTAGATTTTTTTTTTGAATTAAGTAAGGAGTGGTCCCATACCGGGTCCCACTCTTATACGTTATGCCTATGCTTTAGGAAAACCAACCTATTAGGCCAACTGATAACTTTGACCTGGAAAAGATCTATTTGAACACAGTTGTCGTACCTCATGCTACCCATATAGAAAGCCTTAATCTTTAAGAATTAGAAAACTAGTTAAAGATGTTGCACTAAAAGCATATAACCTAACTTTTGGGCAATTAATCAAACTCAAATAACGGTGATAACTACATTCCAACTTGGGAAATTAAACATACCTTTCTACGTGGACCCCCTTGGATATAAATATATGTAACCCTTAAGAAAATTTTGCACCAATCGACACAATAAAACTATACTCACAATACAAAAGTATTATACAGACTCTTAATTTAGGTTTTTTGGATTTCAGGGACAAAATCCTATTTAAAGGGTGGAGTGTTGTAATGAACCAAAACTTAGAATCCTACCATATTCCGTGATAAAAGATCTAGTAAGATTTAATTTCTTAATTTGACCAAATAAGGATAAAAATTACAACACATTTACATAATAATATGCCAATATGTAATATAATCATGAAATATGTTACATGTATTTCCTTACTAATATAATGACTAACTAAAAAATGAATAATATGCTTTGGAGTAATAATTGCTAATTCCATGTTCATAAATATTAATAATATTCTATTATTTAAATATATGTGAATTTATGGATTCAATATGTAAATAAGTAAAATGTAGAATTTTGTGTGAAATAATAATATATAGTTCATTTAAAAATGTAATGAATATAATAATACTCAATTGACTGGATATTTATAATAAATTTATGGTAATAAGTCAAACATTGTAATGGTGTCATAACTCATAAAAGGGAATTTTAAAAGTAAAATATAATGGTAAAAATGTATTCCTTGGGTCCCAATTGCCTTGGGTACAAAGTTTCACATTGTTTGCATGATGATACCTATTTTAGTTATGTTTCGAGAAGAAAATAAGATTAAGAGACAAAAGTGTTAAATAAAAATAAGAAAAGTCATGAAAATTGGAGATAAACTTCAAATCAGAAATCTACATGCCAAATAAGTTTATGTGTGAATTTACACAATATTTTGACATCATAGTGTAGTTTAGGAGAGAGAATGTATATTAAATCCCAAAATATTAAATAAATGCTAAACAACCACAACAAGAAGAATTAATTATAAAATCATTTTCCTTGTGTTCAAGTTTTCTTGTAGGCTAAGTTTTACATCTTTTAGGAGTTTCTAGATGTCTAAAATTCCTTAAGAAAATAAAATAAAAGATAAGGCAAAAAAATATTGAATTTATTATTAAAAAGAAAGTATCTAATATATGAAATGAATAATGTAAACCAACTTGCATGGATTTTGTTAAATAAAATTGTGGTGTAACATAACAAGAAATAGTATTGTACATGCATGAAAAGTATAATCATAAAAGAAATAAAATCCAAAATTTATTTTAAAAACACACTAATTAATACATATGTAAAGAATAGCACCACATTTGTATGTACTAAATAATTAGATGTAAAATGTTAGTAGTAAAAACTAGTAAGAGAATACAATTTACCCTCTTTTATTATCTTTATAGGATGTTACCAATATTATGGAAATAATTAACATGTATTGGGAAACTTATTTACTATTATCTGAAATAAATTAGAAATAAACATAGTTGAGGATAATGAAGAGAGATTGAGGAAATATAAGATATTCTTTATTTTGCTCATGATTAGAAAATTTCAAAAGGATCGTAAATCATTCATGTATATGAAATAATCTACTATATAATTTTTAGACAAGAAAGTAATGTAAAATTTATTTCTCTTGTATTAATTGGTCTAGTTGCCAAATCCCATTTTAGTTGGATAATACTAATGTCCATATACAAATTATAAAATAAATTAACAAAATAATGCTAAAAGGGTTCAAATAAAGTAAATGACATATTGACCATCCCAAAAATAAAAAACTAATGTAAATTTTAAATTTTACGTCCTAATTAACCTATGTGTCACAATTTACTTTATTTTTGGACCCTCAAATAAATTTAGAAAGAGAATATACAATTGGAGACATTAATCATTAATTGTTTAATTTAATACATTCTATTTGATATGATTTCTATTTTTCTTCATATCACATTTTATTTTCCTTTTCCTTTTATGTGTGGTACTGTCTTTGTCTTCTGATTCCTTCTCTTGGTCTCCCTTCCGCTTTTTCCTTTATTAACCTTTTCTTGATTTCTCCGGCATCCCTCCAATGATATTCATATTTTGATTTAGTTATTTTTCTCCCTTATCTTTTTGTAATGTCCTATTTGACTAGTTGATGATAGTAATATATATACCCCAAGGTATGCGATCTCTTAATCATAGAAGATGATCACCCGCTACTGCCATGCCTCTCTTCAAAGAAACTTGTGCATGTTAACCTATATAAAATCTGTCCAAGGACTAGTTTGATCACATGTATTGTCTCTGATACACCCATAGATACCCAAATTATCATCGGCCATCAACTCTTCACAACGGTGAGTCTCGGACCCTCTCACCTCACAAAGTCATCACGACAGGCTGGCCCTCGATGCTTTTCCTATACCATGTTTCCTGATCACACAATGTGCTTGGGACTGAGATGGAATTAGGATTTTGACCTTGGATACATGTAAATTCTATCTGAGGTATGTGCATCTTTCCTGATTTTCAAGGCAATACTATGTTCACCAACAAATTTCCCATATGAGGCATTCTTGGTTAAAACTTGTTCATCTTTGAATATACCTTCCTAATTCCTGGCTACTTCATGATTTATTATTGATGCCATGAGATTCTATTGTTGAAGGTCATCTAGTCTATTTATTGAGATAATCTCTTTCTCTTATTTAAATCATATTGATGAAGACTGAAATTATATCTTGCTTTTATACCGTGTGTGTGCAAATAAACTAGGTTTATTTATACTAGCACGTACATATGTACTTACCATAATAATTGGGTGCGCCTTTCCTATTTATTTTATTTTTCGCAATTGTAGAGGAACATTTTATCTAGCTCTCCAAAAAATTTGATCAAAAAATAATATCATTTGCCCCCCCAAAATAAAAAAAACCCGTCCATATATATTACTGACTGTATATATGTGTATATATATATACACACACACACACACATATATATATATATATATATATATATTTTTTTTTCACATTTCCTGATATTTTTTTTAATTTTTTTTCACAATTGTAGTGGATAATTTTGTCTAGCTCTCCAAAAAATTTGATCAAAAAATAATATCATTTGCCCCCCCCCAAATCAAAAAACCCGTCCATATATATTACTGACTGTATATTTTCTGCGCAGTTACTCTTCTGCAGTCAAAGTTACTCCAGCATATCATATAGTTACTCTTGCTATTCAGACGGGTTACTCCAGCATACCGTATAGTTACTCTTTTGACCCGAGTTACTCCAGCGGGTAGCGAAAATTCTGGCTACCCGCCGAGCAATGAATGAACAACCTATATATATATATATATATATATATATATATATATATATATATATATATATATATATATATATATATATATATATATATATATATATATATATATATATATATTGGGCGCGTCTTTCCGCCCAGGGTGCACCTTTTCACCTGACTTAGGCTTGAGATTTATGGGTATCGACACTACATAAATGAAATTGGTCTGATTGTTATGCAATGTTTATGAATTGTTATATGACAAGATTTTCTTTCAGTCAATCATCTCTTTTGTTATAATGCCTCATCTTTTAACCTTTTGAATTTTCTTGGAACTTCTTATTTTGAACCTCTCCTTTCTTTGATATTTAGCATTAACTTTTCTCTATCTTAAGCATTGCCTAGTTGTCTTTACTACACATACTCAGTTTTCACTGACATCTTTTCTTTTATTTTTCCTTTTCCTAAGTGTTGTTTTTCAACCCACCCAGAGGTAGTACAACCCAAGATTCAGGGAGAAGAGGACATAGCTCAGGACCAAGTACTAGGATGAGTTCCGAGATGGGAAGGTTCTTCACCACAATATGATCCTAATAATTAGATTCATAATTTAGACTTTTCCTATAAGGCCCAATGCTAAGGTTAACAATGAATTTATGTAATAGTTGGGTTTTTATTTTTTGCTACAACAAACTATGTTTCGGTACTCATACGTTTGAGAAAAAAACAATTCACCCCTTTTATTTGGTCATATTTGAGTTCATGGGGTTATACACAAATTATTTTCTTGAATTAAGTAAGGAGTGGTCCCCTACCAGGTCCCACTCTTTACATGAGCTGACCGATTCATCAAGTGAATCAGTTGTTTTGTCATGTATCCCAATTGCATCTGTATAAATATCCTAATCCAGTTAATGCACGAGATGATGTCAACATTGATGCTTTATGCAATTGAATTGCACCACGAACTGGGCATCTCGCTTTGTGAAAAGGTCATCTCGCAAACACAAACCAATCGGTTCACTAAGAGAACCAGTTGTTTTTCTCCCCAGCTCTTCCAGAATTCAACCAATGCAATATCCAATCAACCTGACACTCCAACTAGTCATTTCACTACATGCACCGGTCGGTTGGGAGTCCATTCAGTCAAATGATATTTAAATTGAATACCTAAATAATTTAGTAATCAATTTAATTATCATTAATGATCAAAACTCCTATTCTAGGTGTATCCTATGTGTGTAACCCTATAGGTCCCATATTACGTTGGCAGTGAATGTTGATAACCACTTATGACATCACAAGCAAAGGGCATTGCCTAGTCCCACATCCTTGCTACCCAAGTAAATGGAAAGTTAAAGAATAGCTTCAACATACAATTTTTTATCGGTGTTATAATGTTTGTATAGTTCCTTTGTCACTGATATCCAAATTGAACTTGAGGCATGGAGTAGCCATCCTCTTCAAGATTCAATCTATGTCCCTTGAATCAGAGTAGTATGTCTGAGATATATGTAAGCTCAATATCACATATTGACCCACATGTGCATGGCCATCTATTTCTCAGTCTCGCTAATCAAGTGGCCATGATATCACACTCCAGTAGGAGGGGCAAATCCTATCTACATCACTTACTGTCATCCCCATGTGTCAGAGAGCATCCAATCACCACCTTTATGGCAACCCTTATTCAAGGTTATGGTGGATGATGTCAAAACACGCCAAACAACATGTGATGAGTGTATTGCCTTCAAGTCTAAGAACCATAATCACCACCAACACTACGTGAAGTAAATATGACTACCATTATAATGGTTTCCATTTGTCACTCTCATGGAGGGTTTGTCTGAGACATTATTCTCTAACAAATATCTATGTGTTTGGTTTGCTATCACATATCATGACTAATGAGATTCTTTCATCAACCAACACACACTCTAGTATTATGTTTTATTGTTGTCTATTGACCTTCCACAATAACATTAGACTAGGGACATACCAATAATGTATATACTCTTAACATCAGTGTGATCTCATTGTTCATGTCATCAATCCGAAATATACGTCATTGAGCAATACCATTCTTTAGACATTTATTATGTTACGTCATTATCTCACAACCAAATAAAATAGAATAAATTGGAAGCTTTCCTTTATTATTAAGCAAATCTATACAAGATACGTCATTACAATCATCATATGATTGGTTGTCTGGGCATACATACCAATAGACTCCCACTTTCACTTAGAGCCTATCACCCATTAATCTTATTCCAAGTGATCTAACATGAACATCATGCTTGTCTCGCAAAAGTGATTTTGTCAAGGGTTCGTCAACATTGTTCTCAGTTAGTACTCTAAAGATCTTCACATCTCCTTGTTGTACGATATCTCATATGAGATGTATGTGCCTTTGTATATGCTTGGAACACTAATGTGATATGGGTTCCTTAGCTTGTGCAATAGCTCCATTATTGTCACAATATAGCTCAACTGTGTTATTGATGCTTGGAACCACCCCAAGTTCTAAAATGAACTTCTTGATCCATACAGTATTTATTAATAGAGTAGATATACCTATATATTCATATTTTATGTAATAACATTCACTCCATTATTTCTTATATATATATATATATATATATATATGTGTGTGTGTGTGTGTGTGTGTGTGTGTGCAATAACAAAAACAATGACATTTGAACATTGTGCTATAGCAACAAGTGGAGACATCATATAATATTACAATGATTACAGATAAAGAGTAGATATACTTATATCAAATCATAAATGAATATTTGGTTTTAGCAACAAAATTGTTGAGTGTATTTCCTACAATCTTCATACCGAAACATAACATAGGTTCATTCTCTTCCAAGGTAGCCTGGATCATTGTGCTATAATAAGAGTCGCTCTGCAACCTAGACCAGTCCCAACTTTAGTTAGTTTTGGAGAACTTTATATAACACACCCTCATATTTTACCACATGACATGTCATATTCTCACATATGTTGGTAGAGAAAACATGTCATTTGATCTTATGCATAATTATGAACCTTCATGACATAGTTAATGTGATACTTGAAACATATATGTTGAGTGTTTTTAATGAATACGTACATATATGTTTTAGGAATAACTATGTTATAAAGGTCCATAATATCGCAAAAGATCTCATGTGTAGACTTCCATACCAATAAATGTGAGAAGATAATATGGTATTAGGTAAAAGATGATCTAAAGAAAGAATCACAAAACCAACTAATATTGTTGTGGTTAAAGGTTGCAATGGTTGATTCCCATTTTTGACACAATTAATGACTGGTCTATGATGACTTGAAAGAACATGAAACTATAATGGATGAAACTCTAACAAAAACTTCCAAAAACTAGCAGTCCCCTATTGACTTCCCAAATTCAAGGTGATGGTGGATATGAACTGCGACTGGTGTTTTCCAACCTATTGACTTCCATATAAAGTGCATCATATTCTATTTGATATAATTACTAAATATCTTTAGCATCATGATTCATTTCAATGACGTCCTTTAAGTTCATTGCATTGGCCGAAATTGACATGCATTCCTCACTTAGTAGTATGATCTCAGCCTGAAGTGACTCTTGGGTAGGTGCTAGATATGTTGTCTAGTCAAAGAAGTGACAATGATCTCTACCATTTATATTTTATTGTTATCAATTGTAACCGACACACGTAATACATAATATATACTAATTAAAGTCACAATAGTATTGACTATCCATTTGACTGAACAAATGTAATACAAGTCTCTGTGTGATTAAATTAAACGACGAAACTCATATAAACCTACATCCTCCATGTTCACCCCTAGTGCAACTAACTTTGGACACAGGCAAAAATGTCCATAAGAAGCTTCCATTGTGATCAGATGCAGTACATAATAATAAAATCATACTCAATTTACTAATATATGAATTAAACTTGTTAGAAGAAGTGAGTTATCTTAAAAGTTCACATTTTTTGTTATACACCAAAACTGGAAATACACATAAGCAATGATAATGCTACCATTTCATCCCCTTCCTGGTATATGTATGACTATCTATTGGGAGGTGAAATTGTTCATGTATATAGTCATGTCTTTCCTCAGAGTAATAGATTTTAATATGAGCATTTATGTGTTTGCTTTTAAAGATGATAAATAGTCACAATTGATTGACCAAGTTTGCTTTTACTTCTGGCATAGTTGATTTGTCTTATAATATCATCCCTTGATATTGTCAATATAGTCATAATGTAGTTGGTGCATGGCTACCATCATAGAATATCTCTTTCACATGGCTCTTTGTTGCATGTTTAATATTGCTGACGTTGGTTGTTGTCTTTGAAACAACTATGACTAGCATCTACAACATCCATGTACACTCTAACCATGAATACAAGACCACATTGGCATGCATGCATGATATCATCCATTTCCTTAAAGTTCTTTTTCTACATACATAATAACAAATATTTGTTTTCAATTTTGGCATTAAAAATCTATGCAATTCATAATCTATATATTGTACTAACCCCAAATATATTCATTTATATTTTTATAAACTAATGTGCAAGGGATTAAATGGAGGGAAATTTGAAGATTACCACATACCTAATTATATTGACTTTTACTTATTTGAATTTTGCATATTCATGATATACTCTGAAATGGATTAAAAGCATGATATGTTGATAGATGACAATGTATCATAAGTTAAACCAATACGTGTTATAATAGTCACCAATCACATGAATTTAGAATTAACTAGCAAACACATATACATGGTTATAATTCTACATCGGGAGGCCAATAACTTAAAATGAGAATTATCATTTTAATTGATGTATTAACCTCTAGGTTGAGTTCTTAAAAGAACATTATTATTGACATATTAACAATATAGTGTACAAAAACTGACATAAATAAAATATGACAAAAGAAATTATGGATTCTTACCAAGGAGGAGCAATATTAGAACTAGAAATACAAAGGTGCAATGGTGCCTCCAACAGTAGGGAGCAGCAGCAGGTGGCTCTGGATGCAGGGAGGCACAATGACAGCTCAGATAACATGGAGGCACAATGGTGGATTTCTCACTACAGATCATCACAAAGGTGGTGACGAAGGTGGTGAAGGAGAAGAAGGTAGAGGCGATGGAACCATAATGATGACGAAGTCTAAGGATACAATGGTGGTATCACTCAACATTAACATAGATGTCCAAGACAACATTAATAGTGATGAACATGGTTTAGGAAGGCAATGAAGAAGGCGACAACTGTGATGACCCCAACTTTAGGGTTTTGATACTCAATATGACATTTAAGGACCATGAGTGTTCTATAGGTGGCTGAGCTTAGTTGAGAAATTTATCATCTAATTTTGAATCACCTTCACATTAATAGTAAGATTAAAGATATGATTGGTGATTATGATATTGAATTGATTTCAACTATGATGTATATAGTTTTTTTAATAGTCGATTTGGTTACTTACAAGGTAAAGAGGTCCATTAGTAGTCACAACAATCTCAAGTAGCCAATTGATGAGCCTTCATGTATGTTACTATCATATTAGGTGTTTTGGACTTGTAGGATCAAGATTGATGATTGTTTATATTGAATTCAAGGTTTATACAGTAAATTTTAAGGTTGTTCGAAGAAACTATTTGCACAATCACATAATGGAGTTTGTGTCTCAAACTTTAGAATACACTTCTTTAGGATATTATGAGCTTATGTCTAAAGTTTTAGGTTGTTTATAGATTTCTACTAAGAAATATGATTACTTGAAGTGAGGACATTAATGAAATATATGTGGTGGAACCTTAGCCTTCTAGTTATTTGATTCAATATCCGTGACATGTTGATGTCACGTTGGCCTACCCCCTTTGCTTAGGCATGCTCATAGCCTATCGAGGTGGCATGATCTCAGCCACTGGCAGGGAGGATCAGACGGCTAAGTACTGACTTCTACCTCTAACAAAATCGGGAAGAGTAACAGAACATCATATCGATCCACCCAACCTCGGTCACCTATTCCACAATACCTCTCACACTCACCTAGAAGGTTATTGTTACACCCCGATCTCACAATTTTCACTAAGCATGAGATTAGGGAATAAATTGAGGATTAAACGTAATAAAAATATCACCCTTAACTTTTTCTTCTCTTTCAAAACTCTTTATTTTCTCGCATTGAACCACATAAACCAACTTTACAAGGGAATATAAACATTGATTTCTCTATCTGATTTCAACAGTAAAAATGCATGTATGAACATTCATTATGTTCCTAATACTTTTAAGCACATAAGACTTGCTGATTCACACATATTGCTAAAAGAGGAATAATGTTATACATCATCATTTACAACTCTCTCTTATTTCTTTACAAGGACCTAGAGTGACAAGGACCGACTGAACTTAACTATAATCAGACTTAACTCTTATGGAAAATCTACTCTGATGCAATGATATCTTCTTCAAGTCCATGTGATTTCCCTAAAAATTATGAGTAGAGGGGTGAGCCTAGTCGCTCAGTGAATGAGTACTTCAAAGAAATAGTCTAAAGCACTAATATAATTACAGATATATTTTTGAGCAATTGATATCAATTATAACAGCAGTAAGATTTAAAGAGTCTAATAATTGGCAATCATAAATATGGCAGGATACTCTAAATATCTATAAGAGTGAATCAATATATGAAATGCTTGATTGATCATAAAGAGAACTAATAATTCAGAAACATACAAAGAATAATTGAATAACTGTACACACTTGTTTGACCTCTCATTCATTTTATTATGCCCTGATCATATGTAGTGTACTCTACATATGAAGACTCATAGTGCACTACGATCACACCGTACAAGACTTAGAGGACACACCCGGGAAATACTAAGTCTGACTACTCTCCTGGTCTGCAACAGGGAAATGGCTCTCTGGCCTAAACTAGACTCCACCTCTAACCTGAGCACACAGGCAGAGAGTCAAGCCACCTCTTGGCTTTTCTGTACTCTAGTACCACCAGGACTTCTGGTTGATGTTGGACACTACAAACTATAATTTAAGGAGACTTCCACTAGGGCTTCGTCCCCCGTACCACCTGATAGCACATTCCTGCCCCCGTATACTGGATGCTACCAGGGTCAGGTCATTTCACCACTAAGGTGCAGACCTCACATAGGGTTTCTACGGTATTCCGGGCTCCTAAGTCTATTATTTTATTATTCCTAGAAAGCTCTTTTCTACATTGTACCCTTCTCTTACTTATACTTGACTCTGGTATCTCTATGGTGTCGCGTCTACTTATTTGAAGTTATAATACAACATGTATATCATTCTAAACTTGGCAGAGTAGTATATTCAAAACACTGTAATATACTGAGTAATCAACATACTATACATGCAGGCAGACTAAAATTCTTAAATAAATAGATTACATGTCTACTTGGCACATACACACTAGAATCATGCAATTTATCATCTTATTACACTGATAAGAGTTAATTACTTGACATATGAGTAATCATCAATAGCACCTGCAACTTATCTGTAATTTCTTAAAGAACGTGCATATCAACCCAAATCTTGAGTTGTGCATCTCATAACTCAATTAAGAGTTAATTACTTATCATGACAAGAATTATTAATAATAACTGATAACATTGATATCACAATACTTGATTCATTGAACACCCTACCCTTAGGGTTTTATTTAATCACAACAAATGCTACAAAGAAAGGTGTAATGCATCTATCACATACTTTTCAAATATCTACAACACATGATACCTGGGATCTCAATCCCTTATCACATTACTAGGAATTATCATCCCTTCAAATCATTATCATAATTACTAGATCTGGGTATTCAAACCCTTAGATCATCTCATAGCGTTGTTACCTCTGTAATAGGTAACCATTACCTCTAGGTCCTTAGACCAAGGTATTCATTTCACTGGTTGTACAAGTATTCTCCTGGCTCACAAGGCCATCACACATCTTATCACCTCTCACTAGGCAACAACTTATTCCCATGGCTCCCGTAAAGATTTCATGCGACATAAACATTCACTGAATAAAGACCACCATCAACAAATCATATAAGATCAATATATGTATGAAACCTTGGAACTGAGCTGAATTTGGTTTTCCATTCCATTCACTGGGATATCATGCATCAATAATAACAATGAATATATAAAGTCTATCATGTCAAGAAAATCCCTTCAAATGGATTTCTTTACATTAGGCAGTCACCAAAGGCAATGCAAAACCTTTGATATAATCCTTCGGTTGTCAACAAATGGAATTCTATATGATAATTGAAAAGGTTGTAACTTCTTCATTTCAACTCCAATTTGATTCATCCTTAATTATTTGGATTTATAATTGAATTATTTTTATTTCTACATCAAAAATTGATTAATATAATTAATCACGATATAGTTAAGATACTACCAAGTATAATTGATTATAGGGTTATCTTTAACTCTAAAATACTGATTAAGCATGGTACAGGATATAACAATATCCCCCTCCCCCTATAATAAAAATTTCATCTAAAAAATCCAAGAATAGGAAGGGATACTTGTATTATATCTTTGACTCTAACTCCCTAGTATCTTCTTCTATTCCATAATCTAGCTAGGCACAAAAGGACTAATTTTCAACAATGTAATTCGGATTGCAATGGTTGAGTTTGATTGCAATTTACTAAAGGCAAAGTAACAATAAAAACTTAAACTTAAAGGTTGATATCATGTTTTAGAAGGTCTTAGACATAAGATTTCATTACCATATGATAACATCATGTGCACCTATGAAATTAAATCATGCCATTAATCTGCAAGGAGGTCGCCATCATCACGCACCTCCCAGTGACATGAGACAATTTTCATCTTCACATAACACTTATATGTCTATGTGATTCAAACGCAACCTTGAACCCTCAACATTCTAAAACCACTCCCACGGTCAAGATACTATTGCCATGAGATCTACTCCCTACTCCCTCACACATTCTCACAAATAGCACAAGGAAGCATAAAACATATACAATTGGTGGCCAACCAAGCAATACAAGCATCAAAACACCATAGAAATTCATGGAGAAGAAAATTAACTAGCATAAGATATGAATTACAAGTTCACAAGAGTAATAGCATGGGATATACTCTCCCATACCCAAGATGAAAGGTTCTACTCGTACATGATGAAGAAACACAAGTAAATTACATAATTTTTAATAATTTCCATGAGAAGAGAGAAGAAAAGCTAAAAGTAACCAAGAATAAAGAAGGAGTAAAAATCCAGCTTGAAGATGAAGTTCCACCCTTATATCTACTCCAACTCATACTATCTTCTCTCCTGAGAAGCTTGGATAGATTAGAGAAGCTCAACTACCCCTTAGAGGAGAAAGATGAAAAAAATGATGAAGAAATGAGGTTCTTTCTCAAGAAACCTCCTCTTCTTCTCCAAATTCGCCCCCTCCTTTGCTCTGCAACTCTGAAATGTGCTTCGAAATGACGAGTGATAACCGCCCGAGGTGGCTACACTCATTTATAAAATTAGGGGCATTTGCTTTTAGAATCTGTAGAAAACTGATAAAGGCACGTCGTGTCTTTGATAAGACACACCGTGTGGCATAGTGTAACTGGCATTTGAACTTCTTCTCACGATGAGTACACGGGGTGTTCCAACAAAGACACACCATATATCTGTAATTGGAGTCGACCTGGGTAGGTAGTACACATCGTGTGCTAATAAACACACACATGTGTTCTTGGTAGAAAGTTGAACTTTGGCCTTTTCTCATGCGCACATGCCATGTCTAAATGACAACAAGACGTGTCTTTTGTTCTACAGTTTACGGAAAAAGGCCTATGGAAACTTACACGCCCGTGTGTTAAATAACACACGCCGTGTACTTTGCTTTACGATTCATTCTTGGAAAGTTACACGTTGTGTACAAATAAAGACACGGCGTGTATTGTGTTGTTTCTTCAAGATCAACTTTGAATCAACTACAAATCAATAGGGAATCCAACGAAGGCCGGATTTGTGTTGGATTATCTTGATTTTGTCATCTTTGACGTGTACTTGTGATAAACATCATGCAACAAGTAAAATCACTAAAAGATGACAAATTAAGTATGATTAGAGGCTAAATGGAAGGCAAAATAAACTAAATTTGTGTACAAATGTGTATAAAAAGTATATATGAAGCACACACATCAAATCCCCCTAAGCTTAAACTATTGCTTGTCCTCAAGCAAAAAGAGCATAGAAACACAAATGAAGGAATTTCCAAGCTCATGCATAGATCAAATGAAACGAAAGATGTAAACGAAGCCAAACCAACCATAATCGTCAACTTTATATTCAAAGCCTTGATTTCAACTTAGACATCCAATAAGGAAAATTTAAATTCAACAAGGGTGGTAACACATTAAATGAAACAGTCAACTGGGCAACACTAAATGGAATTTGGATGACAAAGCCAAACAATTAGTGAACCTGCAACAAAAAATTTCAACTATTGAGGATGCAAAAGAAAGAATCTTAGTTAATGTTGACAAGTTGTAGCAATTCTCTATTTTTGTTTTCCTCATGATATTAGATTAGGGGTTCCGACACTCGGCTGCTAATGTAGGCTTATGCACACAAAGAGTTCTGGTTGGGGTATTTTACCCTCTTTTTAGGACATATCACCTAACAGTCGTGGCCAGATCAGACTTACACTAGGCTAATATGACATGTGGGTGGTTTAGCCATCTTCTTTGGGGTAATTAAGATGAAGTGAACCAAAAGGGATTTTCAATTGATCTTGGGTTTTCTCAAAACAAAGGAGAGTTAACTAAATTGCAACATTAGCTAGATTCCATTCGTTTGATTTGAAAAATTTTCACTGAAAAGAGGTGGTTGTAAAATCACTAAAGGTTAGACAAAGGCATCCCGTGTTCGAGGTAGTGTTGCAAAGTTGACAAATCCAACAAATTTGTTACCATTACATGCATCAGGCTATCCATGATGAAAAATATGAAAGTTCAATTTAGAAACATAAACTCAAAGTTGAACACATGTTGGTGGCCAAAGAGTTCATACGATTTAAGCATGCCTTTTACAATTTCTTCAGATTATATTTCTTATAAGGGAGGATAAGATAGTTCAATCTAGGAGGGAAAACAATCCATTGCAAGATAAGCCTCATGTCATACTAAACTTGCCATGAGAAAAATAGAAACTAGAAACAAGAACTAAAGAAAAGATGATGGAAATAAACTAAACAAAAAACTACATCATTACTGACCGGTTACACCCCACTAAGCTTGATGTAATGTCCTCACTACGTCAATCAAACCTAAGGTAGAGGAAACTGATTAACTATAATTGAGGAATTCAATAAGAGGGGCTATCACCCTCGTTATCAGTAGGGAAGTACTGGTTCAGCTAGTCATCATCATCAGGAATATCAACTGGCATCAGTTGTGGAGTGGGCTCTGGATGGGGCAGTGCAGGTGCACGATATGGAGGTTGAGGCATTGGATAGTGACCTTGAGAAATGTGCCACATATCCATCCTCTAGACCATATAGTACATAACAGAATATTGCTGACCCATCAGATCAAGGTGACTATCTAGATGGTCAAAACACTACTAAACATAGACATAGAGATGCCTAACATCGAGCATAGGCCGAGTGTACTTAGTCTGAGTGGCTGTGGAGGAGGTGGCTGAGTTGTGGCTGTTGCAGTAGGTGCATTTGGAGTAGCTGTCTCTTCAGGAGCATCATCATCTTGGCCAGTGACATCGAACTTCCAATTGTCTTTATTTGTTAAGATCATGATCTCCAAGTCAGGCAGCTGAATATACTGATCATTATCAAAATACTGCCTGAACTTTGTTTAATCATTGTGGGCCTTAGCAATCAGACCAGAAGAAATAAGATATTGAATATCTGTAGGTTCTTTCCTGGTGCAACCTCAAGACCTATGCAGTCAGCGCCTAGCTTCCTAGCTAAGTGGGTGATCGATCCCCCACACATGATGTCACCAGATTCTTTCTTTTTTATCTTCTTTATATTAAAGAACCTACTAAGAATGAAGTAACCTGCATTGATATGAAAATCATATACCATATCCCACAATAAGAATAAATCATGTCTCCTGCACACACCTTGGGTTTCTTTCTTAGCAAAAACTCATGTGCTAGGAAGACAGTGGACATATATGGATATTGGGTTATGGATAGCTATTTCCCTTGCCTTCTTTGCCTCATGGTATGTCTCATCAATGATCTCACTCTAGAAGACATCACTTTCAAAATATGGGGGGTAAGCTAGTGCACCCTCATAGTGGCACTCTAAGAGCTCACATAATTTCTTATATGTAGCTTTGTCCTAAAAGGTGAAAATTAATGAAAGAAAAAGGTTCGAGCCCGTTCTTTGGGTCTTCCTCAGCTTTAAGGGCAGTAAGAAACTCTAAACAAGATGAGGGTATGTTTTTATCACCGTGCAATAGATGAACTTGAGGCCAAGCTCCTATAGATTCTCTTTATCTTCATTCTTGAATCCCAAATCGCCCATGGTTTTCTCACAGGCAAAGCGTGTAGGGAGGACCGTACGTGTGACAAATGTTATCAAACCGTTAACGACATTGTAAAAAACTACACGGAAATAACCATTAGCAGTGGATTATCAAAAATCACTAAAAACTAAAAGCTTTTTACCAAGAGATCCACTACTAGAAAACTCTTTACAGAAAGTACCAAACCCATATATACATCATGGTTCACTTCATACATAGCTCCATCACATCGCAAGGATATGAGATATCAATTGCTATACCAAAACATAACAAAAGCAACATTATACATCGAGGCGTTCTAGCCATATTCTCACATCGATTATTAAACTATTTATGCATTATCCCCCAAAGGACCTGAGAGTACATGGATGTCACATAGAACTATATATCTACAAGACACATAATAGCATGCTCAACTTGAGTTGTTATTGTTGTCCTTGCTGCTGTTGCCCGCTCTCTGTTGTACAATCTCTACCTCCTCATGCACGTACACCTAAAAAGTGTGGAAACCCACGGGGTGAGATCCATATCTCAGCGGGAGATATAACTCTCCACCAACAATATTATTATCACAGATAAATCTTCATGAAGATGAGCAGAAGAAACCTTTATCAAATTAAATAGGTATAACTACTTGTTATATGCAGAGTAGAGAAATCTCATCATTTAAGTAGTTCATATATCTATGATTGAGAAATAGATCATCCAATCACTTTTAAAAGATATATGAAGAGCATGTATAACATTTATCAACTATGACATACAGAAGCAATTGCAGTCTCATTCAATGTTTTCGTATTCGATCCTTAAGCAAATATGCTACACGACTGATTACATCTTTCAACAATCAATATTATGCCCTGAGGAGATGAAGTATGCCGCTTATGCTCCAACCAACCTATATTAGGTAGCATCAGTGCTATACAAGGTCCATGGAAGAGTCGGACTCCACGACCTCACCCCCTCAGTCAGTACGAGTGAACCTGTAGTGACATTATGAGTCAAACTACAATTTAGCTAGACAGAGTATATAGACTCATTTCTAGAGAGATACAACCTGTAGCTGTTCCCTTATCATGGTATGACCCGTAGTCAATCTTGATATTCTTATGAGGGTATGGTTCGTAACCAATCCTGATTGTATATTGAGTCACGGCCTACAACCGTACTCTCTTCAGGGTATGGCCCGCATCCAATCCTATGAGTTAAGGATACAAGGAGATACCTCAACTCGCACCCCGCATATTCAACAATATGCACTCTGAGTTTCCCATAGGAATTTCTCGTTTCACCATTCAGCAAGTTCTAACACTGAATAGATCTATAGCTAGGGTAAACTACATTTTTAGTTTCACTTGATACGTTAAGCGCATTACAACATATTTTAGCATAAATCAAGTTACAAGCATGAATTATAGATAAATTCTACAAAGAAAGGTGTAATATATTTTTCAAGGAATCTTGTATCAATTGGAAGACATCTTGTTACACCCATCCTAGGATCGCAACCCCTTGAACACATTATTGGGAATATCATCCCTTAAACATTTTCATTATCATGATCACATATTTTGGGTATCAAACACTCAGTTCATCGTTGAACAGTGTCACCTTTTACTAGGAAACAATCATCTCTAGGTCATCAGACCCATATATATCATACTTGTTGTACAAGTATTTCACATGGCTCACAAGGCCTATTTAATGTGTCTCATGCTAAATCATCATAGCTATTACCTGGATATGCTCATCATCTCATAATACTTGCATGGTTAGGATTCCATGGTAAAAGCAATATCAACTAACTATCGTCACCATGACATAAAGAGAATCATTCAAATTGCAACCCTCTCATGATTTAGGGTTCGAGATTTCCCTTTGTAACTGATTAGGGTTTTCAAGTTCATGTTTAACAACCAAACCCTAATTCACATCATAAGAGATTATTTTATTTCCATAAGTATTCAAGCATATTTAATTACTCTCATCAATTATCATCAATTGATTATCAACATGAAGTATTACCTTTTTCATATGAATAGTATACATTTATCTCTCATACTTACTAGGATATTGATTTCAACATACTTATTACATTGGCTTGACCCACTTTAGGGTTTATCAACCTACACTTATCAAAGTGTATCCATCTCATTACTTCATAGTGTATCAATTGATTATATTCATCATGTGTCAGCCTACACTCATCAAGGTGTATCGGCCTAGATAATCTCACTTATGTCACCCATGGCACATCAAAGTGATATCGGTTTAGAAGTGCTTAAGGTGATATTGGTTTTGAGGTTCTTAAGGTGATATTAGTTTTGAGGTGCTTAAGGGGATATAGTCCTTGAGGTTCTTCAAGTGATATCAGCCATGAATCATATATTGGTGTATCACTTTCACCATACCTTGGTGCATCACCTTCTTCATACTTTAGCATAATATTTTCACCTAACTTAAGCATAACATCTTGACCTCACTTTAGGGTATCAGCCACCCTATCATTTTGTGTGTCGGCCACCCTATCACTTTGTGTGTCAGCCACCCAATCACTTTGTGTTTCAGCCATAGTATATTCTAGGATAACAACCTCACTATCATCTAGTGTATCGGCCATAGCACCATCTACAGTGTCGCCCTAGCTATCACCAAGTGATATCGACCTCGAGGGTTTTGATAGTATCAGATTAGCCATCATCAATACCCTTATATGCTTTTACCTATCAAGGTACCGACCTCACCATTACTTGGTGTGTCGACCATGACTTCAAGGAGTGTGTCGCCCACACCTTCACATGGTGTGTCAGGCTAGAGGGGTGTGGGGTTGTTGGGGTTATGGCATATTGGGTTAGCCCTATTGACTTCATATCTCCACTCATCTTCAAGATATTGGCCTGCCCCCAACTTTAGCCTTAGGTGACAGGCTAGACAAATGTAAGGACAATAGTCCTTAACATGAACAAACCAGTAACGGGTTAGGACCTCATGTGTATCGGTTTCCCCTCACATAACCCCACATCAGGTTAGGGTTTCTTAAACCAATATCGGTTTGTGCATGGGAGATTCCATCAACTTTAAGCATCAACCCTTCGTCCACTAATACTCTAGTTCATGGATAACAACCCCATATATCCACTAGATTTCATAGAATCATAATTCAATCAAGGAAAGTCAAAATTGAAAAGGACTATTGTCAAGATCAACACAAGAGCTTCAAGCTCCAAAGCTTCACATTCCCAAGGTCGAACATGACTTATCAAAAGGTCAAGACTCGATCACAACACTTCTATATGAAAGTAGATACCATATTAGGAACTTGATGAAGAAGAAAAGAAAGAAAGGAACCATGATCCAAGAAGCATAGTACACCCAAGGTTGAAGATGACCACAGCTTCACCTTAGGCTTGATGCTCAAACTCCTTCCTGTTACTCAAGCTTCTGTGGTTGTCCACCAAGAATGGGATGATATGAGAGTCAAAAGGTTTCAGTAGTAGGTGAAAAGAGAGGCTTATATAGTTGAGGTTCGAGAGAGAGAGAGAGAGAGAGAGTGTGTGTGTATGTGAAGTGTCACCACCATATGCCCTTAGGTGACATGTGTCCATGCATGGTGACACCATGCAACCATAATTATCTTGACATGCAAAACTCATGTGGATAATCCAAAGATAAGATATTGGCCATTGGGTGTCTTGCTTGATAAGATATCACAACCCAATATCACTTTATATGTAAAATGATACAACTTTCCAAGGAACATCTAAACTGATATGCTTCACCTACTTGAGGTGCTTATCCTGATATGATTACTTACAATAAGTTACTAAATCGATATGGGACCTCTTTATGGCTTTCAAGCTAATAGGCACTCTCGTATATGCTTCATAACTCTATACAACCCCATCTTAGGTTCAAGACACTCATCACTCTTTGGTTCTTTCACCACCGAGAGTGCTATCACTTAACCAAGACTCAAACAAGGTGCCCCCTCCTTTCTCTCTCCTCTAGATGATGATAAGAGAGAGAAGGGACACTCTACAGGTGATAATTTGCATATCAACTCCACATTTGGGGTAAATTTTAATTTGCAACAAAACTATCATATAAAGCACAAACAATTTGCAAACAAGCTCAAACTTGAGAATTAAACTCTCTTTAAGTCTTAATTACTTTTCAAAAGATTAAGACAAGGTTCTAAGAAACTTACTTAGGTAAAGCTTCTAGGGTTATCCCAAAACCCAAGTTAGGGGTGTTATAAGTTATCAACCCCTAACAAGGATTTTGTTCCCAAAATCTCAAGAGAAAAGAGAAGGGTACTTCTTCCTCATCTCTTCCTCCAGCTCCCATGTAGCTTCTCCAATACCACAATGATGCCAAAAAACTTTCACAAGAACTATGTATTTCTTTTTCAACTTCTTGATTCTTCTGTCAAAAATCACCACTTGACCTTCCACATAGGATTATTGTTCATCTAATTCTACCTCTACATGTTGTAATACAAGCTCTGTATCAGGGTGACATTTTCTCAACATAGATGCATGAAATACTGGATGTAGTCTGTGCAACTCAGGTGATAGTTCCAACTTATAGGCTACCTTTTCAACATGTGCTATACTAGGTTCCCATAAATCTAGGAGCCAACTTACCCTTCTTCCCAAGTGTGAGAACACCTTTACAAGGAGAAACCTTGAGAGATACTCTGTCTCCTACTTGGCATTCTAAAGGTCTATGACGATTATTAGCATATGACTTCTATTTGTCCTGTACTGCCTTTAACTGCTGTTGTATCACTTTAATCTTTTCAGTTGTATGTTGTACAAGTTCAGGACCAACAAGTTGATATTCTCCTATTTCATACCAACATAATGGAGATCTACAACGTCTACCATACAACTCTTCATATGGTGCCATATCATTGCTCTTCTGATAATTGTTATACTATGCAAACTCTATCAAACTTAGATGTATGTCCCAATTACCTAAAAACTAAAGAACACATGCCCCAAGAAAGTCCTCTGAAGTTTGTATGGTCCTTTCAGATTGTCCATTTGTCTGTGGGTGGAAAGCAGTGCTAAACTTTAACTGCGTATATGAAGCTGTGAGTAATCACTCCCAAAAGTGACTTGTAAACTGAGGACCTCTATCAGACACAATCATTGTTGGGACTCTGTGTAACCACACTATCTCATATACATAAATCTGTGCAAGTTTTTTAGCAGTGTATGTTGTCTTAACAGAAAAAAATGTGTCGACTTTGTCAACCTTTCAACAATCACCCAAATGGAATCATGACATTTGGCTATTCTAGGCAAACCAATCACAAAGTCTATTGTCACATGATCCTAATTCCACTGTGGCATAGGTAATGGTTGTAATGTTCTTGTAGGCTTCTGGTGCTTAGCCTTAACTTGCTGACACACCAGACATTGCATAACGAACCCAGCTACATCTTTCTTTAAACTAGGCCACCAATACATATCTTTTAGATTGTGATACATCTTGGTACTTCCTGGATGCATAGCATACGTAGATGAGTGATATTCTTCCATAAATATCTTCCTTAGGTTATTAACATCAGGTACCACGATTATATCATGGTAACAAATTATCTCATTCTCTAACTCATAGAATCCATCCCACTTCTCACTGCCATATTTTGATCTGATCTGCTGTATCACAATATCAACCTATTGTGCTTCTTTGATCTGTTGTCTTAGCGTATGTCTCACTTGAATATGTGCCAATAATCTGGCTAGAAAAGATACCCCAACTTGTACATTCATCTGTCCTAAGGAGACTAGCATGTCCTGCTTATAACACACCAAAGAATTCATATGTGCTTTATCTGTGAATGAAGATGAAGACTTTCTACTTAGTGCCTTTGCCACCACATTAGATAATAATCAATTGTGCAATCATACTCTTTGATTAGTTCCATGTAGCGGTGTTGTCTCATGTTCAACTCTTGTTGTGAAAAGATATACTTCAGATTCTTATGGTCTGTGAAAATCTGACACTTCTCCCCGTACATGTAATGTCTCCAGATTTTCAAGGCATGAATCACTACAGCCAACTCCAGATCATGTGTCAGATAATTCTCCTTATGTTTCTTAAGATGTCGAGAAGCAAAAGAAATCACTTGTTTATCCTTCATCAACACACATCCTAGACCATGCTTTGAAGCATCACAAAAGACAATGTATCCTTTCCCTTGCTCAGGTAAAACTAACGCTAGTGAAATGGTCAACTTTTCCTTCAACAACTAGAAAGAGTGTTGACACTTGTCATTCCAGACAAAAGGAACATCCTTCCTGATTAACTTAGTTAGGGGTAATGCTACAGAACTGATGTCTTTGATGCACCTCCTGTAGTAACCTGCCAAACCTAGGAAACTATGAATCTCTATTGGTGTCTTAGGTTGTTCCCATTTTAGAACAGACTCCACCTTTTAGGATCAAAACAAATACATGTAGCAGATATGATATATCCTAGAAAATACACTTCTGACAACCAAAACTCACACTTGATAAATTTAACATATAAGTCTTAGCAAAGTTAATGCTTGACGAAGATGTTGTTCATGTTGTTGGCTATCTCGATTGTATATTAGAATGTCATCTATAAAGACTACTATAAACTGATCAAGGAATGGTCGGAACACTCTATTCATCAAATCCATGAATGATGTTGGTGCATTAGTTAGTCCAAACAACATAACTATGAACTCATAATGACCATAACTTGTCCTAAAAGTTGATTTGGGTATTTCATCCTTCTTAATCCATAACTGATGATATCCTGACCTCAGATCTATCTTAGAGAAAACCATTGCACCACACAATTGGTCAAACAAATCATCTATCCTTGTAGAGGATAATTGGTCTTTATTGTCACCTTGTTCAACTGTCTATAGCCTATACACAACCTCATATACCTATCCTTCTTCTTTACAAAAAGTATCAGAGCACCCCATGACGATGTACTTGGATGAAGAAACCTTTATTAAGTAATTCTTGTAACTATTTCTTTAATTCTACCATCACAGCTGGAGCCATTCTATATGGTGTTTGGGCTATTTGTTGTGTATCGAAAACTAGATTCATCTCGAAAACAATATGTCGAGGTGGAGGAACATTAGGAGATTCCTCAAGAAACACATCCTTAAATTCTCTGACAACTGGCACTTCTGGAATACTAGGACTTTCTACCTTGGTATCCACACATGTGCCAAGAATGCCTCACACCCATGTCGCAAAAGTCTCTCAGCTACCATCGCCAATAGTAGACATGTTGGAAGAATCTTCCTATCTCCCCAAAAGATCCATGTCTCATCACCATATGTGAGCATAGCTTTCTTGGAACCACAAATTAAAACTACCTTATACTTTTCCAAGGTGTCCATCCCAAGGATTACATCAAATCCATGCATCTCAAGTGGTATAAGATCCACTTGAATGCTGTGTTTCGAGAAATAAAGAACATAGGAGGAACATACCTCTTGCAATACTATAGAACCAACGAACAGAGTTTCTAACATCAAATTGTCCGTTCTATGACTAACAAGCAAAAGACAGTTATGAAACACTTCACAAGTGATAAAGGAGTGCATATCACCCGAATCAACCAAAATAGATATGAAGAAAGATGAAAACATATTAGAATGAAATAACTCCATCTAACCTATCACAACTTACGGGTTGACTACTGCCTCTGGTTGACTCATAGTATAGAATCTTACCGTTGCCTACTGTCGACCTCGTTCTCTATTTCCTTATGCAGGTGGACCTACTTGAGACGCCTATCCACGTACGCGTCCTCCTGCACTACTACTGAACTATTTTCTCTGAGAGCCTTACTGACTTTGCCTCAGTGGTTGGGTTACCACATTATCTCTTAGTGGACAATCCCTCATCAGATGTCCTGTTTGCCCACACTTGTGGCAGGCTCTGGTCTCTTGTTGTGGCCTAGATGGCCCTATCACTGACATTAATGCTGCACTGTGGGCACCAATAGGTGGAAAACTACGATCTCTACCCTTACTTTACGTGCACTGCATCTGAGCACTGATCCTCTATGATGCTGGCGGTGCAAGAAACCTTGATTTCTTATAACTTCTAAATCTCTGTCCTTGGAACTGGGCAGGTCCTTTCCTAAAGTTGGCCTCACATTTCTCAGTTACTGACCTTTCTATCCTCTTAACCAATTCCACAAACATAGCAAATCACTCCCTATTCTCCAAAGTAGTTGTAGAAGTGGATAACTCAAAGTTCAGACCCTTCTCAAAATGTTGAATCCTCTCCTGGGTGGTAGTAGCCATGTGTGGACAGAACTGTAGAAACTCCATGAACTTAGCTTCATACTCATTGATCTTCATAGGAACTTACCTAATGCATTCAAACTGTGAGATTCTCTCATCTAGGTACGTCTGAGGAAAGTACCTACTAACGAACTCCTGTCGGAATTCCTCCCATCCGACCTCAACATCAGGCCTTTTCTCCTCTTTAATGGCCCACCAATGGACTACACTTCCCTTCAATAAATACACAACATGCCTAACTTTGTTAGTTTCTGGGATGCTAAGGATCTTAAAAGCTTTTTCTAACTCAGTGAGACATAGATCTGCATCCGTTGGGTCAACTGTTCCAGCATACTCTATAGCTTCCACATGGTGTATCCGTTCAAAATTCTTACTAGAACCCAAAGATTCTAAATTGGGGACTAGTTCCCAAGGTGGTGGTGCTGGTATCCTGTCCGCAATATGCGTTACCATCGTCATGAACTGCCCAAAGAGAGCATGAAAGACAAGATTCTCCAGCATAGTCTCATCCAGCTAGGGATTCGCAGGCACTTGTTCTTCTCTCGCATATTCCCTTGCACCTCCTCTTGGTGCAACAACGTTGCTCTCAGCAACATGTTCCTCATGTTCTCTAGCCATCTTTAAGCTTTACTTCTTCTTCTATATAAGCAGAAATCACTATAAAATAAACTAAAGGACACTAGAACATACTCAACATCCTTAATCCCATGTCCCTATAGCCTCAACAAACCTAAGGCTCTGATACCAAAAAATGTGATGTCCGCTATCAAACTGACAGTGACATCACATAAAACTATGCGGAAATAACCATTAGTAGTGAATTACCAAAATCACTAAAAATAAAACCTTTTTAGCAAGAGATCCACTACCAGGAAACTCTTTATAGAAAGAACCAAAGCAATCTATACATCATGGTTCACTTCATGCATACATCATTCCATCACATCACAAGGATATGAGATATCAGTTGCTTTACCAAAACATATACAAAACCAACATTATACATCAAGGCATTCTATCCAAAATCTTAGATCGATTATAACACTATTTACACACTATCCCCCAAAGGATCCTTGAGAGTACAGGGACAACACATAGGACTCTATATCTACAAGACACATTACAACATGCTCGACCTGAGTTGTTACCGTTGTCCTTGTTGCTGCTGCCCACTCTTTGCTGCACAATCTATACCTCCTCATGTATGTCCACCTAAAAAGTGTGGAAACCCACGGGGTGAGATCCATATCTTAGCGGGAGATATAACTCTTTGCCAACAATATTATTATCACAGATAAATCTTCATGAAAGAGAGTAGAAGAAACCTTTATTGAATCAAATAGGTATAACTACATGTTATATGCAGAGTACAACAATCTCACCCAATCACTTATAAAAGGAATGTGAAGAACATGTATAACATTTATGAACTATGACATAAAGAAGCAATTGCATCCTCATTCAATGTTTCTGTATTTGATCCTTAAGAAAATATGCTACACGAATGATTGCATCTTTCAACAATCAATCTTATGCCCTGAGGAGATGAGGTATACCACTCATGCTCCAACCAACCTAAATTAGGTAGCATCAGTGCCATACAAGGTCCATGGAAGAGCCAGACTCCACGACTTCACCCCCTCGGTTAGTACGAGTGAACCTATAGTGACATTATGAGTCAAACTACAATTTAGCTATCCTAGGTATATAGGCTCATCACTAGAGAGATACAACTCATAGTTGTTCCCTTATTAGGGTATGACCCGTAGTCAATCTTGATACTCTTATCAGGGTATGGTCTGTAACCAATCCTAATTGTATATTGAGTCACGACCTACAACCTTACTCTCTTCAGGGTATGGCCCGTAACTAATCCTGCGAGTTAAGGATACAAGAAGATACCTCAACTTGCACCCCACATATTCAAAAATATGCGCTCTGAGTTTCTCACAAGAATTGCTTGTTTCACCATTCAACAAGTTCTGACACTGGATGGATCTATGGCCAGGGAAAACTACATTTTTAGTTCCACTTGAAAAGTTAAGTGCATTACAACATCTTTTAGCATCAATCAAGTTACAATCATGAATTATAGATAAATTCTACAAAGAAATGTGTAATATATTTTTCAAGGAATCTTGTATCAATTAGAACACATCTTGTTACACCCATCCCGGGATCTGAATCCCTCGAATACATTATTGGGAATCTCATCCATTCAACATTTTCATTATCATGATCACATGTTTTGGGTATCAAACCCTTAGTTCATCATTGAATAGTGTCACCTTTTACCAGGAAATAGTAAGACCCATATATATATCATACTTGTTGTATGAGTATTTCACATGGCTCACAAGCCTTATTTCATGTGTATCATGCTAAACCATCATAGCTCATACATGTCTATGCTCATCATCTCATAATACCTGTATGGTTAAGATTTCATGGTAAAAGTAATATCAAGTAAATATCATCACCATGCCATAAAGAGAATCATTCAAATTGCAACCCTCTCATAATTTAGGGTTAGGGATTTCCCCTTGTAACCGATTAGGATTTTCAAGTTCATATTTAACAACCAAACCCTAATTCACATCATAAGATCTTATTTTATTGCCATAAGTATTCAAGCATACTTAATTACTCTCATCAATTATCAACATGAAGTATTACCTTTCTCATATGAATAGTATAAGTTTCTCTCTCATCCTTACTAGGATATTGATTTCAACATACTTATTATACTGGCTTGACCCTCTTTAGGGTTTATCAACCTACACTTATCAAAGTGTATCCATCTCATTACTTCATAGTGTATCAATTGATTATATTCATCATGTGTTGGCCTACACTCATCAAGGTGTATCGGCCTAGACACTCTCACTTGTGTCGCCCATGGCACATCAAAGTGATATCAATTTAGAGGTGCACAAGGTGATATCAGTTTTGAGGTGCTTAAGGTGATATCAGTTTTGAGGTGCTTAAAGTGATATCATCCTTGAGGTGCTTCAAGTGATATCGGTCATGAATCATATCTTGGTGTATCACCTTCACCATACCTTGGTGCATCACCTTCAAGCCAAAATCGGTTTGTGCATGGGAGATTCCATCATCTTCAAGCTTCAACCCTTAGTCCACTAATATTCTAGTTCATGGATAAATGTCCCATATATCCATTAGATCTCATTGAATCATCATTCAATCAAGGAAAGTCGAAATTGAAAAGGAATCATCAAGTAATGCATGATTGAAGGTGAATAATAATAGAGTTGAGTTCAAGTTATATAACCCGCCTCAAGATCAACACAAGAGCTTCAAGATCTAGAGCTTCACATTGCCAAGCACTACTACAGAAATGGCTTATGAAGTCACTTTCCAGTCGTCGGTTATTAACTAAGAACCGACGCCTAAAACCTACCGCGTCGGTTTAAAACACAAACTGACATATATAGGAGAGGAGTGGCCAGACACGGGTATCACTTTCTATTTAGCGTCGGTTGTAGAATAAACAACTGACGCCTAAAATTAACCGCCAAATCCCAAATTTCGCGTGAAAAAAATTACCTCCAAAATTTGACATATGGCGTAGGTTATTTACTAAAAAAACCGATGACGAAAGGTTATTCGCGATACAACAATTGGGAACATTTTGGTCGTCGGTTATACTATAAGAACCGATGCTTATGGGTTTTCACGCGTTTTCCTGGGAAACTTTTCACACCCTTTTGAGCGTCGGTTTTAGAAAGAAACCGACGATTATGGTCATTAATCGAGAACATTTTTTTTAATCGGCGTATGTAGACAGACGTCGGTTTTTTTTCTAGTAAAAATCGACGACTATCATTAAGAATAGGTGTCGGTTGGTTTGTAGAACCGACACCTTTAGGTTTACGTGTCGGTTGTTTTTAATAACCGATGCCGATTGATAACTTAACAACACCCGCGAGCCCGACTCTTCCCCTTTCTTTGTTTCATTCATGGTCTCGCGTAGCTGCTACTCCAGGGTTTGGCGATTTTCGGTGATTTCTCCTCTGCCCCCACCTCCACCGTCGTTTACTCCGGCCGCGCGCTGCTCCGCTCGCTTGGGTGGTCCTCTGCCCACCTCCGCCACTGCTTGCCCTCTGCCCCAGCTCCGACGGCCTTCTCTCCTTCTCCGGTGACCTTCTATCTTGCTATGGCGGCCTGCTCTCCTACTCCCGCTGCTCGCTGCTGCTACTCTCCCCGCTAACACCGCCGAAGGTACCTGCTCTGCTCTTCTTCCTCCTCTTCTTCCTCTTCCGAGGTGTGTGAAATTGTAGGTTGGCACGGTTGTGCTGGGCAGCACGGCCGTGCTAGCACGACCATGTTGGTTGATTTTGTGCTATATTGCTCAATTATAATCGGATAGCCTATAATGTTGTGCTACATTACTCTTCTAAAATTATTCTTATATTGTTGAATCGGGTCAATGACCACACCTGCTATTGTGCCTGGATTATGCCATGTATGTTTGTACAAAGTGAATCTTATCGCTTTAATTGTGAATTATTACATGTTTGAAACTATTGAATTCTTGATTTATTATTTAATAATGCTCTAATTGTGAGTGATGCAATGTAAGTGAGCAAATACATGTAGTGGATATGTACTCATTATCCTAGAAACCCGTCCAAGATTTACTCATTAGGAGTAAATCTTGGATAGTCCCCGGTTTGGGACTGTTCTTGAACACCTAATCTCACTTAGGATGTAAGTGTATAATGTGTATTGGGTTTTCGAGAAAATTTCAATAGCATTTCCCCGTTTGTTCTCTAAGTACATATGTACTTAGAGAACAGCAGGGAAATGCTGCCGAAATTTTCTCAAAAACCCAATACACATTATACACTTACTAGTGAGATTAGGTGTTCAAGAATGGGATAGGTGGTACACATTTATTATATATAAGAATGACATCACATGTATTTGTTGACCTAGAAACCCGTCCAAGATATACTCATTAGGAGTAAATCTTGGATAGTCCCCGGTTTGGGACTGTTCTTGAACACCTAATCTCACTTAGGATGTAAGTGTATAATGTGTATTTGGTTTTCAAGAAAATTTCGGCAGCATTTCCCCGCTGTTCTCTAAGTATATGTACTTAAAGAACAGCGGGGAAATGCTGCCGAAATTTTCTTGAAAACCCAATACACATTATACACTTACTAGTGAGATTAGGTGTTCAAGAATGGGATAGGTGGTACACATTTATTATATATAAGAATGACAACACATGTATTTGTTGGCCTAAAGTTTTAACCATGCAAAAACTCTAATCTGTTAACCCTAGACCCTAATCTTGTTGTAATGTATATTTGATTTCTCTTTGATCATAGAATGGATAGATCATGGATGTCCATTCGCAATCGTTGCACCCCAAAGTTTATTTCTGGTCTTGACCAGTTTATTAGATTTGTCGAGGAACATAGGAAACAACCTGGAGATAGGTTCTACTGTCCATGTAGGCATTGTGGTAATAACTTGAAAGTCAACACCAGCAATTGAAGACATTTGGGAGTTTGACTACATAGATTTCAGAATTCCGCTCTTCAAATGTAATTGGGTTGATAACACCAAAGGAGTCATAGTGGATGAATTGGGTTTCACTTTAGTGAACTTTGAAAAGATTGACAAGAAGGATGAACCATTCATATTGGCATCACATGCGAAACAAGTATTTTATATCGATGATCCTGCAAATGATAAATGGTCGGTTGTTCTTCATGGTAAAAGACAGTTCATTGAAGATCCTATAGATGAAGAACAGTACTATGATAAGTATGATGACTCCAGTTCATTCATAGTTGGGTTGCTAACACCAGCAAATATTGAAGCTAATGATGACTTGTATGTGCGCGGAGATCACAATGAAGGATTGTTAATTGATAAAAAAATTGCAATATTAGAGGCATGTTTATACAATGTTTTTTTATATGTTTTATTTTTCTGAATGTGAACTTTACAATGTGAATGTGAATTTTACAATGTGAATTACTTTATAATGTGAACTTTACAATGTGAATTTTACAATGTGAATTACTTTATAATGTGAAGTTTACAATGTGAATTACTTTACAATGTGAATGTGAACTTTACAATGTGAGCTTTACAATTTGAATTACTTTACAATGTGAATGTGAATTTTCAGATGGCTGAGCATTCTCCTGATGACCGTGCTGATGATTACCGTGAGGGTGTTTTAAAAATATATCATATATTTATATCTATATATCCATTTATAGTTATATCTTGTAAATGTGTTTATTTTTTCAAATTTTAGGTTGATGATGCACATGTACCATCTGAAGCACTTGAGGCACTTGATCAGCAACACCAAAAAGTTGACAGGAGAAGGGGCATCACTATGATGAAGAAGTTAATAGCGCAAAAGGGCAATGGACCCAAACTTGTTGTAGATTTTGATAATGTAGGAAATGCATCTGGTGTGAATCACAATTCATTTGTTTCATATCTTGGGTATGTTACTCGTAGCCATTGCGGTTGTAAGATAGATTCTCGGCATAAAGTTTCTATGGAGAAGAAAGACGTAATATGGAAGGATTTATGCGTGAGTTATTATTAATTTGCAATTCTATTTTGTAGATTACTAATTTTTTGGATACTAGTTAATAGCAATTCTAATTTGCATAGTATGTTTGAATTGGATGAAAAGCTGCATCGTAAATGTGTGATGCAATGCTGTGGGAGAGTCCTAAGGAACTATAGGACAAATCTCACCTGAGAATACATAAAAGAAGCTGACAAGAGGAAGAAGACATCCATTGAACAGTGGAACTTCCTGGATAAAGAAGAATGGGATGTGTTTGTTGCTTCAAGACAAACAGATGAATTCAAGGTATTAGGCATCAATCCCAATCTCATTAATATATGTTGTATTCACCTATTCAAGATTAACATTTACTGTTACTAACCAAATCATTAATGTGCATACTAACTAGGCCCTCAGTGAGGCACAAAGATCAAGGTGTGCACTGAATGTGCATGACCACACAATGGGTCCAAAGGGGTATGCAGGCATTTGCCAAAGACTACAGTCTGAGGCTACTGCTCAGTCTGCTGCTATTCAGGAGTCCTCCACTATAGGTAGCACACCTCTGCCTCGCCATGATATCTGGATAGTTGGGAGGCAAAATAATAAGGGAGAAATAAGGAAGCCCGCAACTGCTGAGTCGGCTGCAAAAATGGTAAAATACAACTCTTACAGCAATCGTTCGAATATTGATTATTTGTGGTGTTTACTTAATTACAATTTTTTGTTTTGGCGATTAGCGGGAGCTGCACGAGCTGAGGAAACAAGGCAAGTTCATCCCTGAGGGCACAAGGGATGAATTGACAGTTGCTCTGGGTAACCCAGAGCATCCTGGACGTGTTAGGGCTGCAGGCGCTGGTGTGGGCATCAAAGCTTTTTTTGGGCCATCCCAGCGCAAACATGTCCCAAAAGTGGGACTTTCACAAGAAGAGGTAACATATTTTTTCCTTGTAGATGTTACTGTAAAAGAGAATTCAATAATTAGAATTTGACGTTTCTTTTATCCATGTATAGGTAGATAAGCTATTTGATAGGAAACTCGAAGAAGCAATGAAAAAGTGGCAGGCATCTCAGACTTCCACTTACCAGACAGTACCTATCGTGTCTCCTACTGCAGGCTCTACTCTTACTACAGAGGTTGGGAGTAATCCTGTAGACCCACCACCTAGCAAATCCGCTGTAAGTATTTTTATGACATAGTAACTAGTTTTTTAATTCAAGATGATATGTATATATGTATATAACATTCTTTACATAAAAATTTGTAGGGGTTGAAGCCATGCCGTCTAAAAGTTAATGAATATGTCATTGCAGAGGCGTCAACTTACCCATCCCTACCAGGGGAAATGTTTCACGGGTCTCCATTACCATCTGGTTGGATTCGTGTGAGCCCGGTACATATATTCCCCAAGTGGATGGATCTTCCATTGCCATATGCCCACCCAGATTGTGAAACGCTTGGTGAGGCAGAAGGCGGAGTGATATTGTGGCTAAAAGCGGATGTCATGTTTACTGAAATTGTATGGTAAATTTACATTACGTTAAATTGTTAGTGTGTGTATATGATGTCAGTTGATATGAAATTATTATATATATATATACATGTTAAAAAGAAGACACCCACAACATCTAGGCCTCCACTTCCACCTCCTACATTACCCAGTTGGGTTCCACATGACCTAACTGTCCCGTTAGGTCCTAACTGTAGGGGTATGGCAATATGGTTAGGCGAACATGATATAAATTGCCCTATAACTGTTTCTATAGATTCTGATGTTGCAGTTCAATCATACGAAAGCAAACTATTTATACAAGATATTTTGGAGTTGTTTCGATATGATTGGCTAAATACATCTGTGATAGAGCTATGGATAAGGTGAGATCTTCTTTATACATCCATATACCTTGTGTAGGATCTGGTGATCTGGTTTCTTATTTATTAATGCATGCGTAATTAATACATATTTTACAGCTACTTAGACAAGATATGTGCAGATTTTGCATTCGAACATGTAGGATTTTTTATTCCATCTTTGATTAGTCTAGTAGATAAAGACCCTCCGTCAGTTCAACAATACTGCTGTGAGGCTTTTTCAATTTTTGCTCAAAATAAGAAGACTTACTTTGCTTATTATAATTTGGACTTAATAAAATTACATTTTTATTGTGGATTTTGAGTTATTAATTTTTAACCTTTTTACCTCTAGTGGTATGCATTGGGAGTTACTGGTTATTGTCCCCGAGACGTTCACTGTCTATTATCTAGATCCTAAGGGGAGTAAATTGAATACAAAATATGGACACATAATGAAAATGGCATTATTCCGGTGAGAAATATTTCATTTTCATATCCGTTAACATATGTTATTACATTACTATTTAATTATGCAATGTATTGTGTTACATTAACATGTAGGGGTTTTGATGAGTTCAAAAAGGTTGGAGGAAAGGTCTCCACGAAAAAGAACCAGCCAATAATTTGGAAGAACGTGAAAGTAAGT
The DNA here is from genome assembly GCA_963693085.1 of Alisma plantago-aquatica. Lineage (NCBI taxonomy): Eukaryota > Viridiplantae > Streptophyta > Magnoliopsida > Alismatales > Alismataceae > Alisma > Alisma plantago-aquatica. The sequence goes on along the minus strand of OY856415.1, from coordinate 358,629,044 downwards.
TCCCGACTGTAATATATGTATATATTATTTATGTGAACAATGCTTAATTAGTTGTATTTTTTAATATTTTGTATGTTTGAATTTATAGTGTGCTACACAAGACAACGGATGGGCATGTGGATACTATGTGATGTGATTTATGCACATGATTATCAAATATGCCGCAATGGACATCGATTGTATTGCTGAGGTATTATATAGTCTCATTAGATAATATGAAATATATCAATCTTATTTATAGCTCATTAATTGTATATATACATCATTCTCTTTACAGGTGTTTAAAACTGACCACACTATAGGAACGGCCTTACCAGATGTACATGCTCCCTATACGACAGGAGAATTAAATGAAGTAAGAGAAGAATGGGCAACAGCCATACAAGTAGTGGGGGATTTAAGATATAATTGGAATGTTGATAGCGAATAATGACTAAAGAATGATATTTTGTAAATGAATTTATGAACTATAATATATGTGTGAATGTTTCTACATGTTTGGATGTTTCTACATGTGTCTGAGTGAAAATGAATGAATCTGTTGGTTTCTATATGAATGTTTCTATATGTGTGGATGTGAAAATGAATGGAACTACAGATTGCTAGCTACATGAATGTTTCTAAATGTGAAAATCAAATGGAACTATAGGTTGCATTGCTAAATGTGTGAATATTTTTGTTGTTAATTTTGCAGGTTTGTGGTCTGTTGTTGGCTGATATCAATGGATGTCGTAAAACCTACAGTTCATAACTGAACTGCAGGTTTCTCATCCTGCGACCAGCCATACAGTAGGTCTGCAGACTGACAGAAAAAAAAAAAAAATAGGCGTCGGTTATTTGTATAAAATCGACACCACATAGTTACAGTGTCGGTTTCTACTCGTAACCGATGTCTATTTACTTAACACCACGGCCGTAGTTGCCAGCACGGCCGTGGCAGCGGACCAGACACCACGGCCGTGGCAGCGGACCAGACACCACGGCCGTGCTGGCCAGCACGGCCGTGTTGGGAGTGATATGAAAGATACGCATCAGTTATTTATATAAAACTGACGCCACATAGTTATAGTGTCAGTTTTATATAAATAACCGACGCCTATTTCAGGCATATGGCGTCGGTTTCGTATATAATAACCGAGGCTGATAGTGCCCAAGATGGCGCCCTTTCTGTGGCGCGAAGGTATATGGCGTCGGTTTCTTATCTAATAACCGATGCCTATAGTGCCCTGCTGGCATGTTTTCGGTGGCGCGCGAAGGGTTATGGCGTCGGTTTTTGAACCGACGCGTAACGGCTGGGCTTTTAGCGTCGCCGACATAGGTGTCAATTAGAAACTGACACTAAAGGCCTTAAATAACTGACACTAAAGGTCAGTTATGTACTAGTGAAGGTTGAATATGACTTATCAAAAGTTCAAGACTCAATCACAACACTTCTATATGAAAGAAGATACCTTAGTTAGGCACTCGATGAAGAGAAAATAAAGAAAGGAACCATGATCCGAGAAGCATAGTCCACCCAAGGTTGAAGATGACAATGGCTTCACCTTAGGCTTGATGCTCGAACTCCTTCATGTTACTGAAGATTCTATGGTCGTACATTAAGAAAGGTATGATATGAGAGTCGAAAGGTTTCACTAGTAGGTGAAAAGAGAGGCTTATATAGTTGTGTTTCAAGAGAGAGAGTGTATGTGAAGTGTCACCACCATATGCACTTAGGTGACACATGTCCATGCATGGTGACACCATGCAAGCATAATTATCTCGACATGCAAAAATCATGTGGATAGTTCAAAGATAAGATATCATCCATTGGGTATCTTGCTTGAAAAGATATCACAACCCAATATCACTCTATATGTAAACTGATACAACTTTTCCAAGGAACATCTAAACTGATATGCTTCACCTACTTGAGGTGCTTAGCCTGATATGAATACTTCCAAAAAGTTACTAAACTAATATGGGACCTCGTCTATGGCTTCCAAGATGATAGGCACTCCCATATACACTTCATAACTTGACACAACCCCATCTTGGGTTCAAGACACTCATCACTCTTTGGTTGGCTGAAATTAGGGTTTTGATGGTACATGAGTATGGAATTTGATCAAGATAGCAGTGTGGTAAATGATTTTTCATGTTTTCTACAAATTTTTTTATTTAATTTAATTTTGGATATGATATGGAAAACTCAATCATGCATATTGGAGAAAAATTTCAGAATATTTGAGTGTTCTTTGAATGTGGTTCCCGGTTAAACTATACTTCGACCAAAATGCTGACATAGTGCTTTTCAATAGTGTAGTGTTTTATATTTAATTATTTATTGGTAAATATAAATGATATGAAATTTTAACTGGAGATATTAAACTCAATCATAAACAACATGCAAAATTTTCATAATTTTTGGATGGACCTTATCAGTAGACGAATTACAATAACTAAGATTTCTACATAATTCTGGATAGAAGTGCACTGTTTGATTTTTAATTATTTAATGGAAGCTTTAAATGATCTAAAATTTTAAATTAAGCTTTGTAAAATCAATTATACACAACATGCTAAATTTTCATAATTTTGGAGAACTCTTAAATACACAAATTAACAGAAACCTTTTTATGATAGAAAAATCTGCTGAAATAAGAAAAAGTTTAGTGAGGGGTCAATGTGGAATTAACCCAAGCAGCTAAATTTCTCTATATGGTCAACCTAACACACAAGGAGCTCTCATAATTCGTGATTAAATCTAGAGAAATGAAATCCTAGAGAGAGAGGGAGAGTTAGGGTTTGAGAGGTGAAATTGATGGAGATGCTGACCTAGGGTTTTGCGGTCCGAGGAATGATGAAATCATGTAAGTTTAGATTTTTTAGATATATTTTCATGGTGAATCTTCTATCACATGTCAAAATTCCATCCTTCCTCTTATTTGATCCAAAATGGTATCAAAACTTCCCCTTTTCTCACTCTTTCTTCATAATCCCTCATTTTTAGGGTTTCCGAGTTGAAAGGAAGAAGAATTGGGTGAATTGCTAGGGATTTGATATGGATTTGAGATTTTCAGATATGAGATACGTTTTTAAAGTGTTTTCACACCTTAGGGTGAGTGGAAACTTCCTTTGAACAGTATATTGCACAAAAATTGGTTAAATCAACCATAATCTTTAATTACTTAATATGCGACTACAAACCTTGAATTGTCTATTTGTTCTAAGTTGTTGCAAAATGATATGAAATGGATTCTTCCTTTGTTTGAATGAATTTTATATGATAAAATCATATTAGAAATGTATACAATGCATTCTAATGAGAATTCCCTAAGTATTCGCAGAGGTTATAAGAGTAAACTAAAATATAGGGAATTTGTCTATGACTGAAATTTACTGTATAGGTAAATAGAGAAAGTTGCTTATCTAGATTCCCTTGATTTTGAATGATTGTTTATCTGAATTTATAGTACATATATGTCAGATACTATCTTGGATTTCGTTTAAAGTGAGTAGTGTTTGTTTGGAATCTCAGTGAGAAGGGTGAAACCCTAGATGCGAGGAAAGTTGGATATTTGCGAATAGATAGAACACTTAACATTCTTATTAGGTTTAAAACATCATAATTGAATTATCATCATTAATTAGATTTAAGCAATGATCAATCCAATTAAGCATATAATCATCCAGGTAAACCCTAGTTTACCAATTAAGCTCAGATGCGATCATAGCAGTTATTTAGATCCGAGAAGCATGGAGATCTCCAACAACCCATGGTTTAGGTAGGGAGGTGGCATATTTGGAAAGGACCAAGCTATGTCTCAAACACCCTCTCAATCAGTGAGAACGAGAGAGATTGACTCCCTCTCTCACCATCTTTTCACCACTACATTTTGCAGTGACCAAGCAAAAGTGATCAAAGATCCCTGTCGTAAACTACAACTCTCTCCATTTTTCAGTTGTAGGGGTAGTCGTGGCCATCAAACCCTACAAAATGTAGGTTTATTCAGTGGAGAAACCTCCAACCATGGAGCCAGGTAGACCCTTAGCTTTGATTCGAGATGCCTAACCTTGTAACCTTTTCTGACCAGAGTCAAACCCTAAGGCGGCGTTGTTGCACCACAAAGAAGAAGATCAATGTGGATTTGAGTAGGGAATGCATCTCCCTCTTATCCGTTCCCACAACAGTGTCCCAATGGTGACTTTGATGACCCAACAATTCACACCATTGAGGAGATGAGTAACATCCAGGCAAGATGAGGAGGGGAAGGAAGAAGCTTTTTGCATTGTTTCTAGATAATGTGTGGGCATGGAAGCCCTACCATTGGACATCGAATCAATCACAAATGTGAGGGGCGCTCCTGCTGGAGCAGAATTAGGAAGGCTGATGGGACAGAGAGCGGGTCGTGACTCGCGAGAGACGAGAATCAAGACGGAGAATTAGAGAACTGGACCAGCCTGGTCTAGGCAGTCGGACCGAACAGACCACTTTGGGTCAGGTAGAGGTTCACGCCTCCCTGGGATCCTCCTGGAAACCATCCGAAGCCCGAAGCTAAGACTTGAGGGCTGAATAATTTCCCAAAAAGGTAAATTCCTCAAATTAGCATACAGACCTTAGAATATCCATAGAAAATTGTCTTGTTGGCCGATAAATGTCCCAAAAATAACCCGAAACTCAAAAAAATATCCTCTTTGTCACTGGATATCTAAATTAGGTTTTTGAATAACATTATATGGTTGTTTCTATTATATATTCTTATGCTCCATTTTAGGGTTAGTAAATTGGAATAATTAGCAAATGATGCATATTAAATATGAGAAAAATAATTTTGAACTGTAGTATCATATAGAAACTAAATATGGACTCCAATCTTAATATTATTGATTAATTATAGGCCTTCTCTCATTATTGTCTAATTTCATGTTTTAAACCCCATATTAATCATAGAAATTAGACCAAATATCAGAAAATTATGAAATTTGAACAAGACCTCTAGAATGACCTCCTGATTAGTAGAAAAATATCATACACATGTTCCAACTTGTTTGAACCTATATTTGATCAAATCCTAATTTGGACCTAAAATACCATTAGTAATGGTGAATATTGTCTTAATGATGATTGATTGTTATTAATTAGGTGATGACCAAAGATGTAGATGGTCCAAAATACAAATAGGAATATATGAACTCAGGTACGTGGGCTTTAACTAAGTATATGACTAGTTTTATAGTGTGAAATAACTATGATGTATTGCTTGTTGCTATTTGGGAATATTGCTTGGATGTACTATATTATAGTATCTTCGCCATGTCACTGAAAACAATAAATATGGATGGATTGTAGCTACTAAGTGTTTACATTCTCTCTCCCTCTCTATCTCCCCTTCTAAATATAAGGTTCCCACATCCCCGTAGCCCAAGGGGCAGGTATCCCAATAGCCCAAGGGGCGGGGGAAAATGAAGTATGATACCACTTAGTAGTACAAAGCATCAAAATACATCTAAAAATACATCTCTAACATCTACCTTCTTGGAGAAAAACTATATAGTATTTTATTATATATATGTAAATATGAAAATGTGTCTCTCACTCTAGAGAGTAGGAGGTGTTCGTAGCTAAGTGAAAGGCAGTGACATCAGTCTAGAAGAGAAAGTATTCTAGATTAGATGTCTAGAGTCTTATCAGGATATGTGATAGATAGTAGAATGGTAAATGACATAAGCACGGATAACGTTTTATATAACTTTGATCAATAAGGATATAAGTTTCTTTAGTTCTTGTATATGCTGAATTTGAGGTCTGAATCTAATTTTGATAAATAAGAGCTAAGTGTTGATGATGAAAGTATGTAGTATTTTCTTACATAAGGCATTATAAGTTAAGACAAGGTTCAATGTGCATGAGCCTTAAGATGTTTTAAAAATGAAGACCCCAAGTGTTAGGAAAAAATATGTGGTGAACTCTAAAGAGAGTGAGACCCACAAGGAGAAAGGCAGAGGACCGAACCTCTAATATATGAGAAATATGTAAAATGATGTGTCCTAAGTTGGGTAACTCTTGAGAAGATGAGTTGTGTGACACCTTGTCGCACTAAATGAGAGTACTCAAAGCATAAAACACAATCAACTACCAATTAATCACATAGTCAAAAATGCAGAATTATTAAAACCAAAAATTTCCATCATGAACCAATTCTACAATATTTACATAAAGGTCCATCTTTTACATTCTTATACATTATAACAGGATTACTGTTGACTCAAGGTCAATTAGGTCAATGTTGACTCACGTCTAAATTGACTAAACCCGTGTTTTGATGATGACTAACCATTCCACATATTGGTGTCTAATGTCTTTACTTGAGTGATTTCAGATTAGGTATAGACACACTCCAAATGCCCTAACTTGCGCATATCAAATTGGAGAAAAGACAAGTCAAAGTCATACAAGTGGACGTTTTTGTAATATGATGTATATCCATTAGAATCATGTTGTAAATCACTTGTAATGATTGTATGACTTGTAATTAAGCTTAGAAAAATATCAGGAGCACTTAGATCGAATATTAGAGCACTTTAGATGCAACTTTGAAAATTGATTACAGGCACTTTGTCGATCGAGTTTCCCAGCCTGAAAACTCGACCGATCATCCTTGATCAATTTTCTGAAGATTGCATCGGTCGAGTTGTGTTTACACAGAACTCGAACGATGGAGTAACTGACCAAATCAATTTTCATTGGTCGGTCGAGTTTCCTCAGGACAAACTCGACCGATGGTCTGAATATCGGCTTTGTCTTTTACTCTATCGGTCGAGTTACCCTTATAGAAACTCGACCGATTGCACTGTATGGAAAAGTGCAGAAAAGTGCTTCTAGCTGTTGTGGAGTTGCAACAAGTGAAAATAGATCCGTTGCAAGCCACAAAACGGCTAGTTTTCAGCCCCAAGTGTTCCCAAAGGCTAAGAGGCATCCCCAGCTATAAATAGGACCCCCTGGGCTTCATTCCAAGGTTGAGCATTCATTGAAAACTCTATGTGAGGTTCCTATTCTATAGTTGAGTGCTTCCTACAGCCTCCTCTCTCTCTCTCTAAGCTTAATCACTTGCTACATCCATTAGAGTGAGTAGGAAATCTGTAAGAGAGCTAGTCCTACATGTACATCTTGTGAGGCTCTCACTTCCACCACCTCCTCATCTCTCTTTTCTACAAATGAAGATGAAGTTTCTCTCTCTTTTCCATGAGAGGTGAAGAAGAACAAGGGAAGGCGTCCCTTGGTGATGATCAAGGCTGAAGACTTGGAGCTAGAGTGGGTAAGCCCTTGGTGAAGGGAGAAGACTCCTTGCTCAAGTGGGTAAGTCCTTGGTGGAAGCTTCTATGAGTGAAGGTGAAGTCAAAGGTGGAAGATCCAAGAAGAGTGGGTAATTCCTACAAGGCTGAAGACTTGTGCAAGAGTAGGTAAGTCCTTGGAAGAAGGTGGAAAATTCCTTGCAAAGTGGGTAAGTCCTTGGTAAGGTTGAAGACTCTTTGTATTGGATAGGTAAGTCCTTTTTTTTGGTCATGTATTGTAAGTCTTATGAATGAATATAAGAGTGTGATAGTTTGGAAGTCCTAGAGGTTGACCTCTCTAGGCAAGTGGACTGACACACTTCTAGTTTAAAGTGTGGAACCACTCTAAATAGCTTGTCTAATTGGTGTATGTTCAATCTCTCTCTCCCTTTCTATGTATGTTTTAGTTGCACTCAAATGACATATTTAGCAACCTTATCTTGTGATATATCTTGAAGGTCTAATGAATTTTGTTTAAGTGCTTTCAGCTCTATTCACCCCCCCCCTCTAGAGCATCTAATCAGCCATCTAGGATCCAACAATTGGTATCAGAGTAGGTCTTCTCCAAGCATACTTCAACAAGTAGGAGAAGATGGGTGACTACCTAGGAGGGAGATACTCGACCAGCCTTCCAATCTTTGATGGGAGCAATTTCCTCTATTGGAGAAGAAGGCTTCAATTCTACATCCAATGATTAAGTCTTGAGATGTGGCAAATGATGAACAACCCATACATGCTACCAAAGACAAAGATAGAAGAATGGGATGAAGCTACCTTGATGAAAGCAACCTTGAATGCTAGAGCCATGCACATCCTCTATGCCTTCATGACCCCCACCGAGTTCAATCGGATTTCTTCATGCAAAACAGCCTATGAGGTATGGAGAAAGCTTTGCATCACTTATGAAGGGACAGATCAAGTGAAGGAAAGCAAAGTCTACATGCTCAAAGGGCTGCTTGAAAACTTCAAGATGGGAAAGGAGGAGAGCATAGCCAACATGTACTCAAGGATCAACACCATTGTGAATGGTCTTGCTGTTCTAGGACATCCCATGTCTAGTGGAGAGATCAACTCAAAGATCCTTAGAACTCTCCCCAAGAGGTGGGAACCCAAGGTGACTTCAATTGAAGAAGCAAGGTCTCTCAAGGATATCCCTATTGAAGAGCTCATTGGAAATCTACAAGCACATGAAGCCACACTTGACAAGAGGGAGGAAGTAGAAAGACAAGAGAAGAAAGAGCTAAAGAGAATGAAGAAGGCTAAAATGGAGGCTCAAATTGAAGCTATCATGCAACAAGTCTCTCCATCCTCTCAAGTTAAAGAAGATGCCATGTACTCCAAGGGTAGATTCTACAAAGGCAAGAAGACCCATCTTCACAAGAAGGAGAAATGGCACTCAAGCTCAAGTGGCTCCTCCAACTCAAGCTCGAGTGAAGATTCAAGTGAAGGATCAAGCTCAAGCTCTAGTGATGAAGGATAATGCCATTTTTCTCTTATAGCATCAACAAGTGAAGACTCAGGTGAGGTAAATCTAAACTCTTTAGATAAAGAATCTTTGATTGCTATTATTAATGATATTTGTGCCTCTCTTGAGTCTTCTAAAAGGAAAAAGAAAAAGCTTGCTAATATTGTTGATAATTTGCATGTAGAATTAGATGATCTTGAACATGCTAACTCTTGCTTGCTTGATGATAAAAATGCTTGTCTTAGCCAAGTAGACTCTCTTAAACTTGAAAATGCTAGTTTGCTTGATAAGATTAGATTTCTAGAAGCTCAACCTCTCATGCGTAGTTCTAATGAAGAGCATACTTTAATTGTTGATTCTCTCATGCATGATATTGATGTTCTTAAATCTGAAAACAATGACAAAGACTTTGTTTTGCAAGAATTAGAAACAGAAAATGCCTCCTTGCTTGCTAAAATCAATATGCATGAATCTTGTTCTAGTTCTACTAATAGAGAGATTGATGTTGCTGCTCTTCATATTGATAGAGATTCTTATTTAACTAAAGCTCTTTGCTTAGAAAATGATCTTTTGCATGCTAGAAATAATATCAATCATTTGTCTTCTACTATTACCTCTCTTATACATGATAATGATAGTTTGAGATCTTCTTTGCAAAGATACTTAGTTGGTAAAAAGAGTCTTAATGACATCCTACACCATACTACTAAACAAATTGGTAGACATGGTTTAGGATATGATAGTAGTCAAGGGAACAACAAAGATAAAGGACCTCCAATATTCCATGGAAAATCCTCTAGTTCCAAGACTACGGGCACATGCAACTATTGCAATGATTTTGGTCATTATTCTACTTGTTGTCCTTTTAGGAAAGCACCCAAGAACAATAGGACTTGGGTTGCTAAGCTAACCCCTCCGGACCCAAATACATGATTGGGGACCATTTCATCTTTCTTCTTGTAGGTACTTGCAATTGGATTGACTTGAGCTATTGAATTGCAAATTGACTTCTCAATCTACATGAAAGAAGAAAGGTGAGATGTGTAGAGGGTGACAACAAGTGGAAAAAGGAATGGTAAGAACAAAGGTAATGTTTTTCTTGCTTTTAACCAATCCTAACTTGTTTTGTCAAGATGGTGTGCACTATACATATGGTTTTTGATTCAAAAGTGGTATTTTGTGTTTCTCTTCACACTCTTGCTCAAAAACTATTTCTAATGCTTCTATAGTGCATTACTGACTTGATTAGACATGTTTGGATATGGTTTGTATTTTTAGCATGCCTTTAAATATATTTTTATGAAATATATGTGCTTTTTGACAGCTGCTCTGTCGGTCGAGTTTGCCCTGTTTGAAACTCGACCGATAGGCACCAATGGGTGTTGCCAACAGCTGTCATCGGTCGAGTTGTCAATGCACAGAACTCGACCGATAATACTATGCACAAAATATACATTTGGCTTATTGAATGAGAATTTCCCTCTCAACTAGATTTTCTCAACCAATAGCCTTATTCTTTGGCACTCTCATTCGGTATCTTTATATATGCATATTGCCATGTTCTAAATTGTCTATCTTGCTTACAACTCTATCTCTCTAATTGCTCTAATTTGGTATATCTATATCTTGCAATTACTTGCTTTGAGTTGTTTTGCAGGTTTTGATGATGATCACTTTGGATCTCTTGGTTGTGTCTTAAATTTCTTCCGTTGTGCTCTAACTTGCTACATCTATCTAGGTGTATATCTTGTTTTGATACAACCTTGAGGTTCTTAGGGGTAATCATCTTATGGTAAGGATGTATATCTAGTGAGCTATATCCTTCCATGCTTCTAAATTTGCTTATCTCTTTGTTTGGATATATCTCTACATCTACTCATAGCTTGCTTTATCTTGTGTATCTTTTGGTATCTCTTGCTATGATCTAGATCCTACTAGTAGTCCTAACTTGTGATATCATCTACTAGTAGTTCATATACATGTAGTTCTAACCTTGTTTAAAATTGGCATCTTTGCCCATCTATATGCTATGCTTGTATCTTGTCTCATACATGTTCAAGCTTGCTCCTTGAACTGCATATCTACTATCTTGAGTTGCTTGCATAACATTGTGATGTAGGGTACATAGATCTACATTGTATGTAGAAATTGGAGTATTTTTTTGGATTTTATGCAGATTTGCTCCAGTTTCAGTTTTTGCTGCAAGAGTAGTGTTTTTTTATGCAGAAACTACCTTCTGAGCAAGGCTCATTGCTTTTCTATGAGCTCTGATGGTTTTTGGTCAAATTCCGTCATCTTGAAGGTCAAAATTGCGATTTATTGTTTTTCTGCAACACTTCATCTTGCATTTTGGGTTGTTCAAGTATATGCTTTAACCTGCTTTTCTTTTTATACTTGGACAAGCCCCTATATGTTCTCTTCTACTCTCCTTATATATCTTTGTGTTATCTCCTTTTCTTTAACGAGTGATGTTTCTTATTTCTTCATAACCCCACTTTTTGAAATGACAAAGGGGGAGAAAGGTATGTCTTCTTTTAAAAGAGGAAGAAGGCATGTCTTACATGAAGAAGAGAAGCATGTTCATGTAAAGGGAGTAGGTAAAAGGGGAGAAGACATATATGTGTAGAACATATATGAGTAGAAGACATAGTATTCTAAATGTTATGAAAGCTAACCATGTAGGAGAAATAACATCAATTGAGGGGGAGTATGAGAACTCCATGCGCATCAATTAAGGGGGAGCATATGAGCTCAGTCCTATTGAAACCCCTAGGTTTCTCCAAAGGTATGATTTTACTTAAAAGATTTCAATACATTTATGGAATGGTTTGTCATCTTCAAAAAGGGGGAGATTGTTGACTCAAGGTCAATTAGGTCAATGTTGACTCACGTCTAAATTGACTAAACCCGTGTTTTGTTGATGACTAACCATTCCACATATTGGTGTCTAATGTCTCTACTTGAGTGATTTCAGATTAGGTATAGACACACTCCAAATGCCCTAACTTGCGCATATCAAATTGGAGAAAAGACAAGTCAAAGTCATACAAGTGGACGTTTTTGTAATATGATGTATATCCATTAGAATCATGTTGTAAATCACTTGTAATGATTGTATGACTTGTAATTAAGCTTAGAAAAATATCAGGAGCACTTAGATCGAATATTAGAGCACTTTAGATGCAACTTTGAAAATTGATTACATGCACTTTGTCGATCGAGTTTCCCAGCCTGAAAACTCGACCGATCATCCTTGATCAATTTTCTGAAGATTGCATCGGTCGAGTTGTGTTTACACAGAACTCTACCGATGGAGTAACTGACCAAATCGATTTTCATTGGTCGGTCGAGTTTCCTCAGGACAAACTCGACCGATGGTCTAAATATCGGCTTTGTCTTTTACTCTATCGGTCGAGTTACCCTTATAGAAACTCGACCGATTGCACTGTACGGAAAAGTGTAGAAAAGTGCTTCTAGCCGTTGTGAGGTTCCCCAGCTATAAATAGGACCCCTTGGGCTTCATTCCAAGGTTGAGCATTCATTGAAAACTCTATGTGAGGTTCCTATTCTATAGTTGAGTGCTTCCTACAGCCTCCTCTCTCTCTCTAAGCTTAATCACTTGCTACATCCATTAGAGTGAGTAGGAAATCTGTAAGAGAGCTAGTCCTACATGTACATCTTATAAGGCTCTCACTTCCACCACCTCCTCATCTCTCTTTTCTACAAATGAAGATGAAGGTTCTCTCTCTTGTCCAAGAGAGGTGAAGAAGAACAAGGGAAGGCGTCCCTTGGTGATGATCAAGGCTGAAGACTTGGAGCTAGAGTGGGTAAGCCCTTGGTGAAGGCAGAAGACTCCTTGCTCAAGTAGGTAAGTCCTTGGTGGAAGCTTCTCTGAGTGAAGGTGAAGTCAAAGGCGGAAGATCCAAGAAGAGTGGGTAATTCCTACAAGGCTGAAGACTTGTGCAAGAGTAGGTAAGTCCTTGGAAGAAGGTGGAAGACCCCTTGCAAAGTGGGTAAGTCCTTGGTAAGGTTGAAGACTCTTTGTATTGGATAGGTAAGTCCTTTGTTTGTTCATGTATTGTAAGTCTTATGAATGAATATAAGAGTGAAATAGTTTGGAAGTCCTAGAGGTTGACCTCTCTAGGCAAGTGGACTGACACACTTCTAGTTTGAAGTGTGGAACCACTCTAAATAGCTTGTCTAATTGGTGCATGTTCAATCTCTCTCTCCCTTGCTATGTATGTTTTAGTTGCACTCAAATTGCCTGTTTAGCAACCTTATCTTGTGATATATCTTGAAGGTCTAATGAATTTTGTTTAAGTGCTTTCAGCTCTATTCACCCCCCCTCTAGAGCATCTAATCACCCATCTAGGATCCAACAATTACATCTATACTCAGTGACCTCAACCACATCTTGTATTCAAAAGAAACATTTAAATAATCATGCCATATATGCATGCACTGGCATACTGTCAAAACCTTGTGTCGATACCATTACATTGTCTAGAAAATACTTCCCATACCCGGACCAAAGAGTACAGGGACAACACTAGGACTCTAATACTAGAACCTACAACTGACCAACATTCTGAAGATACTGATGACCAAGGGGTTCTCTTCCACAACACGACCTCTACCTCGTTGCCCGTGACCACCTAAAAAGATGTGGTGACCCACGGGTGAGACCCAGTTCCAGTGAGAGATATAACTCTCTCCAAAAAATATTGATTACAACTAATTAATTAGCAGTAAATAAACTGAGCATATAAGGTATTGAATAAGCAATCTAAGAAGATTAAACAGTTCAAGCATACTAAGCAAGTAAACTTAATAATAAGGATAACTACTCAAATATTACATAATAGAATCTTATAAGCATTGTGTGGTATGAAAGCAAGGTAAGGGATAATTCATCCAATGTGAATTGTATTTGTCTTTAACAAATATACTACACAACTTGTATTACATCCTTTGTTATTATGCCATGTGGAGTTTGAGTCGTACCACTCAAAATCCAACTGACCATCGCTTGGTCGCAATCAGTTCCATACAAGATCAAGGAAGAGTCAGACTCCAAGATCTTTTCCATACTCAATTAGTACGAGTCTGCACTGCAGTGACATCTTGGTCAAACTGCAAAACAATGACATACAGTCATGTAAACAACTAGCCCGGCTTGGTACAGGTCATAGCGCTAGAAACCAATGTATGCAAAGTAAAACATTTATCACATGATAATCATTGAGAAACAACCGTAGTCGTTCTCCAAAATAGGGCTAGGTATAACCGGAGTCATCTTCCCTAAACACTTGGGGTCAGGGTAACATGTACCCCACCTATTCAACAATATGTGCTCCGAGTTTCCCTTAGGAATACTCGTCTTACCATTCAACAAGTTCTAACACTAAAGATGGTTCTATGGCACAAGGCACTACATGATTAGGGTTACACTTGATTAGTTATTTGCCAATTAAATGAATTAAGGCTTCATCATACAAATCCTAATTCATTTCTATCAAGTATATAAATATTGCAAGTTCGGAAGATATAAAATGCTTGAGATATAAATCTTAACCACATTACCAGATGCTATCATTCATTGCATCATAATAAACCACATGTGTCATTATATCATTTCAAGATATCCATCCCTTATCACAAGTTCCATGGTTTCAACACTTATTGGAGCATAAACAAGATTTCACTATAATCAGGGCTCAAACATGCCCTAAAGGTTATTAAGACCAGCACATTATTCCCTACATGGTTATCATTATCATTCCAGGCCTTTAAACTAGACTCAACATATCATCAACACATAAATATCACATAGGTTAAACATGGTAGTACTTGATGGTATTTAATTAGTACTAAGTTGAGGTTTCAACCCAAGAAGAATGTAATACACTGTCACATTAATCATTCCAGAGATCTAATTATAATACAAACATCATCATTTATTTATTTCATAATTGATGTATCAAACCATGTTTTATTGAAGGTACACTTCTCTTGTTATGATGATTTATCCATATATTGATACGAGGGCAAAGGTAAGATTACAAGTTCAATGGTGTTGTTTCATTGAATTCTCTTTATTAGAAACCTCGTATAAGACTATGGGATTCACTCTAATCCATTAATTCACTACTACATAACATGCCTTTAGTGTCGGGTTTTTAAGGGCCTTTAGTGTCGGTTCTAAAGCGACACCTATGTGGGCCCCGCTAAAAGCCCAACCGTTACGCGTCGGTTCTCAAACCGACGCCAAAACCCTTCGCGCGCCACCGAAAACACGCAAGCAGGGGGTATAGGCGTCGGTTATTAGGATCGAAACCGACGCCACATACCTTCGCGCCACAGAAAGGGCGCCATCTGGGGCACTATCGGCGTCGGTTTCCTAGCGATAACCGACGCCGCTGCCACAGCCGTACTGACCAGCACGGCCATGTTGTCTGGCCACTAGGGAAATCGACGTCGGTGCTTAGTATGGAAACCGACACTGTTATCCTATGTCGTCAGTCGTATATAAATATCCGACGCCTGTTTTGTGTCGAAATCGACGTCGGTTACTAGTATGGAAACCGACATTGTAACCATATATCGTCAGTTTTGTTCAAATAACCGACGCCGATGTTTTTTTTTCTGTCAGTCTGCAGACCTACTGTGGCTGGTCGCAGGATGAGAAACCTGCAGTTCAGTTATGAACTGAAGGTTTTACGACATCCATTGATATCAGCCAACAATAGGCCACAAACCTGCAAACATTTTATCTCTTTTCATATTCAGACACATGTAGAAACATTCATGTATTGATGATTTTCACACACAATTCATAAAAATTCATTCACATTGTCATCATTGTCAACAAAATCATATATTCAAAGAGCCATGAAACAACAAAAGAAGCCACAATGAAGGGAAGCATGATACAAATACAATACATAAAGTGCAGCACGCACAAGTGTTTCAGATTCATATAACAACATGACAGACTAACATATATATAGTGCATAATAACATCAGTGCCGAATTTACATACAACATTATAGCTTAGTACATATATATAGTGGGACTAAGGTGACGATCCCACCTGCTAAAATAGGTTACCGACAACTACATGTTACGACTGGGAGGTCGTGATTCAGCAACCGTATGCATTAGCAGGAGGACAAACAGATTTCACCACGAGTTAACATTGAAGAAGGTCTACTAACCTACACTGAGCTAAACAAGTTTATCAGTACTAGCCTAAGGCACAAGTACCGTTCTTCGGGACAATGACGGTCGTGGAAGCTTAGTGGCCACTGGCCAATTGAACGTGTAGCGGCCACTAAGCTTCCACGACCGTCATTGTCTCGACGAACGGTACTTGTGCCTTAGGCTAGTACTGATAAACTTGTTTAGCTCAGTGTAGGTTAGTAGACCTTCTTCAATGTTAACTCGTGGTGAAATCTATTTGTCCTCCTGCTAATGCATACGGTTGCTGAATCATGACCTCCCAGTCATAACATGTAGTTGTCGGTAGCCTGTTTTAGCAGGTGGGATCGTCACCTTAGTCCCACTATATATATGTACTAAGCTATAGTGTGGGATGCTTGCTTTCTCTCTGACTGTTGCACTTTGGATTTACAAAGCAATGTCGATGGCCTGCATAGCTATGTCATGGCCGTCCTACATAGCCTGTAGTCTTTGGCGAATGCCTACAAATTAAATAGAATTGCTATTAACTAGTATCCAAAAAATTTGAAAAAAATCACACTTACATAATATAATTATAAATGAACATATAGATATAAACCTTGGGGATATATTCTTAAAACTTACATTGTCAAGCGGTGAAAGCACGTCCTCACCCTCATGGTGATCATCAACAGGGTCATCATGGGAACATAATAAAAATATAAACATCCATGCCTCTAATATTGTGATCTTTTATCAATTAACAATCCTTCATTATGATCCTCGCGAACATACAAGTCATTGTCATCCCCATCTTCAATGTTTGGTGGTGTTGGCAACCCAACTGAGAATGGATTGGAGTAATCATACTTATCATAGTACTCTTCTTCATCTATAGGATCTTCAATGAACTGTCTTTTACCATGAAGAACAACCGACCATTTATCATTTGCAGGATCATCGATATAAAATACTTGTTTTGCCTGTGATGCCAATATGAATGGTTCACCCTTCTCGCCAATCTTTTCAAAGTTCACTAACGTGAAACCCAATTCATCCACTATAACTCCTTTTTTGTTGTCAACCCAATTACATTTAAAGAGCGGAATTCTGAAATCTACATAGTCAAACTCCCATATGTCTTCAATGACACCGTAATATGACATTTTAGCTTCACGTGGACTTTTATCCTTTGCACTTGCAAAATACATAGTCGACGCTTGAAGGGTGACCCCGCTGTTTTGGACGACACTCTTATCATCTTGACGCTTTGTGTAATATGAGAAACCATCTATGTCAAACCCTTCATAAGACATAACATTCAATTTTGGTTTAAAGGCGAGGCATTTGATGGTTTCAGTAACATTATCTGGTGTTTGAAATAGTTGATGTAAGACTTTATCTTCAAACCACTTAATAAATGTCTTGTTATGCTCTCTAGCAAGCCACATTAAATTGGATCGAGGATATTGTCTCTTGATGAAATTGGTATGTTCCTCGATATAAACACTCACTTCATCGATGTTGTGTAAAATATACAAGTGACCTTGCTCCAACTGCTCACGGCTGATTACTTTCACCCGTGCTCCCAAAACTCATTTGCCAAAATGCTCCTCAATATTCTTGTCATTCACGGGAGCGTCATTACCACTCGGAAAGTCATTGCAAAAATCCATAACCTCTCTCGCCACATAACCCTCAATAATACTCCCTTCAGGCCGATAACAGTTTCGAACATCACCTTTAAAAATGCTCATGTATCGTTCAAAGGGATACATCCAATGCAAGAAAACTGGTCCCAACATTTTCACTTCCCTAGTCAAGTGGACAACAAGATGTACCATGATATCAAATAACGACGGAGGAAAATACATCTCAAGCTGACATAGGGTAACAACCACTTCTATTTGCAAATTATCGAGAGTATCAGGGTCAATAACTTTACTGCACAGACTGTTGAAAAAGAAACAAAGTCTAGTGATTGCAAACCTTACATGCTTCGACAATATAGATCTAATTGCCACAGGCAATATTTGTTGCATTAGAATCTGACAATCATGAGATTTAAGACCTATCAACTTCAGATATTTCATTGATACCAATGTACGGATGTTGGATGAGTAACCCTGTGGCACCTTAACATTTACCAAGCATTCACAAAATGCTTTCTTCTCCTTTCTAGACAACGTGTAACAAGCGGGAGGTAAGTATGTTCTTTTATTACCCATTTCACATAATTCTGTTAATTCTGACCTTATTCCCATTTCACGTAGGTCCATTCTGGATTTTATCCCATCTTTAGTCTTACCTGGTATATTCAACAGAGTACCGATGACGCTATCACATACATTTTTCTCAACGTGCATGACATCGATACAATGTCTGACTGTCAAAGAACTCCAATAAGGAAGATCCCAAAATATCGACTTCTTCTTGAATAAAGACTTGTCACTCCTTGTGGCCATCGTACATTGTGATCTCTTACCAAATTCATTGGCGATGTCTTTCACTCTTTCATAAACATCCTCCCCTGATATAGGTTTAGGTGTACTACGTTCCTCATTCCGTCCATTGAATGCTTTGCGCAACCTACGATACAGATGAAATTTTGGAAGAAACCTTCGATGAGCAAGATATATAGTCTTTCCGCCATGTTTTAGTCGTATTGAATCAGTGTTCTCTTCACATATAGGACACGCTTTAGATCCTTTGACACTATATCCAGACAAATTCCCATATGCTGGAAAGTCATTCACAGTGTAAAACAACATAGCGTGCAAACAAAATGTCTCTCTTCGTGAAGCATCATAGGACATCACACCTTCACCCCAGAGTTTCTTTAAGTCATCAATCAGAGGTTCAAGATAAACATCGATATCATTTCCAGGTTGTTTAGGGCCCGATATCAACAACAACAACATAACATACTTATTTTTCATACACAACCAGGGAGGAAGATTGTATATAACAAGCATGACTGACCAAGTGCTATGTTGGTTGCACAATGTCTCGTACGGATTCATACCATCTGTACAAAGCCCAAGTCTTAGATTCCTGTCCTCTTCACCGAATTCAGGGTATAATAGATCAATCTTCTTCCACTGTGGGGAATCAGACGCATGTCGTAGGATCCCATCATTATTTTTCTTAACATCTGCATGCCACCTCAAATTCTTTGCATCTATAGGATTGGCAAACAAGCATTGAAACCGTGGTATTATAGGTAGATACCACATCACCTTGACGGGAGAACCAGTTTTGGACTCCCCCGAAGTCGTCAATTTATACCTTGACGCACCACATTTCGGACAATCTTTCAAATTCGCATAGTCCTTTTGAAATAATACACAATCATTAGGGCATGTGTGTATCTTCTTGGCCTCCATTCCCATTGGGCACAACAATTTCTTTAACCGGTATGTTGAGATCGGTAGCTCGTTTCCTTCAGGAAGAATTTCTTTCAACAAAGACAACAATGACGTGAAGCTTTTGTCGCTCCATCGATTGTTAACTTTTAGTTTATACAATCTCAACACAGCGCTAAGCTTTGTAAACTTACAACCCGTGTATAATGATATCTCATCATCATGCACAATGTTTCTAAACATGGGAGGTGGATCGGTGTGCTCTACCCCACAACTATCCAGTATCGCATCAATGATGTCTACTGGAACTGGTTCATTCACATCTATGTCATCGGAGGCAATTTCTTCTTCCACACAAGCACTGCTATCGACATCCATTGGTTTTAGGTTTGAAATCTCTCCATTCCAGTGCCATTCTGTATAGCCTTGTACAATCCCATTGCACATGACATGACTTCTGATTTCGTCACCAGTACTGAATTTCAAGTTGTTACCGCAATGCCTACATGGACAGTAGAACCTATCTCCAGATTGTTTCCTATGTTCCTCGACAAATCTAACAAACCGATCAAGACCAGAAATAAACTCTGGGGTGCAGCGATTGCAAATGGACATCCATGATCTATCCATTCTCTGATCAAAGAGAAAATAAGTATATATTACAACAAGATTAGGGTCCAGGGTAAACAGATTAGAGTTTATGGTTAAAACTTTAGGGTTTAAACATGTGATGTCATTCTTAAATGTGTACCACCTATCCCATTCTTGAACACCTAATCTCACTAGTAAGTGTATAATGTGTATTGGGTTTTCAAGAAAATTTCGGCAGCATTTCCCCGTTGTTCTCCAAGTACATATGTACTTAGAGAACAAACGGGGAAATGCTGTAGAAATTTTCTTGAAAACCCAATACACATTATACACTTACATCCTAAGTGAGATTAGGTTTTCAAGAACAGTCCCAAACCGGGGACTATCCAAGATTTACTCCTAATGAGTAAATATTGGACGGGTTTCTAGGCCAACAAATACAACACCAATTCCTTGTTCACAACCCCATTCAACACACAATTTCTTATAAAAACATTTGTGGACAGCCATAACAACATATCAATGCTTCCTAAATTAATCAACATTAATAGCTTATGAATGTTTAGATGCATTTAAATATGAAGCCCTAAATTTAAATAATGTGATGAATAAAAAATCATTAGATGAACGAGTGGATAAGTAAATACAAATCATTATTTAAGTAAATACAAATCAGAGGGCGAGACAGAGGGTTTTTGGGGATGTTTACCTCTGTTTGAGCCCAGTCGGGCATCTTGCTCTGGAGCAGGGAGAGAGGCGAGACGGATGGGTGCACGTGGAAGCCGAACGGGAAGGCAGAAGGCCGGCGAGCTCCTGAGCCGTAATGGAAGTGATCATTGAAAACATAGTTATAATAAGGATAAAAGAACATTTATAATGAAATTTATCAGTAATTTGTAACATTCAATAACCAAGCCAATCATCAATTCAGTTACAAGCATTCATGTAGCAACTTTCAGTTCCATTCAATTAATCTCTTTTTACATCCACACACAGGGGTTGGTGTACCCCTAAACAGTAACTAAACAAAGGGGTTGGTGTACCCCTAAACATGCGCATAATTAAAATAACTATTAATACATACAAGTCTAGATAGATAGACAACTAAATACTACACCAACATGGTCCCGCATCAGTAACTTCGAGGACTTATCATTGTGGCAATCTTCTCCTGAAGTTCAGAAAAGAAAGCAGCTATGAGTATTGATTAATTGCTTTCAGACAAAAAGTGTAAACACACATTTTTGTCTTGACAATTATATTTGTTAATTGGACCTACCGTGGCCTTTTTTATGATGTTGTGTCACGGAGCTCCTCACTGTATTTAGACGAATTTGAACTGACATAGATGATGGTATCCTCCGCCGTGGCCTCATAATCAGATTCGTCATAGATGATATCCTCCGTCGTGCGCTCATACCGCAGTAGATGATCAGGGGTCTCGCAGTTGATGTTGGTTATCCAAACGTTGATGGTATTATGGCCAACTGGACAGAGAAAAAGCCTGTCGCTATGGCCCACATGCATCTTTCCAATCCAATTGCGCCAACTGGATTTTGATACAAGATTTCCCGCCAAATCATACTCAACCTCGATAACATGTGAATAATTGCCAAAATTTAGGGTCACTTCACCAGGCCTGTAGTGTCTTCCTTCTAGAAAACGCCAATGTTTGGGTATGGCCAATTGGTTTAAGGAACGATCATCTATGATGATGTTCAATTGTTCTTCAATAGGGAACGTTAACATTGACATGGAGGCCCAGTTCATAGTGACTGTTGTGGGTGGACAGAGACTGCATAATATTAGTATTAACAAAGTGTACGTAAGTACATATAACGATGTTATATATTTTCAGAAAAAGTGTAAGTACATATAATGATGTTATAAATTTTTAGACTAGTATTTTCTATAATTTGATGTATCTTGGTATTTCATAAAATGAGGTGACACTTATTATGTATTTGTTTAATCAACA
The DNA here is from genome assembly GCA_963693085.1 of Alisma plantago-aquatica. Lineage (NCBI taxonomy): Eukaryota > Viridiplantae > Streptophyta > Magnoliopsida > Alismatales > Alismataceae > Alisma > Alisma plantago-aquatica. The sequence continues at coordinate 358,607,149 of OY856415.1, read as the reverse complement.
CTCATATTTAGTTTTATGAGTACATGACACTATGTTTGAAATACTTTTTTAAAAGGATAAATCATAGGGATTGGTTAACTCCTATCTGCTAGTAACATCAAAAAAGTCAAACCTAAAACTAGAAATGCACACTACAAATTTTGGCACGATCGTGTATGAATGCAAAACAATATTGAACTGAATTAGGATCAATCATAGGGATTGGTTAACTAAATTATCATTGACATCTACTTGTTTAAAAAATAGGTTAAGCCAAGGTCAACACACGTCAACAACACACATTAAAAAATAGGTTAAGCCAAGGATGAATTGAGGATGCAAACCTAGTCAATTGGAGGCTTTACCTCTAGCAGTGGCAGTGGTGACGATAATGGCAAGCTCTGGTTCCGCCTGCTGCTGTTGGCACTGGCTACTGCTAGCACCGGTGAGAGGAGGACCGGCTAGAGGAGAGGACCAACGACGGTGGCGGCTCCAGGAACGGCGAGCTCCACGGAGGCGGCGAGCTCCAAAAATGCTGGCGAGCTCCACAAACGACAAGCTCCATGGCGGCATTTCACGGCGGCGGCGAGGAGATCGACGCTTCACGGAGGCGCTTCACAACGATGCTTCACGGCGATGCTTCACGACGTCAGCGAGCAAGCAGATCGGTGAGAGGGAGCAAGGAGAACGCCAGACCCTAATAGCCGATTGCAATCACAGAGAGAAAGGGGAAGAGTCGGGCTCGCTCGCGCGATTTAAGTTAACATTCGGTGTCGGTTGCTAAAAAACTGAGAATAAAACTTTAAGTGTCGGTTTGAAACAAACCACCGACACTAAAGGGGGGTGAAAATTTTCGCGGTTATTCGTGCGAAAACACAACGATGTCAGTTATTTTCACAAAACCGACAATAAATATTGAGAAAATTTCTGTCTCGCATAGAACCTTTAGTTGTCGGTTCCTCTCTTCAAAACCGACGATGTATGTCAATTTTTGGAGGCAATTTTTTTCGCTAGAAATTTTGGTTTTGGCGGTTACTTTTAGGTGTCGGTTTCTTATTAAGGAACCGAAACTGAATAAAAGCGATACCCGTGTCTGGTCGCCCTTCACAGATTGATGTCGGCTTATTTTAAACACCGACGTTGTATGGTTTAGGTGTCAGTTTTTTATTACAACCGACACCAGCAAAAGTGACGTTATAAGCCATTTCTGTAGTAGTGATTGTTGAAGCATCCAATCTCATTCATTGGATTGAGTTCATTATTCAAAACATTAATTAGGTATGGGTCCAACCACCCATTTCAGCACTAATATAGGGTATCGTTTATAATTCCTCCATGGATAACGGTATGTTATCTTCATGTGTAATGGTTTAGACACCAGCATGGTGTACTGGTTTACTAGCATCAGGTGTGTCGACCTATTGGCAACATGATATATCTCCATGATGTATCAGTTGAACACCATCAAAAGCATATCGACATATCATCACCAAGAGTGTATCAACCATTAACCATCATGCGTTATCACCATGGTAGGGTGTCAGCCACAAACCATCATGGTTTGTTGCTATGGTCAGGGCGTTAGCCTGACAGCAACGTGGTGTCTGGATTTACCCAAAATATGGGGTGTTTCGTTCACTAACCATCATGGTTTTCACTAATGCAAACTAGTGTATCAGTGTTAGGCCGTCATGAATTACTACCATGGATATGATATTGTCCTAATATCAACATATGTATTGGCCACCATCCATCGTGATTTGCAACATGGATAGGGTGTCAAACCATCATGGTTTACCCCTTATGTGTTAAGGTGTCGGCTATAAGCCGTCATGGTTTACAACCATGCCTAGACTAATGGTGTCGGGCACATCACTTCATGGCTAAGTTCATCATCAATATGATCAAGTTCGAGATGGGGAAAGACATGGTCTGAAATAGTAAGAACCACCACCATTACCATGGTGGAAACTTTACCAAAATAAGCACATAAACTTGGTTCTATATACAAGGATGTCCGTTTTAGGCAAGATCATAAGCAAACCAGTTTGAAGTAAGCAACATAAGTGAGGAACGTTATAAAAATTGCCTCTATGATAAGAAAAGACTTATAGAAGCAAGTATCACGTGCAAACAAGGTAAGGAAATCCAAGTTGTAGATCTGAACTCGGCCAACTAGGTACCCTTCTCCATAAGGAAGCAAAAACCCTAGAAGAAGAAGCAAGAAGGATCATTGCTTGAGTTCTAGAGCAACCTCTACCATGGAACAAAAAAGTTCCAACCTGGACAGGGGTAGAAGTAAGAAGAAAAAGGAGGAAAATGGAGAAAAAGAAGAGCTATTTACTTGTTCAAGTCAAATCTACCAAGAAGAAGCTTTTAGAAACCCTAAATGATAGCAAATTGGAACCCTAAAAGTTCCTTCCTAGATGATCACCCCCTTCTTCTTCCTTGAGTAGGTTCTTTACAGCACAGTAGAGAGAGACAACATGAGATCCTTTGTAAATGGGTAGCAATAGAGAGCAAAGGCTTTGTTTTGGCATAGAGATAGGTATATGTAGTTAGGGGATAAGTTTTGAGAAAAGCATAAGGTGTACAATTGATCCTCCATGTGTCCATGACTTTAATTTTTTTGCATGGATAAGTTAACTGCAAGTCCACCGACTATTGGGGACTTTTGGGCTATCAGATTATGCCCAAGCAAGTAGAGCCATCACTTGTTAGTCTTAAAGGTAGCTCATCCATGGGAGGTTAAAGTCCTAATTCAACATAGAATAAAATATCCTTCAATTCAAGGTACAATTGAGCACCCCATAACTCAAAAAGATCAAGAATGATAAAAATATATATAAGAAAAATAATTGATGGAACAATTTGCAAAGAAAACCCCTTAATTGGGAAAATTGCAGAAAAGTCCAAAATGTACATAAAATTGCATAACTTGCTCAAACAACGTCCAAATTGGACCAAAAATTTCAAACTTAAGCTTGTCTTATGATTATAAAGCATAACACAAGGTTATATTAAGGTTATAAGCACTAAATTATGGTAATTAATCTTGTTCAAAATTTTAAGTAAGTCATGGGCCTTACAAGTTGAGTCCTTACTTATGATTCATATATATGATCTAAATCCTAGGTGTGAGATTTGGGTTAAAAAATATTATGGGTAGAAGAATTATCATTAGAAAGTAAATCCTTTGACTGAGTTAGGTCCTAGCTCAAGTGACTTAAGTTTGTGAAGCTCATCAGTAGCTGCAAGTGAGTTGATATATGAAACTCTGGTTCTTAGAGTAAAATGTTTGGTGCATTAGATATTCATAAATGTTGTTCCTTCCACTTTTCTTTGTTAATATATAATACAAGAAACCTCACATGAGCTATATGTATGAGTTATATATGAGGAGTCACTCACATAAGCTTGACATATTCTATATTATATTTCTATATCACACATATCATATCCAAGTTTGAGATCATGATAAGCTTGACCTTTCTATATTCCCTTCTTATGTCATACATGTAATATTAAAGTTTAAAATCATGATAAGATTGACTTAGTGTTTTATCTTTCCCTTTGTAATATACAAGAAGGATATAGATTTGAAATCATGAGCTTGAATATAAATATATCTTTGGATCATAGATAATGATCACAAGATAAAGTTATTAATCAAATCTTCAGTCTAAGCTTCTAGTTCGATAACAACTCTCACAGAATAGGGTGAAACCCTAATATACAAAGATTAAGACATTTGTTCCCTATAATGATGCAATTCTAGTATGTGTTGATCATAAAAACGTACTAATGATATTAAGTCTGACAATTCCAATAATCAATGACTTGAATTCTTGATATCCCCCCAAATGGGTGAGTAGGCTAAAAGATGATACCTTGAAATATCTTATCAACTTCATATGTATGAATAAACCCTATTTCTCATAGAGATATGGCATGTAAATTTTAACTCCAGAGAATGTCATGTTATAACTAAGTTATACAATGATGCTTCAACCTATATAAGATGGGGTGGGTACACCCTAGATGCTCTAATATCCTAAGATAACAACTTAGGGCAAATCCAGATTTAAGACAACTTTCACACCTAGAAGTGGTGGGTTAGACGCATCATGAATCCTTGATATTACCTTGAGTATGATATTAGATAAATTTTGAGGATGAAATTCCATGTAAGGTGGGGTGAATGCGATGACCCCAACTTTAGGGTTTTGATATCCAATATGACATTTGAGGACCATGAGTGTTCTATAGGTGGCTGAGCTTAGTTGAGGAATTGATCATCTGATTTTGAATTACCTTCACACTAATAATAAGATTAAAGATATGATTTGTGATTCTGATATTGAATTGAGTTCAACTATGATGTGTATAGTTTTTTTATTAGTCGATTTGGGTACTTACGAGGTCAAGAGGTACATTAGTAGTCGCAACGATCTCAAATAGCTAATTAATGAGCCTTCATGTATGTTACTATCATATGAGGTGTTTTGGACTTGTAGGATCAAGATTTATTATTGTTTACATTGAATTTAAGGTTTATACACCAATTTATAAGGTTGTTCGAAGAAATTATTTGCATGATCAAATAATGAAGTTTGTGTCTCAAATTTTAGAAGAAGCTTGATATTATGAGTCTATGTCTAAAGTTTCAGGTTGTTTAGAGATTGCTACTAAGAAATATGATTACTTGATGTTGAGGACATTAATGAAGTATATGTGGTGGAACCTTAGTCTTCTGGTTATTTGATTTAATATCTGTAACATTTGATGTCACACTGTCCTACCCCCTTTGCTTAGGCATGCCCTTAACCTGTCGAGGTGGCATGATCTCAACCACCAACAAGGAGGATCAGAAGACTAAGTACCATCTTCAACCTCTAACAAAATCAGAAAGATTAACATAACAACATATCAATCCACCCAACCTCGATCACCTATTCCACAATACCTCTCACACTCACCTAGTAGGTTATTTAGATCCGAGAAGCATGGAGATCTCCAACAACCCCTGGTTTAGGTAGGGAGGTGGCATATTTGGAGAGGACCAAACTATGTCCCAAGCACCATCTCCATCAGCGAGAACTAGAGAGATCGACCCCTCTCTTACCCTCTTTTCACCACTACGTTTTGTAGTGACAAAGCAAAAGTGATCAGATATCCCTACCGTAACCTGCAACACACTCAGATTTTCAATTGGAAGGTAGTGATGGACATCAAACCCTGCAACCTGTAGGTGGAGTCAGTGGAGAAACCTCCAACCATGGAGTCGGGTAGACCCTCAACTTTGATTTGAGATGCCTAACCTTGTCACCTTTCCTGAGCGGAGTCAAACCCTAAGGTAAGAGATGTTGCATCACATAGAGCATATCAATGTGGATCTGATCAGGGTGTGCCTTTCTATAGGGAAATATGACTACAGATAGGCAACAAAAATATAAAATTTATTGCCATATTTCCAATTGAACCAGCAGATTGTGTCAACAACTATATAATGGAAAGGATGATTTTGATGATATATCTAGTCCTAGAGTAAGTCCAGTGAAAACTCCTCATCGTTGTAGTCATGCAACTGTCTTCTAGTTGCACTGCGACTCATCTATTGTGCCTCCTAATCTTCACCATGTAAAGCACGTTGACGTTGTCATCCTAGAGACAGACAACGACCTCCACGCCTCTATGGAAGTCCACACAGACCGTATAGAACTCCTATCATCCTACTAAAACTGACAGTAAGGAGTTGTCCCTCATGTTGGTGTACTAGTCACCAACTTATTCCCCCATAATTGTTCTCCCTTGCTATCCCTCCATTTATCGAGTAGGACTTGCTTGGGATCTCTCGGTTACCACAACTAGAAAAAACAAACAATTGTTAGAGGTAATTGATGTGTCTGAGAAGCCCCCAGTACCCCTCTATTTATAGGAGGATTTAGAGTCAGGGTTCTCAATCAATGTGGAAGAGGATGGGACCGAAATCTTAAAATTTTGCAATATGTGAATGGCAAAATGGTCAGTTTGCTTAACGAACCCATCGGTTGGCATGCGAGCCGATCGGTTCACTTAGTGAACCGATCATCTTGGCATGTTTCCCAATCACATATGAATTGTGAATTCTATTCTATTAAATGTGTGTCATGACATTGGTACTAATCCTTGATGCAATCGAATTGCACCACGAAGCGGGCATCTCGACGAAGCACGTCGATTGTCTCATGACCACCAGTCGACTAGTTCATTGGGAGAATCAGTCAGTTGGAGCCCCAATTCATGTAGAACTCAACCAATAAAATATCCAATCAACATGACACTCCAACTGCTCATTTCATCACATGAGTTGTTTGATTGGGAGTCCAACCAGTTGATTTGTTGCTTGAATTGAATATCTAAACACTTTAGTAATCAATTCAATTATCATTCAAGATTAAAACTCCTCTTCTAGGTCAATTCTTGTGTGTGTGACCCTATAGGTCCCATATTACGTTAGCAGTGAATGTCCATAACCAGTTATGACATCACAAGCAATGAGTGGTGCCTAGTCGCACATCAATGCTACCCAAGTAAATGGAAAGTTGGAGAACAACTTCAACCTACAATCTGTGTATGGTATTATAGTATTTTTATAGTTCCTTTATCATTGATATCCAGAATGAACTTGGGGCATGGGGTAATCATCCTCTTCAACATTCAATCTTGTTCGTTGAACCAGAGCAGACTATCTAAGATATATGTTAGCTCAATATTACATTTGACTTACACGTGCATCGCCATGCATTTCTCAGTCTCGCTAATCAAGAGGCCTAGGATATCGTACTCCTATAGGAGGGATAAATCCCATCTGCGTCACTCACAGTCAGTCCCCATGTGTCACAGTTACCCAATCATCACCGTTATGGGAACCCTTATTCATGATCACATTTGATGGTGTCATAGCATACCGAACGACATGTGATGAGTGTAGTGACTTCATGTCTAAGAACCACAATCACCACCAACACTATGAGAGTTGTCTATTACTACCATTGTAATGGCTTCCATGTGTCACTCTCATGGTGGGTTTGTCCGATACACTGTTCTCTAACATGTATCTGTATGCTTGGTTTGATATCACATATCATGACTAATGATATTTTGTTATCAACCAACACACACTCTAGTCTTATGTGATATTGTTGCCTGTCTTTCTTCCTCAATAAGATCTTAGGGACATGATGAGAATGTGTATACTCTTAACATCCATATGATCTCATTGTTCAAGTCACATACTTGAAGACATATGCTAATGAGTAATATCATTCTCTAGACATGTATTATGTTACATCATTATCTCATAACTGAATAAATTGGAATCTTGCATTTATATTAATTAAATCATTTACAAACTATGCCATTACAATCATCATATGATTGGTTCTTTGGACATACATACCAACACTTCCTCTTATTGGTTCCCATGGAGGCGGCCCAACGACGAGTTTGACGACCCAATGATTCACACCATTGAGGAGATGAGTAACATCCATGCAAGATGAGGAGGGAAGGGAGAAGATTTTCCCATTGTTTCTAGATGACATGAGGGCATGGAAGCCCTACCATCGGTCATTGGATCAATCACAAACACAACGACACTCCTACTGGAGTGGAAGCAAGAAGGAAAGCGAGTTAGAGAGCGGGTTGTGACTCGCGGGAGATGAGAATCAAGACAGGGAGTTAGAGAACTGGATCCACCTAGTCTAGGCAGTCGGACCGACTGACCCACTTTGGGACAGGGAGGGGTCCATGCCTCCTCGAGATCTGCTTGGAGACCATACAGAGCCCGAAGTTGAGATCTGAAGGCTGAATAATTTCCCAAAAAGGTAAATCCCTCAAATTAGCATACAAACCTTAGGATATCCATAGAAAATTGACATGTTAGCCACTAAATGCCCCAAAAATACCTCCAGACTCAGGAAAATGTCCTCTTTGTTACTGGATCTCTAAATCAAGTTTTTGAACAACATTATATGGATGTTTCTAATTGTGGGCTCCGATCTCCAAACCACGAATTAATCCCGATTTAATCATGTGCGGAAGCAATCGGTAAACAGCGGAAGACAAAAATCACGGGAAATTAAAACTTTTCGAGACAAGAGCCTGAAACCACAAACCTTTTCCATAGAAAAAGGATTTAACTGTTTACATCACTGACAATTACTTCTTGAGTAATTATATACAACATGATACCAAAATTCTCAAGAATTCATACTCCAAAACACTCCAGGACCTGAGAGTACAGAGGACACATAGGACTTGACTCTAACTACACCATGAAGCAGGCTAGATCTCCACCTGAGATATTTACTGCTACTGATGCTGCTGTTGCTGGGATTGGTCACCTGAGTTCTTATTCCTTCGTCTTCGACGACCACCTAAAAAGTAGAAGTCTACGGGGTGAGACAATTATACATAATTGCCCCAGCGAGAGTTATAACTCTCCACTAGGCTTTATAAGCAAAGCAAGGAATAACTAAAGCAATAAGAGCCTTCAAGATATTCACTGGCAGTTCTGATGATAAGCAAGAGTTCAATCAATATTAAAATATGAGAACATCTATGCTATTCAAGGTAACATCAATCAAATAACTCGTAATTAACTCTAACAGATATACTACGCTGTTGTTTATGTTTTTCAAACATTATTATGCCCTGTGGAGATGAGGCATACCACTCATACTCCAACTGATCGCTAAGAAGTCACATCAGTATCATACATAGGTCATTAAGAGAGCCGGATTCTTATGACCTCATCTTCCTCAGTCAGTTAGAGGATTGATTGTTTGACATCTGGCGGGATGTCTTTATAATAGCTCACCAGGGTACTCTGGTCCTTCGCTATTTTTAGAGTTACAGTGGCATTCTGTACTCTCTTCACTATCGGAAGATTTCTTGTTTATCTTTCACCGATACGGTATTTGTGTCTTTAAGGGAGTGTAGATATACATCTCACCTTTAGGACTTTATGGTGGGGTCTGATGGACTACTAGAATCTACATCATCCTCTCACCTTTTCTTTTATAGTGAAGGTATGACGGACTACAAGAATCTACATCAAATACCTACACTAGGATGTAAGGTTCTACACATCCATGTACCCCACATACTCAAAAGTATGTGATCCAGGAGTTCCCTGAGGAAAAACCTATTTCACCATCATTTAGACTCTGACAATGATGGATCTATGATCAGGGCTCTACATTTCACTTGATTAGTTAGGTACATTCAGTATTCATATCATCATACAAAAACATTAGCATCACAGCTATATATGAGAATACTAAAATGTAGCAGGCCTAACTCATTTCAATTACCAGTTCTCAATTATCTCATCACAAGTCATCTGTCAAGCATGACCTTGATGGTGTTTATGGCTCTTACAGCCCATAAATCACAAAAGATGTCACTTAGCAGTGCATCAAGATGATTCACTATTCATAAAGCTTAAGACATGCTTTCAATGAACATAACATGGTATTTCATACCTGGGTATGACCATTATCTCATTATAACCTGCATAGTTAGTTCAACAGATAATAGTAAACAATTCAACAATTTAGGGTTTACTATTCATCTTTCAAGTCATCACCCTAAAATTAGGGTTTACTATTCACACCATGGTGAATGGTACTCATTACATCATCATGTAAGAGAAACATCATCATTAAGACTCTTAATTAAGATTAAGATCCATTAGATATCATATTTAGGGTTTCCATGACCTCACATAGGTGGGTCATTCCCTAATCATGCACACTCATGTGTATTTGAAGTATCTCACTTGAGTTTCCACCTTAAAAAGGGTACTTTCTCTCTCTAGGATACTTTCTCTCTCTTGGAATACTTTCTCTCTCCTCTCACTAGTAGATGGTGATGACACCACTCTAGATTAGGTTGGGTTAAGTCCTCATTGACTTACATAAGCCAAAACATCATCATCATGTGATTAGGGTTTGATTAGAACAAGGTTTTACCTCTTTAGACCCCTCAAGGGTATTTTGGTAATTTGCCTCATGATCACCATCATGGGTCAACTCACTAATCACTTAGTCCCTTAATAACCTAGGTTACCATTAGGGTTTAGATTAGATCACCATTGAACTAATTACACCATCAATTGATTAAGTACAAACCACCATGTACACCTTCAAACGGTTTCAACCTTCAAACGGTTTCAACCATCAAACGGTCTTGAGACCGTTTGGTCTCAAACGGTCTTGAGACCGTTTGGATGTGTTGACCGTTTGGAAGAGTTGACCTTCCAAACCGTTTGGAGCTCAATCGGTCTGAAACCGTTTGATCAAATCAACTTGAGATCGATTGGACCAAACGACCCTGAGATCGTTTGAGCCCAAACGGTCTTGAGACCGTTTGGTCCCAAACGGTCTTGAGACCGTTTGGCCTCAAACGGTCTTGAGACCGTTTGGATCCAAACGGTCTTGAGACCGTTTGGTCCAAATGGGCTCAAACCGTTTGGACCTCCAAAGTGGTTCAAAAGTTACAATTGGTCATGGATATGTATGTTGAACCCCTCAATTAACCAAATCCGTGATAACCACTTATAAATTGAGTTAATTAGGATGAACCTCAATCACTTGGACACCAAGTTGACCCTCAATTGAAAGCCAATTAGGGTTGAATCCTCCTCAATTAGGGTTTCAAATCGGATGGTCATCAATATTCAACAATGTGAATCAATTCAAGGTTGAACCTATCAATTGACCTCCAATTGGGCTCAAACTTGGACCAAACGGTCTTGAGGTCGTTTGGATATCCTCCAAACGGTCTTGAGACCGTTTGCCCAAAGTTTGACCAAAAACCAAGTCGTTTGGACTAGGGTTGAACTCCAATTAGGTCTAAAATCAGTATTTGTATCAATTCATCAACTTATTGCAATTGGACCTTCAAACCATTAGATTATCTCAACCCTAGACCTCCAAACGGTCTTTGGTTGTGCCCAAACGGTCTTGAGACCGTTTGGAGGAACCCCCAAACGGTCTTGAGACCGTTTGGGTCCTTCAACCCAAAACTCAACAAGATCTATACTTAGAAAACAGCAATTTGATTGTTTCACTAACCCACTGTAATTGGGCCCTCAATTGGTCAATTACCTTAACCCTAGACCTCCAAACGGTCTTGGGTTGACACCAAACGGTCTTGAGACCGTTTGGATGAGTTCCAAACGGTCTTGAGACCGTTTCCCCATCCATCCTTTGGACTCTAGTGAAAATTCATCAAGGTTTGATCTATAGAGTTGATCATCACATCAATACTTAATTGCAATATGGTTTGGTGCCTTTGGACCTTCAATTGATCAACTATACTTGACCCCAGACCTCCAAACGGTCTTGGGGTGACCCCCAAACGGTCTTGAGACCGTTTGGGTGATTCCCAAACGGTCTTGAAACCGTTTGGGCTAATCAACCCAAAATCTCAACTTAACTCATTGAAATTTCAGCACTGTTTTCAATTAGGGTTTGCCTAATTGAATAGCCTTCAACTCATGATTCCTTGGGAGTTAATCCCTCAAATTTTGTGTGTGATTAACCTACATAATTATGAACAAGATTCCCAAACGGTCTTCGCTTGGTCAACGGGACCAAACGGTCTTGAAGACCGTTTGCCCTCAAACGACCCTGAAACCGTTTGCCCACCAAACGGTTTGAAACCGTTTTGAGCAATAGGTGGAGGTCGTTTGATAAAGTGAAAATCCGTGGATAAGCATAGGAATTAACGCCCTTATCTTCTACCTTGAGAACAGTGACAGTTCTTCACGATTTTGCTTGCAAGGATGCAAGGAAAGATAGGGAAGAAGAAGAACTAGCAACTATATGCATAGAAAAGGATGTATAATCAAGCATAAAGTTTAGAGTTATAAAACCCGCCTAAAGCTTGCTCCTTGAGCTCCAAGCTTTCGAGCTCCAAGCCTTTAATGGCGTCCTAGAAGTTCCACAGGTCGGCCAAGGTGAATTCTCCAAGGAAAGGTTGGAAAGGAATAGCTAGAAAGATAGAGCTAGGTGAGCTAGCCATGAATTCAACCTTGAAAACGAGTTTCCTCCATGAATTCAAGCAAAAGGAATGATCCAAACCTACCTTGCACTCCCTTGGTCGTCCTCCTGAGCTCCAGAGCTCTCCTTAGTCGGTTTGAGCAAGGGGAAATGAAATGAAAGGGAGAGGGTCGTTCCCTTGCTAAGTGAGAAAAGTTGTATATATACTTAGGTGAATTTTCAACATAAGAACATATGTTTTCCTCATTTCTCATCTAAGTACTCCCTTTCTTCCTTGCACGTCCCCACATCTTATTTCTAAGGACAAACTTCTTCTAAGGTCAAGAATTGAAGGCAAAGAGGATCAACCCATCACTAAAGCATACACATAAAAGGGCTATTATACATACACCTTGATTATTCAATCACAAAGGTGTTCTTTACTATATGATTATTCACTTGAAGTAACCTTTTCATAATTTCTCTTCTAAATGATGCCAAGAGCCATAAAAGATGTTTTAGATGATGTATTTTACAAGTTGCACCCCTCAAATTGGGTAAATTGCATTTTACACCAATTTAGGGTTTTCAAGTACAGGGGTTGCTTCCACAGCTGCACCTTGGTGCTCAAGCTTGGGAAATCCCTTAAACCTCATCATATTCATTCTTATGTTGTCTCAACATCAGAGATACATCTTATCTTGTGACTTTTGCAAGTTCAACCCTTAAACTGGGTAATTTGCACATAGGTCCCTGCATACAACACAATGCTACAACTTTATTCAAAAAGGAGCAAAATTGAAAATTATATGTTCCTGGGGAACTTAATTACATGCCAGGGAGTTTTCACAAGTATATAATTACATTTTTAGGCAAAACTTCTAGGGTTAGTTCATAACCCAGGTCAGGGGTGTTACAAATCATAAACCCCTAACAAGGATTTCGTCCCCGAAATCTCAGGAAGAAAAGGGGAAAGCAGATATGTTTATTTTAAGAACATAAACCCCTTAACAAGGGATGTTCTTAAAATTCTATCTTTACTTAAGAACATAAACCCCTAACAAGGGTTGTTCTTAACATTCTTACTTTAATATTACTTACTTGTATTATCAAAACTGTATATCTCTTTGGATTGTTTCAAATAGATTACTTAATTAGAGTAATCAAAAGATAATATTTCCAGAGCTTCCATATTTACTTTATCATCATTAATTGTATACCTGGCGGGGGTATATGATTACTGAGATAAGAAAATATGTACTTACATTTTTCCATGTTCCTTCTCTTTTCTCTTTCTTACAATCATAAAATATTAACTTTACTGAATTCTATTTCCAGATCAATTCTTTAGTAACTTACCTTCTCATAGAAGTAAGTATGTCAAGATATAAGACTCACTCAACGGAGTCTCCAACGACAACTACCTGCCTTATGACTAGATGTCATATTGCAGTTTACGAATCACTCTTCGAGTGATGAAAGAGTGCGTAGCACCCGGGTCAATCAGAACAGATACTACACAAGATTTAGACATATCAGAATATAAAAGTTTCCTCTGACCTGTCCCCACTTGTGGATCTTCCATTTCCTCTGGTGGGTTCATAGCATAGAACCTTGTCGTAGCTTGTTGTTGAGGTGGTGCTGATGATCCAGCTTGAGATGCTTGCCCGCGTCCTCGACCTATTCCTTGAGATTGTCCTCCTTGTGATCCCTGATGTCCTTGTCTCGGAGGCTGTGTCACACTGACAGGCTTTGACCAACAATCCTTCATCAAATGTCCTACCTTACCACAGTTATAACATCTTCTTTCTTGTGGTCTTGGTGGTCCAGTAACGGACATTGATGCAGAGTTGTGAGTCTCCTGCGGTAGTTGTCCTTGTCCTTTACCTCTACTTGGAGACCTATCAGTATGAGAACTAGGTCTAGATGGTGGAGGGTTAGGTGTAGAGGATCTAGGCTTCTTAAAGTCCATAGATGAAGAACCCTGGAATTGTGGATATCTTTTCTGGGTTTGCCTCTTCTCAACCACAGATCTCTCTATCCTTCGGACTGATTCAACGAAGGTAGAGAATCTCTCTCGGTTCTCTAAGGCAAACACTGGGGTAGACATGTCAGCATTCAAACCCCTCTCGAATCTCCTGATTCTCTCTTCTTCTGTGGCAGCCATGTGCGGACAAAACCGCAACAGCTCCATGAATTTAGCTTCGTACTCGCTAATGTTCATCATGCCCTGTCTCAGCCTCTCAAACTGAGAGATCTTCTCGTCTAGGAAGGTCTTTGGGAAATATCGTTGGACAAATTCCCGCCGAAAGTCTTCCCACGAGATCTCTATTCCAGGTCTCTTCTGCTCTTCCATGGTCCACCAGTGACCAGCACTTCCTTTGAGAAGATAGACAGCATGTCTAACCTTCTCAACTTCAGGGATGTTGAGGATCCTGAAAGCCTTCTCCAGCTCTGTCAACCACAGATCAGCATCTGCGGGGTCAGCAGTCCCATGGTACTCGGTAGCTCCGACACGACGTAGTCGCTCGAACGTCTTCCCGATACCTTGCCCCTCAGGCTGGGCAGGTACCCTAGGTGCAGTCATAGGCAACCTGTCGGTTATGTGTGTCATGGCAGTCATAAACTGCCCAAACATTGTCTGGACTGCTGGGTTACCCATGTCATCTGGATCAAACTGGGGTGGCTCTCTAGGTTGTTCTGGTACAGGCTGTTCCAATCCTGGTACTCCTGCACCACCTTGAGGTGCACTAGCACTACTTTCTTCCACATTCTCATCATGTGGCTCTGACATCTTAAGTATCTTCTTCTCCTGAGGAGTAGAAGATTCTATTAGATAAGGAAGGAATACTAAAGATAGACTCGACTTCCTAAGTCCTATGCCTCTGTAGACTCGAATGAACCTGGAGCTCTGATACCACTTAATTGTGGGCTCCGATCTCCAAACCACGAATTAATCCCGATTTAATCATGTGCGGAAGCAATCGGTAAACAGCGGAAGACAAAAATCACGGGAAATTAAAACTTTTCGAGACAAGAGCCTGAAACCACAAACCTTTTCCATAGAAAAAGGATTTAACTGTTTACATCACTGACAATTACTTCTTGAGTAATTATATACAACATGATACCAAAATTCTCAAGAATTCATACTCCAAAACACTCCAGGACCTGAGAGTACAGAGGACACATAGGACTTGACTCTAACTACACCATGAAGCAGGCTAGATCTCCACCTGAGATATTTACTGCTACTGATGCTGCTGTTGCTGGGATTGGTCACCTGAGTTCTTGTTCCTTCGTCTTCGACGACCACCTAAAAAGTAGAAGTCTACGGGGTGAGACAATTATACATAATTGCCCCAGCGAGAGTTATAACTCTCCACTAGGCTTTATAAGCAAAGCAAGGAATAACTAAAGCAATAAGAGCCTTCAAGATATTCACTGGCAGTTCTGATGATAAGCAAGAGTTCAATCAATATTAAAATATGAGAACATCTATGCTATTCAAGGTAACATCAATCAAATAACTCGTAATTAACTCTAACAGATATACTACGCTGTTGTTTATGTTTTTCAAACATTATTATGCCCTGTGGAGATGAGGCATACCACTCATAGAAGTCACATCAGTATCATACATAGGTCATTAAGAGAGCCGGATTCTTATGACCTCATCTTCCTCAGTCAGTTAGAGGATTGATTGTTTGACATCTGGCGGGATGTCTTTATAATAGCTCACCAGGGTACTCTGGTCCTTCGCTATTTTTAGAGTTACAGTGGCATTCTGTACTCTCTTCACTATCGGAAGATTTCTTGTTTATCTTTCACCGATACGGTATTTGTGTCTTTAAGGGAGTGTAGATATACATCTCACCTTTAGGACTTTATGGTGGGGTCTGATGGACTACTAGAATCTACATCATCCTCTCACCTTTTCTTTTATAGTGAAGGTATGACGGACTACAAGAATCTACATCAAATACCTACACTAGGATGTAAGGTTCTACACATCCATGTACCCCACATACTCAAAAGTATGTGATCCAGGAGTTCCCTGAGGAAAAACCTGTTTCACCATCATTTAGACTCTGACAATGATGGATCTATGATCAGGGCTCTACATTTCACTTGATTAGTTAGGTACATTCAGTATTCATATCATCATACAAAAACATTAGCATCACAGCTATATATGAGAATACTAAAATGTAGCAGGCCTAACTCATTTCAATTACCAGTTCGCAATTATCTCATCACAAGTCATCTGTCAAGCATGACCTTGATGGTGTTTATGGCTCTTACAGCCCATAAATCACAAAAGATGTCACTTAGCAGTGCATCAAGATGATTCACTATTCATAAAGCTTAAGACATGCTTTCAATGAACATAACATGGTATTTCATACCTGGGTATGACCATTATCTCATAATAACCTGCATAGTTAGTTCAACAGATAATAGTAAACAATTCAACAATTTAGGGTTTACTATTCATCTTTCAAGTCATCACCCTAAAATTAGGGTTTACTATTCACACCATGGTGAATGGTACTCATTACATCATCATGTAATAGAAACATCATCATTAAGACTCTTAATTAAGATTAAGATCCATTAGATATCATATTTAGGGTTTCCATGACCTCACATAGGTGGGTCATTCCCTAATCATGCACACTCATGTGTATTTGAAGTATCTCACTTGAGTTTCCACCTTAAAAAGGGTACTTTCTCTCTCTAGGATACTTTCTCTCTCTTGGAATACTTTCTCTCTCCTCTCACTAGTAGATGGTGATGACACCACTCTAGATTAGGTTGGGTTAAGTCCTCATTGACTTACATAAGCCAAAACATCATCATCATGTGATTAGGGTTTGATTAGAACAAGGTTTTACCTCTTTAGACCCCTCAAGGGTATTTTGGTAATTTGCCTCATGATCACCATCATGGGTCAACTCACTAATCACTTAGTCCCTTAATAACCTAGGTTACCATTAGGGTTTAGATTAGATCACCATTGAACTAATTACACCATCAATTGATTAAGTACAAACCACCATGTACACCTTCAAACGGTTTCAACCTTCAAACGGTTTCAACCATCAAACGGTCTTGAGACCGTTTGCTCCAAACGGTCTTGAGACCGTTTGGATGTGTTGACCGTTTGGAAGAGTTGACCTTCCAAACCGTTTGGAGCTCAATCGGTCTAAAACCGTTTGATCAAATCAACTTGAGATCGATTGGACCAAACGACCCTGAGATCGTTTGAGCCCAAACGGTCTTGAGACCGTTTGGTCCCAAATGGTCTTGAGACCGTTTGGCCTCAAACGGTCTTGAGACCATTTGGATCCAAACGGTCTTGAGACCGTTTGGTCCAAATGGGCTCAAACCGTTTGGACCTCCAAAGTGGTTCAAAAGTTACAATTGGTCATGGATATGTATGTTGAACCCCTCAATTAACCAAATCCGTGATAACCACTTATAAATTGAGTTAATTAGGATGAACCTCAATCACTTGGACACCAAGTTGACCCTCAATTGAAAGCCAATTAGGGTTGAATCCTCCTCAATTAGGGTTTCAAATCGGATGGTCATCAATATTCAACAATGTGAATCAATTCAAGGTTGAACCTATCAATTGACCTCCAATTGGGCTCAAACTTGGACCAAACGGTCTTGAGGTCGTTTGGATATCCTCCAAACGGTCTTGAGACCGTTTGCCCAAAGTTTGACCAAAAACCAAGTCGTTTGGACTAGGGTTGAACTCCAATTAGGTCTAAAATCAGTATTTGTATCAATTCATCAACTTATTGCAATTGGACCTTCAAACCATTAGATTATCTCAACCCTAGACCTCCAAACGGTCTTGGGTTGTGCCCAAACGGTCTTGAGACCGTTTGGAGGAACCCCCAAATGGTCTTGAGACCGTTTGGGTCCTTCAACCCAAAACTCAACAAGATCTATACTTAGAAAACAGCAATTTGATTGTTTCACTAACCCACTGTAATTGGGCCCTCAATTGGTCAATTACCTTAACCCTAGACCTCCAAACGGTCTTGGGTTGACACCAAACGGTCTTGAGACCGTTTGGATGAGTTCCAAACGGTCTTGAGACCGTTTGCCCATCCATCCTTTGGACTCTAGTGAAAATTCATCAAGGTTTGATCTATAGAGTTGATCATCACATCAATACTTAATTGCAATATGGTTTGGTGCCTTTGGACCTTCAATTGATCAACTATACTTGACCCCAGACCTCCAAACGGTCTTGGGGTGACCCCCAAACGGTCTTGAGACCGTTTGGGTGATTCCCAAACGGTCTTGAAACTGTTTGGGCTAATCAACCCAAAATCTCAACTTAACTCATTGAAATTTCAGCACTGTTTTCAATTAGGGTTTGCCTAATTGAATAGCCTTCAACTCATGATTCCTTGGGAGTTAATCCCTCAAATTTTGTGTGTGATTAACCTACATAATTATGAACAAGATTCCCAAACGGTCTTCACTTGGTCAACGGGACCAAACGGTCTTGAAGACCGTTTGCCCTCAAACGACCCTGAAACCGTTTGCCCACCAAACGGTTTGAAACCGTTTTGAGCAATAGGTGGAGGTCGTTTGATAAAGTGAAAATCCGTGGATAAGCATAGGAATTAACGCCCTTATCTTCTACCTTGAGAACAGTGGCAGTTCTTCACGATTTTGCTTGCAAGGATGCAAGGAAAGATAGGGAAGAAGAAGAACTAGCAACTATATGCATAGAAAAGGATGTATAATCAAGCATAAAGTTTAGAGTTATAAAACCCGCCTAAAGCTTGCTCCTTGAGCTCCAAGCTTTCGAGCTCCAAGCCTTTAATGGCGTCCTATAAGTTCCACAGGTCGGCCAAGGTGAATTCTCCAAGGAAAGGTTGGAAAGGAATAGCTAGAAAGATAGAGCTAGGTGAGCTAGCCATGAATTCAACCTTGAAAACGAGTTTCCTCCATGAATTCAAGCAAAAGGAATGATCCAAACCTACCTTGCACTCCCTTGGTCGTCCTCCTGAGCTCCAGAGCTCTCCTTAGTCGGTTTGATCAAGGGGAAATGAAATGAAAGGGAGAGGGTCGTTCCCTTGCTAAGTGAGAAAAGTTGTATATATACTTAGGTGAATTTTCAACATAAGAACATATGTTTTCCTCATTTCTCATCTAAGTACTCCCTTTCTTCCTTGCACGTCCCCACATCTTATTTCTAAGGACAAACTTCTTCTAAGGTCAAGAATTGAAGGCAAAGAGGATCAACCCATCACTAAAGCATACACATAAAAGGGCTATTATACATACACCTTGATTATTCAATCACAAAGGTGTTCTTTACTATATGATTATTCACTTGAAGTAACCTTTTCATAATTTCTCTTCTAAATGATGCCAAGAGCCATAAAAGATGTTTTATATGATGTATTTTACAAGTTGCACCCCTCAAATTGGGTAAATTGCATTTTACACCAATTTAGGGTTTTCAAGTACAGGGGTTGCTTCCACAGCTGCACCTTGGTGCTCAAGCTTGGGAAATCCCTTAAACCTCATCATATTCATTCTTATGTTGTCTCAACATCAGAGATACATCTTATCTTGTGACTTTTGCAAGTTCAACCCTTAAACTGGGTAATTTGCACATAGGTCCCTGCATACAACACAATGCTACAACTTTATTCAAAAAGGAGCAAAATTGAAAATTATATGTTCCTGGGGAACTTAATTACATGCCAGGGAGTTTTCACAAGTATATAATTACATTTTTAGGCAAAACTTCTAGGGTTAGTTCATAACCCAGGTCAG
Source organism: Alisma plantago-aquatica (assembly GCA_963693085.1). Lineage (NCBI taxonomy): Eukaryota > Viridiplantae > Streptophyta > Magnoliopsida > Alismatales > Alismataceae > Alisma > Alisma plantago-aquatica. The sequence continues at coordinate 358,587,320 of OY856415.1, read as the reverse complement.
GGGTGTTACACTAATATAGATGCTTATGCTCCATTTTAGGGTTCGTAAATTGGAATGATTAGCGAATGATGCATGTTATATTTGAGAAAAGTAATTTTGAACCATAATATCATCTAGAAACTAAATGTGGACTCCAGTCTTAATATTATGAGAAATTGTAGGCCTTTTCTAATTATTGTCTAATTTCATGATTTAAGCTCCATATTAATCATAGAAACTAGACCAAACATTAGAAGATTATGAAATTTGAATGAGACCCCTAGAATGACCTCCTGATCAGTTCAAAAATATCAGACGCAGGTTCCATTTTTTTGAACTTGGATTTGACAAACCCTAATTTCGACCTAAAATACCATTAATAATGGTGAATATTGTATTAATGATGATTAATTGTTATTAATCAGATGATGACCAAAGATGTACATGGTCTAGAATATAAATAGGAATTTCTAAACTCATGTAAGTGGGATTTAACTAAGTATATGAATAGTTTTGTTGTGTGAAATAGCTATGATGTATTGCTTGTTCCTATTTGAGAATATCACTTGGATGTACTATGATTATAGTATCTTCGCCATGTCACTAAGAGCAGCAAAGAATATGGATGATTGGTAGCTACTAAGTGTTTACATTCTCTCTCCCTCTCTCTATCTCTCTCTCCCCTTCCAAATATAAGATCTGCACATCCCCGTAGCTCAAGGGGCGGGGAAAAATTAAGTGTGACAACATTTAGTAGTACAATCACATCAAAATACATCTAAAAATATGTGTTAACCTGGTTATTGCATTAAATGATGTTTTCTTTTAGTATATCTTTTCTTTCTCAATTTATTTCAAGTATGCAAGCATAATATGTATGCATCTTTCACCCACGTACACAACACATTGTGTTGATTCATTATTTCACATATTTTTTAGGTTCACAACGAGCATAGGAGAAAAGACATGAAGTGAGCAGTGTTCAGGTTGTACCTAGTGTGTGTAGACCCTATTAGCATACATGTTCATAGACCTGTAAAACTTCCTTTAAATTATGTAAATGTAAGTTGTAAAAGTTCATGTTGTAAATATACATGTTGAATGTCGAAAATATATGGTGCATGCCTATAGTTGTATGTTCATGTGTGCGTATAATGCTTTCGCATCGTTCTCTGAAACAATTAGCTAATGTTTTCAGATTTGTCCTCTTGAGCCTTCTAAGTCTCGAGACAACAAAATCTAGAGACGTTACAATGACACTCAACAACACCCAAGGCAAACGATCTAGTTTAAAATCTCTACAACTCCAAAGCCCACTATTGCTCAATGAATGGAGAAATACAATGAAAAATTATACGTTTCTTGAGAGAATAAAAGCCCCTAAAATGACAGTTATAAAAAATGATGATCGACTATAAAAATGTGACACGACTATTTATGTTTTCAAACAATAAACTAAATAACTTCACTTAACGGAACCTTGAATTCCACTTTTGTCGACAATTTTGCTATCAAACTATCCTTTTGACATGTGTTGATGATTTTCCAAGGGAAAGCGTCGTCATAAAATCTACCACTAGAACGCTTTTTGGTGAAGTGCACATCGCAATCCCAAGGCACTCACATACAAACCTGGAGCACATGTATGGAATATAGGTGCACCTAGTACCAACTCATGTTTGTGTTCCTAGTTCATCCACACTGAATCCTACAATCCCAATGCATAATATATTAAAATCTCAATGCACCTATATTGGAATTCAGTACGCCACAACTAGATCATGGTTGATGCATAGTTGAATCATATTTCTAGGCCTTGTGCACCTTCTATTGAAACCCATGCCATTGGTGAACCCATATGTAAACCTTAACACAATTGTGTTTAAATTTAGGAGCACTTACTACCAAATATCTTATGCAATCTTAATGTACCTGCATTGGATCTTACAAACCTAGTGCACACTGCACTCTAATCCTAACACAAATGCATTTGGATCCTAGTATAAATCCTAACTTTAATCAATGAACATGCTACCAAACACCGTGGAATGCAAATTCAAATTTGAACACACTTTCATTAAATGTAGGAGCACATTCTATCAATCTTATCTACAAATCCTAGTTCATCCACGTTGAGTCCTGCAATCCAATTGCACCCTATATTTGAATCATAGTGCATGCAATTGAATCCTTATAGAAATGATATTTTTAATCCTTACAAATGTTACCAGATAATGTTGAACACACATTTTGAAATTCTTGGCACACGTACTACTATATTCAACTACATATGCAATCATATTTGTGGTCTGAAATGGTAGAGCAGCTAGTGGTTGGTCTTGATTGCATGAAATCTCATGTTTAAATCCCCCACTCAACAATACATATAATGATTATTTCTAGTACTTGTTGGTATATATGCCCATAGAGCCATCCCGAGCGATTGCATGGAGTCGGATATTAATTAATCAATTAATACGACTATTTAGTTAATTAATTGATTTCAAAATATTCTAATTAATCCACGAGTGTTTTAATTAACACGGTCTTTCTATTTACCGATGGATTTAGGAAACCCTGCTTCCTTTCGTCTCCTATTTAAAGGGGTTTGACGGCCGATATCTATATAAGATATTAAGAGAGGCTTTTCAATTTACGCTCATGTATGTAAACCCTAGTCGTCACCGTCCTCAGGAGAGAAAGGAGAGCACTGCGACGCTAGCACGTCACCGCACAAAGGCTACTCCTTCCCGTCAGCTTAGGAAGCACGACGTGAAGTTCCAGTCCATATGCATGGATGAAGTAGAGACACAGATGCTGACACGCCTGTGTTCGGAGGACGTCAACAACCATCCATACGTGCTACGAGCGCGTACATCACCACATTAAAGGAACGCCGCCGGATCTTCCCGCGACGCACTCAGCGAATGGGAGAGAAGTACCGTCCGTGTAGGCCAGCATTGTTGTACACCATCGTGCAGCAGGACATCAACGAACTTGATCACGATAAAATATATCACATGAACACTCTTTTTGAATATGTTGTTGCCTGTTTCGGGTTACGTGAAAATTTAATTTTGTTGGTTCCGCCGCGCATGATTTCTCCACAAAATCCAACAGTGGTATCAGATCAGTGTCGATCTACGACGTTTTTGGATTCATTTTGATATGATCGAATCACTGTATATTGTTTTCTATGTTACATACGATGCGATTTAAAACTGCTAATGTGTATATCTAAAATCTAATTCCACATATACCGCATGCTTCTATTTTTGACATTTCGGATGGGGTCGACTATGAAAAATACTGATTTTTCTAAGTACACAGAGATAAATTCCGTAGACCTTCCCTGTACAGGGGCACTGCCCCTGTGTACCCCGCATAGTTTGTGTGGGAGTCAAAAATTTATTTAATGGGAAATGTCCCACATTAAAGGGCTGTGATTTTAATATGTATATACGTATATGTAGATATACCTATGATATCATACATGTCGCCTTAAAAATCTATTTTATATGACAAATGCATGCATGGTTATGGCCTAGAATCCCATTTTGTGAATGCTATGGATGTATAATGGTTGTATGTGGATCCTTTGTATAAAGTATTTGGCTTGCATGTCGAGCCTCATCGCTTATTTCAAAGTGTAATTAATTCTTTCTCTTTATATTTGTACTCATATGATGTAATAGAGATAGGATTAGTTTTAGTCTTTGTAAACTTGATGTAAGGAGGCCACTTGAAGATCTAACTCCAAGGAGCATCCATGGAGAAGCATCATGAAGATCCAATTCCAAGAAGCAACATGAAGATCTAACTCCAAGGAGCATCCATGGAGAAGCAACTTGAAGTTCCAACCTCACGGAACATCCACGAAGTTGTTCATTGTAATGTTGATCCTTACAAGTTGATTCACATGTGTTGTTGCATGAGATGCATAAGACCTTAGGTGGACCGTAATCCTTTATCGCTCTAAAGGATTACTATTGTATGGCCATAAATGATGTATTTGTGTTTGTGATTGCATGTCTATCATTTGTGGTTGTGGATATATTGGTATATGATATATACTATAAAGTATGTGGTGTTTGGATATGTATATGTATTAATAAAACCCCTCAATTAATAATATTAAGTTTTAGTTGCCTTCCATAAAGCAACGCACATGAAAAGCTTGATTGACTATGTGTGGGCACGCCTCCACGTGGTACACTGTCTATCTCGTGGAAGTGTGATGGTGGGTGTGTGGGTCTGCCTCTGTAGGGTGCACACTCATCGTATTGGCTTATGGGTTGGACTTAACTAGAGAACCTTGATATGATCAAGTAACTAGAGGCACACAGATGCATCATGACAAGGAGTTGTGCATAATCATCTATCCAAGAGTTGCATATGATGCGATTGGAAAAAGTTTCCTACCTTAGTATTTAGTCTTTGACGCCGGCGTTGGCTGGACATTGATCCAATTATTTTGGATCTTGGCTCACTAGAAGGTTGTACACTACAATCTTCCAAGTTGATAGTGAGGGCTATCAATTTGAATAAAATAGTGGGAGCATAATTAATTAAAGGCCTAATTAATCTCGTTTATCAAATCTTTACAAGTCAAAATGTTTTGGACTTAATGCAAACTTTTTCTTTTATAGCAATCAAATGGCAAACAACACTCACACTTTCTCATTATGATCGGTCCTTGAGAAGGACAAACTTACCAGATGCAACTTTCAAAACTGGTTTAGGACACTGAGAATTGTTCTCACATATGAGTGTAAGCTCTATGTCCTTAAAACACCAGAGCCAGTGGAACCTGCCTCAAATGCACCCAAGGCTGAAAAGGATGCCTACAAAAAGCACCTTGATGATGTCGTGGGTGTCAAGTGCTTGATGTTGTGCTCAATGAACTATGAGTTACAACAGCAGCATGATAACATGAATGTCATGGAGATGGTAACACATCTCAAGAACATGTATCAGCATCAAGCAAGACAAGAGAGATATGATGTCTCCAATGCTTTGTTCAGAAGCAAGATGAAAGAGGGAGACTCAATTGTCACCCATATACTCACTTTGATTGGGTACGTGGAAAGCCTATCCAAGCTGGGATTTCCCCTAGGTCAAGAGTTGGCCACTGATGTGATTATGCAATCGTTGCCTAAATCATATAGTCATTTTGTCACGAACTACAACATGAACAATCTTGACAAGCCGTTGTCAGAATTGTTGGGCATGTTGAGGACAGTTGAAGCACAGATGAAGAAAGACAAGCCCAAGTTTGTGATGATGATCAACAGGATAAAGGGAAAGTCAAAAGGCAAAGGCAAGGCTAAGAAAGGTTCTAAAGCCGGGTAGAAGCCAAAGTCATTCGTACTCAAAGCTAAAGGTGGGATCTCCAAAGAAGACATTTGTCACCATTGTCACTAGGCAGGACATTGGAAAAGAAACTGTCCTCTCTACCTGGAGGAATTGAGGAAGAATAAGCAGGGGATAGAGATCTCCACTTTAGGTATATACGTTATTGAGATAAACTTAAATACTTCTTCATCATGGGTACTGGATACCGGATGTGGATCTCACATATGTTCAAATATGCATTATCTGATAAGTAGTAAGCCTTTACGAAAGGGCCAAGTCGAGCTGCGGGTCGCTAATGGAGCAAAAATTGCTGCCACCACAGTTGGAGTTATTAGTTTATCTTTGCCTATGGGCCTTGTAATAGATTTAGAGAATTGCTATTATGTACCTGCCATTAATAGAAATATTATTTCTGTATCTTGTATGGAAAAGAGTGGATTTGAATTTTGCATTAAGAATGGAATAATTTCTATTTCTAAAGATGAGATCTTTTATGGCAATGCCCCTATGTCTTATGGTATCTACTTGTTAGAACTTGAGACTAGCATATACAACGTAAATACTAAAATGCTAAAGCTTGACAACTCAAACAAAACATACTTATGACATTGTCGTCTTGGGCACATAAACGAGAAGCACATATCTAGACTCCATAAGGATGGTTATATAGACTCTTTTGATTTTGAATCATTAGAGACATGTGAGGCATGTTTATTAGGGAAGATGACCAAGACTCCTTTTACTGGACATAGTGAGAGAGCCAGTGATCTGCTAGGGCTCATACATACTGATGTATGTCGACCTTTTAGATCAAATGCTAGAGGAGGCTATCAATACTTCATTACCTTCACTGATGACCTCAGTAGGTATGGCTATGTATATCTTATGAAACACAAGTCAGAAACTCTTGTAATGTTCAAGACTTTCATGAATGAAGTAGAGAAGCAACTTGGTAAGAGTATTAAAGCACTCCGTTCAGATCGAGGTGGTGAATACTTAAGTGAAGAGTTTGAGGACCTTCTGAGAGACTGTGGTATTGTATCATAATGGACTCCACCTGGTACACCACAACATAATGGTGTGTCAAAAAGAAGGAATCGTACATTAATTATTAGACATGGTACAATCAATGATGAGTTCAACTGAACTTCCAATATCATTTTGGGTATATGCTCTTGAAACCGTAGCGTTTACACTTAACTGTGTACCTTCCGAATCGGTTCAAAAACACCATATGAGATATGGAATGGGAATCATCCCAATTTGTCTATGTTAAAGATTTGGGGATGTGAAGCTTATGTTAGGAAACAATTTCTGAAAAGCTTGGACTCAAATCTGAAAAATGCTATTTTGTTGGATACCCCAAGGAAACTCGAGGATACTACTTCTACACACCAACTGACAACAAGGTGTTTGTTGCTAGGACTGTTGTATTTCTTGAAAAGGAATTTATTTCCAAAGTAACCAGTGGGAGGAATGTAGAGCACAAAGAAGTTCAAGATCAACAAGAAAGTAGAGAACCTGAGGAGGTACATAAGGAACATGAAGATTTACAAACTGTTGTGGAATTTCAAGTTCCAAATGTAACACAAGAACCTCATAGGTCTAGTAGGACACGACTTGAGCCTGAGAGATTTGGATTTCTCACGACTCAAGACAATGACGAATTGGGCATAGCAGATGAGCCAACTTCCTATCTAGAAGCTACTAGGGGACCAAAATCTAAGAAATGGCTTGAAGCCATGAGATCTGAGATGGAATCTGTTACGACCCCGTCTAAGCTTAATTGGTAAACTAGGGTTTACCTGGATGATTACATATTTAATTGGATTGATCATTGCTTAAATCTAATTAATGATGATATCTCAATTATATTATGTTAAACCTCAGCCCACCGCAATCATTCTTGCACCTCGCGACATCCCTCGATAGACTGTGAGTGAATCTCTAAGTCAAGTTTACAACGATCCAACCGATCAACCAACGTACCTCGCTTGCCAGAACCCCAAGCATGCTATCTCTTTGTGTAATTAGGGTTTTGCAGTCCGAGGAATGGTGAAATCAAGTAAGTTTAGCTTCTTTGTATAGCCTTTCATGGTGAATCTTCTCTCACATGTCAAGATTCTGTCCCTCCCCTGATTTGATCCGAAATGGTATCAAAATTTCCCCTTTTCTCACTCTTTCTTCATAATCCCTCATTTTCAAGGTTTCCGAGTTGAATGGAAGAAGAATTGGGAGATTTGCTAGGGATTTGATATGAGTTCGAGATTCCCTAAGTTGAGCTGCAGTTTTGAGGTGTTTTCACACCTTAGGGTGAGTGGGTTCTTCCTTCAAACAGTGTAATGCACGAAATTTGATTATAGCATTCAAATCCCTAATTGCTTAGTATGTGATTCTAAACCCTGAAACGTTCGTTTGATTTAAGTTGTTGCAAATTGATATGATATGGATTCCTTCTCTATTTGAATGACTCTTTGATGGTAGATTCACATCTGAAACGTATACAACACATCCTAGTAAGAATATTTTTCAGATTTATACCATATGATGTAATTAGGGTTTAACCTAATTGAGATATCACTAGAGTTTCAACCTTAGTGAAGAGACATTTAGTCTTGAACTAAGTCTAGATCTTAATGCTCCTAATAAAGTGCATGTCTAACATATTTCAATATCCAAGCCCATTTGGATTCACCATTAAGTCTATGACTTTTTATTTCACTAAGTTGAAGCTCAATTGAGCTGTGGCACGACCGTGGTGGGTGACCACGACCGTGGTGAAGGGTCTGTGCCACGGGCGTGCTAGGTAGCATTGCCGTACTGAATGCTTTTGAAACTCTGATCTCTATACACCACGACCGTGGGGAAGAGCCACGACCGTGGTGAGGTGAATGTGCCACGACCGTGGGGTGACACCACGACCGTGATGAAGCAAACCCTAAATGAATACTTAAAGGTCAAAGTTAAATGAAGAGGACTAGTAATCCTATAAGTGGTTAGGATGTAACTCATGGGATATCTTAATTGAATTTTATTCTTGTTACATGATATCTCAGTGAATGGTATGGAAAAACCTAAATTTAGTTAAATTTCCATGGTTTCATATCTATATTGATTGTATATGATTTGTTGAAAACAATCTTTATTTAGTGAATGCTTATATTGTTGGTATGTATGCCCTGAGAGCCAATCATGGGATGATTGGTGGGATACATTAAGATTGATTTGATAAACATAAAAGGCGAGCTTCCAATTCTTTCTGGTCTTGTCATATGAGATAGTGATAGAACAGATTGAATGTCTAGAGAATGACAGTACTCAATGATGTATGCCTTCAGGTTCATGACCTGAACGATGAGATCATACGGATGCTAAGAGTTTGTACATTCTTGTTATGTCCCTAGTCGGATGTCATTGTGGAAGGTAGATAGATAGCAATGACACACAAGACTAGATTGTGGTGTTGGTTGATGACAGAATCTCATTAGTCATGATATAGAGATATCAAACCAAACACATAGGTACTTGTTAGAGAACAAGGTACCGGACAGACCCACCGTGAGTTTGACACATGGAACCATGAGATGGTAGTCACAGTCAGTACTCACAGTGATGGTGGTGAGTGTGATTCTTAGACCTGAAATCACTGCACTCAACACATGTCGTTGGGCACACTTTGACATCATCAAACGCAGTCCTGAAACATGGGTTGTTATAAAGGTGATGATTGGGTGGCTTTGACACATGGGGCTTTTGAGGGGTGAGTGATAGATATGGGATTTTTCCCTCTTGAGGGAGTTTGATATCCATGGCCACTTGATGAGTAGGATTGAGAAAGGCGTGCACGCATGTGTGAATCAATATGTGATACTGATGTCATACATATCTCTTCCAGTCTACTCTGAGATCAAGGAAGTGAATGAACGTTGACAGGATGACTGTTCCATGCCTCGAGTTCATTCGGGATATCAGTGACAAAGGAATTATACATTCGCTGTAACACCATTCACAGATTGTAGGATGAAAGTTGTTCTCCAACTTTCTACTTTCACTTGGGTAGCACTGATGTGTGACTAGGCACCGCTCTTTGCTTGTGAAGTCATAAGTGTTATGGACTTTCACTGCCAACGTGAAATGGACCTGCAGGGTCACACACATAGGATTTAACCTGGAAGAGGAGTTTTGTCCACAAAGCAATGTTTATATTGATTACTAAAGGAGTTTAGTAGTTCAATTAAACACTCAATCATTCGATAGCTCAATATCGCATGGTTCAAGGTGTTGGACGCATTGATTGGAGTATCGGATTGATTGAAATCGCAATTGACTGATTTTGCCCAACCTGTGCTCCCAACCGATCGGTTCATGTGATGAACCAGTCGGTTGAGGTTGCTGAACCGGTCGGCTGGAGTGTCCAGGCCGATCGGCTCATGCCCAGGTTGAAACGACCGGTTCAATGGTTGAACCGATCGGCTCAACTAGTGCAACCGACCAGTTGGGAAAAGTCATGTCGGCAAGAATTTTCCTTTGGTTTCAAATTGCCCAATTCGATTGGGAATAATATTGGTATTCGATACCAATTGGGAAAGAAACAAGGAAAGTCTTTTTGAGCCGGATTAGGACCATGAACCGATCGGTTCAGGGCACCAACCGATCGGTTGGAGTGCCCCAAACGATCGGCTCAGGTCCAACCGATCGGTTCAGTTGTGAACCGATCATTTCAAGTTGCGAACCGATTGCTTTTTGTGGAAAATTCTCGAACCCTTCTACTCCTGCTTTAGTCCCGCATTGCCCGGGATGGAGAACCCTGTCCCATGACTCTCCTATATATAGGGGTATTGGGGGCTTCTCAAAGTACAGCTCAGTGCAACCAGTTTCTCTGCAAGTTGTCGTTCTCTCTGGTTTTGGTAACCGTGAGAGAGCCCGAGCAAGTGCTTCCCGCAAAAGGGAGGTGCAGCAAGGGAAGGACAACTACAGTTGCAACAGGAGGCAGGAGAGCGTGTTGGCGACTAGTACGTCAACAGGAGGGTGCGACTCCTTCCACTTCCTTGTGGGACAAGGAGAGTGGAGTTCCAGGTGGTCCGTGTGGACTACTACAGAGGCGGGAGGACACTGCCGCTTAGGAGGACAACTGTCATCCGACAGTCCGGTTCGAGTAGGAGTTGTCAGTCCCGGTGTGACCAGGAGCTGCACAGACACCGTCGAAGTCCGGAGTTGAAGACCGCACATTGCGCGAGGTATTGTCGCCGAGCAAGCCTCGGGACAAGGTATGATTCCGCAAACCATCCTTTCCTATTATATAGACATTGACACGTTTCCTCGGTATGGGTTTGGGGAGAAATTTTTTTGTTTCCGCTGCCTTCTCTGTCTCCCCTAAAACCCAACAGTGGTATCAGAGCCACGTCAACTGCTCTATATTTTAGGAATATCGATATGATCGATTTTGGTTTGTCGCCTTTATTTATTGCATGCGATGCGAATAATATTGGCTTTATGCATGTCCAATCCTAAATCCACAAATCCCAAATTACATATATGATATGTATTATTAATGCAATCGATACGCATCGCCCTTAAACGAGTTTTGTGGTGGATGTGTGTAGCGTGATTATGGCCTATAAACCCCTATCTGTGTGTGGTTGTTTGTGGTTGCTTGCATCTCGGTCTGCGCACAGATCTTCCCTCTCTTATTCCCGATGTAACTCGAAATAATTTGAGATTCTTTCCTACCTTTGCTCCCCCCGAATGTAACTCGGGGTTTCCCTTTTTAAAGCAATGTAATAATTAGGATAGATTTTATTTCCTATTATGTCGAAGACCGGCGGACATCAAGACGACAGCTGAAACGATCGGTTCAAGGAGTGAACCGATCAGTTGACCTTCCAGACAGTCAGTTCAAGGAGTGAACCGATCGGTTGATGACCGGTTCGAGGAGCGAGACGAGCGGGTGGCGGACATGACGAGATGCACGACGACCACGCGAACTGATCGGTTGAAGGAGCCAACCGATCGGCTGGTGGCACCCAGACGACTGGCTGGAGAGTACAGATCATTCATGTGATGAGTTGATCAACTCGGATGGCAAGGCACAGATGTTCATCTTGTACAGGTTGCATGTGATGTTGTAACACCCCTGACCTGGGTTATACCTTAACCCTAGGTGTTTTGATTAAGAAAGATGATTAAATGCTTAATCTCATCTTGTGAAAGGTAATTATGGTTCAAGAGGAACTTATATTACAATTCTTATCCTTTTTGAACATTGTTGAAATCAATGTTTTGCCTGTTTTGGACTAAAGTGCAAATTACCCAAGTTGAGGGGTTTAAGTGCAAATTGTGCATGATAATATGTTCCTCATGTGTTTAAGCATCATGATAGTAAAGATGATGCTGAGGTATGGCTTATGGAAGCCTAAATACCAAGAAAGAGCTGATAAAGCAATGTATGTGCATGAAAACCTAGTTTTGGTGTAATGTGCAATTTACCCAAAACCCAGGGTGTAATATGTAAATTACCACTTCAATAAGGTCCCTAATGTTTCTTGGCATCAATTAGAGAAAATAAAATGAGAGGGGCGCCTCATTTGAATTAAGTTGGAGGAGAGAGAATCTTGATATTAAAATAATCAAGATTTAATCCTAATTGAAACCCTAATTCTATTTAGTATAAAAACAAATATAATAATTGAAGGGCCTTCAACCAAAAACGAGATGGTTGAATTTGCTCAAGTTTGAACACATTTGTGACTTTGCTAGGCCACGAAAATATCTCAAGCAAGTGGATAACCCACTCACCATTATTATAAAGAAAAGCAATATCCACTCAAATTGGAATATTATTATAATATGATCTAAGGTGCTTAATTTGCTTTTCTTTAAATTGATGGATAATGAAGAGGAATAAGAGGCAATGAAGATAGCCTCGTCCTTAAGGATTTTGAGGGGAATTTGAGGGGGAAGAGGCGGCCATATTTTTGGAATTTAATGCATTTTAATAATGCATTTTCTCTCTCACCAAGTTTCTTATAAAAGTACCTTTACCAAGCCAAAACAAAGGCTATTTCGGATTCTTTTCTTTACCCTTGCTTGGAAAACGACTAAGGAGCTGTGGAGGAGCAGGAGGACGACCCCAACCTGTTGGTAAGGTCCTTGACCTTCGTTCTCCTTGATTCCATGGTGGAAATAAAAAATAAATCATTGATTTCTTCTTATTTGGATCTCCTCTTCAACCCTAGCCAACTTTTTCATCCAAAAGCTTGAGGATGAGCTTAGGGGGAGTTGCTAGAGCTTCATCCACCATTAATGGCGTGAGCTTGAAGCTTTGGAGCTCAATTGCAGGCGGGTTTTATAACTCAAACCCTTAATCATTGCTATTGCATCAATCAATTATGCTTTGTTGATTGTTTTCTTCAATTTGATACATACTTGTTTCCTTGCTGCAATTTCCATCAAGAACAGTTGCTGTTCTTGGTTTTTTGAAGGAAGGGGATGATGACATCATCCTATATGCTTATCCAAAGAAAAGTACCAAGCCAAATGGTCTTGATATCTATTCCAAATCGTTTTAAATTGATTGGCTATGCAGTTTCAGAAAACTGTTTTAGGGAAAACGGTTTCAAGACCGTTTGATATGGTTGAACAAGCATTGACCGTTTGGGAATATTGTTCCTAATTATGTAGGATAATGACTATCCAAATTTCAGGGGTTAACTCCAAAGGAATCGTGAGTTGAAGGCCAATCAATTAGATAAATCGAATTGAATTAAATGCTGATTTTCAACCTGATCAACTTGACCTGTTTGGAAAAACGGTTTCAAGACCATTTGAGTGTGTTGACCAAGCATTGACCGTTTAGGATTCCTGTTTATAATGATGTTGGTTAATGACCCTCCAAATTTGAGGGATTAACTCCCAAGGAATCGTGAGTTGAAGCCTAATCAATTAGGGAAACCTAATTGAATTAAGTGCTGATTTTCAATCTGATTTAATTGACCTTTTTGAGTAAACGGTCTCAAGACCATTTGAATGCATTGAACAAGGGTTGAATGTTTGGGATTACTGTTCCTAATGATGTGGTCTAATGACTCACCAAATTTGAGGGATTAACTCCCAAGGAATCGTGAGTTGAAGGCTATTCAATTAAGCAAACCCTAATTGTTTATGGAAGCAATAACTCGGTATACTATGTCAAACATAGTTGTTTGTATTTGATCATATGGTTGATGTAACCAAATAAAGTGGAGAGAATGATAGAAATGAATTCATACATGAGTATGATTCATATGGTGATTTAGGGTAGGATCCTTAGTAAAGAGATCAAGAAACCCTAATTGAGAAGGTTAACGAACCCTAACCCTGATTTAGGGAAATTTTGAGTAAAACCCTAATCTAGGGTAATAGTGTAACCCTAATTAAGGGTAATAGTGTAACCCTAATTAAGGGTAATGACTTGGGTAACTCTAATTTAAGGTAATGCAATACCAAACCCTAATTAGAGGAATAATGAATCCCTAATTTATGGGTAATTGAATGAAACCCTAATTGGGATGATTAGTGAAACCCTAATTGAGGGTGATTCCCTGAGAAACTCTAATTGAGGATGATTCCATGTGAAACCCTAATTGAGGGCGATGTCATATGAAACCTTAAACCTAACACAGAGTAAAGCTATGTAAAACCCTAAATTTGGGCTATAGTGCATGGAATTCTAATCATGGGCAATATGATGATAAATCATAACCCTAATGTCTGGGTAATGATATGAGTAAACCTTAATGATGAAATAATGAGTAATACCCTATAATGATGAAATATCTTAAGTGGTTGACTATAGGCAACCTTATAACAAGCAATGCCTTAATTTGAGATGAGTCCATATCATTGAAGATAGTTGGACAATCCTTGTGTGTGATCTATGCACATCATGGTAAAGGTGATAGGTTGGTGGATGAAAGTATTAAGATGTGAAATTCCTTATTATAAGATAAGTTAATAAACTCATGTAAGATAGAAGTGATGAGGGAAGTGATACATTGAGACATGATAGATATCACATTTAGCATTTCAGGGTTGATATATCTTGATGCATCTCAAATCCAATATTTTTAGATAAGATACACAAGGAGAGTGTTATGTAAATTGTCACAAGGAAATGTAATGAGTTTAACATACTTGATAAGTAAGCTAAAATGAGTATGATGTAATCATACCATGATAATGATGAGAGATAAACTCATACCTTGTGTTGATGATCATTTAATGATAAATGATAAGAATATTAAATACTTGGAATGTCGATGGATGCTCCTAGATGTATGGAACAATATATTAGGGTTGTATTGATAAAATAAACATGAAACCCTAATTGATGTGAATAGTAAACCCTAACCCTGTGGAGGAAATAGTGGTGTTACTATTATATTACATGAGTTAATATGTTATTGTTGCCTAGTGAGAGGTGACAAGATGTTTAATGGCCTTGTGAGCCATATGGTTAGATGTTACCTGGTAAGAAGTAACAAGATGTTTCATGGGCATGATTGAGCCCTGAATGAGGTGTATTCCTCTTATGTTGATAAGGGTTGATACCCTGTGCTATTGTGAAAAGGATTTATATCCTGTGATAATATGATAATTGGTGTAATCTAATGAATGGCAAGTGAATATTACCATGTGATGAAGAGATGAGAAATTATGTTTCATATGTTTTATATCTTTTCAGGTTTTGATATTTATATGCTTGCTAGAAATGAATTAGGGTTTGTATGTCCACTTGTTTGATGCATCCTTAATTCACCTAATTGGCATAACTAATTAAGTGCAACTCTAATCATGTAGTGCCCTGTGCCGTAGAACCATCTTCAGTGTCAGAACTTGCTGGATGGTGAAACGAGTATTCCTAAGGGAAACTCGGAGCGCATATTGTTGAATATGCGGGGTGGCAGGTTGAGGATATATATATACTTGTCATCCACAATTGCAGGTTACAGAGGATGGCTATGGTCATGCCTCAAATATTTGATGTGATTGAGGACAGCTGCGGTTGTACCTCGGATTAGAGGGTTTTGTATACCCTGTTTTCTAGTGTCGTAACTTGTACCAAGTACGGACTAGTTGTTATCAGTTGACTATATGTTACTGTTGGCAGTTTGACTGGTATGTCACTGCAGTTTACTCGTACTGACCGAGGGGAAGAGATCTTAGGATGCCGGTACTCCTAGATCTTTTACGGAACCAAATAGCCCTTCGCAGGGGTCGGTTGGACTTTGAATGGTACGATTCAAATTCCCCAGGGCATAATAAAAGATGTAATACAGCCGTATAGCATATCTGTTTAGGGTTATACATGACGCTTCACATTGAATGGAAACCCATGTTTGTTCTCTTTACATAAAGATGATGCTTAGTGCAACTAAGAGATAGTAATTATACTTATGTTGTGGATATGCATAAGACTGTAATTGTGTACATACAATGGTCATGCTTATGTTGATATCTTACTGCTACTGTTGATTATAATCATGATGCTAGATATCTCATGCTGATAGTTATGTTTCACATGCTATCCATGCCTCTATAATTAGAAATACCTGACAGAGGCTTAACGCTTGTAATTAGGTTTGGTTAAAGTCCAATGCCTGGATGTGTAATCAGGATTGGTATAGTCCAATGCCTGAAATATTTATACCTGATTGATATAGTTTAATGCTTGAATAATACATGATTATTTATATAATCACATGTCTGGCATAAGTGAATACTTATTTAGCAGATTGGCTAAGGCCAACAAATAGAAACAAGAATGAATCATGGGTGACACATCAGAATAATGAATGACATGAGCAAAGCTTGAGATGTTGAAAATGTATGGTAGATGAATGTTATACATGTTCTTTCTATTTCTTATAAAGAGAATAGATGAATTACTGTTCAATCATAGATATGTGTAATACTTTAAAAGATGAGAATGATCTAAACTGCTTATCCTCTGCTTAGTTTTATATTAATTAAACTACAATAATGATGTTTCTGGCGGAGAGTTATATCTCTCGCTGGGGCAATTTTCAATTGTCTCACCCCCGTGGGAACCAACATTTTTAGGTGGACGAGTGTGAAAGAGACTGATAATATCTTTCAGATGAAGAACATCAGCAGCTACAAGGACAGCAGTGACAACTCAGGTTGAGTGTGCTGTCTATCGTGTTTGGTAGATAGAAGTCCTATGTGTCGTCTCTGTACTCTCAGGTCCTCGGAGTTAGTACTTAGTGCTTTTAATGTATCGTTTTGAGATTTTGGCTTGATGCCTCGAGGTTATTATGTTGTCTGTGTTTAGCTTTTAACAAGGCAGTTGATGTTATAACCCTTGAAAAGAGATGGTATAAGATATATACTTATGAACCATGATGTAAATGTAATACATTGGTTCTTGTTGAAAGAGTTTTCCTATGATTGGGTCTCTTTGAAAAAGGTTTTAAATTTTTAGTGATTTTCTATAATCCGTTGCTTAGTGAATGCTTCCGCATTAGTTAATTATGTTTTTGTTAGTTGGATGCTACAATTAAGTGGTATCAGAGCTCTAGGTTCGCTGAGTCTACAGAGACATAGGACTAAGGTAGTAGAGTCTGTTCTGGTATCATCTAGTGTATCTGATAATGTCTTCTGCTCATATAAGAGAAGAAGAACTTAAAGATGACTGGGTCACATGAGGAGATTGCTGCTGAGAGCAGCAATATTGCACCAAGAAGAGGTGCATGGGAGCAGGCAAGACAGAGACAATTGCCTAAGAGTCTCCTAGTTGATCCATTTATGATAAGAAAATCTTTCTTTAAGTATTACTGTTGGGTAGATTAGAGCAACAGTAATGCATATAGTGGACTGGATACTAGCTTTACGATCTAGGTTATCAGTCCTTAATACAGAAGTTTGAGCTTTAAAAGAGTTCCTAAATGACTTAGTCATGTTGGAACATGGGAAAGTCATGTGTGTATAATGATATTAAAAGTGAGGAATATGATCGCAAATAAAGTGCATACTACCTAATCTCAGTATTTATATACCCTGTCCAGGTATACGACTATTGATGATAAAGTGAGTATGGAAACTCTTAGATTGTAATCTCTCTGATTGCCCTAATCAAGCAGTCATTCTGATACAATCTAATGAGTATCATGAAATCAGAAATATGGAATGAATAAATGTGTGATATACTAAGTATAAGAAAGAGAAGTCTGAGATAATCTCAAATGAGCATGTTGTATGAGGAACTAAAAGTGTACTCCTCATAAGATAAGGATAAGAATAAGGGAAATGAAACCTGTTCAATAATGATGTAAGTATAATAAATGTATTTTCCCTAACGAAGAAATGGGAAATATGATGAGATCATGAGATGATCATAAACATGATAAATGGATAATGTCATGTAATCATCCTTATAATTCCTATGCTAAAGGCAAGGAACCTAGGAAGAGCTAAAGAGTAAATGATTCATGAATAGTTGAAAATACATAAATTAATAAGAGGAATATGAATCCTTGTTTTCTTTCCTTTCAGGGACATGACCATCAAGTGGGTCTTAGGACACTTGATGTGCATAAGATAAATGTGTTCATGTGATGGATACTTAGAAAAGTATCAGTTATCTTGGACTTTGGTCCCAAGATGAGGACATATGAAACACATAATGTTCCAAGATGAAAGGAAGAGATATATATGATGTGTTTCCAACACATGTGATAGATATCAAGGTGAAAGATTATGGTATCTGAGAGATATCAGATGGGTCAGGTTGGCTACCTGGATTGGTCAACTGTGAAATTAGTCTGATTATAATAATATGAACATCATATGTTAGGGGTTTATGCTCTGCATAAACATGATACTAATAAAGAATGTATGATGCTTCTCTGAATAAGAAAAGTGTTATTTGACACAAAGTTGACTCTATAGTCAATGATGAGGGACAGTGGGGCATGTGCCTTGTGTGTTGATTCTATGAGAATTTTGTATGGAAACACTTGGTGCTGATAAAAGTTTTATGGTGTATCTATAATAAGGAGATGATATGTGAAGACTAGATAGTATGATGAATAATATACATTTGTCTTCCTTTATCTGGATTTCGAGGACGAAATCCTTGTTAGGGGTTTATAATTTGTAACACCCCTGACCTGGGTTATACCTTAACCCTAGGTGTTTTGATTAAGAAAGATGATTAAATGCTTAATCTCATCTTGTGAAAGGTAATTATGGTTCAAGAGGAACTTATATTACAATTCTTATCCTTTTTGAACATTGTTGAAATCAATGTTTTGCCTGTTTTGGACTAAAGTGCAAATTACCCAAGTTGAGGGGTTTAAGTGCAAATTGTGCATGATAATATTTTCCTCATGTGTTTAAGCATCATGAGAGTAAAGATGATGCTGAGGTATGGCTTATGGAAGCCTAAATACCAAGAAAGAGCTGATAAAGCAATGTATGTGCATGAAAACCTAGTTTTGGTGTAATGTGCAATTTACCCAAAACCCAGGGTGTAATATGTAAATTACCACTTCAATAAGGTCCCTAATGTTTCTTGGCATCAAGTAGAGAAAATAAAATGAGAGGGGCGCCTCATTTGAATTAAGTTGGACGAGAGAGAATCTTGATATTAAAATAATCAAGATTTAATCATAATTGAAACCCTATATCTATTTAGTGTAAAAACAAATATAATAATTGAAGGGCCTTCAACCAAAAACGAGATGGTTGAATTTGCTCAAGTGTGAACACATTTGTGACTTTGCTAGGCCACGAAAATATCTCAAGCAAGTGGATAACCCACTCACCATTATTATAAAGAAAAGCAATATCCACTCAAATTGGAATATTATTATAATATGATCTAAGGTGCTTAATTTGCTTTTCTTTAAATTGATGGATAATGAAGAGGAATAAGAGGCAATGAAGATAGCCTCGTCCTTAAGGATTTTGAGGGGAATTTGAGGGGGAAGAGGCGGCCATATTTTTGGAATTTAATGCATTTTAATAATGCATTTTCTCTCTCACCAAGTTTCTTATAAAAGTACCTTTACCAAGCCAAAACAAAGGCTATTTCGGATTCGTTTCTTTACCCTTGCTTGGAAAACGACTAAGGAGCTGTGGAGGAGCAGGAAGACGACCCCAACCTGTTGGTAAGGTCCTTGACCTTCGTTCTCCTTGATTCCATGGTGGAAATAAAAAATAAATCATTGATTTCTTCTTATTTGGATCTCCTCTTCAACCCTAGCCAACTTTTTCATCCAAAAGCTTGAGGACGAGCTTAGGGGGAGTTGCTAGAGCTTCATCCACCATTAATGGCGTGAGATTGAAGCTTTGGAGCTCAATTGGAGGCGGGTTTTATAACTCAAACCCTTAATCATTGCTATTGCATCAATCAATTATGCTTTGTTGATTGTTTTCTTCAATTTAATACATACTTATTTCCTTGCTGCAATTTCCATCAAGAACAGTTGCTGTTCTTGGTTTTTCGAATGAAGGGGATGATGACATCATCCTATATGCTTATCCAAAGAAAAGTACCAAGCCAAATGGTCTTGATATCTATTCCAAATCGTTTTAAATTGATTGGCTATGCAGTTTCAGAAAACTGTTTTAGGGAAAACGGTTTCAAGACCGTTTGATATGGTTGAAAAAGCGTTGACCGTTTGGGAATCTTGTTCCTAATTATGTAGGATAATTACCCTCCAAATTTTAGGGGTTAACTCCAAAGGAATCGTGAGTTGAAGGCCAATCAATTAGATAAATCGAATTGAATTAAATGCTGATTTTCAACCTGATCAACTTGACCTGTTTGGGAAAACGGTTTCAAGACCATTTGATTGTGTTGACCAAGCATTGACCGTTTAGGATTCCTGTTTATAATGATGTTGGTTAATGACCCTCCAAATTTGAGGGATTAACTCCCAAGGAATCGTGAGTTGAAGCCTAATCAATTAGGGAAACCTAATTGAATTAAGTGCTGATTTTCAATATGATTTAATTGACCTTTTTGAGTAAACGGTCTCAAGACCATTTGAATGCATTGACCAAGGGTTTAATGTTTGGGATTACTGTTCCTAATGATGTGGTCTAATGACTCACCAAATTTGAGGGATTAACTCCCAAGGAATCGTGAGTTGAAGGCTATTCAATTAAGCAAACCCTAATTGTTTATGGAAGCAATAACTCAGTATACTATGTCAAACATAGTTGTTTGTATTTGATCATATGGTTGATGTAACCAAATCAAGTGGAGAGAATGATAGAAATGAATTCATACATGAGTATGATTCATATGGTGATTTAGGGTAGGATCCTTAGTAAAGAGATCAAGAAACCCTAATTGAGAAGGTTAACGAACCCTAACCCTGATTTAGGGAAATTTTGAGTAAAACCCTAATCTAGGGTAATAGTGTAACCCTAATTAAGGGTAATAGTGTAACCCTAATTAAGGGTAATGACTTGGGTAACTCTAATTTAAGGTAATGAAATACCAAACCCTAATTAGAGGAATAATGAATCCCTAATTTATGGGTAATTGAATGAAACCCTAATTGGGATGATTAGTGAAACCCTAATTGAGGGTGATTCCCTGAGAAACTCTAATTGAGGATGATTCCATGTGAAACCCTAATTGAGGGCGATGTCATATGAAACCTTAAACCTAACACAGAGTAAAGCTATGTAAAACCCTAAATTTGGGCTATAGTGCATGGAATTCTAATCATGGGCAATATGATGATAAATCATAACCCTAATGTCTGGGTAATGATATGAGTAAACCTTAATGATGAAATAATGAGTAATACCCTATAATGATGAAATATCTTAAGTGGTTGACTATAGGCAACCTTATAACAAGCAATGCCTTAATTTGAGATGAGTCCATATCATTGAAGATAGTTGGACAATCCTTGTGTGTGATCTATGCACATCATGGTAAAGGTGATAGGTTGGTGGATGAAAGTATTAAGATGTGAAATTCCTTATTATAAGATAAGTTAATAAACTCATGTAAGATAGAAGTGATGAGGGAAGTGATACATTGAGACATGATAGATATCACATTTAGCATTTCAGGGTTGATATACCTTGATGCATCTCAAATCCAATATTTTTAGATAAGATACACAAGGAGAGTGTTATGTAAATTGTCACAATGAAATGTAACGAGTTTAACATACTTGATAAGTAAGCTAAAATGAGTATGATGTAATCATACCATGATAATGATGAGAGATAAACTCATACCTTGTGTTGATGATCATTTAATGATAAATGATAAGAATATTAAATACTTGGAATGTCGATGGATGCTCCTAGATGTATGGAACAATATATTAGGGTTGTATTGATAAAATAAACATGAAACCCTAATTGATGTGAATAGTAAACCCTAACCCTGTGGAGGAAATAGTGGTGTTACTATTATATTACATGAGTTAATATGTTATTGTTGCCTAGTGAGAGGTGACAAGATGTTTAATGGCCTTGTGAGCCATATGGTTAGATGTTACATGGTAAGAAGTAACAAGATGTTTTATGGGCATGATTGAGCCCTGAATGAGGTGTATTCCTCTTATGTTGATAAGGGTTGATACCCTGTGCTATTGTGAAAAGGATTTATATCCTGTGATAATATGATAATTGGTGTAATCTAATGAATGGCAAGTGAATATTACCATGTGATGAAGAGATGAGAAATTATGTTTCATATGTTTTATATCTTTTCAGGTTTTGATATTTATATGCTTGCTAGAAATGAATTAGGGTTTGTATGTCCACTTGTTTGATGCAGCCTTAATTCACCTAATTGGCATAACTAATTAAGTGCAACTCTAATCATGTAGTGCCCTGTGCCGTAGAACCATCTTCAGTGTCAGAACTTGCTGGATGGTGAAACGAGTATTCCTAAGGGAAACTCGGAGCGCATATTGTTGAATATGCGGGGGTGGCAGGTTGAGGATATATATATACTTGTCATCCACAATTGCAGGTTACAGAGGATGGCTATGGTCATGCCTCAAATATTTGATGTGATTGAGGACAGCTGTGGTTGTACCTCGGATTAGAGGGTTTTGTATACCCTGTTTTCTAGTGTCGTAACTTGTACCAAGTACGGACTAGTTGTTATCAGTTGACTATATGTCACTGTTGGCAGTTTGACTGGTATGTCACTGCAGTTTACTCGTACTGACCGAGGGGAAGAGATCTTAGGATGCCGGTACTCCTAGATCTTTTACGGAACCGAATAGCCCTTCGCAGGGGTCGGTTGGACTTTGAATGGTACGATTCAAATTCCCCAGGGCATAATAAAAGATGTAATACAACCGTATAGCATATCTGTTTAGGGTTATACATGACGCTTCACATTGAATGGAAACCCATGTTTGTTCTCTTTACATAAAGATGATGCTTAGTGCAACTAAGAGATAGTAATTATACTTATGTTGTGGATATGCATAAGACTGTAATTGTGTACATACAATGGTCATGCTTATGTTGATATCTTACTGCTACTGTTGATTATAATCATGATGCTAGATATCTCATGTTGATAGTTATGTTTCACATGCTATCCATGCCTCTATAATTAGAAATACCTGACAGAGGCTTAATGCCTGTAATTAGGTTTGGTTAAAGTCCAATGCCTGGATGTGTAATCAGGATTGGTATAGTCCAATGCCTGAAATATTTATACCTGATTGATATAGTTTAAGGCTTGAATAATACATGATGATTTATATAATTACATGTCTGGCATAAGT
This sequence comes from Alisma plantago-aquatica, assembly GCA_963693085.1. Taxonomy (NCBI): domain Eukaryota; kingdom Viridiplantae; phylum Streptophyta; class Magnoliopsida; order Alismatales; family Alismataceae; genus Alisma; species Alisma plantago-aquatica. Next base: position 358,564,200 of record OY856415.1, on the reverse strand, counting down.
GAATACTTGTTTAGCAGATTGGCTAAGGCCAACAAATAGAAACAAGAATGAATCATGGGTGACACATCAGAATAATGAATGACATGAGCAAAGCTTGAGATGTTGAAAATGTATGGTAGATGAATGTTATACATGTTCTTTCTATTTCTTATAAAGAGAATAGATGAATTACTGTTCAATCATAGATATGTGTAATACTTTAAAAGATGAGAATGATCTAAACTGCTTATCCTCTGCTCAGTTTTATATTAATTAAACTACAATAATGATGTTTCTGGCGGAGAGTTATATCTCTCGTTGGGGCAATTTTCAATTGTCTCACCCCCGTGGGAACCAACATTTTTAGGTGGACGAGTGTGAAAGAGACTGATAATATCTTTCGGATGAAGAACATCAGCAGCTACAAGGACAGCAGTGACAACTCAGGTTGAGTGTGCTGTCTATCGTGTTTGGTAGATAGAAGTCCTATGTGTCGTCTCTGTACTCTCAGGTCCTCGGAGTTAGTACTTAGTGCTTTTAATGTATCGTTTTGAGATTTTGGCTTGATGCCTCGAGGTTATTATGTTGTCTGTGTTTAGCTTTTAACAAGGCAGTTGATGTTGTAACCCTTGAAAAGAGATGGTATAAGATATATACTTATGAACCATGATGTAAATGTAATACATTGGTTCTTGTTGAAAGAGTTTTCCTATGATTGGGTCTCTTTGAAAAAGGTTTTAAATTTTTAGTGATTTTCTATAATCCGCTGCTTAGTGAACGCTTCCGCATTAGTTAATTATGTTTTTGTTAGTTGGATGCTACAGATGTAGACCTAGATGACCGTGATTCCTCTTGGCTCAAGGAATCACATTAGGATGGCCATAATCATCGCTTTTTATCATTTATGCATGTTTTCTGTGGGATATAGCATGTATATGATACATACTATGTATTGTGGTGATTGGATATGTATATGTATATAAAACCAAATCCCTCATTAAAATATTAAGTTTTAGATGCCTTTCAAATGCGACACACGTGAAAAACTTGTTCGACCAAGTGTGGGCACGCCCTAGCGTGGTGCACCGTGTACCTCGTGGAAGCGTGAAGGATGAATGTGTGGGTCTGCCCTAGCAGGGTGCATGTTCATCGTGTTTGCTTTGGGTCGGACTTAACAAGGTGATCTAGATGGGATCTAGTACCTTGAGGCATGGAGATGATCATTGCAAAGAGTTGTATATGACATCTTATCAAGAGTTGCATATGATGCAATTGGCAAAAGTTGCCTACCTGAGAGATCTATGTTGTGGGTGACAGCCCTAGCTGGTCCATGGCTTAGAGGATTTTAGGATCTTGCCCACTAGAAGGTTGTACGCTGCAATCTTCCGAATTGATGGTGAGGGCTATCAATTTGAAGTAAAATAGTGGGAGCGATAATTAATTAAAGGCCTAATTATATCGTCAAATTTTCAAATCAATCAAATAAGTCAAAAATGAGTTTTGGACTAAAATTGCATATATTTCCTTTTGTTAAAAAAAATCGTTAATCAACAAATCACTTTATTTGCGATCAGTCTTTGAAACCAACAAATTAAATGGGAATAATTCCACGACTGGTTAGGATGATGAGAAGTGTTCTCAATCAAAGAGCGAAAGCTCTAAGTCCTAGTTATACCAGAACCAGATGAACTCGATCCCACCACATCAATGGCTGAAAATATGCTTATGGAAGCATACTGAGGATGACATTGATGAGGAGTGCTTGATGTTGTGTTCTCTGAACTATGAGTTGCAGAGACAACATGAGACATATGATGTCTCCAAGATACTATCCTAGTATGTCATGACAGAAGGAGATCTTGTAAGGTATTCACACACTCAATGTGATTGGGTATGTGGAAAACCTGACTGAGAAGGATTCCCTCTGAGCCAAGAGTTGGCTATTGGTATGATACTGCAAATGTTGTGAGAATCATACAATTCATGATAAGCTACAACATGAACAACTTTGACAAGCGTTGACAGAGTTGTTGGACATGTTGAGGATAATAAAGGCAAAGATGAAGAAAGACAAACCATAATCTTTGATGTGATCAAAGAGAAAGGTAATTCTTAAGGGCAAGGATAAGGGCAAAGCAAAGAAGTGTTCTGATGCTAGCCAGCAATCCAAGCCGTCTTCAGCCTCAAGGCACATGGGGAAAGGGTGTATGAGGAATTGCCCTCTATATCTGGAAGAACAAAAGAAGATGACAGAGGGGATGGAGATCTCCACCTAAGGTATCAGGAAATGAACTGCTTCTTTATCTGAGGTATATGATACCAAGATATGGATATGTCATATATGATATGCAATATCCGCAAAGAAGTGATGGTCTTTGTGAAAGGACCAAGAAAGAAGTACCCATCATTGGAGCAAGTGTTGCTGCCATAGATAGGAGTATCTTTCAGTTTATTTCAGCCTAAAAGGGCACGAAATAGAGTTGAGAACTGCTATTTCATATATTTCCAATGGATAGAAACACTTTATTTTTGCATATTGTATGACAATGATGGCAATTAATAAAGTTGATGTTTCAATCTTAAAGATATGATCTTTGTGGCAATGCCTTGTTTATCTTGTAATACCTGGTATGTATAAGATAAAATGATACCTTGAAGCTATAGATAACTCAAACAATCAAATTAGCATCAATCATGAGAAATTCATTTCTAGTTTCCATATGATGGATAAATCTAGACTCTTTTGGTTAGAGAACCAGTAAGAGACATGAATCTCTTGTACATGATTAATCAATCTTCACTAAAGGTAGTGGAAGAATGATTATCCTATTAGGTATAATACATGTGATGTATTTACATACCTATTGGAATAAATGCTAATACTTCAAATGGTGTTTAGAGAAATACCAATATGAATATCTTGAAGTGTTCAAGATTATCATAGATGAAGTATAAATTTGGTAAAGTATTAATTCTTGATGAGATCAATGAATAAAATACTTGGACCAAATGTTTGAGATCCTTATGAGTGATTATGATAGTGTATCATAGTGAACTCATGATTAAGGCATGGTGATGTCTAAACAAGAAGGAATCATACTCTAAGGAGTTAGAGAATGATTATCAAATAACTGAATTCTTCTTAATAAAAGAATACCCCACACTAATAAAAGAAATTAAGAATCACAAGGGTTGTGAGTTCTTATATCTTTAACAGATACACCTCAATTATCTATGTGACGAGTTGTTCATATGATGAGTCAACCATCAAGATGAATATGAGGAAACGAATCTTGAGTTATGGTTTGAAACCGTTACATCCTAAATGACTTCCATGTGAACCATAAGGTATGACCTTGATGGTAGCACTCATTGGATCATATCCATAAGTGCTGATGAATCTTAAGTGTTAAGACACATGGATAACATTTTGAGAAGGATGATGCTTGTTGATTGAAACTTAATGGCTAAGACATTTGGCATATGGATACTAAAACTGCATTCCTATGAGGAATAAAACCAGGATGTGTACGTGACACAGCCTATAAGGTTTATGAATCCACTAATGCAAATGAAGTCTATAAGTTACAATGGACTAATCAATGTGATTGATTGAGTACAAGCAACTCAAAATTGGATCTTTACTTTGATGATATAGTCAAAGGGTTTGACTGATATGTCAAAGATAAAGAAGGGATCTGTGATTTAGTGGGAGCGTATTCACATTCCACATATTGATGTGAAATGGAAATGTTCTAGAATGGAAATCCGAATGTGGAAATTATCTTTAAGGAAGATAGAGATGTTTCCTATGTGATAGGAATAGAGATCTATAGAGATAGTTCTCGAAAATCTCTTGACCTAAAAAGAGAGAGCATACATTGGCAATCTGTACTGAAGTGTTCAGTATGCACAGATTAAGTGGGAGAAAACTTGTCCATGTTACATGGAGTTAGTATCCCAAGGCCAGGTGTCCAATTCTTATGAAGAATGGGAACACTAAGAATAGATATGGTTCTATCATGTATGTAATCATCCCATTATCTTGCATGTATGACATGGCAAGAATAAAATGCATTCATCATCTTGTATGTAGGACATGGCAATATGATGTGCTCATCCTGATAACTCGTATGTGTGACATGACGAGTGGATGTCTGTCTATTTCCAGTAAGGGTTACTGGAATACCATGAGAACTTGATAAGTGCTTGTGAAGTACTAGTTCTATGGAGATAAGGAAGAGTTCGATGTAAAGAGTTACATTGATGCGAACTTCCGAAAGGACAGAAAATTAATCGCAAAATATACATAAGATGTATAAAAGGTGAAAGTTTGTTGATAATTGGAAGTGTTCCAATAAATCCATTTAAAAGGGAAATGCCGAGTATCTAGGTGTTAGTGAACAGCAGTGGATACTATATGGATCTGAAAGTTCATGAGATGAACTTATATTCCACTCATTGATGACAAGTCTGGAATCCTTGATCATGCAATGTGGCTAAAGGTTAGCAAAGGAATACTAGATCGCATATTACGGCAACTCCATCTCATACGTATGACGTACAGCGAAGAGATGCGAGACATGCAATTTGTACAGACTTTGGCAAGGTGTTGTCATTACTCACTATGTTGGCACTAGAGCACAGTGACATGTGGGACATGTCTGAAGATCACTATGAATATGATTCATGGGTGATTGGCTCGCAGTGCAAGTGGGAGTCTGTTGGTATGTATGCCCTGAGAGCCAATCATGGGATGATTGGTGGGATACATTAAGATTGATTTGATAAACATAAAAGGCGAGCTTCCAATTCTTTCTGGTTCTGTCATATGAGATAGTGATAGAACAGATTGAATGTCTAGAGAATGACAGTACTCAATGACGTATGCCTTCAGGTTCATGACCTGAACGATGAGATCATACGGATGCTAAGAGTTTGTACATTCTTGTTATGTCCCTAGTCGGATGTCATTGTGGAAGGTAGATAGACAGCAATGACACACAAGACTAGATTGTGGTGTTGGTTGATGACAGAATCTCATTAGTCATGATATAGAGATATCAAACCAAATACATAGGTACTTGTTAGAGAACAAGGTACCGGACAGACCCACCGTGAGTTTGACACATGGAACCATGAGATGGTAGTCATAGTCAGTACTCACAGTGATGGTGGTGAGTGTGATTCTTAGACCTGAAATCACTGCACTCAACACATGTCGTTGGGCACACTTTGACATCATCAAACGCAGTCCTGAAACATGGGTTGTTATAAAGGTGATGATTGGGTGGCTTTGACACATGGGGCTTTTGAGGGGTGAGTTATAGATATGGGATTTTTACCTCTTGAGGGAGTTTGATATCCATGGCCACTTGATGAGTAGGATTGAGAAAGGCGTGCACGCATGTGTGAATCAGTATGTGATACTGATGTCATACATATCTCTTCCAGTCTACTCTGAGATCAAGGAAGTGAATGAACGTTGACAGGATGACTGTTCCATGCCTCGAGTTCATTCGGGATATCAGTGACAAAGGAATTATACATTCGCTGTAACACCATTCACGGATTGTAGGATGAAAGTTGTTCTCCAACTTTCTACTTTCACTTGGGTAGCACTGATGTGTGACTAGGCACCGCTCTTTGCTTGTGAAGTCATAAGTGTTATGGACTTTCACTGCCAACGTGAAATGGACCTGCAGGGTCACACACATAGGATTTAACCTGGAAGAGGAGTTTTGTCCACAAAGCAATGTTTATATTGATTACTAAAGGAGTTTAGTAGTTCAATTAAACACTCAATCAGTCGATAGCTCAATATCGCATGGTTCAAGGTGTTGGACGCATTGATTGGAGTATCGGATTGATTGAAATCGCAATTGACTGATTTTGCCCAACCTGTACTCCCAACCGATCGGTTCATGTGATGAACCGGTCGGCTGAGGTTGCTGAACCGGTCGGCTGGAGTGTCCAGGACGATCGGCTCATTCCCAGGTTGAAACGACCGGTTCAAGGGTTGAACCGATCGGCTCAACTGGTGCAACCGACCAGTTGGGAAAAGTCATGTCGGCAAGAATTTTCCTTTGGTTTCAAATTGCCCAATTCGATTGGGAATAATATTGGTATTCGATACCAATTGGGAAAGAAACAAGGAAAGTCTTTTTGAGCCGGATTAGGACCATGAACCGATCGGTTCAGGGCACCAACCGATCGGTTGGAGTGCCCCAAACGATCGGCTCAGGTCCAACCGATCGGCTCAATGGCCGAACCGATCGGTTCAGTTGTGAACCGATCATTTCAAGTTGCGAACCGGTTGCTTTTTGTGGAAAATTCTCGAACCCTTCTACTCCTGCTTTAGTCCCGCATTGCCCGGGATGGAGAACCCTGTCCCATGACTCTCCTATATATAGGGGTATTGGGGGCTTCTCAAAGTACAGCTCAGTGCAACCAGTTGCTCTGCAAGTTGTCGTTCTCTCTGGTTTTGGTAACCTTGAGAGAGCTCGAGCAAGTGCTTCCCGCAAAAGGGAGGTGCAGCAAGGGAAGGACAACTGCAGTTGCAACAGGAGGCAGGAGAGCGTGTTGGCGACTAGTACGTCAACAGGAGGGTGCGACTCCTTCCACTTCCTTGTGGGACAAGGAGAGTGGAGTTCCAGGTGGTCCGTGTAGACTACTACAGAGGCGGGATGACACTGCCGCTTAGGAGGACAACTGTCATCCAACAGTCTGGTTCGAGTAGGAGTTGTCAGTCCCGGTGTGACCAGGAGCTGCACAGACACCGTCGAAGTCCGGAGTTGAAGACCGCGCATTGCGCGAGGTATTGTCGCCGAGCAAGCCTCGAGACAAGGTATGATTCCGCAAACCATCCTTTCCTATTATATAGACGTTGACGCGTTTCCTCGGTATGGGTTTGGGGAGAATTTTTTTTGTTTCCGCTGCCTTCTCTGTCTCCCCTAAAACCCAACATATATCCTATGAAATCTATATGAGAGCCATGTGACAAGTGAATGAGGTAAATGAAAAGGTGAATGAGGCGAATGAAACCCTAAGAGTAGGGTGTTGGCATGTGATGAATGAATAAGGCAAATGAAACCCTAAGGATAGGGTGTTCAATGAATCATGTTATGGTGACATGAAAGGTCTCGATATGAGATGTGGTGATACTTAACTGTCGAATTGTATGTTTCTAGTGCATTTAACTTTATATGCTTGTTCTCTCTGAGTTGATATCTACATACTGCATGGCTTCTTATATTTCAATACATATCTCGTAAATTGCAGGTGATGAGATATGACATGCCCTAGAAAGGGATGTTACTGAGACATGGTATATGTTGAATACATGAGCTAAGATGTTTTATATGATATGATATGGCAGGCCGTGTGAGCCTTGTGAGAAATGTAAAATGAGTTATGATTTCTGTTTTACATGTATCTATAATATTAATGTTAGACTTAGGTGCCCTGAACACCGTAGAACCCCTTTGAGAGGTCTGCTTCTTAGGGGTGAAACTCGTGTTGCAACAATAACCGTGCGGAGTCACGGTGGCACGAGGACAGAGAGGCAGTGTTCAACAATAATCCGTGCGGAGTCACGGTGGCACTGTAGAAAATAGGGGTTATTCAACATTAATCCGTGCGGAGTCACGGTGGTAACCCAGTGAGACTCTCCGTCTGTGTACTCAGGTTAGAGGAGGAGTCTAGAGCACTCGGAGTTAGTGCATTGAGGCCGGAGAGCCTGTGGTCCTGTAGCAGAACAGGGCTGGCAGTCAGACTTAGCATTTCCCGGGTGTGTCGCTAAGTCTTGTACGATGTGGCCGTAGTGCACTGCGAGTCTCTTATGCAGAGTACACTGCATAAGATCAGGGCATAAGCTAAAATATGATCATATAGGTTCACAGAGTTCCTTATAAATGAAAGAGTTAAGGAAGACTAGAGCATAGTCTTCTAGTAGTTATTCTTTGGATGTAATATTTACATTCTTTGTTATTTCAATTATATTGTTTTAGAACTGCTCAATGTAGTATTTATTGTTGTTAAATTTCATAACATTTATTCAAAGTTATATCTGTAATCACATTAGTGCCTTAGACTGTTTCCTTGAAGTACTCATTTACTGAGCGAGTAGGCTCACCCCTCTACTCAAACATTTTAGGGTTAACCGCGTGGACTTGAAGATGGTCAGAGCATCAGTGTAGATCTGCTACAAGAGTTAAGTACAAGATTAGTTGAGTCAGTCGGTCCTTGTCACTCTAGGTCCTCAGTAAGAGATAAGAGAGAGAGTTGTAATTATGATGTGTAATATTGTTCCTCTTTTGATATGTATGCTAATTAGCAAGTTTTATGTGCATAAGGTGTGAGAGACATCATGAATGTTTATACATGTACCTTTACTATTGAAGTCTGATTAGTAAAAGAAATGTTCAAATTCCTTTGTTAAGATGTTATGTGGTTTAATGCGGGGAAACAAGAGTTTTAAAGAAAAGAAAAAAAGTTAAGGGTGTTCTTTGTGTTACATATAAGTCCTATCTTATGCCCTAATCTCATGATTTGAGGAAATTGTGAGATCGGGGTGTAACAGCTTGGTATCAGAGCTTAGGGTGAGATGTCAAGGACCATTAAGTTAGTAAGTTAGCGTCATAAGTGTGGCAGATAGGAGATGTTTTGATGTTAGCTTTGGGGATTTGAGTTTTTGGATATCCTGGCCCGATATCTGAGTACTTGGATCAACCAGTACAAGCTACTCTGTCTATTCTCTCACGTATACCCTGGCCAGGTATACAGTGGAAGAATGGGCTAGAGAGGAACCCTAGAAATGTTAGGGTTAGATAACGAGAAAATAAATAAGAATTAAGAGCATAAATGTAAAAAGAGATAGAACTTACATTTCATAATGTTGTTTTTGTTGGAAATGTATAGAAATGCTCTTATATGTTTGAATTGAAATATTCAATACTTTGAAATATGGGTCTTTAATATCTGTTGTACACTATGTAGTTGTAGCATTTATTGATTTCATTCTTTGTAACAAGTAGACTAGAATTGACCTTTGAATGAGCTTTTGTTAGTGGATAAGTTTTCTTCCACATTACTGAGATGAATAGGAGTTGAGTAATCCTTTGTAGTTCTTGGCTTCAGGACTTCAGGTATGGCCTGGTCCGGCTGGCAGGATGCGTTACTGGGATCTAATGACTCCTATTAATAGTATAATAAGAATAGACTCTGGATAATTAGACCCACATCAGAGTAAGAATGTACATACAGTAAGATGTTGAAACATATGGGCAAGATCAGAACAAATAAGAATCAGTTGAAACTGGTATCTGAGGTTCAATTTTGGGGCCTCATATGAGAAACCCTCAATTGGGAATAATAGAACATGATATGAAGTTCATAATCAGTTTATTGATTAATATTATATGAGTTATACATATGAAATATGGAAAAGATATGTGAAATGTATGTATGGTTCTAGATTACAAGAATCGATCATGAAGAATGGATCATATAATTGAGTATAATGCTTTTATGAACTCTAAAGCAAAGGCTAAGTAGAAGAATAGAGTTGAGCATTCAATAGGTCCATAGAAGTGAAGAGTCTTCAAAAGAGTAAAAGTGAAGAGAATCATATGATCATATAATTCATAAGACTAGAACAACAAACTAGTTCCTAAGTGAAGAACATAGGTGTAGTTTAACGAATGAATAAGTCATACAAAGGTAGACTGTATTCAGGAGAGAAAAACTTGATTGAAAGAGAAACTATGTTTGACCCATGCATGATCCACTTGATTTAAAAATGAAGAATATGTAATGTATTCAACATGAGGAAAAACTAATAGAAGGACTATTAATTTAAAACGTTAACTTCACAATAGTATAAAGATAAAGGAGGAAATATGTGCAACATGGTATACATGACCATACATATGAATAAGCAACATGGTCATAAGAGAAAAAAAAATAAAATTTAAAATGACGGGTTAAAGAGTAGTATATGGTAAGAGGACTATGAAACATAAGATAGGGTTTGAAATATGATGGAGAAGTTATAAAATAAAGAGGTTGTGAGATTCAAGCAAGTGCTAATTAATCAAATATCTCTGTTGATAACTAAGTAAATCTACATACGAGAATGTATTAAGGGAATGTTTGAATACAAGTATTCCCAATCTTAAATTCATCTTCTCTTTCATATATTCCTTAACAATAGCAAGGTGGGAATGAAATGATAAGAAAATGAATCATATATGATGCATAACTACCTTGGTAGGGTCATCTAGTGAATGTAATAGTGACATACATTACGATGAAGTGCGATAAGAAATAAATTCTTGTGTGATAGCAAGAATGATGAATAATCTATTCTTACCTTGAATGTTTTAATATTAGGGATGTTTTTTTGTATATGATCAAAATGAGAAGGAGAGGTAGCAAAACATAAGTAATAAGAAATGAGGAGAGAGATAAAGGAAAACACTAGCTTTGTGTAATATGTGAATTTGTTTTAACATGTATGATTTGTTGAAGGCATATTAAGGTATGAAAGTTGGTTCTACATATGATTTCAGGGTATTTGTGTAAGCTATATGTTAAATTAAAGGCGTATGATAGTTGTAGTAATTCATACCTGATATGCATCTTACTATTGTGTATTTGTAATATGGTGATACAGTTTGGATGATGACGGAAGACATGGAGGGATATCCTGAATAAGGTAGTTATAACTATTCACTCGTATGAATAGAAAGGGATGATAATCAGATTGTCTGGACAAGTAACCCTAATGAGGTGTAGCTTGTTATACCTAGCTTTAATCTAACTAAGTGATGGTAACTGGGTATCAACAAAGCTTGAATGACTAATACAATCGTGGATTACTTTGTTACTGTTGTTGAAACCCTAGTATGATATAACCTGATGGTTACACCTTGACTTATGTGTGGGTTCATACTGAGGATAGTATGGAATGTGATAGTAATGCTTCCATGACCCAATGGGGATGCCAAGAGTAGTATTGTGCAATTGATTGTTGAATCTAGCCTTTTAATTCAAGACTGTTTTGCTATTTGAATAGCACTTTATTAAAGTTTAAAGCAACATGGTGAACTCGCTTTTGTCACTTAAAGGTGATACAGAACAATAGAACTTTCTGAGCCGCATAAGTTGAGATAGTTGTATCAGAGTATCAGAGTTGCGCAGCGAAAGCGTGGTGGTTTATCTTTGCATTCTATGTTTGACTGTGGCATAAAGAATTTGCTTGATATCATTGAGAACTATTTGAAATATGTTGTGATTTAGTAAAGAATTAAAAGATCTAATGTTGAAAACTACATTCAGGTATGAAATACAAGAATATAATGACATGGAAGGCTTTAGAAATTCGAGGACGAAACATTCTAAGGGGGGAGAGTTGTTACGACCCCATCTGAGCTTAATTGGTAAACTAGGGTTTACCTGGATGATTACATATTTAATTGGATTGATCATTGCTTAAATCTAATTAATGATGATATCTCAATTATATTATGTTAAACCTAATGAGAACCCCAAGCATGCTACCTCTTTGTGTAATTAGGGTTTTGCGGTCCGAGGAATAGTGAAATCAAGTAAGTTTAGCTTCTTTGTATAGCCTTTCATGGTGAATCTTCTCTCACATGTCAAGATTCTGTCCCTCCCCTGATTTGATCCGAAATGGTATCAAAATTTCCCCTTTTCTCACTCTTTCTTCATAATCCCTCATTTTCAAGGTTTCTGAGTTGAATGGAAGAAGAATTGGGAGATTTGCTAGGGATTTGATATGAGTTCGAGATTCCCTAAGTTGAGCTGCAGTTTTGAGGTGTTTTCACACCTTAGGGTGAGTGGGTTCTTCCTTCAAACAATGTAATGCACGAAATTTGATTATAGCATCCAAATCCCTAATTGCTTAGTATGTGATTCTAAACCCTGAAATGTCCATTTGACTTAAGTTGTTGCAAATTGATATGATATGGATTCCTTCTCTGTTTGAATGACTCTTTGATGGTAGATTCACATCAAAAACGTATACAACACATCCCAGTAAGAATGTTTTTCAGATTTATACCATATGATGTAATTAGGGTTTAACCTAATTGAGATATCACTAGAGTTTCAACCTTAGTGAAGAGACATTTAGTCTTGAACTAAGTCTAGATCTTAATGCTCCTAATAAAGCGCATGTCTAACATATTTCAATATCCAAGCCCATTTGGATTCACCATTAAGTCTATGACTTTTGATTTCACTAAGTTGAAGCTCAATCGAGCTGTGGCACGGCCGTGGTGGGTGACCACGACCGCGGTGAAGGGTCTGTGCCACGGGCGTGCTAGGTAGCACGGCCGTACTGAATGCTTTTGAAACTCTGATCTCTATACACCACGACCGTGGGGAAGAGCCACGACTGTGGTGAGGTGAATGTGCCACGACCGTGGGGTGACACCACGACCGTGATGAAGCAAACCCTAAATGAATACTTAAAGGTCAAAGTTAAATGAAGAGGACTAGTAATCCTATAAGTGGTTAGGATGTAACTCATGGGATATCTTAATTGAATTTTATTCTTGTTACATGATATCTCAGTGAATGGTATGGAAAAACCTAAATTTAGTTAAATTTCCATGGTTTCATATCTATATTGATTGTATATGATTTGTTGAAAACAATCTTTATTTAGTGAATGCTTATATCCTATGAAATCCTTATGAGAGCCATGTGACAAGTGAATGAGGTAAATGAAAAGGTGAATGAGGCGAATGAAACCCTAAGAGTAGGGTGTTGGCATGTGATGAATGAATAAGGCAAATGAAACCCTAAGGATAGGGTGTTCAATAAATTATGTTATGGTGACATGAAAGGTCTCGATATGAGATGTGGTGATACTTAACTGTTGAATTGTATGTTTCTAGTGCATTTAACTTTATATGCTTGTTCTCTCTGAGTTGATATCTACATACTGCAGGGCTTCTTATATTTCAATACATATCTCGTAAATTGCAGGTGATGAGATATGACATGCCCTAGAAAGGGATGTTACTGAGACATGGTATATGTTGAATACATGAGCTAAGATGTTTTATATGATATGATATGGCAGGCCATGTGAGCCTTGTGAAAAATGTAAAATGAGTTATGATTTCTGTTTTACATGTATCTATAATATTAATGTTAGACTTAGGTGCCCTGAACACCGTAGAACCCCTTTGAGAGGTCTGCTTCTTAGGGGTGAAACTCGTGTTGCAACAATAACCGTGCAGAGTCACGGTGGCACAAGGACATAGAGGCAGTGTTCAACAATAATCCGTGCGGAGTCACAGTGGCACTGTAGAAAATAGGGGTTATTGAACATTAATCCGTGCGGAGTCACGGTGGTAACCCAGTGAGACTCTCCGCCTGTGTACTCAGGTTAGAGGAGGAGTCTAGAGCACTCGGAGTTAGTGCATTGAGGCCGGAGAGCCTGTGGTCCTGTAGCAGAACAGGGCTGGCAGTCAGACTTAGCATTTCCCGGGTGTGTCGCTAAGTCTTGTACGGTGTGGCCGTAGTGCACTGCGAGTCTCTTATGCAAAGTACACTGCATAAGATCAGGGCATAAGCTAAAATATGATCATATAGGTTCACAGAGTTCCTTATAAATGAAAGAGTTAAGGAAGACTAGAGCATAGTCTTCTAGTAGTTATTCTTTGGATGCAATATTTACATTCTTTGTTATTTCAATTATATTGTTTTAGAACTGCTCAGTGTAGTATTTATTGTTGTTAAATTTCATAACGTTTATTCAAAGTTATATCTGTAATCACATTAGTGCATTAGACTGTTTCCTTGAAGTACTCATTCACTGAGCGAGTAGGCTCACCCCTCTACTCAAACATTTTAGGGTTAACCGCGTGGACTTGAAGATGGTCAGAGCATCAGTGTAGATCTGCTACAAGAGTTAAGTACAAGATTAGTTGAGTCAGTCGGTCCTTGTCACTCTAGGTCCTCAGTAAGAGATAAGAGAGAGAGTTGTAATTACGATGTGTAATATTGTTCCTCTTTTGATATGTATGCTAATTAGCAAGTTTTATGTGCATAAGGTGTGAGAGACATCATGAATGTTTATACATGTACCTTTACTATTGAAGTCTGATTAGTAAAAGAAATGTTCAGATTCCTTTGTTAAGATGTTATGTGGTTCAATGCGGGGAAACAAGAGTTTTAAAGAAAAGAAAAAAAGTTAAGGGTGTTCTTTGTGTTACATATAAGTCCTATCTTATGCCCTAATCTCATGATTTGAGGAAATTGTGAGATCGGGGTGTAACAGAATCCATGTACACCAACAAGGTATGGATCTTGGTGGATCCACCCAAAGGGGTAAAACCCATAGGGTGCAAGTGGGTCTTCAAGAAGAAGACCGACATGGATGGAAATGTTCAAACCTATAAAGGTAGATTAGTTGTGAAAGGATTCTGTCAAATTCAAGGTGTTGATTATGACGAGACCTTCTAACAGTTCCCATGGTTAAATCCATCAGGATTATGCCTGCCATTACAACTTATCATGACTATGAGATTTGGCAGATGGATGTTAAAACAACATTCCTTAATGGGGATTTACTCGAGGATGTGTACATGACACAACCTGAGGGTTTTATTGATCCGAAGGAAGCCAATAAAGTCTGTAAGCTACAAAGGTCAATCTATGGATTGAAGCAAGCATCTCAGAGCTGTAATCTATGTTTTGACAAAGTAATCAAAAAGTTTGGCTTTAGTCAAAATGAAGATGAACCTTGTGTTTACAAAAAGGTTAGTGGGAACACAGTCATATTTCTCATATTGTATGTGGATGACATACTATTGATGGAAAATGACATCCCTACTCTTCAGACAGTAAAAGCTTGGCTGGGGAAGACCTTCTCTATGAAGGATTTAGGCGAAGCATCCGATATACTAGGAATCAAGATCTATAGAGATAGATCTAGAAGGCTTCTAGGCCTAAGCCAGAGCACATACGTTGACAAGGTGCTAAAGAGGTTTAGCATGGAGGGTTCTAAGATAGGTAACTTGCCGATGTCCCTTGGGGTTACAATCTCTAAAGCCCAATGTCCTAGTTCATCTGATGAATGGGTGCGCATGATTAAGATTTCATATGCATGAGCAATTGGATCTATCATGTACGCGATGTTATGTACCCGTCCTGATGTGTCGTATGCATTGAGCACGACGAGCCGATATCAGTCAGATCCAGGTGAATGTCATTGGACAACCGTAAAGAACATCCTAAAGTACTTGAGAATGACTAAGGATCAGTTATTGGTATACGATGGTGAGGAAGAGCTCGTGGTAAAGGGTTACACCGATGCTAGCTTCCAAACTGACAAAGATGACTATAGATCACAATCTGGATTTGTGTTTTGCCTGAACAACAGAGCTGTGAGCTGAAAGAGTTCCAAGCAAGAGACGATTGTGGATTCTACAACAGAGGCTGGATATATTTCCGCATCTAATGCTGCAAAGGAAGCTGTGTGGATCAAGAAGTTCATTTCTGATCTTGGAGTGGTTCCAAGTGCTTGTGATGCAATTGAGTTGTTTTGCGACAACAACGGAGCAATTGTACAGGCTAAAGAACCAAGATTGCACCAACTTTCCAAACATATTCTACAACAGTTCCATCTCATACGAGAGATCGTACAGTGAGGATATGTGAAGATTTGCAGAGTACCTATAGAAAGCAGTGTGGCTGACCCACTCACAAAAGTACTTTCACAACATAAACATGACAAACATGTTTCATCACTTGGATTGAGATTCATGAGTGATTAGGTATAAGTGCAAGTGGTAATCTATTGGTATGTATGACCATAGAGACTATCATTTGATGATTGTAATGGGATACTATGTAAACAATTTGTAATACTACATTGATCATATAAATAAAGGCAAGTTTCCAATCTATATGTTTGTGTTTTATATTGTGAGATGATCACAAAACTTATAGTTGTCTATAGAATAATATACTCAATGTCATATGTCTTCGGGTTGATGACCTGAACAATGAGATCATATGTATGCTAAGAGTATGTATTCATGTTTTGTCCCTAATCGGTTGTTATTGTGGAAATATCCATAGACATCAATAACACATAAGATTAGAATGTATGTTGGTTGATGGAAGAATCTCATTATCCATAATATGGAGGTATCAAACCAAATACATAGATACTTGTTAGAGAACAGTGTATCGGACATACCCACCTTGAGAGTGACACATGGATACCATGATTGGTAGTTAGAGTCACATCTCACAATGATGGTGGTGATTGTGGTTCTTAGACCTGAAGTCACTACACTTATCACATGTTGTTCGATGTACTTTGACATCATCCACCGTGGTCCTGAATAAGGATTGCCATAAAGATGGTGCTTGGGTGCATTGCGAGACATGGGGATGACTGTGAGTGATGTGGATGGAATTTGTCCTTCCTACAGGAGTTTGATATTCTGACCACTTGATTAACGAGACTGAGAAATGCATGTTCATGCTGATGTGAGTCGATATGTGATATTGAGCTTACATATATCTCAGACAGTCTACTCTAGTTCAAGGAACATGGAGTGAATGTTGAAGAGGATAACCTTTCCATGACTCGAGTTCAATCCGGATATCAACGACAAAGGAACTATACAATTACTATATCACCACTCATGAATGATATGTTAAGTTGTTCTCCAACTTCTTCAATTACTTGGGTGGCAATGAAGTCTTGCTAGATACCAATCATTGCTTGTGAAATCATAATATGATTATGAATATCACTGCCAACGTAATTTGGAGCCTACCAGGTCACATACATAGGATGTGTTGGAATATGAGTATAATTGTTGATTTGATTGGAATTGCTCCGAATCACATTGATTACTAAAATGATATTGGAATATATTAAAATGTTTGAGCCAATTAATTGGAGTGACTGGCTCTAAGTGCAAGTGGGAGTATGTTGGTATATATGCCCATAGATCCATCCCGAGCGATTGCATGGAGTCGGATATTAATTAATCAATTAATATGATTATTTGGTTAATTAATTAATTCCAAAATATTCTAATTAATCCACGAGCGTTTTAATTAACGTAGTCTTTCTGTTTACCGATGGGTTTAGGAAACCCTTTTTCCTTTCGTCTCCTATTTAAAGGGGCTTGACGCCCGATATCTATATAAGATATTAAGAGAGGCTTTTCAGTTTACGCTCACGTACATAAACCCTAGCCATCACCGTCCTCAAGAGAGAAAGGAGAGCACCGCGACGCTAGCACGTCGCCGCACAGAGGCTATTCCTTCCCGCCGGCTTAGGAAGTACGACATGGAGTTCCAGTCCATTCGCGTGGACGAAGTAGAGACGTAGACGCTGAGACATCTGCGTTCGGAGGACGTCAACGACCATCCATACACGCTACGAGCGGCGTACATCACCGCACGAAAGGAGCGCCGCCGGATCTTCTCGTGACGCACTCAGCGAATGGGAGAGAAGTATCGTCTGTGTATGCCAACATCGTTGCACACCATTGTGCAGCGGGACATCACCGGACTTGATCCGCGATAAGGTATATCGTGCGAACACTCATTCTGAATACGCTGTCGACGAGATCTTGTTTCAGGTTGCGTGGAAGTTTAATTTTGTTGCTTCTGTCGCACATGATTTCTCCACAAAACCCAACAAATACTTACATTGAATCTTGTTGGACACCACATTGAAACCTACAATCCTAGTGCATCCTGCATTTGAATCTTGATATACTTCCAAATCTTGTACTGCACCTTCATTTAGAGTGTCACTAAAAAGTCAAGATTTTATTAATTGTCAAAGGGGCATTTGAGACATCAATTTAAGAACAGTCCACTTACTGCTCTGCCATCTCATAAGTGTTTTGTGATATTAGGAAAAAATATAAATAACACATCACACTCTAGCGACTCAAGCAACCAGGGTGTGCTACAACTTGCAGTAGCACGACTTTGGCGTGCTACAACTTGCAGTAGCACGACTTTGGCATGCTACAAATGTCGTAATATGCTATAGCCATTCGTAGGAGTTGGCTCATATAAAATGTGGCCATTATGGCCAACTTAGAGTCCACATTTTGTTCTATCGAAAAAAAAGTGCTTTGAACTAAACTTATCAAATGAGTGGGTGTGTTAGGTTAGGTTAGGTTATTGCGGGTATGAGTCTTGCCGGTGCGGGTTGAAAATGTCAATTCTAATGGTTGGCACAAAAACATACCTAAACCCAACTTAGCAGATTGCACGTCAACCTAGGGGCATCCGGTTATTTTGTATTAAATCACAATTTACTACTTTGCTAGTGTTGTGAAACAAGACCAATATTTTGCATATGTCGTGACTGTTACATACACAATTGATACTTGATTTTAAACCGTTGTATATTTATATATAACATCAAGATGATCTAAGGTAGCGTGTACGATACAACGAAATATGTAAAATGCGCAACATGCTGCTAAAATTGTTGTACTAGAATGAAATGATACATATTTGTAAGTTAGTTTATAGTAAACAAAATTCATAAACTTTAAATATTATAAAGTACAACACGTTACATACGTATACTATTATTACTATTATTGAATATATGTTATGCATATGTTATTATGACAAATATATAAATGTTATTAATGCATTTCTATGTATGAAAATATATTTTAGTCAGATGAGTCATATGCGGATCAACTCGTGAAACCTGATATAATGAACGAGTAGGTATAAATAGAAATAAAAGGGTAATTGTACTCTCCATCCAAATCCGGATTAATCCGGTTGCACGTGGGTATCTATAAGTGTGAACTAATTTTATAGATCTACTTTGCACTCAAATTATAGGTGTATAGGTGTAGGGAAGAGTGTTGTGTGGGGCAACTCAAATTTGTTGTTGCAGCTTATTGTTGTATTTGGACTGTTTTTGTTGTTCCGTTTTAGTAGCCACACAACAAATTAACCTCATCGGGTATTTTAACCTGTGTTTGTTATACAGACTAAAAGATAAATAAGTTGCTTTATGAGTAAGTTTAATTGAGAAATTTCCTGGTAACTTGTCATACTAAGGCTGCGTTTGGAAAATTGTTGAGCTAAGTTTAGTTGCCACAAATAAATTAACGGATGATATGTTAACTTTGTGCGAGATGACTGTTATTTGGAGCAATGACAAATAAACCTGATGACGTTGTTTGGTGCACAGGTGAATGATCTTTCTTTCTTAGTATGAAGACTATTATGTCCTAATCATAAATATCGTTGTATGTATAGAAGAGTATGTTAGAAAGTTATTGTGGAATATAGACCTCTGCGGTAAATAAACTTATTTTCTGCGCAATTGGCGGCACAACTTCTTACTCGTTTCTCTTCTATTTCTTTATAATATCTTTGTTTTATTTTTTAAATTTTATAACTTGTTTTCTGCAGTAAAGATTTTGAGCGGCATGTTATGTGAACATTTTTAAGTAAACTAAACCACACAGTATTTTATTTTACAATGTAACAAACACCGATTTATATACCGATACATGTTTGTTTGCCGTGCCACAAAACATACACATCCTAAATCCTTACAGCGAGAAACATGTTTATTTGTGCACGACTGTTAATTTTTCATAATACCCCTCTAACTGACTGCTTAATCCATACAACATTATTTATGTGTTGGGCATTATAGACTTTGTCTAAATAAACACAACCTACATACACGCGTACCAAACGCGTGACATTTTGCCTACAAATTTATTTGTCGTTGCTCTAAATAACAAATCATCTTACATAAGATTAAAATATTATTGGTTAATTTATCCACGGCAAATAAAGTTATCATGGCTGTACGCCAAATGCAGCCTTAGGGGACGTTTGGTTTCACGGATTTCTCTAGATTTTCATGAATTCAGGATTGTAAAGATACATGACTGAGATTATATGGAATTTAAGTAATTCGGTCAAGCAAAAGTTTAGTTTTGGCTTGCAGGATGAACTGAAGCTGGTATTTCACGGATGAGAGAGGACGGACGATAGATAACAACGGCAACAGAAGAGAGAGACAGTTCGGCAAAAGGCGAAAAAAGAGGACGGACTGGCCCTGCCCAGAGCGGCCGAGGAAGGAGGAACCAACGAAAGTTGAAACAACGGATGTGCCCGAGCGGAAGAGGAACGCGAAGCGAGCGCGTTCCAGCTGGAGGACGGCATCCAGCAGATCTGAGATGGAAATCAATCTCCCGCACTTAGTGTATAATTAAAAGTCTTGCATTTTTAGATTTTTCCTCCTCCAACAAACCAAACTTAAAATTTACCATGTCGAATTTACAAAGCCGATCCAATCCGGCCACATCCGGCTAAACAAACGTCCCCTTTAGGCAACGTTTGTTTCCCCGACATTGCTCCGACACGGTAGCCTGACTAGCCACAACATGTTATCAACTGTTTGTTATGCCGTTTAAATGATAAATAGCTTGGTGCATGGATTAGTTAACTCAAAATTTGTTGGATAATTTGCCGTGTAAAATCATTACGGCAGAGAACAAATTAGTGTACCTGGGATATCAATTTCCAACCATACCCCTCTAGCCGATTATTCAATAAATGTAACAATAGGGCATAATTGACTTTTTGTAGCCAGAAAAAAATTATTTACTTATATACCAAATGACGAACATATTATCGACAAGTTTATTTGTCGTTGTCCCAAACAACAATCATGTTATACGAAGTTAACATACCAGTGGTTAATTTACCAGTGGTAACTAAACTTAGTAACTGTATACCAAACACAGCTTTATTCTTAAACTTTACATACATCTTAAAGATCCTCCTTTAAAAGAAACAGTTATGAGTTTTCAGAATAGAGATTAAATGCAAGACATCCGAACAGCATCCGATAATATCAAATTTGGACCCGGTGTGGGCTAGGGGTGAGGGGGAATGGGAGTTAGTCCTGCGCATTGACGCTGATTTTCTATTTTTTTCTCCCTTTTTTTTTTTGAAACGCATCCACCTTTCTGCTTGCTATGCTACGCAGATGTACGCCGGGGCACGCATCAAACGCCGTTAAAATCCCGATTCATCGAGCTGCCTTAAAAACCCTAATAAAACTCTGCCAGCGGGCGACCGAAATCCCTCTACGCGCTGTCCTAGAAACCCCCACTACCAGCTCGTCAGCCGATAGAGGACGCAGCTATCCTGGTCCCCGGGCGTTCTCTCTCGGTCAGACTTCCTTCTTCCGAAGAGTGACGACCATGGCCCCTCCGCCGTCGTCGGAGAAGCAGCCTTCGCCGGCGCCGGAGCTGCGGATCTACAACACCATGTCCAAACAGAAGGAGCTGTTCAAGCCACGGGAGCCCGGGAAGGTGGGCATGTACGTCTGCGGCGTCACTCCCTACGATTACAGTCACATCGGCCACGCTCGGGCGTACGTTACATTTGACGTCCTTCACAGGTTCGTAAATACTAGCTCTGTTTACTGCCTCATGATATTTGCTTGCCCGTGCCGTCCTCAGAGCTGAGTGCAAATTCGTAAATTGATTGTGTAATGCATTGATCCAACGTGGTAGTTTTAAAGGTCGATGTGAATTCTGTATAATTTTCCATGTACTTTACTGACTACATGGGTGTATGCATTTCGGTTTTCCGGAGCTTATCGCCATTCGACAGGATTTGAATGAATTACTGGTCTTTGCCTATCCTTCTACTCTAGACACTACCAAATTGTCACACAAGATCATTTTCCCCCCTGATTTGGGTCACATACTTTCTGTTCTACATATAAACTTTCTTCCAACAGTATTATTGCTTAAAACGTTATTATTACTTCTATTTAAAGAGTTGTTTATGTAGAATGGTTGAAATCGATGCTAATTATTCGCTGTGGAGGAGGTCACAAGCTTAGTCTAGCTAATGATTTCTTTAATAACACATGCGGCATGAGAATTAGGCAACATGCCAATAGTTCTTCCTCTCTTGAGAAGTTGCGTTGATACGTTAAGATTTTAGATTTATCTCGTATATATGAACCTTGAAGTTGTTTACTGAACCATTGACATTTACCAAAGATTACACTTTCCTCCGCTGTTATTGCTAACTTGGACTCTCTCGATAGACACAGTTTTATCAGATGTATCTACTGTTATTCCCTGCTGCGGTAGACCAGGTTTGTGTCTTTTGTATTGTGTTAGGGTGGGGTTCTTGGATGACCAGTCATCATACTGTATTATCTATTTATACTTGGGATGACTCGTTCTCTTAGAAAAACTCGATATAAGTTGTAAGAATAATGTACTTGTGGTGTAGTTTATAATCAAGTACTCTGAAGGATGTCTTTTGATGCAGTCATTTGACTGTATTGATTATGAGTTTGTTTCTTGTAAATTTCACCTATGCTTAGCAAACTATTTTTTCTTTATGCTCAATTCAGAGTGACTGAGTATATACATCTTACATTGCGGTAATATCCAAATTATTGTAATGTTTCAAATCAGGTATCTGAAGCACTTGGGTTATGAAGTGAGATATGTTCGAAATTTTACTGATATCGATGATAAGGTAAGCATGCACCAAGGATTATATAATTTCTCCTCCAGACTGATTATATTTGAGTAAGGTTGCTGTGATTACTGACCTTAATACGATTTGCTGCTAATAAATATGGCTACTGGTTTGTGATGTGGTTTAGGAAATTTACCCCTTCTTGTCGGAAATGAAATAAAAGAAATCTTAAAACTTGTTGTGACTGGAAACTTTTCCCACTTTACTATAAAAAATGAGGTAAAAGTTAAACCTAAATGATATATGAAACTGCTTCAGGATACCAGTTTGCCTTTTATATGAGAATCATCCCCTAAGCTGCTTAAACTTCTAGTAGGTATATATATGTGTGTATATGTATATGTATGTGTCTATATATCTGTGTATGTGTGTAAGAATTACGTACTTTCAGATTTTAGCTTATTGTTAGTGACCGCCACAAACAAATTTCCCTACTATTATTTGCATAATATAAAATTATAGTATTAATATATTGTTAAGCTATATCACAGTCTTAAATTCGAGATTTGTAATTTTGTTGGCTTACTTGAAAAAGCTGTAACTTGGGAAAAATGGGGTTATATCATTGAATGAATTTTGAGACAGAGTCAGTAATTTCGGAAAGCTTAGGGTTGCACAATGTGTGCACCCTTCTATTAATAGTAAAGAGACAATTACAAAGAGGTCCACATATATTGTAAAATAACAAAATAAATAACAGGACACATATAACATAACATATATATTAACACTCCCCCTCAAGTTGGAGCATAGATGTCAATCATGCCCAACTTGCCCACTAGAGAGTAGAAATGCTTCTTAGCCAACAACTTGGTGAAGATATCAGCAACCTGGTCTTCAGAGTGAGTGAAAGGAGTGCAGATCTTGCCAGTAAGAATAGACTCCCGAATAAAATGGCAGTCAACCTCAATATGTTTGGTGCGCTCATGATAAACAAGATTGTTGACAATGAAAATAGCAACTTTGTTGTCACAGTGCATGGGTATAGCAGAAGAAGACTCGACCCCAAGTTCTTTCAAGAGAGAGCTCACCCACAGAAGTTCACAGGCAGTATGGGCCATGGCCCTGTATTCGGCTTCAACACTAGAGCTGGCAATCACATTTTGTTTCTTGCTTCTCCATGTGACCAGATTGCCTCCAACATAAGTACAGTAACCAGAAGTGGATTTCCTGTCAGCTTTGCTCCCTGCGTAGTCAGAATCAGAATAACCCTCAAGTGAACAATGTCCATTTTTCCTGTAATGAAGTCCTTTGCCAGGGGTCTTTTTCAGATATCTCAGAATATGACATAGAGCATCCCAGTGACACTGTTTGGGTTTATCTAGGTACCTGCTAAGAAGGTCCACTGTAGTAGAAATGTCAGCTCTAGTCACAGTCAAATAAATCATCTTACCAATCAGCCTTCTGTACTTCTTATTATCAGTAAAAACCGAAGAAGACTCATCATCTCAATTGACATTGGGATCTAGAGGAGTGTCAGCAGGTCTAGCTCCAAGCATACTTGTCTCCTGCAAGAGATCTAAGGCATACTTCCTCCGAGACAGCACTAGAGCATTAGAGTTTCTAGATACCTCTATGCCCATAAAATACCGAAGCTTGCCCAAATCTTTGGTAGCAAAGTGTTTGCAAAGATGGGCTTTAGTAGCCTGAATACCAAGAGAGTCACTGCCAGACAGAATAATATCATCTACATATACAATCAGAATAACAATACCAGCAAAAGTCTTCTCAGTGAAAGACAGAATGATCCACCTGAGATCTCAGAAACCCAAAGTCAATCAGAATTTTGCTTAATTTATCAAACCAGGCACGAGGACTTTGTTTGAGCCCATAAATAGACTTCTTCAGCCTGCAGACTTTGTGTGACTCCCTTTGAGCAACAAACCCAGGGGGTTGCTCCATATTTCCTCTTGTAAATCACCATACAAGAAGGCATTTTTCACATCTAACTGCAGCAGGGGCCAATCAAGATTAACAACAACAAAAAGTAGAACTCTGACTGAATTAAGACGGGCAACCAGAGAGAAAGTTTCGAAATAATCAATACCATAAGTTTGCGTATACCCTTTTGCAACCAGGCGTGCCTTCAGACGTTCTACAGTGCCATCAAGATGGTATTTCACAGCATACACCCATCTGCAGCCTACAGGCTTAAACTCCCAAGTATGTCTATCAGCAAGAGCAAGCATCTCCTCTTTCATAGTAGATGTCCAAGCCGTACTGTTTAAGGCATCATGAATATTCTTTGGAACAGTAACAACAGACAAGGCAGAAATAAAATTGCTAGCATGGACATTCAGATGATCAGTAGATATGAAATGAGCAATATTGTGAGACGTCCAGGAACGAGTACCCTTTCTGAGAGCAAGGGGTATATCAAGATCAGAAGTTACCTCAGGTGTAGCAGAACCTTCTGGAGGTGAAGATTGGTGTGGTTGGGGGGGTTCTTGTTCGGGAGGTGCCCTGTTCCTACGCTGATAAACAATGATAGGAGTCGTATGTTCAGGAATCACAGTATCAGAATTATTAGAAACACACTCAGTAGTAACATGCAGTGGGGGAGTAATAATATCAGACTGTAGACTATCTCCTCCAGTAGAATAGTAGGGTGTTTCCTCAAAAAAGACAACATCGCTGCTGGTAAACCATTTTTTCACAGTAGGACTATAGCATCTATATCCTTTTTGAGTACGAGAATACCCCAAAAAAATACATTTCTCAGCACGAGGAGACAATTTATCATAAGAAGGTCCAAGCAATCGCACAAAACATGTACAACCAAAAATCTGAGGAGGTACAGTAAATAAAGGTGTGTCAGGGTGCAAAACTTGTACATGTATTTTGTTCCCAATCACAGATGAAGGCATTCTATTTATCAGAAAATAGGCACTCAGGATAGCCTCAGGCCAAAACAACTGAGGTACATGGGTATGCATCATAATAGTTCTGGCAACCTCTAACAAATGTCTATTTTTCCGCTCAACTACTCCATTTTGCTGGGGTGTATACGCAAAAGAGGTCTGATGTAAAGTGCCAACGGATTTGCAAAATAAAGCTGCTTCTTTTTGAACAAACTCAAGAGCATTATCAGTGCGAATTTTTTTAACATGCATATTATATTGAGTTTTCACCTCAGCAAAAAAGAATTTAATAATAGACAGAACTTCAGACCTACTTTTCATCATAAACAACGAAGTGGCCCGAGAAAAGTCATCAATAAACATAATAAAATATTTGTGTCCAGACAAACTTGGCACATGACAAGGACCCCACACATCAGAATGAACTAAATCAAAAATCTTTTTGCTACTAATCTGAGAACGTTTAGGATAAACAGTCCTAGTCTACTTTCTTAACTGACAAGACTCGCACTGAAACATATGTGTGCCAACATCGGAAACAATATGTCGCAGCTTCTCAGAAGACGGGTGCCCAAGTCGATAGTGCCACTGTAGAGCTGAAACGGAAGAGGATAGTGCAGAAGCCACAATAACTTTGGCTACTTTTGGCAATTGATCCAGATGATAGAGTCCATCAGATCCTTCATGCCCCCACCAATCTTCATCCTCGTGCGAAGGTCCTGAAAAACACATGAACCCGGTATAAAGGTCATGCTACAGTTCAGACTTCGCACTATCTTGCTGACCGATAATAAATTAAGAGGAAACCGAGGCACATAAAGCTGATTTCAGCAGAAAATCACAAATAATATCTCCGACTCCAAAAACAGCAGACTTGGAGCCATAAGCAAACATGACAGAAGAATTATTAGCAGGTTTAGATAAATGTCTGAATAAAGCTCTGTTTCCAGACATATGAGAGGAAGCACCCGAGTCTATGACCCATTTTGTATTACCAACACTAGAGGAAGGAATACTGAGGAAGGCAGTGTCACAACCAGAATAAGTGGCAGCGTGGGCTCCACTAGGCGATGCAGTAGAAGACGAGCCAGTGCGCTCAAGTAACAAGCGCTCCACCTCAACACGGATGTAGTCGGCAGTCGCACCCAAAGAATCAGACCCATTAGGCTGGGTAGCTACCTCAGAGGCAACAATAGTAGAGTCAGTGGCCACATTGGCCCACGTTGGTTTACCATATTTCTCCCAACATTTTTCCTCTATATGGTTGGACCTACCACAGAAGGTACAGAAGCGCTGTCCTTGCTGAGGACGCGCAGCAGCAAAAGGTGCAGCAAGAGGAGCTCCATGTCCAGAAGTAGCACGTCCCCGTCCTGCACCGAGGGGAGGGCGGCTGTCAGAAAATCGGCTACGACCACGATCGCGATCACGACTAGACATGGCTGCAAGGGCAGTGGAGTCCCCAACATCAGAAGACAGTGTCGGTGACGAAGAAGGCAGGCGCTGAAGGCGCTTGTAGGCACTCTGTAGTGATGGAAGCGGATCACTCGCCCAGATCTGATCAACTATACCAGCGTAGGACTCTGGCAACCCTCAAAAAAACTGGACCAACTGCAGCTCTCCTCGCTGACGCTGCATTGTGGCCAAGTCTGTGGACAGTGGGTGGTAGGACTCCAGCTCCCCCCACAATCCGGTAAAGGCTGAAAAATAATCCGCAATGTCCAACCCCGGGAAGTGTAGACGTCCCAGCTGCTTGGTGATGTCAAACACCTTCTTGGGATTATGGCTATGCGAGTATGTGCTGGCGAGTTGATCCCACATCTGCTTCGCCGTAGGCAGTCGAAGAAGAGTGACACTGACTTTCTCAACGCTGCTGTTGAGAATCCACGTCATCACGGTCGAGTCGTCCTTTACCAGGTCATCATACGCCTTCACATCTTTGGAATCGGCGTTCTCTGCAGGTTGTGTCGGACCGGCACAGATCAAGTGCGAGTATTTTCCTTGGGATTTAGCATAGATCACCATGGAGCATACCCAGTGATGGTAGTTGTTCTTGTCAAGCTTAACAGTCGTAACTTGACGACGCGATTCATCTCCAGAAGATGCCATGAGAGCAATAGAAAAATAACTGGCAGTAGAGTCCTGAAACTCAGACACACAGGCACAGGCAGGCAGGAGCAGGTAGAAGACGGTCTACGCCGTCATGCAGACAGTAGCAGGCACAAATCCACAACGACTAGAACCTGTCACATATACGCTACGCGGGAGCGCAACAGAGAACTCGGAGGCGCAACGGCCTACACGGGCAGGCAGGCAAAAAATAACCGAAACTGACGGTCTACGTCAAGAAGAAATCAGGCCACCGGACAGTCGTGGACAAAAACGCAGCCCTCACAAATCAACGCAGCTCGGTGGCGGGCAGCCACGGAGGTACTCCGGCCCTTGCGGCCTGGTGGGCCTAGCGGCTCTACCGGCCTGGCGGCCTGCTGCCGCGGCGCAGCAGCTGCCGACGGCGGCGCTACCGGCTGCGGGCGGCGGCCTGGCGGCTCGCAGAAGCTGCCGCGGGGTGCAGGGGCGGCGGGCGGGGTGGGGCTGGTTGGCGCCGGGGGGGGGTGGAAAGAGAGAAGGGAGGGAGGGAGGGTTTGGTGGCGACTGGATCTACTGCTCTGGTACCATGAGACAGAGTCAGTAATTTCGGAAAGCTTAGGGTTGCACAATGTGTGCACCCTTCTATTTATAGTAAAGAGACAATTACAGAGAGGTCCACATATATTGTAAAATAACAAAATAAATAACATGACACATATAACAGAACATATATATTAACAAATTTCAATTATCTGTTCGGGTAAAAATTGAGATCAAGTCAGCTATATATATTGTATGTAGACACACACACGTATATGTGTGTGTGTGCCCACATGCGTGTGGTGTGTGCATATTGTGTGTTGTGCGCGTGCGTGCGGTGTGTGTGTGGGTATTGCGTGTTGTGCGCGTGCGTGCGGTGTGTGTGTGGTGTGTGGGTGTTGTGTGGATGTTGTGCGTGTGCGTGCGGTGTGTGGGTGCTGTCTAGGAAAAACTGTGTGTCCGTGTCGGACACGTTTTGGACACAGACACTTCTCAGACATGGCCTGAAACGTTTTGGACACGGCCAGGACGTGTCCTGTCCATTTTGGTCTATTTTTGCAGCCCGAACACTTCTTAGGCACGGCCCAAACACTTCTTGGACACATCTGTGTAGCTACAGCTGCTGCAGCAGCCTATTTCTGAGTATACTGCTGCTATTCAACTATACTTATCATTGAGAAAATGTTGCACTACAAAATATTATAAAAATAGTCCATGTGTAAAATCTATGATGAATTAGATATCATGAATCATTTCATTGAGTAATGTAAAGTCATTTTCTATATCTGAAATTCTGCTATATTTATTGAAAGTAAATCAACAGTTGGGCGGATACATCATATTTTTTTCTACTACACACAAGCATATGCAGATCCATGTACAGTCGTTTACTTATTCTGAAATTCAACTATATCTACTAAAAGTAATGCAACAATTAGGTATCTACTTCATATAATTTCTGCTGTACCCCGACACATGCATACTTCAAATTCATATACTATTATACATACATATATATATATATATATATATAATCCTAGGTAATATTCAATATAGTTGGATACATACACATACAAATGCATACATATACACATATAAAGACATACATTATACGCACATTTGTATGTATTAAAAGAGTCCTGCTCATCTAGAGCTGTGTCTGTGTCCTATATTTTAGAAAATTGCTGTGTCCTGTGCCCGTGTCCGTGTCTAGAAACGTTTCCATGCTTCCTTTGTGTTGTGTGTTGTGTGCGTGTCTGTGGGTGTGGTGTGGGTGTTGTGCGTGTGTTGTGTGTGTGGGTGTTGTGTTGTGTGTGTTGTGTTGTGTGTTTCAATGTTCTGAAATGCATTTATGCGGTATGTGTTCTGTCAGGGTACCACAGAGTATAAGCGAAATGCGGGAGCATATGCTGGGCATGTGCATTTTTGATTTTTAAGAAATTATACATTTATAAATATAAGTTATTAAAAATATAATCATAATCATAGATTTTTATACCATCTGGTTGCGCAACGTAATAGCCAAAATGTACCAACAAATCGTTACATCATGGAAGAAGAAACCTATAATTTTCAACCCTTAAGAAGAAAAATCAATTAACAAACCTTATGTTTATATACTGTACTAGAATAAACAAGTAACATAACACACTAACACATGCAGTTCATGCCAGAAATAGACCCTACATTTATCGAACGAACACAATACGAATAACCACAGTAACACGACACATGGTCGTTCAAAATAGAAATAGAAAAAGAATATCAAAAACAAAATCAAAACATCAAACTAATATGAAGAAGTCAAGTCAGTAATAGACAGAGAAGAAAAATTTGTAGGGAATAGAAATTACTCCCTAGGTAACACACAAATTTGAACTTTGTAAAAAAAAATCATATCCAAGAGAAATATGCAATATATTCCCTTTTTATACAAGAGGCTTTAGTTTGCAAGATGGCGAGAGGTAACCTCTATAGTTGAAGTGAGGGAAAGAAGATGCATGGGATCAGCTTCGTTTAGGAATCAGGACACATCATAAGAGGATCGCTGAACTTGTTAAATAAGCTTATCTTGAAACTTAACTTTACAATGCTTTATACCAAAAAATCATGAAAAAATCGCAAAAGTATGTCAATATAAGTTGTTAAAGTCATGAAATATCACAAAAAGTCCCAAAAACAGCCTTAAGACATGTGGCTGTTGGGAATTGTAGGTTTATTAAAGAGAGATGGAGAAGAAGAAGAAGACTCTCTAGTGGATCTTGATTCGGTCCAAGAATTTTTATCTGATTACTGTGTAAACCAACCACCCTCCTGCTTTAGTACAGTGCCTTACATAATTCATGCAATATAAATGTACATAGGAATCTGAGAATTGAAATCAAGTTGGGAAGAAAACTCTGTATCCCCTGGTTTAGTACCCTTACCAAATTAATGCAAAAAACCGAAACACACATAGGAAGCTGAGATAGAATTCAAGTTAGCCTTAAAGTTCAGCTTTGGACGCAGATCTCATCCTTTTCGAGATATAGCCAAATCCATTCATTTTCAAGCTAAGGAATTATTTAATATCAACTGCATCTGTCTATCATAAGTTGAATCTAGCACATGTTAAGAGCATTTTAACCATTCTAAGATAACATTATCCCTTACAAAAGTTTTATCCTGCAAACTATTGGCCATTTCTGGGTTTGTTCCACTTTTTGTGTTACTTCTAATTTACTCTTTCCATATTTTACAGATAATTAAACGTGCAAATGAAGTAGGTCAAAATCCATTAGAATTAAGTGATGGTTTCTGCCAAGAATTTACCAAGGATATGGAGGTTCTGCAGTGCCTACCCCCAACAGATGAACCTCGAGTATCAACTCATATTGAGTCAATCCTTACCTTGATAGATAAGGTATGCGCATTCTCTCTACCTGTACTTAACATTTTTGCATAAATTCTAAAATCTCGTTGTTTGATAAGTTAAATATAATGCAACATTCATTTTTTTCCCTTACAAGCATACATTCTTGTTAGAAAGGATTTACAAAAATGTTGACCAAGACAAGAAACGTGAGAAATTGAATGCCATCATAAATTGGGAACTTAATATCTGCATCCCTCTCCTAAATGTCTGGGTTATAAAGAAAACATTTGTATACACGGTCTTCGTCTTGCCTGCCATGGAGGCGCCGCTATCCAAATAAATGTCTTGAATAACTCTCCCTGGTTCTCTTTCATATGAAACCAACATACCGTTACTGACACTCAAAGCCCTTTGTGAGAATTAATAATGAATGTATTGAATTGATTCGATTAATAAAAGTTGTATAATCCTGTCCTATATATAGGACCAGGGAGAAACCCCGAGACTTGGGACTCAAGTAATCTTAATGGGCCGAGATACTAAAGGTCCACTAACTAATTAACCTATTAACTAAATAGGCTAATATATACTCTCTAACACTCCCCCTCAAGCTGGATCATGGGTGAAACACATGTCCAAGCTTGGAGTTACAGGACTCGATAAAACGATAAAAGAAATGATAAATGAAAGATAGAAATGATAAAAGAAGATACATGTCACTCCCCATACAAAAATGATACTCCCCCTTAAACAATACTCTCCTTGAATTATATGATGATGACGCCTCTTTCCTTGAGTTGTATTCTGTAGGTTGAAAATCCTCGAGCTTTGAAGGTCTTTTGAAGTGCATCTGGAATGAAGAGTATATGATGAATGGAACCTGAATACTACATGAGTAGTTCACCACTTTTGAAGCAGACAATCATCAATACCATGACTACACCATCTTCACTGGAATACGTACTTAATGCGGCACAAACGTGGATACACAATGTCGATGTAGCAGTAGCGGAGTCTTCAAATTGTCTGAGAAGACGTGCATAACGTGGCACGAACATGAACGAACAATGTGCCGATGATATGATGCATGTACCATAACTGTGGCGCATGAACCTTGGGGGCTTGACGGGAAAGGAGATCATCCATCAAGGGAAGTCCGAAGTAGATCAGCTGAAGGTGATGCTAAAACAACAGATGCAACTCGGAGAAGACGTGATGAAAGCAACTTGGTGAAGATATAACTAGATGAACTATCAACCTTGCAGATGCAGACTTGGCAGGCTTGAAATTGCTGAGCTTCTGATAAGTCTGAAGAAGCACCCATCTGTCTCACAAGAAAGCTGCAAGAGTGATCAACTGAACTACCATTGACACCGAAGGAAGAGGGTGTCAATGTTGCAATAGTGATCTTTTAATGCTATCGGGAAGTGGAGAAAAAATGTGTTGAACAATACAAAGCTCCATGAATAGTAGCTTGGAATATATATATCATCACTCATCTCTCTCTCGTACTCTCACTCATGCTCTCTCTTCTCATACTCTTCCTTTCCTCTCTATCCCCCACCCACCAAATACGACAAGAGTGAGTATATGGTGTGGAGAAATGGATATAGGACCCCCCGCACGTGGAAAAGAGGATACACACATGATGGGTGGAAGGGTGGGAAAGGAATTGGTGGGATTTAGAGGAATTTGTGAAATTGAGAAGTGCAGTATGTGGAATTTGGAAACCGATAACTGGAGAGAAGATGCTAAATCGGTCAATGTAAGATCTGAGTAGAATAATTAAATGGATCAAATCCCAACCTGAAACACTATGAAATTTTGGAGGACGTCAGTAACTTGGTAGAAGATAGAACAATTGGGGGTGATGGCAGGGTTAAATATGGTGGAGTGATGAAGAGCAATGGCTTGCGGGATCAAGGCGACAACAATAGAACTTGGCAACATCAAGGATGACAACCAACGAAGACAATGGCGCTGGGGTAGCAGTACAGGATGTAGCAGAAGATGGTTGGATTATGTCCTTCGGTGGATTTAGCACTTGGCCGTAGCGGAGGAGATGATACTGGTCTCCTGCACGACTCCGGAGATATTGCATGCCATGAGGCTGCATGCGGAGTCGAGTGCAGAGCCTCTCCATGAGAGACGACGAAGGCTGGTGTTGAGGACGTTAGGGCGATGCAGCGATAACGACGATGGCTGCTGTCTATATACTGAAGATTGCATATCTCGGTACTATTGAGATGTCTGTCTGTAGTATCGACTCATCAACAGTAAAAGATACAAAACTTGAAATGTTATTTTCGGTACTACTGACCTACTGTCGGTAGTACTGATATGGCGGCAGACCGATGGTTATGTAGGGCAACGTGATGCGAGGGGTCGACGACGATGGCAGTGGCTATTGTTTACTGACCGGCGGCCGCTGTTGCTGCTGGATGTTGATGGCGGATGGAGATATTTGTTGGGCGGTTGGCGACTGCTTGCTATTGTTGACGATGACTTGATGATGGTGGCTGATAGCGCCTGAAGATGACAGATAGATAGGAGATAGCCAGGAAGGATAGCATCGACGTACGAAAATAAAATTAGATCTTTAAGAAATAGAAGGAGAAGCCTTGGAGGCTGGGAATGTGCCTGGCGACTGGCCGACCTAAGCCATGGAGATGGTGGCAGCCGCCCGCAGGCGGAGGTGCTCCTCCTTGGTCGCTCTCTCTACAAGAGAGAGGCGGCAGCTACGGTTGCGTGTGCCCCAAAGAGGAGAGGGAAGAGGGGGCGGCGGCTAGGTTAGGGTTCCCTAGGAGCGAACACACTCTAATACCATGTCAGAAATAAGAATAAATTTATTGAATTGATTCGATTAATAAAGGACGTACAATCCTGTCCTATATATAGGAGTAAGGGAGAAACCCTGAGACTTGGGACTCTAAGTAATCTAAACGGGCCGAAATATTAAAGGCCCACTAACTAATTAACCTATTAACTAAATAGATGGTGGCAGCCGCCCGCAGGCGGAGGTGCTCCTCCTTGGTCGCTCTCTCTACAAGAGAGAGGCGGCAGCTACGGTTGCGTGTGCCCCAGAGAGGAGAGGGAAGAGGGGGCGGCGACTAGGTTAGGGTTCCCTAGGAGCGAACACACTCTAATACCATGTCAGAAATAATAATAAATTTATTGAATTGATTCGATTAATAAAGGACGTACAATCCTGTCCTATATATAGGAGTAAGGGAGAAACCCTGAGACTTGGGACAAGTAATCTAAACGGGCCGAAATATTAAAGGCCCACTAACTAATTAACCTATTAACTAAATAGATGGTGGCAGCCGCCCGCAGGCGGAGGTGCTCCTCCTTGGTCGCTCTCTCTACAAGAGAGAGGCGGCAACTACGGTTGCGTGTGCCCCAGAGAGGAGAGGGAAGAGGGGGCGGCGGCTAGGTTAGGGTTCCCTAGGAGCGAACACACTCTAATACCATGTCAGAAATAATAATAAATTTATTGAATTGATTCAATTAATAAAGGACGTACAATCCTGTCCTATATATAGGAGTAAGGGAGAAACCCTGAGACTTGGGACTCAAGTAATCTAAACGGGCCGAAATATTAAAGGCCCACTAACTAATTAACCTATTAACTAAATAGATGGTGGCAGCCGCCCGCAGGCGGAGGTGCTCCTCCTTGGTCGCTCTCTCTACAAGAGAGAGGCGGCAGCTACGATTGCGTGTGCCCTAGAGAGGAGAGGGAAGAGGGGGCGGCGGCTAGGTTAGGGTTCCCTAGGAGTGAACACACTCTAATACCATGTCAGAAATAATAATAAATTTATTGAATTGATTCGATTAATAAAGGACGTACAATCCTGTCCTATATATAGGAGTAAGGGAGAAACCCTGAGACTTGGGACTCAAGTAATCTAAACGGGCCGAAATATTAAAGGCCCACTAACTAATTAACCTATTAACTAAATAGATGGTGGCAGCCGCCCGCAGGCGGAGGTGCTCCTCCTTGGTCGCTCTCTCTACAAGAGAGAGGCGGCTGCTACGGTTGCGTGTGCCCCAGAGAGGAGAGGGAAGAGGGGGCGGCGACTAGGTTAGGGTTCCCTAGGAGCGAACACACTCTAATACCATGTCAGAAATAATAATAAATTTATTGAATTGATTCGATTAATAAAGGACGTACAATCCTGTCCTATATATAGGAGTAAGGGAGAAACCCTGAGACTCGGGACTCAAGTAATCTAAACGGGCCGAAATATTAAAGGCCCACTAACTAATTAACTTATTAATTAAATAGGATAATATATACTCTCCAACACCCTTTTTACCAAAATTTGTTATTTTTACAACCCCTGTAATTTCATCTTTTAGCATGTTCCCACATACCATTTATGATGCTCAGCTGCTAGGTATATTTATGCAGTGTTGATGTTTTTTCCCAGCCTGTCATTTCATTTGTTAAGACGTTCTTTAGCTATTTAGCTCTGAACGTACTCTTCCACAATGTCCACCTGATGGGACTCTCCAAAAGATGCTCACTGCAGAGCCTGCATCTGAAGCTAAAAATCAGGGAAAAGCCTGTTAATACGAAACATGTTACTGTGAAATTGACCATCCTATTCTTGCATGAACACAGTCCAAGAATCTGCAATGCTTTCCTATATCTCTGCTTTTGCAATTACATTCATTTCATGACAATCATACCTGCCATCCTGACTACAGAAATATCCCATGCTGTATGTATGTCTGTGTCTTTGAGTTCTGGCGTGTGTTAAGACTTAAAGAGTATAGATATGCACTCAGCAAATCTTTTAGCATACTCTTTATCACGGTGCAATCTCTTATAAATACATAAATTGTGTCTGTCATGTAAGTTTCTGGATATCCATGCAATATCTCTCGTTGGATGACAGTCATACCCACCATCCTCACTAGAAAGTGGCCAAACAGTATTTGCGCCCGTGTCTGTGAGTACTCACGTGCATATTAAGAGTATACATGTGCACTCTACAAGTCTATTAGCATATCTTAATGACAACACTATCCCTTGCATAAATAAAAAGTGCGTCTGCCATGTGTCTGGAAATGCATGAGAATTCACACATAGATGTACGTCTCCTGCAAGTGGTGTATGCATTTTTAACATGTTCTGAAGTTTTTTGGGCATTACAGTGCCACTGAATCTGAATGTTCAGCAGTGAGCCTGCTGTTAAAAAACTGATTTCATCACCATTTTACATGTCTCTTTTGAATCATTACAGTTTATCTGAGATGAGTGATTCCGCTAGGATTCAAGCACTGCAAACTCCAACACCAGAATACTATCACAGTCAAGGCGGTGGGTCCCATCCAATGGACGCCTAGGCTTTTCTGGGCAGTTTTACTATTTTTTATTTTTTTAGTTACATATTTGTATATTTATACATTTCAATCAATCTCGCAGTGTGAATGATGGAACCAAGTTGGACGGAGTAGATATACCAAAATGTGATAAATTTCGTTACTTGGGTTCTATTATTCAAATAGACGGGGATGTCCAAAATGATGTTTGTCACCAGATCACTGCAGGATGGTTGAAATGGAGTGCAACTGGAGTATTATGCAATCAGAAGATTCCTCTCAGGTTAAAAAGTAAGTTTTATAGAACAACTATACGACCAACCATGCTCTATGGGAGTGAATGTTGGGCGGTGAAGAAACAAGGTCTCAACAAGATGAACGTGGCTGAAATGCGTATGCTGAGATGGATGTGTGGGAAAACAAGAAAAGATCGCTTGAGAAATGACTATATTAAGAATAAAGTGGGGGTGGCGAGCATTGAGGACAAGTTGCGCGAGGGCCAACTCAGATGGTACGGACATGTGCAACGCCGACCTACTAGTGCGCCTATACGAAGCAATGCTATTGAGCCAAACACTATAAATAGAAGAAGAGGAAGGCCTAAATTAACATGGGATGAGCTTATAAAGATAGATTTTGAATCTCTACACCTCAGTCAGAATATGGCCCATGATAGAGCTGAATGGAAACAAAGGATCCATGTAGCTGACCCCAATATAGTTGGGATTGAGGCTTAGATGATGATGATGATTTGTATATTTATACATATGATGCTACATGCTATTTTGTAACTATATGTTCATTAAATTGTGTTATATGCCTGATTTGCATTGATAACTGTATGGAGGATCAAAAGAGGGAGATCTAGGAGAAGAAGAAAAAAATAGTAGCAAGAAGATAATTATGAATTGTAGGTGAAAGGAAACGGGAAAAAGGAAATATCAAATTACACATGACATGCAAGAAGTTAAAAAAGGAAAAACAAAATAGTAGGAGAGGAGATATGGAGGAAGAAGATAGAAAAATAAAATTACAAAAAGCAGCACAGGAGTAGAAGGAGATCAGAAAATTTTAATGCATATATGCAAACAACAGTAACTGTTGCAGATGTGAGAGCAAAAAAAAGTCAGAATATATGCAAATAGAACTTCTACATGAGACCCAAGTTTATCCTAATTTATCCTATAAGTTTGGTCAAATCTTACCAAATTTCCCTAATCAAATGTATTTCCCGCAAATCAGAGACCTAATATTCACAATTTTGGCCTGATTTGGCCTAAATGACCTAATCAGACCTTACTTCCCCTAATCTATGTTATATTAACGTAAATGAGACTAGATTAGGCTAAAATCAGACTAAGTTTCCCCGAATCAGAAGTATTTCCCCCAAATCAGACCTGGTTTCCCCAAAATCAGACCTATTTTGCCAATATTTGACCTGATTTTGCCTAAATGAGACCTATTTTAACTATAAAATGACTCATGCTAATCTAATTTGACAAAATCCATAACCAATTCATGCTAATTTAGCCTTTAAATGGCTTAATTTTGGCTTAAAATGCCTTAAACACACACTTAATACAATAGGCTAGGCGCCTAGGCGGGCGCCTTGATAACTAAGTGTGATCACGAAGAAAATGATGGCGAACCTCTATATGTTTAGGTCTACTATGCAAGATAGGATTATATTACAAGTTAATAGCACTAGTATTATCACAATAGATATGAGAAGCATCAAAATGAATGTTAAGTCTTGGAGCATTTGCTTCATCCATAGGATCTGGGCACAACAACTCCCAGTTGCAATTTATTTAGCCTCTGTGGTTGATAATGCCACTGTGTTCTGTTTCTTGGAAAATCAAGACACCAATCATGGTCCTAGGAGGAAACAAGTGCCACTTGTGCACTTTCTATCAATCAAGCACACTGCATAATCTGCATCACTATAAGTCGTAAGAGTAAGATCCCTTGACTTAGGATACCATAGTCTAAAATTTTGGGTTTTTGGCTAACTGCCTTAAAATCCTCTTAACGTCTATAAGATGTGATTTCTTAGGGTTTGATTGGAAGCGAGCACACAAGCCAACACTAAACATTATATCATGTCTAGAGGCAGTTAAGTGTTCTCCATCCCAAAGCGCTTGAGTAGTTCACTTGTATACTTGCCTTGGTTGATGAAGTTCCCATCTTTTGTTTGCTTGATTTAAATGCCGAGGAAGAACGTGAGTTCACCCATCATGCTCATCTCCAATTCACTCTGCATAAGATCACTAAATTCTTTGCAAAGATCAAGGTTAGTTCCGCCAAAAATGATATCATCATATATTTGTATTATAAGAAAATTGTTAGAAGTGTGCTTTAGAAATAAGGTAGAATCTACTTTGCCCATGATAATACCCATGATCTAACAAAAAATTCTTTAATTTCTCATACCAAGCCCTAGGTGCTTGTTTGAGTCCATAGAGAGCTTTTGCAACAAATAAACATGATTAGGTAAACTATCATGTTCAAAGCCCGGAGGTTGTGCAACATACACTTCCTCCTCAATTGTACCATTCAAAAACACACTTTTAACATCCATTTGATACAAAAGAAAGTTTTTATAACTAGCAAAGGCAAGCAACATACAAATGGATTCAAGTCTAGCTACATGTGCATATGTTTTATCAAAATCTATGCCTTCCTGTTGATTGTAGCCTTGAGCCACTAACCTTGCTTTGTTCCTTCAACATTTTGCCGCTTTCATCAAGCTTGTTGCGGTAGACCCATTTGGTGCCAATGATCTTTCTATCACTTGGTTTTGGCACAAGGGTCCAAACTTTGTTCTTTTCATATTGCTCCAACTCTTCTTGCATAGCTAGGATCCACTCGTCATCCCCAAGAGCTTCCTTGACATTCTTAGGCTCGAGTTGTGAGATTAAGGCGATGTTGGCTTATTATTTGTTTAATGCAACACCATTTGATAGAAGGCTTACTACCACGCTATAGCTCGTAGAGGGTTTTCTTCAAAGAAGGATGACTAAAAACCCGATTTTGCACAAAACATGAGATACTAACCCAAAACTTCTTTGGAGTATCATACTCTAGAAGCATGGTCTTAGCCATCTCCTGTAAAGACATTCTTCCTCTCTACAACCCTAATTTTTTGAGGTGTTCGAGGTGAAGAGAAGTTGTGTGCATAACCAAAATTTTGACAAAAATGTTCAAAAAACTCATTTTCAAATTCTTCCCCATGGTCACTACTGATGGAAACAATGCGGCAAGATGTTTCATTCTCAACTCGTTTACAAAAGCTTGAGAAAGCATCAAGCGTATCACTCTTAGAAACGATAAAGAAGGTCCAAGTATATCTAGAGATCTCATCGATAATAACAAGGCAATATTTGGAACCACGAAGCGATTGAGTTCTCATTGGTCCAAATAGATCAATGTGAAGAAGCTCAAGAGCTCTCTTAGTACTGAGGACTCCTTTGGATTTGAAGGAGGACTTAGTTTACTTTCCTAGGGTACAAGGTTGACATTCCTCATCCTTTTCAAAATTCAATTTAGGAAGTCCTTTGAACAAATCATTTTTGCTCAAATTCTTCAACTGATGCATATTTATATGACCAAGCCGTCGGTGCCAAAGAGAAATCTCATTCGAATTGACTACTAAGCATCTACCAACAACAGGCTTAATAGAGTCAAGAACAATAACATAAAGATTATCACTTCTAGTCCCCTTATATATAACTTGGTAGGTGAGGGAATCTAGAATCAAGCATTCAAACGAAGTAAATAGCACAAGGTAACCGTTGTCACATAGTTGACTAACACTAATTAAGTTGTGATGTAGGACATCCACAAAAAGAACATTCTTGACACATAAGGATTTACCTACATCACCCTCATCTTTGACTTTACCTTTATTGTTGTCCCCAAAGGTGACCGATCCTCCTTTATTTTTTGGTAAAGTTGTTGAAATGGCTTATATCACCAGTTATATGCTTCGTGCAGTCACTATCAACAATCCATCTTCCTTTTTCCTGTAAGAAAGGAGAATGTCGGTTCCCAACTCACACTTTGGGATCCATTTCATCTTTTGGTTGGTCCCCTTAGGCTTGTAAGGACAATAAGTAGAGTAATGATCATCACATTTGCAATAAGAACAAACCATAGGATTCTTAGTGTCGGAAGACTCTCCTATAAAGAAAGAGGTCTCCTTGCTCTTTTTCTTATCTTTGGCTTTGATCTTGCCCTTTGATGCTCCCCCTACAAATCCCAAACCACTAGTACCACTTTGTTTGGTAGAATGGTCAATGATTTCATTTAGGGAGTTCTTCCCTTTGAGGAATTTCTGTAGGGATGCTCTCAATCTATGATTATTATCATTTAAAGAACTAATGGTAGAAGATAAGCTAGTTATGTCATCCCTAGCATGAACAAGATCAACCTCAAGACATAAGACTTTAGTTAAATATGAATCCTTATCAATAGAGATAGAAGCAACATTAGTACTAGGCAATAAAGGTGATGTAGCCACGCTACGGAGAAGAAGAAAGAGAAAGATAAATTTGCAACAAGCAAACAAAATTTTAATTCATAATCGATTGCCTGGACAAAGGCTCAAGGCTAGCTTATTTAGAGGACTCTAGACTTGGCGTGCAAGTCAATAAAATAGGAAACTAAAATCCTAATACAAAAGAATTAAAATCCTAATAAAGAAATTCGGAATTAATAAAGCCATAAAATTCCTAAGTGCATAAAGAACT
The DNA here is from genome assembly GCA_963693085.1 of Alisma plantago-aquatica. Taxonomy (NCBI): domain Eukaryota; kingdom Viridiplantae; phylum Streptophyta; class Magnoliopsida; order Alismatales; family Alismataceae; genus Alisma; species Alisma plantago-aquatica. Next base: position 358,523,212 of record OY856415.1, on the reverse strand, counting down.
ACATAAAAGCCCATCTTGAGCCCAATAAGCTCTAATCAGGATTATCTTGGATTTGGGCTTGCTTTCTATGCACATCTTTCACAGATTGCATCAATCTCCTCCCCATAAGAATGCAAACCTCCGGTGAAGCAGGGGCAGGTCTAATGAGTCCTTGCCATGAGCTGACGGGAAGCATCTCACGAAGGACACGACTTAGTTGCTTGGAACTATAGGATGTCCATCGGAAGAGCTGTCTGGCGTTGCCAAGTCGGAATGAGTATGTGTTGTAGAACCCATCATGTCGCACATGACGATCATATTGCCATGGACGACCAAGCAGTATATGAGAAGTTGTCATAGTGAGCACATCATAAAGGACTGTATCACTGTAAACACCATGAAATGAGAAAGGAACTCTGCAGCAGTGGGTCACCGTCTGAAAAGTGTCATCAACCCATCGTAACCGATACGGCTTGGGATGGGGCTCCAGTTGCAATCTCAACTCCTGAACGACAGTCGAAGACACGATATTGGCTAAAGATCCTCCATCAACTGTCAGTACGCACATGCGACCTCGAACCTCCACAACTGAATAAAACAATGATGTACGACGCCAGTCATCATGAAGTAGACTCTGTATAGCCATGAGGACCCGATTTTGCAAAGCAGGATCACTCGTTTTGTCTTCCTCTTCCTCGTAACTAGGTTATAAAGCCGGAAAGACATCTTCATATTCTATGCCATCATCATCTTTTGTTGTCGTTGTATTCATCACACGGCGTGGACACTGGTTGGAGCGATGACCATATGCATGGCAGTGCACTGTAGAGGCTTGGTGGCAACTGGTTTTGAGGGTTCGCATACCGTAATTGGTGTTGTTGAAGTAGTCGCCCCTTGACGTGGTTTCCACCCAGGTGACCACAGTTGGGGGCGGCGCCGGATTTCCTCCTCAATTCGTTCAGCACTCTGAATGGCATCATCTAGGGTAGTGAAATGCATGACTGCTAAACGATCAACTACCTCATCGCGAAGTCCCCTATGAAAATTTGTGATTGCGATAGTGGCATCCATCCGAACCTCAAATCGATTGCACAACTCTTGAGATTTGCTGGCGTAGTTGGCGACGATGTCGTTACCCTGCTTGAGATCTTGATATGCTAAGTAAGCATGTTGCCTGTAATCTCGAGGTAAGAATTGCTGCACGATCAAAGGACGCAATTTCCCCCATGTGTCGATGGGGACGTCGCGTGGTTGATTCCACCATGCTAGAGCGGCTCCCCGAAACTTAGCGGTGGCAATCGGGACTTTGGTTGCCTCACCAAAGGTTATGTATAACTGGAAATAGTTGTCGACGCAGTGCAACCAGTCAAGCACAATCTTGGCGTCACACTCGCCATGGAACTCCGATAGCTTCATTATAACAATGCATTCTGCTTGTATGGGTTGAGGGGCTGGCTAGCGATTGTTGTTGCGATTGATCTCCAATGTATGCATGCATTGTTCGAAGGCCGTAACACGACGGAGGAGAAGTTTAAAAGAGTCATCGTGTTCGGCTTAATGTTGCATTATTTCCTCCAACCGTTGCATCAGGGTGTCTAGTTGATGTTGAACTACATCCCCCTGTTGTTGTTGAACTAGATCCGCTTGCTGCTTCATCATGTTCAATTGTTGTTGAATAGCCTCTAAAGTGGCAGTAGCTGTGGCCATGAAGCCATCTCGTTTGTCGTTGACTTGTTGAGCAGTCACCATGATGTCCTGGAGAAGAAAGCTTCCTTAAAGTCGATGTAGAAAGAAGTGCCTCAGAGGGAAGGTTGATCCGGTATGCCTTGACCCTACGCTGATCCAACTGAATGCTATATTTTCGGGGCTGCTTACTAGCAAGTCCGGACGCACCGTTACTGAATGCTATATTTGCGTTGCTAGGTAGGGACCTGGAAAGCGGACGTTTGCGAGGAAGACCAGAGTGGATGTCTGGTGGGAGTGGCCAACGACTGTAGATCCGTGGATGGTCGGCCTGCTTGATGGTGACTTGCGGTCAAATTGCAGGAGAGGGTCTAAGTGCAGCGTGAGGCTGAGCGGATTTACCAAGCGGGAGGGTGAGGCCTGTTGCGTGGACTGGCTGCCTGAGGGCGGCTGGGTTGTTGGACGCTGCATAGTTGCGGACAGACGGAGGTTGCTAGCTGCTGCTCCGATTGTTGGTAGGTGAACGAGTGGTGCTGTTGTCTAACGCAGGGTGCGTGGGAGGGATGCGAAGGCTGATGGCAGGGCGACCAGGAGTGCGCTGCTGTTCACGCTACTGGTAGCTTGCAGCGTTATTGGGCGGTGTTGGCCTCGGGCGGAGGTTGGAGACGAGCTGTTGGTGGAAGCGGGAGACGACTGTTAGCGGAAGTGGGAGACGGCTAGGGGGGGGCGGAGTTACTGTTCCTCGGATGAACAGTAAACGGGAGGGCCAAATAGGAAAGAAAAGAGGGGGAAAGAGAAGAAGTCCGTGCCCTAATAATTTAGGGTTTGGCTCTGATACCACTTGATGTAGCCACGCTACGGAGAAGAAGAAAGAAAAAGATAAATTTGCAACAAACAAACAATTTTAATTCATAATCGACTGCCTGGACAAAGGCCCTTAGGCTAGCTTATATAGAGGACTCTAGACTTGGCGTGCAAGTCAATAAAATAGGAAACTAAAATCCTAATACAAAAGAATTAAAATCCTAATAAAGAAATTCGGAATTAATAAAGCCATTAAATTCCTAAGTGCATAAAGAACTAAATAAAAGCCCATCTTGAGCCCAATAAGCTCTAATCAGGATTATCTTGGATTTGGGCTTGCTTTCTATTCACATTTTTCACGGATTGCATCAAAAGGTCTAGAAGATAGATCATTTACTTGACCAAGTAACCTATCATTTTTAGATTTAAGCATTTATATTTCTTTAAGATAGACCTCTTTCTTCTCTACGAGCATCAATAAAGAGTTTAAATTCAACATTTTCAGTTTTAACTATTTCAAGCTCTTTTAAGGCAATTTTGATTTTCTTAAGATTTTCAATATTCTTAAGGTAGATACCATTCTCGACTTCATTCCCATTGTATTGGAGCTCAGGATCAAGGTATTGCCTTTGCAAATGATCAATACTCTCAAGATTAGATTTCTCATTCAGCTCAAGAATTTCGAGTTTAGCATATAGATCATCAATGATTTTTCTTAACCGTTTTCTTTTAGATTTACATTTAGCAAAAGATGAACGGGTAGAGATAATGTCAATAACAACTTCCTTAGATAACTCATGCAAACTTACCTCACTTACCTCACCAATTTCTTCACTAGTAGAGGCCATGAGTGCAAGTTGACCCTCTCCATCTTCTTCGGAGCTTGAGCTGCTTGAAGATGAAGCTTCCCAAGCTGCATGAGCTGCATTCTTGTGTCTTTTCTACTTCTTGTCCTTCCTCTTGTACTTGCTGTCCTCCTCCTTGTACTCCTCTTCCTTCTTTGAGCTGCCCTTGTGGTGTGATTTTCTTGACTTGGGACATTCACTCTTATAGTGTCCCTTTTGCCCACACTTGTAGCATCTAGATGTGGAAGAGGAGGAGACTTGCTTTCCCTTGAAGTGTTTGCCTGTGATGTAGTTGGCTTCATGCTCACTTGGGCCATCATCTTCACTAGAGGAAAGAGAGGTCCGGCAAGCAAGTTGTTGTTGAAGGATGACCGCTTCCATTTGTGCTTTGAAAGCACTATCTTTGATATTCTTAGCTTCCTTCTCTTCTTGCTTGGCTTCTTCTTCTTGCTTGTCAAGCCTTTACTCATGTGCTTGGAGGTTGCCAATGAGCTCTTCGGTTGGGATGTCACCAAGGCTCATCACTTCTTCAATGAAGGTGACCTTTGACTCCCATCTCTTTGGTAGAGTCCTTAAGATCTTGGAGTTGATAACACCTCTATCCAAAGTGTTGCCCATTGATGATGACATTGAGTCTAGAGTACATCTCCGCAATCCCTTCTTTCTTGCCCATCTTGAAGTTATCTAGAAGGCTATTCAACATGTAGATCTTGGCCTCCTTGACTTGCTTTGTGCCTTCATAGGTGATGCACAATTTGTCCCAAATGTCATAGGCGGTGTCCCAAGATTAGATCCGGTTGAACTCCGTTGGGGGTAAGAACTGCATAGAGGATGCTTATGGCTTTGGCATTGAGTTGGGCTTCTTTGAGAGCAGCTTCACTCCATGTTGCAACAACTCCGGTTGGCTCTTTGTAAGGTGCGACCATCACTTTCCACATGTCAAAGTTCATGCTTTGAATGTAGAACTGCATACACCTCTTCCAATAGAGGAAGTTGGTGCCATCAAAGATCGGAGGACGCATGGAGAATCCTCCCTCTAGGTTGTCGCCCATCTTCTCGTCTCGTGGGAGATTGTTAGGGCCTGTTTGGTAGGGTGTAGCCGGATGACAAAGTGCGTGTTTGCTGTACATTTTTACATTACAAACTCACAAAACTACACCCCACTACACCCAACCAAACTAGCCCTTAGAGAAGATCCTTAGTTTTGATACCACTTGTTGGATCTAAGGTTCTAGAGGAGGGTGGGTGAATAGGGCTTCCAAAATTCTCACAAGATAGATTAAACCTTCAAATTATACCACATTAAAACTAATAGCTTAAGTGCAATTTGAAGTCCTAACTAACAAGCATAGCAAGGATGAGAGGAATTGATAGCAAGCACTTGACAAGGTCATTTAGAGTGGTTCCACTCTCCAAACTAGGAGAAAGTCAGTCCACTACCTAGAGAGGTCAACCTTTAGGACTTTGCAAGTGCTTTTCTCTATATTATTACCAATAAGAGTTACAACACAAGACCACCAGAAGACTTACCCATCCAAACACTAAGAGTACTCCACCTTATCAAGGACTTACCCACAAGAGTCTTTAGCATTCTCTAAGGTCTTACCCACTCTAGCACAAGTCTTCCGCCTTCAAAGACTTTTCTACTCTTTTTGGATCTTCAACCTTTGCCTTATCCTTCTCTCGGAGAAGCTCTTCACCTCTTCTTCAAACTTGAAGAAGACTAACAACAAATCCACCTTCACTCGGAGTAGCTTGCTTCACCTTTTCTTCATGGAGAAAGAGAGTAGGGAAGATGAAAAAGATGAGCGTTTTACATGCACAAGGTAGTAACTCTCTTACAACAGGCCTAACTCACTCATAATCACGAAATAATGTGTAAACTAGAGAGAGAAAAGGGAATCAAGGAGTTGCAACACACTCAACTATAGCAAGGACTTAAATAACATGAATGAGCAAACTTGAAATGAACTCCAACATGTTCTATTTATAGCTGGGGGTGTTCCCTTGAGTGTGGGATCACTTAAGGTCGAAATATAGCCGTTTTCCACAATGCAACAGATCTATTTTCACCCAAAATAACTCACCAACAGTTATAATCATTTTTTCTGCGTTTTCCGTACACCAGTATATCCGGATAAGTTTTAATAAAGGTAACTCGACCGATCAACTAAAAGACAATCAATTTTCAAGCTATCGATCGAGTTTGTTTTGGTAAACTCGACTGATGAGCCAAAATTAGATTTGCTCAGTGAGTCGGTCGGTCGAGTTCTGTGAGTGTACAACTCGATCAATGGGTCATCTTCAGAAAATCCATCATAGGATCGGTTGAGTTTCCAACTCGACCGATGAACAACCTGTGACAAATTTTCTAAGTTGACTTTTGAGTGATTAAACCTTGATTTAAGTGTCCCTAATATTTTTCTCATCTTAGTTACAAGTCATATCATCAATACAAGTGATTATAAAAATCATCTAAGGTCATTTGGAGTGATTTCCTAAATTGCACACTTGCATTGCATTTGACTTGAACTTGAACAAGCTAGGGCTTGTATAATTTGATCCTTTTCATGTACCTAAAGCCTGACATCAATATTGAACAAACATATTAGATACATAAGAATGGAATTGTTAAGTCATTATCAAAATATGGCAATGTATAACTCTCAAGTCAACATGTCATTGTCTAGCAAATGACTGTGGGTGTTCAATTTATTTCAAGCGTGTCCTTGAAGTGTTAAAGTGTCCATTAGATTTTGATGTGGGAGCTTCAATGAAGTGTCCGTACCTAGGTTTGGGAAAGCATGAAGCGGGAAGCGAGAGGCCTACCTTCCCTTAGCTCTTAAGCATGAAGTAGCTGCTGCTTTTTGAAAAAGTGGACTGTGTAGTAAAACAGTGTTGATATTCACAATTCTGTTATACAATAGTATTCAGCTATTGAAAACCTTGCAAGTTGCAACAACCAAGTAAAGTTATTAATATCCATCATAATGGGATGGGTAATAACAAATTTGTAAATATTTGAATCTTTATAATTTCATAGACTTATAATATAAATGCACTTTATGCTATTTGATTTACTTTTAACTGTCAAATCCTAATAGTTAATGAATAATGATAATGATATTAGGGTCTCCTATAGCATATTATGGTAGACAATCAACAATTTTAGGGGACATGCTTTTTATATTTTACTTCCTATACTCATTCTAAATTATTATAATAGTACACACTTATAATATAGTTTGTGTAGTGTAGATTGTACTTTTATATTTTATATACAGTTAGTATCATATAATACTCATGTGAAGTAGTTACACAATACCAACGTAGAACTCACGTACGTTTGAATCAATAAAGGTGCTATAGGATATCATCAATCAACTAGAAAGTACTTCCATCTGCGTACAATAATGGCTCACAAGTTTGGTATAGGTAGGAGAAGAACACAAATATGGTTGTCTTTTATATATATCTTATTGGACCATGCGACACCTTGTTTTGATGAACCAGTCCTGAGCGGGCGATTAAGAATCCCATACAAAGCAGTATAAAGTGAATTTAAGTGGGAAAAAATGTCCGCTTAATGACAAAATGCTTCATCACTTCATCTAAGATTGCTCAGGTAGATGGGCTGCCACTGCTTAAGCGACTAATCGTCTGCTTTTTAAATCAGCGGTTCTGTACTTTCTAGAATACAGTTTGGCACAACATGAAGCCGTTGCTATGGATATTACAGATCAAGGGGCAGTGAGTGGGGGCCTAAAACCTGAAGCACTGACAAGTGAGAATACACTAGGCACTATCTGCTGCCGTGACCAAGGGCTGCTGCAATGGCTTGTCCATGCAGTTCAGCAAGAGGCGCTGACCTCCAGAATATAGCAGTTGGGAGCAGTCTTGAGGGAAAACTGCAGTAACTAGCATTCATGGAGGAGCCTTAGACAACAATTTAGTCGTGGGCAGAGGAGAATACCACAGAATAGACCACACTCACCAAAACCCATGCACGGGCATGGAACATAGATAGTGGTAAAGACAAAGGGGCAACTGGGAATAGCGAGGCAGTCGTGACTTTTTATTAATTGGACTCCACAACAGTAGCAGGAGAGTGAGTTCAGCTGACTGGCATGCTTGTGGGCCGCCAGTAGGGAGGGCAGTTACCCCTTGGCAAAGAGAGACCATTTAAAATGCTTTAGGAGGCAAAGAGGTTGTTTCCAATCATCTTACTATATATAGGTAGGATAGGGAGATACAATTACAGTTTTGGACACCAAACCCTAGTTTGGCAGCACACTTAGGCCTATATACCAAATGAACATTAAAACCATCAACTAATTAAGTATTGCTCCTATATATAGGAGAGGGAGATCCAGTTACAGATTTGGACACCAAACCGTAGTGTGGCAGCACATTAGGCCCATATGTGAATAGACATTAAACCCATCAACTAATGAACTCTTAACAGATTCTGTAGTGAACATGGAGAATATAAATAGTAAAAGAGGAAATCACGAGGCCGTATAGCCAAGTGTGATGAGAAAAAATGTCAAACTCAGTAAAAAAAAGGTGTAAAGCCGAAAACCGTAAGGCCAGCATGGAAAGAGGGAACATAGTGCAGGGATGGAGATTGACCTGCTGCCTTGAGAGTTTGGTTGGCCATGCGAGTGACTGTCGTAGCACCTTCTGGGGTGGTGAAGTGGCGGACCAGCCCTTTTGGATGAGTTGCGACGCATCTCCTTGTGGGTCAGGGTATCATACAGATTTTGCAAAAGTAACATAACCGGCTACTCTATTCAACATGTATACATTTTTTCCTGGAAAATTTTTACCCGGACCTGATTGCCTACTGTCTTGGCAGTTGTGCCTATTTACAATTTTATACCTGAACCCACATATATAACCAGAAGTGAACCCATTTACTTGATAAAACCTCCAGTCATGGCGGGCTACTGCTTTGGCTGCAGCCCACTGGCTAAGTGGTGTGTTAGCATCAGTCATCATAAGCAGGCAAAATAAACCTAGCACCCACCACCCATATGGAAATGTCCTTATCCACTCTGAATCTGGTAAATGCGCCCTTAGGGTGGAACTTTGTTTGGATGATTATAAGGGCCATTCACTGGTCGGGTGCTGGAATTAAACTGAACCAGCCCAACAAAAGCCGAGTAGCAAGTTCTTTTTTCTGACTTTAAAGAGAGGTCTCCTGCATGTGTTCAGACGCCTTTCCCAGTCTTTACCAATGTCCGCTCTGGCTTGCAGTTGCTGTAGAGCAACTCATGCTTGTTATGATTACTTAAAACATGCACCTAATGCAGCGGGTCTCAAAATTACTCAATTGTTTGCAGCTGCTGCTGTTTGGAAATCAGTGGGCCGTATAAACCTGATGGAAACCATCCAGTTCACTCCAGCATTTATCATATGGATGCTTTGGTAAAATCTGAAAAGTAATCGTTTGGATTGGAGTGGGTGGTGGTGTTTGAGTTCCTGTAGTTTGCTATCCCCAGGTCATCAAGAACTATGCATGTGAAAGCATGGATGGTTTTATACATAGCATAAGAAATTTGCCCAAAGTAGACTAAAACTTGAATCTGGGTATTATCTTCGGAAGTAATTACAGAGCACAGTTATTAAGCTAGGTCATCAAGAACTTTGCATGTGAAAGCATGGATGGTTTTATACGTAGTATAGTTTTTCTGAAGTAAACTAAACCTTGAAGCTGGGTACTATCATCGGAAGTAATTAAAGAGTACAGTTATTGAATTTAAACCCTGTGTATGCATGTCAATTTTTAATCTGGTGACTGTGTATAGAAGTCGGAAAAATCTATGTTGTCCTACAACATAGTGTAATCTTTAAACTGCTCATGGGCAATTTCATTATTCACGGAAACACATGGTTCTGTACGTTTTCTGGTCAACAAAAGTGACAGTATTTCCTATGTAGAACCTGTAAGGATAGATGCCATTTTTCAATGTGCTGTTTTTAATCCTCATTTTGATACACGAAGTGGAATTATATAGATGCCTATCTTGTGAAAAGCCTTTCAGCACTTACCAGTTGGATGTTTTCTCTAGGATAGATTATGGAAAATGGCTGCGCCTATACCATTGATGGAGATGTGTACTTCTCAGTTGATCAATTCCCTAAGTATGGTTGCTTGTCTGGGCGGAAGTTGGACGACAACAGAGCTGGTGGTGGTGGGCGAGTTGTTGTTGACACAAGGAAGAAAAATCCTGCTGACTTTGCATTGTGGAAAGTGAGTTTTGCCTTATCGTTATTCCTTCCAGCATCAATTCTATTTTGTTCATTGATTGATCAGGCTGTTTGCTACAGGCAGCTAAGCCTGGTGAGCCTTCTTGGGAGAGCAAATGGGGTCCTGGCAGACCTGGATGGCATATTGAATGCAGTGCAATGAGTCGAGAATATTTGAGTGATTGTTTTGACATCCATGGTGGAGGTAAAGACCTGGTGTTTCCACATCATGAAAATGAGGTTGCACAAAGCTGTGCTGCACATCCAGAGAGTAATGTAAGCTACTGGATGCATAATGGTTTTGTTAACAGGGATAATGAAAAGATGTCAAAGTCAGAAAAGAACTTTTTCACTATTCGTGATGTAAGTTTATATTTCACTTTGGTGATGCAGATTCTTGTTTGCAATAAATCAACATATCATTGTTTTTCTTTTGTCAACACAGATTGTAGCAAAGTACCATCCCTTGGCCCTAAGGTTTTTCTTGATCCGCACACACTACAGATCTGATGTCAACTTTTCAGACAGGGCTCTTGAGAATGCATCTGATCGTCTCTTTTACATATATCAGGTGACAAAAACCATTCTAATTACAATGATTTTTACTTCCTAGGACAGTATATACGTGTATACCGGAAGCCCCCCACAACAATCGATTAAATATATTAATTTGATTTCTTCTAAATTTACAGACTCTGTTTGATTGTGAGGAGGCTTTACAGCCATTCCAAGGGAAGATTTCCAGCAAACGTGTACCATCTGAATTTCAGGAGTTGATTAACACATTCCATAATGATTTTCTGGCTTCAATGTCTGATGATCTTCATACTACACCTGTTTTGGACGATCTAGTGGAGCCCTTGAAGACGATAAATAATAATCTTAAGAAAGTTAAGGTATGCCAATCTTATAGAGATGGTTCACTCGGGTGCCTACCTGAGGTCAAATGACCTTGGCCTCTCGTTATCTTTGTTTTGCACTTTTCTGCTTAAGTTTTTGCCAGCTCTAAATTACCTCAAATCTACTATTTGTTGATGCTCCCTGTTTCTCTATTACTCAGGGCAAGAAACAGCTATCTCCGTTTGTTCATGCTCTTGCTGCTCTTGAGAAAGAAGTTAAAGATGTTTTGGGTATTTTGGGATTGCTATGCTCCTCAAGTTCTGAGGTGACTGGACTTTGTGGTTCATAACATGACATCAGATACATTTATTCGAATTATCTATGAAAGTTCCTTTCATTCTGTTCAGGTGCTGCAACAATTGAAAGAGAAGGCATTGCTGAGGGCAGGTCTCACTGAGGAACAAGTTTTTGAGTTCATGAATGAGCGTGCTCTTGCTAGAAAGAATAAAGAGTATGAAAGATCCGATCAGATTAGAAAAGACTTGGAACAGAAAGGTATATTCCTGATGGATGAACCAAAAGGTACCATCTGGCGGCCACGTGAACGCCCAGAAGACGACCAGCCAGAGGTTGGCAATCAAGTCGAACAAAAACTTGGTAATCAAGTTGAACAAAAACTTGGCAATCAAGTTGAACAAAAGCTTAGCATTCAAGAGGACCAAAAACTTGGGAATCAAGACGGACAAAAGACCGATAAACAAGATGTGCAAAAACAATAATGGGGATGATTATTCACTGATTTCTTATTTGATATATCAGTTGATGCTGAAATATCTCGAAGTCTCTTAAGTTACAGGACCTCATTAACAATTTTGTGACTTTATTACTGTTTGGAACCATTTATACTGAATGTAGTCCGTTGTCTTGAATTCGTGGCTGGTGTTTACAGTGTCTTCTTTGTTGTAACCTAGTGTTAAACACTGTAAAATGAGTTATTTATTAATAAAGAGATAGTTACCAATTTACATTTTGGATTCTTCGTGGTTGAGATGACCCTTGGGACGGGATGGGACTCTGGGCGGAGTTTATACACGTATTTCATTTCTTCTGATATGTGCATTTTGGAATAATTGTCACAACAACCTAGGAAAACCCATAAGCTGTAAACCTTTACCTGCAACCATAATCTCTGGCAACCTTTGGTTGTCCGTTGTTGGTTGTCACACCATTTTTGGGTCTGGTTGTCCAGCTGGAGTTCTTGCCAGTACTTTGATATGCTCTTTGATGGCGATCCAGTTATGACTATTTGGGGCGTTACCCTTTAAACCATACTTTATAGGGGATTTGCTCCTTATTATTACTAGGCATTATTTTTATTACTCTTGTTGTCTCTGGTTTGACATCCTTCAGATGTTAAGCACAAAGGAGTTATTACCAGGATTAACCTCAAGAGTTCACCTAATTCTTGATATCAGAAGCTGCGATTGTTACCATGATGAACCTTCAAGAAACCTGCTATTCTTGATCAGTGACGGATCTAAAAATCATAATAGGGGGGACTCAACTATATAAGTCATTGTCAAAGTTAATACTCAATGTTTGAAATCGTTCTTTTATCAATTAACAAAAAATACACTATGTGGAACGAATATTGTATATGTTTTTTCCTTCAAAATTTGAACTAAAACTTTGAGTAAGTAACAACTATAAAGAGACAAAGAAGATACCAAAATAGCGAGAGCATTCGGTACCCCATATCAACATTGTGTTCGAAAATAACTTTTGTGCTAAAATGTCAAAGTAACAAACGAATACAGAAAAATTAAGAATACCTACCTTTTATTTGCTCCTTCCATCACTTATTAATAGAAAAATGTAAATAACGACCGTTGTAGCACGTACTTTCTCATATAAAATTTATGTTGTCGTAGAGAATGGAATTACAAGGTCACAATTCAGGAGAGTCGACTACGCTACGGGCCCGTTTGTTTGGGCTGCATACTAACACATGCAGTTGCAACTTTAAACAATTTTCAACATCATTTGTTTGGTTGGACGCTGAGCCGGTTCTCACCGAGGAAATCAACAGCAACTTGACTTTCGGCAATGCAGAAATGTGAGAAAACCAACCGCGTCATTATTGGGCACGGTTTCAGTTCCTTCCGTCTTTCTCTCGCCCAGCTGTGACCAGATTTCCATTGCTGCCCTTTATGCAGAGCTAGCAGGTACAGATGCAGTGCAGAGTAATTACCCACGCTGATCAGTTGATGACACGATGAACTGCGTACAACCAGACAGATGCAGTTCTGCATTCCAACTACTTAAAACCAGACGAGGATGTTGGCCTTTCAACTCATCCTCTTGCATTTCCTATTTTTATTTTCCCGGTGTTGGTTGATTTCCTACGGCAATTATATGTGCTTATTTCGCATCAAACGTATTATAACCACTCGCGGAAGTGCCGTAGCGGCAACTTACTGTCTTCTTTGGATACAAAATGTATATAATGTTTATTTGTATCCTCTAATTATATATTATCCTCTAATTATATATGAACACATTTATACATATCATTTTAAGGGGGGGGGGGGGGGGCGGGGGGCAGAGCCCCGGCAGCACCCCTACGCCCCATGTTCTTGATATCAGAAATTATGATTGTTATCATCTTTGGATTTGTTAATTGACATTCCAAATGGATACAGGCTCTTGTAAGTTAGGAAAAGCTCAATAAATCATTTCGGGAGCCCAATGCCCTCATAATTTCCCGTCCCTGTTTTGATGATGTCACTTCAGGCGTGCGAGATGCGTGGACAATCCTCTGGGTGGTATCTAATCTTTTTTGTGATTGCCGTGTCTGGACAATAGTTGTCAATGTTTGAGTTCAATGTAAGTCGCGATTATTGTCTCATTTACTAATAATTGATCAAAGTGTGCATGTGCGCTTCCTGATAGCCATTCTGTGCCATTTTAATTGGGTCATTCCATCATGGAACGATGATGCATCGATCAAGCGATGTTCTTTCATTTTCTTTCTCTATTGTATTTTTTCTTTTTGTCATTGATTTTCAGTTCCCTTGTGAGTACATGCTCGTTTTTACTTCGAGATTGACTCGTGGGAAATACTGCGTGATGTGTACCACAACGATCTTAGTGTATGCAGGCCATCTCAATTTTTTTTAATAAACAACCGTCATATATGATATATATCAAAAGGCAACCAAGATATCCGCAGCCTCCAGGGATCATGCATGAGGCAACCGCTATCATCCACTTAGGTCGCATCATCCTCAAGTCCCACTGTTCCTCATATCTCAGAGTCTAAGCTTCCAACCTTCTTGCTTGGGTCCTACTCTCTCTCTCTAGAGCTAATCCTACAAACAACCTTACTACTGGATGTTCTTTTTCCATGAAGGATCGAGCTCAAAAGCATACCCCTACATGGGTGAAGCCTCTATTCAAACTGATGTTTGCTCAAGATTATCCAAAACTCTTCTTTTTTATCTCATAAGCTATCCATCATACTCTCCTGGCCAGTGTTTCAACATATTGCCCACAGTACTGACGTACTCTAGGTGCATGTTATGCCCTACTCGCATAAGCCCATAGGGTTTCTATATGTTCTTCACTAACCTCATCAATGAAGGAGCTATCCTTCACTCAAACATGCACGACCCTTCCCAGGGTTGGGTTGCCAAAAGTACTAGGTTATCCAACCTCACATGGCTCAAAACGTCATGGGCATCCAAAAGCATGTCCACACACCTGGTCTATCATGACATGTAACTCATCATGCCATCTCTCTCTCTCTAACCATCACTTAGGGTTAGTGTTAGCATCATCCTCAAAGGATGTGCCAGGTCTACTTATAATGGAGGTCTCTACCTCCAAGATTATCTTTCTCCACTCATCGTCCTGATAAGGAGATCTAGCCTCAAGTCTCTCCTGAGGGCATGACGACATATGTCATACGACCTAAGCATGTATCTATTCTTTAGTTTACGCTTGAACTATTAAGCTTATGTCCATGACATCTTATTTACATTCTTTTCATTAATTTGGTGGAGGATTCCTTAAACCTTATCAACCTTACCCATCCCTCAAGAGGGTGAGGAAAAGAGAGAACCCAAATCCTTAAGGTCCTTAACAACATTTGAGTTGAGAAGGGATGAACACGATGAGAGAGTCCTAAAGGTATCTTATGTCAAGTCAAATTTTGAGACATTGGCCAAGCAGTCACACTAATCCGAGAGTCCTCATATTCCGACTAGAGGTGGGGAGGAAAATCTTACCAGCCCCCAGACGTGATCCTTTTCTAGTCACCTCTGTCTTTCAGAAAATCCTCTAATAACTCCCTTGAGTTCTATAGAGTTTGTAAAATTTAATAATTATTAAAGCTTAAATGAGGAACCTATACTCTGATACCAAATGTAACGACCCCGCCTCCCAGTAACCCCCAATTAAGGGAGATCAAGAGGTTAGAGCCATTATCCCAACTAACATGATCAAAGGTTGGACAAATAATAATAATAACTATCAAATTCTACCAGACTAAATTGAAAATTGGTAAAAAAATAAAATAAAACTTTACATACTTTTTCAAAAACTTGGATATCTACTTCTATCCACACCTGGAGTCTATTCTAACTAATCCTCCTTTGTACTTTAATTCTTATTTAATTCCACATATGCCACTTTACTGTTTGTCATTTTCAATCTTGTACCTAAAACGCCGACAAATAAAACGTCGGTCAGCATATCGAAATATGCCGGTATGTGGGGACAACCAAAATTTCACAAATATGGCTAACAATCTAAATATCACAATCAAGTTAATTAACAAGCCAAATTACGCTTTCAGTGTGTCATTCTCCACCGCTTTTGCCCTAACCCTGGAATACCCCCTTCTAGGGTTTCTCTTTTGCCATTGACTTAAGGCCAACTTCTCAATCCTGAGCTTGGTGCCTGGGGTCACCTCTCATGGTGCCCATTAGTCATGCAACATAGACCACCTTCTCATTCCCGAGCTTGGTGTCTGGGGTCACCTCTAATGGTGCCCATTGGTCTTCCCTCCTGGGCTTGACCTTTTTGCATCATCCATCAGGGTGACATGTAGGTGTGAGAATACACACTTATTTTACAATTGTGATAATCACATCGACTTTATAATCAGCAAGTATGAACATCTAAACTGATAGGTTGCATTCAATGCGATGAATCATTTGGGAAACTCTTCGAAAAACTAATGCGATTAACCATAATTAACCACATACCAATCAGGCTGATTTGAGATAGAATAATTCAACCAAGCAAGAAACCAATCAAGCACACAAGTTGATCCTAAAATATGCACCCAATTTTCCTATCATTAATCATGCCATCAAGATCTATCAATCATCTCATCTATTCTTCATGAAAGATATTAAGATTACCCTTTTAACAACATATAACCTTAATTTCAGATTAAAGGCATACTTAACCATCGATTAAGCCCATTATGCTCTTTTACATTAAAACTACCATTTTTATCCTTTTAATTCATGACAAGGTCATTAGGCCTAATTATCATCTTTGGTTCCTTTTGGATTAACAACTCATAGTTCATTAGGATCCAATTCACATATGAACTCTATTTATCATTAATTCCATCTTCATCCATTAGAAAACCCTAATTACTACATTAAGGGTATTTATCCACAATTAGGAACTTTTATACTCGAAATAGCTTTGAATCATCATATCTCAGCCTTATTCATGCATTTGAATACTTAAAGCCATTAAGAGTCACAATTTCTAACTTTAGGGTTTCAAGGCCCATTAAAGCTCATTCATGTACATGGAATTCCAAATTAATCCAATTACGTGCAAAGTTCATCCTTTTTATTCTTAATGTACCTTTTTATAATTAACATGCTAATATCAACTCTAATCATCCATAAAACCCTTCTTAAGTACATTAATCATCTCAATTTAGGGTTTCTTAATCATTAAAGCATTTAAGTTGATAACTTCCACTACTTTTCGAATTTCAAGAGGAATTAGGCAATAAAACCATTTTTAATGGATTCCTCGCATTTTTTTGATCAAAATTCATATTTTATACGCATCCATCCGAGCTACCAATAAAAAGATATGAATTTTGCAATAATTTCTTACTTGGACCAATCTTAAGCTGACACGTCCTCCTTCTCCATGCAACGTAGCTCGATTTAGAACATAATGCAATTACAAGTTTACCCTTGCGTAAGTGATCGGTTCTTTATCCCCCAGAGGGGAAAAATGGTCCAAAGCCGACTGGTCGTCTTCCTCCTCGTGAGACCTAGCCGTCACCGACCGTAGCTGCTCGTAGGGGGGGGGGGGTCTCCTCCCACCCCCAAGGCCCGAGGGACACTGGTGACCGGCGCCCTGCCTCCAATGCCCTCTGCCGCACACGACAAGGCCCTTAGGTCGTGGCCACAGTAGCTGGGCGCATGAAACCAGGTCCGCGAATAGCGGCCTGCTTGCAGATGTAATGCCGACGGCCAAGGTGGACAATTATTAGTACACACAACCTCGTCACTGCCAAAACCTGTAGGAGGGTCTCGTTTCCCCCTCGAACTCCCTCCTTGGCTCAACACCGCTTCTAGGATTGCACCACCCCCTCCGGTCGTGGCAGAATGGATAAAAGGTCTGGAAGAGGGACGCTTGACGTCTGTGAACCCCGCTTGGATGCGAGACATCAGTCCTAGCCCTTATATAGCTGAGGGTAAAGAGGTTTAGCGTACGCAAGAGTCTCTTTATCAAAGAGGAAACGAGTGCTACTATCCGTAAGTAACTAGTTTCCTTTCTTGGCGTGTAGTTGATTCCTTTATCAAGTCTTTGCCTTAAACACATTCCTGGATTAGCAAGGAACTCTTTCTCCCTCTATATCTCTCTTTTTAATACTTCCTTGGTTATTAAGGAATTCAAAATTTATTTCTTGCATCTTCTATTGGCCACGAAATTCTACTTCTTTAAAGCAAATAACATTTCTTTTGATAATATCAAAAGGTTATTTATTATGTATCACGATATCATCTTATTTTGCATTATTTGTATTTTCTCTTTCTTCTTATTCATTGGGACTCCTTGGACCCCAAGAAATTTTATTATTTCGAAATTCCTTTTTAAGGATACTTATTATCCTTCTAGATGCATCTACTTCCATTATCTCTCATTATCTTTCTTATTAAAATATTCCTTTGCAAAGATTTCTCATTATCTTTCATCTCCTTTTTCCTCTTTTCATATTTCTTTTATTAGAAATCATATGTAAATGGATTTTACTTAATTCTGGCCATTAATGCCACTTTCTAGATATTTCCAAGTATTTCTCAAAAATACTTTTCTTAATATCCTCTATCTTTTTATTTTTTTTTCCATTATTTGGACTTTTCTTATTTTCTTCTCCTTTATATCCATTGTTGGATTAATATAATAATAGGAACCAGGAAATTCCTAATGTATGGGAGATTTGCAAAGAAATCCCTTCTTTGAAACAAAACATTCAACCTTTTCAATTAAGTCCAAATTCATAAAATCATTATATTCAAATTATGAAAACAAATGAAAAATTGGGGCTGTAACATCCTTCCCCTCTTATAAGAATTTTTTCTTCAAAATTCCATCAAGAAAACAAACAAGATAAGCCTTATTTATGTCCATCATGGCTCCCATGTGGCCTCACCCTTTCCATGGTGCTTCACATGAACCTTCATCATCTCATATTCTTCCATTTGAGTTCTTTCTTACCTTAGTATATCGTACCCTCATAGGTGACTCAGGACATTTCAGCCTCTCATAAAGCTGAATAGGTTTAGGGCTCAGCTCATGGCTTGGGTACCTCACATAGTGCTCTAGATCAGACTCATGGAACGCATTATACATCATGTTATCCTGAGGGGTAAGGCTAAACACAACCATATCCACCAATCCATCTCAAACGGACCCATATATTGGGGACTCAACTTTCTCAGTTGTAGCTTAGAGGGGTCAGATTTTCACATCACATATTCTCCCACAGTGAACTGCATGTCAGTCTGCTTTGCATCAACTTACAACTCATGTCGTCCCTGGGCTCTCTTTCAGCCATTACACAATCAAAGCGACTTCATCTACACACACTGTGGTTCTTTCTTGAATTCGTGAGGTCCCTCCACCAACATCATCTTAATGAAGTGGTGGCCGACACAACCTTCCTTACACAGCTTCTTTACATCCCGACAATGGTTATGGTGGTTATCATCACATCTTACAGAAGACAAGAACTGTCTCCATGTATCACCCTGAATGAGCACACATGCTCTCATCAGACCCTCTAGCCTGGATCATACTAACCATTAGTTAGGGGTGACAAACTGTACTAATATTGTGATAACCTAGATTCTAGGATTTTGATATCGAATATAGAATTTGAAGACCATGAATGTTATGTAGATGACTAGTAGAAAGCTAAGGAATTGATTATTCAATCATGGACTTTTATCACCCAAAAGGTATAACAAGAGATGCAATTGATGATTATTAGATCTAATTGAGTTCAATTATGATGAATAGATTTGGTTAATCGAATTAAGTAATGATGTGGCACATCATCTTTTAGTGATAAACAAGAATCCGAATGGTTCAATAGTGATGTACATATTGCATATTGATATTTCAATTCTATCGAAGTTGTTTGGTTATAAGTAAGGATCAAATGACAATTACATATGACCATATATCCCCTAAATAAGATCTTATTTGGTGATATTATGTGACAAGACATACATTGGATTTTAGGTCTCAAACTCGGGTGGAAGCATTATTGGATCATTGTGATCTTATGTTAAAAAACTGTAGGTTTAATTGGGATTCCTATGTAAAGTTATTCATGTTTTAAGATACTGAATTATT
Source organism: Alisma plantago-aquatica (assembly GCA_963693085.1). Classification (NCBI taxonomy): domain Eukaryota; kingdom Viridiplantae; phylum Streptophyta; class Magnoliopsida; order Alismatales; family Alismataceae; genus Alisma; species Alisma plantago-aquatica. Next base: position 358,503,899 of record OY856415.1, on the reverse strand, counting down.
TGAGCAATTGAGGTTGAGAACTATAGGTGGGTGAATCATATGTGTCATGGCCCAACTAGAGTCTGGAAGACGTGACTTAGCTAGGTGAGGCAGATTGCTGGGAGGTGTGGCACCACCTCAACCTTAGGATAGCCAGATCTAATGGATACAGATCTATCTGCTACCTCCGCTTCTCACGGAGAAGGTGGTACCTGTAAGACCAGGTCTGTTGCTGCTACACATCCGGGTTGATACGAATGAGACTCTAGACCTAGAGCGAACGATTACCTTTTCTAGGCTCACATCTGTCTAACAACCCCTCTTATGGAACTTTTCCATGGAGAATCAAGGGGGGTTCCTCGCCCCATCGAGTCAGCTTCTCAACCGCAAATACAGAAGAAGCGAGAGGAGGGGTGACATAGAGGAGTAATATAGCCTTGGGAAGAGGATATCATGGCCACCACACTCAGCTGGGATCTGGAGGACTCAAGGCATCTCAGAACGCCGTAGGATTAGAGGCTGCAGATCTTGGCAAACCTTGACATCCTCCTCCTTTCTTCATCGCTGCAAATAGCAGCCGATCTGAATATGAAGGCACACATCAGGTTTATGATCCGTCCGCGATTCGGAGAGGCTGGGTGCATATCACGCCGAAGAAAAGAAGCTGAGCGCTGAGGAAGGAGAAGAATAGGTGAGGTCCGTCATTGCAAGCCTTTTCTGGAGTTGGCCCAAGCAGTGGCGCCGAGATCCCTAGAGCCCTTGGTGGCGGCGCTGCGTTTGGAAGAGAACCTAGTTCTCGCACAGGAGCCCAGGCGGCGGGACTTGTACGCGCAGAGGAGCTCCGCCGAGCCCTCACCAATGATCACTGCTGCTCATTGCGGAGTCACGACGGCGCTCGGCTACGGAAGACCTGAAGAGCACGCAGGCGACAGAGTGGCATAACAGGGACGCGAGGTAGAGGAGAAATAAGCTAGATCAGCTTGAATCCTCGTCAGACCATGGCGGCACTCCTATAACAAGGAGGACGACGAGCATCGGGCCCTGGGAACTCTCGCGAAGGCGAGAACAAGCTGGAGGGCGATGAAACTCGAAACGCGATGGAGTAGAGAAGGGGGAAAGAGGGAGGAATGACCGACAGGTCCAGACCAGGGCAACATGCTGAGCCACACCCCACTCTAATATCCAGGTGGCGAGCTCCCAGGAGATCCCCAATATGAGATCAACGGCCCAGACAAATCCCAAAGTAGGTAAATCCCATCTTAATTTACAGAAAATGTTGTAATCTTGTGAAAATCCTAGAAAATAGCTCCCTTAGCCAGTAAATGCCCGAAAAATACCCCCAGACTCAGATAAATATCCTCTACATTGCTAGATCCCAAGATCAGTCCTTTGATGCACATTTACTGATCTTATATAGTTTAGATGATAATACCCCATTTAGGTTTCATTAAATGAAATAATTTATATACATCTGACATAAATTCTTAGAAAATTCTGATAGATCCCTAATTATGATTTTAATCCATTTGTGGGCCCTGAATTCAATCATATTTCATAATATTAGGTCTTTTCCCATTAATGCATAATTAAATGCTCTCAATCTCATTTTAATACTAGAAAATAGATTAAGCATCAGAAAATTATGAAATTTGAACCAGACCATAGTTATGACCTTTAGACCAGTATAAAAATATTAGAGGCAAGCTTAGGTCAGTTTAAACCTAGGTTTGGCCTAAACCCTAACTTAGACCTAAAATATTAATGACATAATGGACCATGTATTAATGATGATTAATTTGTTATTAACTTGGTGATGACCAGATGAGCAAGAATGATTAGAAATCTCTGAACTCAGGTACGTGGGTTTTATTTAAGTATATGACTATGGTTTTCTTGCTTGCAATCATGATATGTATGTATGCTCTCTTCTATTTGCAAATATTGGATGTAGTAGAAGTATATAGTACTCGATGTTTTATCACTTGTAAACATAAATGATAAGTAGATGCTTTGTAGTTATTTAAGGTGTTCATTATCCCCCTTACGAGGGAATGGATTAATGTTGTCTAGTACACCTCCCTAGAGCACATGGTGTACGGGGAGTTTCCCTAGAGTACTTGGTACACGGGGATGGGCCCAATATTTATGTTTTGGTACTAGTCCACCTTGATAATGCAATTCATCTAGGAAAATGACTTAAATTGGCATATTTTGCTTAATAAAGAAGTGGTTTCTATGATTTTATTTCCTTTTGCAAATCTTTTTCAAAATTATGAAAGCCATAAATATATGTATATTTCTACCCATGTACACAACACCTTGTGTGTTGATTTGTTGTTTCACGTATGTTTTAGGTTTAGAGATAGCATGGGAGAAAAGTACAGGATGTGAGCAAGTTGTTTAGGTTGTACCTATTGTGAAGATCCTAGTTAGCATACATGTTCATAGATTGTAGGATTTTCTATTCAATATGTAAATGTAAATCATTGTGTAATAATTCATGTTGTATAAATATACATGTTGAATGTTGAGAAATGTTATGGTTGTATGTTCATGTATGCATATTATGCTTCCGCATCGCTTTTTGATATGATTGGATGACGTTTTCAGATTCTGACCCCCATTCCCAATAGGGTTTGGAGAACCAAAATCTGGGGACGTCACAATTGGTATCAGAGCATGAACAATAGCTACGCCTGACAATTTCTCACCATGAAACATAAAACGTAATTTCACCTTTCACTTTAAATCCTAGAAACTTAGTAAGTTGTTCTATAGGAATAAGTTCTGGCTTAGCCTCTAGGTTAGAACCTAGATGTTTGAGAACTAGGTTTAGACGAGTGTCTGAAACCCTTTTCATATAGAGCTCATATGTATTGGGTAGCTACACTGGTCTACACCTTGTTCTCACCATTTCACTAGGTGACATGTCACTAGACTATCTACTGTGTGTGGGACACTCGAGTTTACTGATTTGGTTTTGTTTTCCAATCAGCTCGAGCCTCGACAATTTTCTCTGACGTCTGCCTTCTCAGAGAAAAAACTATATAATATTTTATTACCTATATGTAAATATAAAAAAATGTGTCCCTCACACTGGAGAGTAGTTAGTGTTCATGTAATCTAAGTGAAAAGGAGTGACATCAGTCTAGAAGAGAGAGTAGATCTAGATTAGATGTATAGAGCCTTACCAAGATATGTGACAAATAGAGTAGATGATAAATGATAGTTGGTCTAAGAATGGATGGTCTTATCTAAGTTACACCTCTAATGATGTAAGTTGTTTTAATGGATCTATGTGGTATATGAGATGAATCAAATTTTGAAGATTCTAAGCTAAGTCATGATAATGAAATTACATCCTCTTTTCTTACTTAAGATGAGCTATGTTAAGATAAAGTTGAATATGTAGGAAACTCAAGCTCTTCTACATGGGAGGACATCTAGTGGTAGGACGAGATATGTGGTGAACTCTAGAAGAGTGAGACCCACAAGGAGAAGGTCATAGGACCTAGCCTCCAATATATGAGAAATATGAAATATGTTTAAAATGATGTGTCCTACACTAGATTATTCTTGAGTAGATGAGTTGAGTGTTTTTGCATGATTCAATCCAATATGTGAGAGTTAGGTTAAAAAAAAATCATGATGGGTAGGTGACTTATAATGAGAAAGTCAAACATTTGAATGAGCTAGGTCCTAGCTTGAGTGACTTAAGTCGATGATGCTCATCATTAGCTGCAAGTGAGGTGATATATAAAATGCAAGTTCTTGGAGTAAAATGCATTGTGCATAAGATACTCTCGCATGTTGTCCCTTCTTCTTCTTCTTCTTCTTCTTCTTCTCCTTCTTCTTCTCTTTCTTAATATATGATGCTAGAAACCTCACTTGAGCTATATAGATGGTTTATACATGAGGAGTCACTCGTATAAGTTTGACCTAATAAATATTCCCTTCCTATATCATACATGAAATATCTAAGTTCGAAATTGTGATAAAATTGGCTTAGTATATCCTCCTTCCCTCTATGTCATGCAGGAAAGATATAAGTTGAAATCACGAGTTAGAAATAAATACATCTTTGGATCATGGGTTACATGATAACAACATATAGTTCTTAACTTCAAATCTTTTGACTCTAAGCTTATAGTTTGGTAATAACTCTTACATAATAGGGTGAAACCCTGATATACAAAGATGAATATTAGTTCCCACTAATGATGCAATCCTAGTATGATGTTGAGAATAAACAATAATAATGCTTTTAAGTATGATAAATTTCAGCAGCTAATGATATTGAAACCTTGATATCACCTTGCATGCTTTAACAGCAGAAAGGTGAAACCCTTAGTAATACCTTCCCTACTCTATATGAGTAAGTAAATCCCTAATCATTAAGGTAATAAGGGATGTAAATTCTAGAAAAATAGAATGTCAAGTTCTGACTAAGCCTTTATATGATGCTTCAATTATATTAAAAACATGTTATGCTTCAACCTATATAAGGTGGGGTGGTACACCCTAGATTTTAGAGAACCTAAGATGTCAACTTGGGATACATCTAAAAGTATGAGAACTTTGGAATCCAGAAATGATGACCTATACGAAGTTGAAGTTAGGTATATCACCTTAATTATGATAGTATCTCAATTTCGAGGAAGAAATTCCTTTTAAGATGGGGTGAATGTGATAACCCGGATTCTAGGATTTTGATATCGAATATAGAATTTGAAGACCATGAATGTTATGTAGATGACTAGTAGAAAACTAAGGAATTGATTATTCAATCATGGACTTTTATCACCCAAAAGGTATAACAAGAGATGCAATTGATGATTATTAGATCTAATTGAGTTCAATTATGATGAATAGATTTGGTTAATCGAATTAAGTAATGATGTGGCACATCATCTTTTAGTGATAAACAAGAATCCGAATGGTTCAATAGTGATGTACATGTTGCATATTGATATTTCAATTCTATCGAAGTTGTTTGGTTATAAGTAAGGATCAAATGACAATTACATATGACCATATATCCCCTAAATAAGATATTATTTGGTGATATTATGTGACAAGACATACATTAGATTTTAGGTCTCAAACTCGGGTGGAAGCATTACTGGATCATTGTGATCTTATGTTAAAAAACTGTAGGTTTAATTGGGATTCCTATGCAAAGTTATTCATGTTTTAAGATACTGAATTATTTGAGAAATTGAGGTTGAGAACTATAGGTGGGTGAATCATATGTGTCACGGCCCAACTAGAGTCTGGAAGACGTGACTTAGCTAGGTGAGGCAGATTGCTGGGAGGTGTAGCACCACCTCAGCCTTAGGATGGCCAGATCTAATGGATGCAGATCTATCTGCTACCTCCGCTTCTCATGGAGAAGGTGGTACCTGTAAGACCAGGTCTGTTGCTGCTATAGATCCGGGTTGATACGAATGAGACTCTAGACCTAGAGCAAACGATTACCTTTTCTAGGCTCACATCTGTCTAACAACCCCTCTTATGAAACTTTTCCAATGAGAATCAAGAGGGGTTCCTCGCCCCATCGATTCAGCTTCTCAACCACAAATACAGAAGAAGCGAGAGGAGGGGTGACACAGAGGAGTAATATAGCCTTGGGAAGAGGATATCATGACCGCCACACTCAGCTGGGATCTGGAGGACTCAAGGCATCTCAGAACGCCGTCGGATTAGAGGCTGCAGATCTTGGCAAACCTTGACATGCTCCTCCTTTCTTCATCGCTGCAAATAGCAGCCGATCTTAATATGAAGGCACACATCAGGTTTATGATCCGTCCGCGATTCGGAGAGGCTGGGTGCATATCACGCCGAAGAAAAGAAGCTGAGCGCTGAGGAAGGAGAAGAATAGGCGAGGTCCGTCACTACAAGCCTTTTCTGGAGTTGGCCCAAGCAGTGGCGCCGAGATCCCTAGAGCCCTTGGTGGCGGCGCTGCGTTTGGAAGAGAACCTAGTTCTCGCACAGGAGCCCAGGCGGCGGGACTTGTACGCGCAGAGGAGCTCCGCCGAGCCCTCACCAATGATCACTGCTGCTCATTGCGGAGTCACGACGGCGCTCGGCTACGGAAGACCTGAAGAGCACGCAGGCGACAGAGTGGCATCACAGGGACGCGAGGTAGAGGAGAAATAAGCCAGATCATCTTGAATCCTCGTCAGACCATGGCGGCGCTCCTATAACCAGGAGGACGACGAGCATCAGGCCCTGGGAACTCTCGTGGAGGCGAGAACAAGCTGGAGGGCGATGAAACTCGAAACGCGATGGAGTAGAGAAGGGGGAAAGAGGGAGGAATGACCGGCAGGTCCAGACCAGGGCAACATGCTGAGCCACACCCCACTCTAATGTCCAGATGGTGAGCTCCCAAGAGATCCCCAATATGAGATCAACGGCCCAGACAAATCCCAAAGTAGGTAAATCCCATCTTAATTTACAGAAAATGTTGTAATCTTGTGAAATTCCTAGAAAATAGCTCCCTTAGCCAGTAAATGCCCGAAAAATACCCCCAGACTCAGATAAATATCCTCTACATTGCGAGATCCCTGGATCAGTCCTTTGATGCACATTTACTGATCTTATATAGTTTAGATGATAATACCCCATTTAGGTTTCATTAAATGAAATAATTTATATACAACTGACATAAATTCTTAGAAAATTCTGATAGATCCCTAATTATGATTTTAATCCATTTGTGGGCCCTAAATTCAATCGTATTTCCTAATATTAGGTCTTTTCCCATTAATGCATAATTAAATGCTCTCAATCTCATTTTAATACTAGAAAATAGATTAAGCATCAGAAAATTATGAAATTTGAACCATACCATAGTTATGACCTTTAGACCAGTATAAAAATATTAGAGGCAAGCTTAGGTCAGTTTAAACCTAGGTTTGGCCTAAACCCTAACTTAGACCTAAAATATTAATGACATAATGGACCATGTATTAATGATGATTAATTTGTTATTAACCAGGTGATGACTAGATGAGCAAGAATGATTAGAAATCTCTGAACTCAGGTATGTGGGTTTTATTTAAGTATATGACTATGGTTTTCTTGCTTGCAATCATGATATGTATGTATGCTCTCTTCTATTTGCAAATATTGGATGTAGTAGAAGTATATAGTACTCGATGTTTTATCACTTGTAAACATAAATGATAAGTAGATGCTTTGTAGTTATTTAAGGTGTTCATTATCCCCCTTACGAGGGAATGGATTAATGTTGGATAGTACACCTCCCTAGAGCACATGGTGTACGGGGAGTTTCCCTAGAGTACTTGGTACACGGGGATGGGCCCAATATTTATGTTTTGGTACTAGTCCACCTTGATAATGCAATTCATCTAGGAAAATGACTTAAATTGGCATATTTTGCTTAATAAAGAAGTGGTTTCTATGATTTTATTTCCTTTTGCAAATCTTTTTCAAAATTATGAAAGCCATAAATATATGTATATTTCTACCCATGTACACAACACCTTGTGTGTTGATTTGTTGTTTCACGTATGTTTTAGGTTTAGAGATAGCATGGGAGAAAAGTACAGGATGTGAGCAAGTTGTTTAGGTTGTACCTATTGTGAAGATCCTAGTTAGCATACATGTTCATAGATTGTAGGATTTTCTATTCAATATGTAAATGTAAATCATTGTGTAATAATTCATGTTGTATAAATATACATGTTGAATGTTGAGAAATGTTATGGTTGTATGTTCATGTATGCATATTATGCTTCCGCATCGCTTTTTGATATGATTGGATGACGTTTTCGGATTCTGACCCCTCATTCCCAATAGGGTTTGGAGAACCAAAATCCAGGGACGTCACAATTGGTATCAGAGCATGAACAATAGCTACGCCTGACAATTTCTCACCATGAAACATAAAATGTAATTTCACCTTTCACTTTAAATCCTAGAAACTTAGTAAGTTGTTCTATAGGAATAAGTTCTGGCTTAGCCTCTAGGTTAGAACCTAGATGTTTGAGAACTACCTTTTCATATAGAGCTCATATGTATTGGGTAGCTACACTGGTCTACACCTTGTTCTCACCATTTCACTAGGTGACATGTCACTAGACTATCTACTGTGTGTGGGACACTCGAGTTTACTGATTTGGTTTTGTTTTCCAATCGGCTCGAGCCTCGACAGTTTTCTCTGACGTCTGCCTTCTCGGAGAAAAAACTATATAATATTTTATTACCTATATGTAAATATAAAAAAATGTGTCCCTCACACTGGAGAGTAGTTAGTGTTCATGTAATCTAAGTGAAAAGGAGTGACATCAGTCTAGAAGAGAGAGTAGATCTAGATTAGATGTCTAGAGCCTTACCAAGATATGTGACAAATAGAGTAGATGATAAATGATAGTTGGTCTAAGAATGGATGGTCTTATCTAAGTTACACCTCTAATGATGTAAGTTGTTTTAATGGATCTATGTGGTATATGAGATGAATCAAATTTTGAAGATTCTAAGCTAAGTCATGATAATGAAAGTACATCCTCTTTTCTTACTTAATATGAGCTATGTTAAGATAAAGTTGAATATGTAGGAAACTCATGCTCTTCTACATGGGAGGACATCTAGTGGTAGGACGAGATATGTGGTGAACTCTAGAAGAGTGAGACCCACAAGGAGAAGGTCATAGGACCTAGCCTCCAATATATGAGAAATATGAAATATGTTTAAAATGATGTGTCCTACACTAGATTATTCTTGAGTAGATGAGTTGAGTGTTTTTGCATGATTCAATCCAATATGTGAGAGTTAGGTTAAAAAAAAATCATGATGGGTAGGTGACTTATAATGAGAAAGTCAAACCTTTGAATGAGCTAGGTCCTAGCTTGAGTGACTTAAGTCGATGATGCTCATCATTAGCTGCAAGTGAGGTGATATATAAAATGCAAGTTCTTGGAGTAAAATGCATTGTGCATAAGATACTCTCGCATGTTGTCCCTTCTTCTTCTTCTTCTTCTTCTTCTTCTCCTTCTTCTTCTCTTTCTTAATATATGATGCTAGAAACCTCACTTGAGCTATATAGATGGTTTATACATGAGGAGTCACTCGTATAAGTTTGACCTAATATATATTCCCTTCCTATATCATACATGAAATATCTAAGTTCGAAATCATGATAAAATTGGCTTAGTATATCCTCCCTCCCTCTATGTCATGCAGGAAAGATATAAGTTGAAATCACGAGTTAGAAATAAATACATCTTTGGATCATGGGTTACATGATCACAACATATAGTTCTTAACTTCAAATCTTTTGAATCTAAGCTTATAGTTTGGTAATAACTCTTACGTAATAGGGTGAAACCCTGATATACAAAGATGAATATTAGTTCCCACTAATGATGCAATCCTAGTATGATGTTGAGCATAAACAATAATAATGATTTTAAGTATGATAAATTTCAGCAGCTAATGATATTGAAACCTTGATATCACCTTGCATGCTTTAACAGAGGAAAGGTGAAACCCTTAGTAATACCTTCCCTACTCTATATGAGTAAGTAAATCCCTAATCATTAAGGTAATAAGGGATGTAAATTCTAGAAAAATAGAAGGTCAAGTTCTGACTAAGCCTTTATATGATGCTTCAATTATATTAAAAACATGTTATGCTTCAACCTATATAAGGTGGGGTGGTACACCCTAGATTTTAGAGAACCTAAGATGTCAACTTGGGATACATATAAAAGTATGAGAAATTTGGAATCCAGAAATGATGACCTATACGAAGTTGAAGTTAGGTATATCACCTTAATTATGATAGTAGCTGAATTTCGAGGACGAAATTCCTTTTAAGGTGGGGTGAATGTGATAACCTGGATTCTAGGATTTTGATATCAAATATAGAATTTGAAGACCATGAATGTTATGTAGATGACTAGTAGAAAACTAAGGAATTGATTATTCAATCATGGACTTTTATCACCCAAAAGGTATCACAAGAGATGCAATTGATGATTATTAGATCTAATTGAGTTCAATTATGATGGATAGATTTGGTCAATCAAATTAAGTAATGATGTGGCACATCATCTTTTAGTGATAAACAAGAATCCGAATGGTTCAATAGTGATGTACATGTTGCATATTGATATTTGAATTCTATCGAAGTTGTTTGGTTATAAGTACAGATCAAATGACAATTACATATGACCATATATCCCCTAAATAATATCTTATTTGGTGATATTATGTGATAAGACATACATTGGATTTTAGGTCTCAAACTCGGGTGGAAGCATTACTGGATCATTGTGATCTTATTGTTGGATAAATTGGACATTATGATAAATCCCTTTGTTTCGATGATGACAAACATTTCATTCTTGTTGATCTAACGCGCTATTTGAGTGTTGCAGGAATAAGGTGGATGACAAAGCTCTAGGGAATCTATATGCTTGAATGATTGTAAATGTCATAAAATGTAATCAATTGTAAACTTGTACAAATATATAATGTACAAGTACTTAGACTTCATGTAAATCAAGCGTTAGATCTTCCCTAGCTAAACACCACACTTAGTCATGTCATCCCCTTCAATAGTGTCACATATGCACACTCGTACACACACTTAGTGCCTTAATTGAAAGATTGAAATAGGGTCAATCTCGGTCGACAAACTCCTCGACCGAGACACTCTCGGTCGACAAACTTCTCGACCGAGAAAGACCCAAGTAGCCGTTAGACACAGCTGACAAGGTAGTTGGTAGTTGCAAATGAACGTTGATCCAGAGAGCCTGTCGGTCGACAAAACTTCGACCGAGTAGGTATCTCGGTCGACAATTTGTCGACCGAGATGGACTCTGACAGCAACTGCAGAATAAAGCAACTAGCCGTTACTAATGCACCTAACTTATACCTAACAGCTAGTTAAGCACTTAGAACCCCCTAGAAAGTGTCTAGAATGTCCTTAAGCACTTGCAGGTCATTCCTATAAATAGGACATGCCTTAGGACACCTATATACACCCAAGCTACACTTGTGCTATACTTGAGCTTGAATACTCATTGGCAATCTATTTTGAGCAATAGAGCAATTCCAACATTGGCTATTCATTCCCATTGCTCCATTTTCGTGTCCTATAGGCTAGCATCTCCTTTCCACAACACTTACACTTCTACACTCATTGGTTAGGAGATCAATACGCTTGATATAGGCAAATCAAGCCTTGTGCTTAAAAGGATAAGTTGTAATTTCTGTTTTCCTTCTTGTTCCTTTTATTCTTTGTATTCTCTTTGCTACTCCTAGGGTTGGAGGCTGCGGATTGGAGAAGGTTCTTCTCGGAGGAGAAGGTGGACTTCAAGCTACTTCAAGAAGGCTATCGCAATGGGAATCTACTTCAAGAAGGCTATTGCAACGGGAAGCTACTTCAGGAGGAAGGCTGCTTCAAGGTTGGTGCAATTACTTCTAGGTGAAGGCTGCTTCAAGGTTGGTGCGATTACTTCTAGGTGAAGGCTGCTTGAAGGGTTTAGGGAGAGAATTGTAATTTTATGTAAAGTCCTTGCGAGGTAATAAAATTAAATTCTTTCCAAATCCCAGTTGGGTAAGCAACCGGGTAGTGGACTGACAACTTTAGTATTTGCTAAAGTTGGAACCACTCTAAATCCTTGTCCCCTTGTCCAATATTTTGTGGTTGGTTGTTTGAGTTCAATAATTGTTAAAATTGTTTTAAAACTCTATTCACCCCCCTCTAGTGTTTTTTCAGTTGGTATCAGAGCAGGCTTCAAGGAACCCTAACAAGGTCTTGAAGAATGGGTGACGGGGTGCTCAACAACCTTAATCTTGAAGGGACATTTGCTGCTAGGCCTCCAGTGTTTGATGGAACAAACTACACATATTGGAAGAGAAGGATGCAGTTCTACTTTCAAGGCATAAGTTGGGACTTATGGAGGATGGTCTCAACCCCATACGAGCTTCCTCAAATGCAATATGCAGAGTGGGATGCAAATACGGTAAAATCGGCTCAAATGAATGCAAAGGCTGTAAGTATTCTTTATTGTTCAATTTCAGTAGGAGAATTTAATAGAATATCAAATTGTGAAACAGCCTATGAAATATGGCATAGATTGTCCATAACCTATGAAGGTACGGTTCAAGTTAAGAATTCTAAGATTAGTATGCTTAAACAGAAGTTTGAACACTTTCGTATGGATCCAAATGAATCCATTAGTGAAATGTTTGCAAAATTCTCTTCTATTGTTAATGGTTTGAATGCCTTAGGAAAAACCGTTCTTGAAGAAGACCAGGTATCAAAAGTACTTCGATCACTTCCTCCCAAATACAAGCCCAAGGTGACAGCCATTGAAGAAGCTAATGATCTCACTAAACTGAAAATGGAGCAACTCATTGGCAATCTAGAAGCTCATGAGGCAACTTTAGAAGAGGAAGAAAGAAGAGAACGTGAACGTCAACAAGGCAAAAAGAAGGACATTGCATTCAAAGCATCAACCAAGGACACTCATGACACAAGTGAAGATGATAGTGAAGAAGAAACTCTCATTGTAAATGGTAAGCAATATAAAAGTTTTAAAACTAATAAAACTTCTAGTGTTTCTTCTTCCAGGTGCTTTGAATGTGGCAAAAAGGGACACATGAAAGGTGATTGTCCAAAACTCAAGAAAGGGAAGAAATCATCTCACAAAAAGAAAGAAAGAGCATATAAAGCTGCATGGGATGATTCAAGTGATGATAGTGATGATGGAAAAGAAGAAGTAGAACGTCTCATTGCTACAACAAATGAAGGCGAAGAAGAGGTAAGTCTTTGATCTACCAAAAGAGGATCTAATTGCTAGTCTTCAAGATACGCATGAGAAATATATTGAGTACAAGAAGAAACTTAAGAAATCAAATAAAGTAAATGATGATTTGAATGTTAAACTTCTTGCTCTTGTATCCGAAAATGAAAATCTCAAAAAGGAAAATGAAGATTATGATCTTAAGATAAAATCGGTAGAAGCAAATTGCAATCTTCTTTCCTTAGAAAAGTTAAACTTGCAAACTCAAGTCAATGATATTCAGAAACAACCTATTCTATGTTCAAATTTAGATTATGATGAGGTTGTCAAAGAAAGAAACTCTCTAGTCTCTGATTTAGATCAAGCAAAGAAAGATATAAACAAGAAGATGGATGATATTGCTAAGTTATAAAGAAATGTAAATGAGTTAAGAAGAAATGAAATGCTTGAAAATATTCCGAAAATTTCCTCTAGTTATAATGGAAGAAGAGGATTAGGATATGATCCAAGGAGAAATAAACCCAAAAGAGTTAAAGCATCCAAGACTAAGATTATGTTTGTACCTAGGAACACAATTCCTAGAAAGAGAAATGAAGTTGACTCTATTAGTTGTCATTATTGCATGCGTCTCGGACATTATTCATTTTCATGCCCATATAAGAAAAAGAATGATGATTTAGCTTGGATTCCTAAAACGTAGTAGCTTAAAATTTACTAGTTGAGATTTGACCTAAACTGATTCTTGATATACAAATGTCATATCTCAACACAAATCGAGCTCTAAACTTGCATAATCTTATTTTGCTTGGAATAAATTAACAGTTCTGAAAATATTCCAGAAACTTTGTCGGTCGAGAATCTGTCGACCGAGTGAACCTCAGTCGAGAAATTGTCGACTGAGCATGACACTGATTTCCAGTCTGCTGTAAAATTGCTGAATTCTTTTTGTAATTGATCAAATTGCTATCTATTTGTGATTAATAATATATATTTTGGAAATCATCCCTGAAAACTTATATGAGATTAATTTGGTGTATTCTCTAAATGATTTAAGTTAAAACTGAAATTATGCTTAGCTTAATAAAAAGGAAATTTCTGTTTTATCATTATTCACATGATGTTTCCTAAAGTATTTTATGGTCTACCCAAAGTATAGAAATCATGTGATTACAATCATGGAATTATCATTTTCATCATGATGATGATGTGTTAGCAAGAATAGATAATGATAATTGTATGCATGGATCCTTGATGATACATAGGCAAGCAAAATAATTCAATGATGATATCTCTCTTAGAAATTCTTGCAACACATAAGATAAAAATTTCTCAATTGGCATCTTTAAAAGACTTGAGATATTAATCGTGCTTTCATTTTTAAGAGGATGTTTTCATAAAACATGCTTCAAAATTGATATCTAATCAAGTACTTCACATATGAATGCTTAAATTGGAAATCTGCAATTTTTGCCTCTTGGTTGAAATAAAATTTGACCAAGGGGCGCTATGGTCGAAGTCAAGGTCGACCTAAAATAAGCTTTGAAAAAATGCTTATTTGGACATCATTTTATTATACTTAATCTTATTATACTTTTGATAAAGGTCAAAATCAAAATTTAAAATCATCTATGACCTTAGAAGCTTTAAATTACTTTAATTGTAAGATTAAGGGGGAGCTCATACAAAAAAATTTGATTATTTGCTTAAGAAGCTTACAAAAACATTGTAATAATCATTTGGAGCTTATTAAGACCTTAGTACTTTTACTCTTGGTTATGACGAAATCTATGAATTTCATAAAAATGATATATCTTGTTCTTAAAGGAACTCTCTAAACAAATCAGGGCTTAACATCCCATGCATTTGGTTGGAGACATTTTTATGTACTTTAAGATTAAAGGATTCTCATTTCATTTTTAGGGCTTAACATCCCTTATAAAATGGGTGAGAAATCAATATACATTCATCATAAGCTTAAGGGAATCTCATATCATTTCAAAGCTTAACATCCTTTGCAAATGATTGAGAAACAAATTATGGCTAAATTAGACAAAAATGATATTAAATCCATGTTCCTAATAGAATATCTATTTAAGGGGGAGCATAGTATAAAATTAAGGGGGAGAAGAAATATAAAATATTCACCCTGGATATCTTTTTGAAATGTCAAAGGGGGAGAAAGAATATAAAATCAAAAATATAAATGAGTTTCATCTTGATGGCCAAGCACTCACTTGCAAAACAAGAATGGCTACAAAAGGTAATCTTCAGGTATGAAACTCACATGCTTCCTTATTTCATATTTAGGAAATGTTTGTCATCTTCAAAAAGGGGGAGATTGTTGGATAAATTGGACATTATGATAAATCCCTTTGTTTCGATGATGATAAACATTTCATTCTTGTTGATCTAACACACTATTTGAGTGTTGCAGGAATAAGGTGGATGACAAAGCTCTAGGGAATCTATATGCTTGAATGATTGTAAATGTCATGAAATTTAATCAATTGTAAACTTGTACAAATATATAATGTACAAGTACTTAGACTTCATGTAAATCAAGCGTTAGATCTTCCCTAGCTAAACACCACACTTAGTCATGTCATCCACTTCAATAGTGTCACATATGCACACTCGTACACACACTTAGTGCCTTAATTGAAAGATTGAAACAGGGTCAATCTCGGTCGACAAACTCCTCGACCGAGACACTCTCGGTCGATAAACTTCTCGACCGAGAAAGACCCAAGTAGCCGTTAGACACAGCTGACAAGGTAGTTGGCAGTTGCAAATGAACGTTGATCCAGAGAGCCTGTCGGTCGACAAAACTTCGACCAAGTAGGTATCTCAGTCGACAATTTGTCGACCGAGATGGACTCTGACAGCAACTGCAGAATAAAGCAACTAGCCGTTACTAATGCACCTAACTTATACCTAACGGCTAGTTAAGCACTTAGAACCCCCTAGAAAGTGTCTAGAACGTCCTTAAGCACTTGTAGGTCATTCCTATAAATAGGACATGCCTTAGGACACCTATATACACCCAAGCTACACTTGTGCTATACTTGAGCTTGAATACTCATTGGCAATCTGTTAAAAAACTGTAGGTTTAATTGGGATTCCTATGCAAAGTTATTCATGTTTTAAGATACTGAATTATTTGAGCAATTGAGGTTGAGAACTATAGGTGGGTGAATCATATGTGTCACGGCCCAACTAGAGTCTGGAAGACGTGACTTAGCTAGGTGAGGCAGATTGCTGGGAGGTGTGGCACCACCTCAGCCTTAGGATGGCCAAATCTAATGGATGCAGATCTATCTGCTACCTCCGCTTCTCACGGAAAAGGTGGTACCTGTAAGACCAGGTCTGTTGCTGCTACACATCCGGGTTGATACGAATGAGACTCTAGACCTAGAGAGAACGATTACCTCTGCTAGGCTCGCATCTGTCTAACAACCCCTCTTATGGAACTTTTCCATGGAGAATCGAGGGGGGTTCCTCGCCCCATCGAGTCAGCTTCTCAACCGCAAATACAAAAGAAGCGAGAGGAGGGGTGACACAGAGGAGTAATATAGCCTTGGGAAGAGGATATCATGGCCACCGCTGTAAAGACCCAAAGTCTCTACTAAAAACATGATAAACAAAATCATCAAAAGTATGGCAGCGGAAGAATTAAATCTTGACATTATTCAAAATGTATAAAGAGTACATTATAAAAATTTTCCCAATTGGGAGTACAACTTTATACAAACAACTAGGATCTAGGTAGAGGAAGACTTAACTAATACAACATTGTCTCCAAACTATATCAAACATAAAAGCAACTTTGATCATATACTATATGTTCTTCATCTCCTTATCCTATCCTTAGCCTTGGGTTCACCAAGCTTCCATGCGCACTCTGATTCTAACCTGGATGGTTGGGGTCATCCAGCAAGAGAGAGATAAAAGGTATGTGTTAATAAAAAGGAATAGGAAAGTTAATAATAAAAAGCTTTGCAACATAAAAGATTCTCCACAAGAAGAGATTTCCAAAGAAATGAGACAAATATATGAATATAAGAGAGAGAAACTGCCACATTTAGAATATCAACAATTATCACTTTTGCATGAATATAAATTATGACACAACGTCCTATCAATGTAGGGTGAGGCACCTACCGGACCTCACCAATGGCAGGGGGACTAAAACCCCAGTGCCTAAAAAGTGGCAGGGGGAATAAAACCCCAGTGCCTAATATATAAAATTGGCAGGGGGACTAAAACCCCAGTGCCCGGCAGGAGGACTAAAACCTCAGTGCCCTGTGGGTGGTTTGTACTCATATACACTACATTGTCAATTGGCCAATAACTATATCATGCATAAACATTCACTTGGCAGCATAGTGAAAAGCAACAATAAGATGCAACAAGCATTGGGAATAAAACCCAAACAAATAAGTAATAAGACCATCATAGGTCACAACCATATCCAAGAGTTCCAAGAATAGTCAATGAGCATCAACAATATATAATGTTCCAAATAATTCCAAAAGAATGAGCCACATAGGCAACAACAAGATTCATGAGTTACATTCAAATGAGCCACAAGAACAACCACAATATATATAAGATTTCCAAGTATTTCAAAAGATGAGCCAACATAGGCAACAATAAGATTCACATAATTCAACTGAATGAACCACAATGGCAATATAAGCATAAAATAAGTAAAGAGTCAATAGATACAATTAGAGGGATAATCAGGCTAGCACAATCATGAGTGTGGGGTTGGAAAAGTTCCCAACTGAGAGTAGGTGTCTTGCACATTTATCATCACATTTATGAATAGAGTCCACATACTAGAATAGGATGCACATACTGAAATAGGTTTCACATACATAGGAATCACATACGAAATAGGGACACATACCTTAGATATAAACATTACCATCATAACCACCAAACAGATAGCAATCCATCCATATAATATCCTAGTTATAAACATAACACATGTATTAATATATATAAACACATAAAGCATAGAAAAACCCTAATTTTACAAAACTATGATTTAGAGCTCAAAACCAAGTCCAAACGATTACTCATAATCTCCTGATTAAGAAAACATATCTTATTATATAAAACAGAGTTAAAATGAATTAATTATGTATTTTAAAACAATTACATATTAAAAATGCCATTCAGAGTAAACTTCGGAAAATCCTTGAGAATCAGCTCTCAAAAACCACAAAATCAAATTCTACATCAAAAATCCTTTCCATCGACTATTTATTCATATTTTTCTGACAAGGGATCGATTTACTATGAATTAAGTAAATCTGACCAATCAGAAATTAAGAAAAAGCCACGTAGGCAAAATAAAAAGCGATTGGGCCACTGAGGCCAGGCCCACGCTGACATGAGCCAATCATCTTTGGCCATGTCAGCCTGTCCAGGCTCGCTGGGCCTTAGTCAAAGGCGAATGAGCAAAGACGGGAAAAGACTGGCCTACCCTTGCTCACAAAATCAATCAAATAAAAAAGACGAGGGCAGTTTAGTCAAATGCAAGTGTCGATTGTTTGCGTCAAAGAGCAAGAGCAAGATGGGGAATAGACGATATTACCCCTGTGTTCGGCAAAACGATACGACGCCTGTGGATGACCCTCTTGGTCATTCCACGACCTGGCTTCTTCCAGCCATGGTCAAGGCACGAGCAGTGAAACAGGGGGGAAAAACGTGCTCGCATTGAGAGCTAGCAGCTGCCCGGGGAAAACTAGACCCCTCAGTGGGATCCCCATCGCTCGACGAGCATGCCGAGCCCAACAATGGGTCTCGCAGTGCTCAGAAGCTCCGAGAGAGCTCCACCGATGGTCAAAAACAAAGAGATATGATCGGCGATCCAAAGTATCAAAAACCGACGGGAAAACTGTCGTTCTAGGCCACCACCACACCCACAGACACGAGGCGAGGTCAAAGCGGGTAGCAGAGAGGTCGGAGGAGCTCTGAAGCTCAAAAACAGGTGGCGGCGGCGGACCTACTTCGGCGAGTTACAGGGTACGGCGATAGGGGGCATCACGAGGCAAACGAAAGGTTGGAAGAGGTAGAGGGTAGGTCGGTGGTGCTTACCCTAAAGGTAATTGTAGTGAGGTGGCCGGAGGGGCGAGCAGCAGGCCGAGATCGCCGGAGAAGAAGAACGGAGAAGGTCTGAGAGCTTCAGGGTAGTTGGGAACAAATTGCGAAGGGGGGAGGAAAGGTTGAGGTCTGAGGGTGGTTTATAGGTCTCGGGTAGGCAAGGGGGTATAGCAACCCCACTCTGTAACTCCTCCGCTAAGAGGAGGCGGAGAGCCCAGTTGGGCGTTTCGTCCACACGGGGAGAGAGGCGATAAGGTGGGGCTCGTTCAATTCGTCGTCGAGAGCCGAATTCAAAGGAAAAGGAATCGTGTGACACGATTGACTGAGCTGTGAGAACGGGGGGTGGGTACGGCTGGAGCCGATCAGAGGTAACGGCCGAAGGTTGAAGGAGATACGGGCGCCTTTGGATCAGCTGGGAAGCAAATCGCGGCCGTTGGATCGCGCGCAGGCCAAAAGGGGCGCGTGACAGGATCAAAAATAACGGAACCTTGGCGTTACAAATTAAATACATGAAATCGATTAAAACACTTTAATCACACTATAATAAAAGCTAATAAAATGCATTAGAGGGGTCAAATCAACTCCAAACAACACCAAATTTGAACCATAGGCTTATAATGACGAAAACTACAATGCTATGCAATTAGATCCACGTTTAATTCATAATATGACCATTAATAAATATATAGCTCATAAAGGAGCATAATAATATATTAAAATCAAGGAATTATATGAAAAGGCTACTTAATGAGAAACATGTGAGTAAATTCGACATATAAAACATATTAGGGTATAAATACTCATTACTTAACAAAATAACATATTATTGTGAACTAAAATCATATTTTGAGGAGAGAGAAACAATAAAGGTTAATACACTCATATATGAATTCAAATACACATTATTAATAATATATTTATCCAAAAAGCTCCAAATAAATATAATCTACTATATAATCTCATTAATGACCAAATTACAACATTAACCCTAACTTATCACTTAATGTGGGTTATTTGTGCAAACACCCCTCAATTATCATAAAAGAGGGTAAATAGTGATTTCAACCTCAGATTGTGCTCAAATTGCACAAGGTGTACAAGAATGATCCAAAAGGATGTGAAATTTGTGGAAAAGGTCCAAATGGACTAAAAGGCAAAGAAAAGCTCAAAAGTGGGTAAATTGCAGGGAAGACCCTGAGATTCAGTATGTTACAACCGCACTCAGCTGGGATCTGGAGGACTCAAGGCATCTTAGAACGCCGTCGGATTAGAGGCTGCAGATCTTGGAAAACCTTGACATCCTCCTCCTTTCTTCATCGCTGCAAACAACAGCCGATCTGAATATGAAGGCACACATCAGGTTTATGATCCGTCTATGATTCGGAGAGGCTGGGTGCATATCACGCTGAAGAAAAGAAGTTGAGCGCTGAGGAAGGAGAAGAATAGGCGAGGTCCGTCACTGCAAGCCTTTTCTGGAGTTGGCCCAAGTAGTGGCGCCGAGATCCCTAGAGCCCTTGGTGCCGGCGCTGCGTTTGGCAGAGAACCTAGTTCTCACACAGGAACCCAGGCGGCGGGACTTGTGCACGCAGAGGAGCTCCACCATGCCCTCATCAATGATCACTACTGCTCATTGCGGAGTCACAACGACACTCGGCTACAGAAGACCTGAAGAGCACGCAGGCGACAGAGTGGCATCACATGGACGTGAGGTAGAGGAGAAATAAGCCAGATCAACTTGAATCCTCGTCAGACCATGGTGGCGCTCCTATAACCAGGAGGACGATGAGCATCAGGCCCTGGGAACTCTCGCGGAGGCGAGAACAAGCTGGAGGGCGATGAAACTCGAAACGCGATGGAGTAGAGAAGGGGGAAAGAGGGAGGAATGACCGGCAGGTCCAGACTAGGGCAACATGCTGAGCCGCACCCCACTCTAATGTCCAGGTGGTGAGCTCCCAGGAGATCCCCAATATGAGATCAACGGCCCAGACAAATCCCAAAGTAGGTAAATCCCATCTTAATTTACAGAAAATGTTGTAATCTTGTGAAATTCCTAGAAAATAGCTCCCTTAGCCATTAAATGCCCGAAAAATACCCCCAAACTTAGATAAATATCCTCTACATTGCTAGATCCCTAGATCAGTCCTTTGATGCACATTTACTAATCTTAGATAGTTTAGATGATAATACCCCATTTAGGTTTCATTAAATGAAATAATTTATATATAGCTGACATAAATTCTTAGAAAATTCTGATAGATCCCTAATTATGATTTTAAACCATTTGTGGGCCCTGAATTCAATCATATTTCCTAATATTAGGTCTTTTCCCATTAATGCATAATTAAATGCTCTCAATCTCATTTTAATACTAGAAAATAGATTAAGCATCAGAAAATTATGAAATTTGAACTAGACCATAGTTATGACCTTTATACCAGTATAAAAATATTAGAGGCAAGCTTAGGTCAGTTTAAACCTAGGTTTGGCCTAAACCCTAACTTAGACCTAAAATATTAATGACATAATGGACCATGTATTAATGATGATTAATTTGTTATTAACCAGGTGATGACTAGATGAGCAAGAATGATTAGAAATCTTTGAACTCAGGTACGTGGGTTTTATTTAAGTATATGACTATGGTTTTCTTGCTTGCAATCATGATATGTATGTATGCTCTCTTCTATTTGCAAATATTGGATGTAGTACAAGTATATAATACTCAATGTTTTATCACTTGTAAACATAAATGATAAGTAGATGCTTTGTAGTTATTTAAGGTGTTCATTATCCCCCTTATGAGGGAATGGATTAATGTTGGCTAGTACACCTCCCTAGAGCACACGGTGTACGGGGAGTTTCCCTAGAGTACTTGGTACACGGGGATGGGCCCAATATTTATGTTTTGGTACTAGTCCACTTTGATAATGCAATTCATCTAGGAAAATGACTTAAATTGGCGTATTTCGCTTAATAAAGAAGTGGTTTCTATGATTTTATTTCCTTTTGCAAATCTTTTTCAAAATTATGAAAGCCATACATATATGTATCTTTCTGCCCATGTACACAACACCTTGTGTGTTGATTTGTTGTTTCACGTATGTTTTAGGTTTAGAGATAGCATGGGAGAAAAGTACAGGATGTGAGCAAGTTGTTTAGGTTGTACCTATTGTGAAGATCCTAGTTAGCATACATGTTCATAGATTATAGAATTTTCTATTCAATATGTAAATGTTAATCATTGTGTAATAATTCATGTTGTATAAATATACATGTTGAATGTTGAGAAATGTTATGGTTGTATGTTCATGTATGCGTATTATGCTTCCGCATCGCTTTCTGATATGATTGGATGACGTTTTCGAATTCTGACCTCTCATTCCCAATAGGGTTTGGAGAACCAAAATCCGGGGACGTCACAAATATCGAGTTCCTCGTTTACCTACTTCCACCGCATGGAAGTGAATCTTTAGGCTATAAAGAGCTTTTGAACTCGCATCATGGTGTAGTTGAACCATCTCTCACGCATATGTAGTTCAACCGAATCTGTCCCTTGACAGTATTCTTTCTTTCTCATTTCATCTAGGTAAGGCAATCTACCATAACCCATATTGCATCTCGACCTTCCTTGGTCCATGGGAGACTTACCACAACATCATAGTGATGAACTCCCATTCCCTCTCGGGGACTCTTCATCTTCTATTCCAACACACTGGGTTACTGGTGTTCGTCCTTCACTTCTGGCTTGCATGGCGACCAGCTATGTGCAACTTCATCTTAAGCACCCAAAGTACTACTGTCACTTACTATCTTAGTAATACCACGGTGTATGATGCACTTAAAATCATGATCTCAAGTTTGATTCCTTGGAAACCCTAAATCACTCTAGTCGGGGTTTCATCACCTTCCTTTCTAGAGAAGTGCATTTGAGGTTCTACAACCATCCTTTTATTGCATCAAGGCCTAGGCTGGCTAACCAAACAACTACTAACTTATTTAACATATCTCGTTACATTTGAGTGTTAGCCCAAACATCTCTCCTTTTTCAAACTTAGGGTTAACCTAACAACCTCTTCTAGCCGCTAGCTAACTAGGCAACTGCATCTCAACCACTTCACATCCTTATGTGTAAGGAAAAGTTGAAAACATACACCTCCATGTATTCCACTTATCCTCTCATCTCAAACTCTAAGTCTATCTTCATCAAGTAAACCCAAATCTCATCTTCTTAGTTTTCAAACTCAACCTTGTATAACTCATAACTCATGATACAAACATCCTCATAAGATGACTACCTTATTTCTCTTATTGTTTGTAAGCCATCCACATATCGTTCACTCCACAAGGGTATGTTATCATCTCTATCCTCATACATCATAGCAACGTTCCAATTCACATCATCCTTATCCTTGGTGTATGGCATGCGTATTGTCCTATCTCTCACTCCCATAACAAGAGGAAATAAGCATTTGGCTACAGTCTAAATACAAAGTTCTTCTTGTTCCAAGAGTAGAGATGGTACATCCCACCTTTCCAGTACACCTTCAAATCTAAGTTGAAACGTGCAACTTATGTCTCAACATCACAATCATCTTGATATCAAAGTTACTTCCATGGAAAACTGGTCTTGAACCTACTTGGGTCCACACACAATCCTTGGTCCTCTCCTCTAGGTCTGTAGGGTGCCGACACTTTTGGGGTCATCCTTCTTCCCTTATGCATCCAGAGAGTGCCCTCCTCATCTGCCCTTTGGGTCCCATGAGTTCATGAAGGCAATCAATCTCCTAACCCATGGCCCTCAGATAATGATAGCTGTTACCTCCCGACCCTATGGTCATGTGCAACTAGGGAATTAGGCAACTCCTACTTTTATCGGTCTTATCCCTACATGACCCTAGGATAGACTTAGGATTCTATTATAGTACATGTCCAACTTAGAACCTTACCCAAGTCTCTATCATCTCTCTCTATATTCATGGCTGACTTCCACCCTTTCATAGGGGTCATGTCGACCTACCTACCTTGGTCAGGCCCCATACCGGTTACCTCCATGGTAACACACCCACATGCACTTAGAGATGGTTATCTATGGGTCTACCAGTTCATTCTCTTACTATGTACTTTTCACTTAGCTTCTCAAAATCCTATGAGACCTCTTTAGGTTACCTCAAAACCAACAAAACTAGTATACACCCTATAAAAGGGCCCCCTCTCCCGGGATGGGAGGAAACTACACCTTGATAACAAAGGTCACAAACTTGCTTATGTCTAGGGTTTACATTCACATGAGCATGCTTAACCCTAGCAAGCTACTAAGGAACAAGCAGACCACCTACTAAACCATGCTAGGTCATGCTTGTTCTCATTATCAACATTGGACTAAGAGCAAACCTTCCCATGTCACCAACTTAGTTGTGAGGGGTTCATCAACCATACCTTAAACTTAAGGGGTTTCCCTTTCCTCTAAACATGAGGAGTGCCATGCTCAAATCTATAGAAACTCAAATTTCATCATGAGCATCAGGTACACCACTTCCCCTCTTAGGCCTAAGAACCCTAGGTTCACTTTTCTGATGAACAACTGCCTGCTCAACTTTAACCACGAGCTAAGCATGTACAGGGTATGACATGCACTTCCCATGATACTTCAACTTGAACAACACTTCAGAGAGGAGTCCTCCTCAAGGACAACCAATAAGGTATAAGGCCTCACAACCTGTTACTAAACTTCCTCAGGGTCTAAGGAACTCTTCTTCCCATCTCAGAAGGTAAACACCTATACCATAGGAACATAGGAACCAGAAGCCTCATCCTCTCTCTAGGGTGTGGTTCCTCTAAAGGCAACTAAGATATCCTCAGCCTCTAGGGATCATGCATGAGGCAACTGCTATCATCCACTTAGGTCGCATCATCCTCAAATCCCACTGTTGCTCATATCTCGAAGTCTAAGCTTCCAACCTTCTTGCTTGGGTCCTACTCTCTCTCTCTCTAGAGCTAACCCTACAAACAACCTTACTACTAGAGGTTCTTTCTCCATGAAGGATCAAGCTCACAAGCATACCCCTACATGGATGAAGCCTCTATTCAAACTGATGTTCGCTCAAGCTTATCCAAAACTCTTCTTGTTTATCTCATAAGCTATCCATCATACTCTCCTGGCCAGGGTTTCAACCTACTGCCCGCACTATTGACGTATTCTAGGTGCATGTAATGCCCTACTCGCATAAGCCCATAGGGTTTCTATAAGTTCTTTACTAACCTCATCAATGAAGGAGATATCCTTCACTCAAACATGCACGACCCTTCCCAGGGTTGGGTTGCCAAAGGTACTAGGTCATCCAACCTCACATGGCTCAAAACGTCATGGGCATCCAAAAGCATGTCCACACACCTGGTCTATCATGACATCTAACTCATCATGCCATCTCTCTCTCTAACCATCACTTAGGGTTAGGGTTAGCATCATCCTCAAAGGATGTGCCAGGTCTCTACTTATAATGGAGGCCTCTATCTCCAAGACTATCTTTTTCCACTCATCCTCCTGACAAGGAGATCTAGCCTCAAGTCTCTCCTGAGGGCATGATGACATATGTCATACGACCTAAGCATGTATCTATTCTTTAGTTTATGCTTAAACTATTAAGGTTATGTCCATGACATCTTATTTACATTCTTTTCATTAATTTGGTGGAGGATTCCTTAAACCTTATCAACCTTACCCATCCCTCAAGAGGGTGAGGAAAAGAGAGAGAACCCTAATCCTTAATGTCCTTAACAACATTTGAGTTGAGAAGGGATGAACAAGATGAGAGGGTCCTAAAGGTATCTTATTTCGAGTCAAATCCTGAGA
Source organism: Alisma plantago-aquatica (assembly GCA_963693085.1). NCBI lineage: Eukaryota > Viridiplantae > Streptophyta > Magnoliopsida > Alismatales > Alismataceae > Alisma > Alisma plantago-aquatica. The sequence goes on along the minus strand of OY856415.1, from coordinate 358,478,174 downwards.
CATTGGCCAGGCATTCACACTAATCCGGGAGTCCTTGTATTCCGACTAGCGGTGCGGAGGAAAATCTTGCCAGCCCCTGGACGTGATCCTTTTATAGACACCTCTGTCTTTCAGAAAATCCTCTAATAACTCCCTTGGGTTCTATAGAGTTTGTAAAATTTAATAATGATTAAAGATTAAATGAGGAACCTATGCTCTAATACTAAATGTAACGACCCCGCCTCCCAGTAACCCCCAATTAAGGGAGACCAAGAGGTCAGAGAAATTATCCCAATTAACAATATCAAATGTTTGACATATAATCAATAATATTGATAAAATTCTACCAGACTAAACTAAAAACTGGTAAAAAAATAAAACAAAACTTTTCATACCTTTTTCAAAAACTTGGATATCTACTTCTATCCACATCTGGAGTCTATTCTAACTAATCCTCCTTTGTACTTTAATTATTATTTAATTTCACATATGCCACTTTACTATTTGTCCTTTTCAATCTTGAACCTAAAATTTCGAAAAACAAAATGTCGGTCAGCATATCGAAATATGCCAGTATGTGGGGACAACCAAAATTTCACAAATATGGCTAACAATCTAAATATCACAATCAATTTAATTAACAAGCCAAATTACACTTTCAGTGTGTCATTCTCCACCGCTTTTGCCCTAAACCCTGGAATACCCCCTCTAGGGTTTCTCTTTTGCCATTGACTTAAGGCCACCTTCTCAATCCCGAGCTTGGTGCCTGGGGTCACCTCTCATGGTGCCCATTAGTCATGCAACATAGACCACCTTCTCATTCCCGAGCTTGGTGTCTGGGGTCACCTCTCATGGTGCCCATTGGTCTTCCCTCCCGGGCTTGACCTTTTTGCATCATCCATCAGGGTGGCATGTTGGTGCGAGAATACACACTTATTTTACAATTGTGATAATCATAGTGACTTTATAATTTGCAAGTATGAACATCCAAACTGATAGGTTGCATTCAATGCGATGAATCATCTGGGAAACTCTTTGGGAAATTAATGCGATTAACCTTAATCAACCACATACCTGTCAGGGTGATTTGAGACAGAATAATTCAACCAAGCAAGAAACCAATCAAGCACACAAGTTGATCCTGAAATATGCACCCAATTTTCCTATCTTTAATCATGCCATCAAGATCTATTAAACCTAGCTCGCTTCCTAGGGTTTCTAGTCCACTTGTAGGGTTCCAATACAATTAGGGTTCCTCTTCATTTTTACTCTTTTAAACCCTAATTTTATACAATTACTCACAAACCCTAATCATCTCATCTATTCTTCACGTTAATTTCGGATTAAAGGCATATTTAACCATCAATTAAGCCCATTATGCTCTTTTACATTAAAACTACCAATTTTATCCTTTTAATTCATGACAAGGTCATTAGGCCTAATTATCATCTTTGGTTTCTTCCAGATTAACAACTCATAGTTCATTAGGATCTAATTCACATATGAACTCTATTTATCATTAATTCCACCTTTATCCATTAGAAAACCCTAATTACTACATTAAGGGTATTTATCCACAATTAGGAACTTTTATACTCGAAATTGCTTTGAATCATCATATCTCAGCCTTATTCATGCATTTGAATAATTAAAGCCATTAAGAGTCACAATTACTAACTTTAGGGTTGCAAGGTCCATTAAAGCTCATTCATGTACATGGAATTCTAAATTAATCCAATTACGTGCAAAGTTCATCCTTTTTATTCTTAATGTACCTTTTTATAATTAATAGGCTAATATCAACTCTAATCATCCATAAAACTCTTCTTAAGTACATTAATCATCTCAATTTAGGGTTTCTTAAGCATTGAAGCATTTAAGTTGATAACTTCAACTACTTTTCGAATTTCAAGAGGAATTAGGCTATCAAACCATTTTTAATGGATTCCTCATGTTTTTCTGATCAAAATTCATATTTTATACGCATCCATCCAAGCTACCAATAAAAAGATATGAATTTTGCAATAATTTGTTACTTAGACTAATCAGAAGCTAACACGTCCTCCTTCTCCATGCAACGTAGCTCGATTTAGAACACAACACAATTATGAGTTTACCCTTGCATAAGTGATCGATTCTTTATCCCGGAGAGGGGAAAAATAGTCCAAAGCTGATTGGTCGTCTTCCTCCTCGCGAGACCTAGCTGTCACCGACCGCAGCTGCTCGTGGGGGGGGGGGTCTCCTCCCACCCCCAAGGCCCGAGGGACACCGACGATCGGCACCCTGCCTCCGCTGCGTACGACAAGGCCCTCAGGTCATGGCCAGGGTAGCTGGGCGAATGAAACCAGGTCTGCGAATAGCAGCCTGCTTGCAGATGTAATGCCGATGACCAAGGTGGACAATTCTTAGTACACGCAACCTCGTCGCCGCCAAACCCTACAGGAGGGTCTCGTTTCCCCCTCAAACTCCCTCCTTGGCTCAACACTACTTCTGGGATTGCACCACCCCCTCCGATCATGGCAGAAGGGATAAAAGGTCTGGAAGAGGGACACTTGACGTCTGTGAACCCCCCTTGGATGCGACTCATCGGTCCCAACCCTTATATAGCTGAGGGTAAAGAGGTTTAACATACACAAGAGTTTCTTTATCAAAGAGGAAACAAGTCCTACTATCCGTAAGGAACTAGTTTCCTTTCTTGGCGTGTAATTGATTCCTTTATCAAGTCTTTGCCTTAAACACATTCCTGGATTAGCAAGGAACTCTTTCTCCCTCTATACCTCTCTTTTTAATAATTCCTTGGTTATTAAGGAATTCAAAATTTATTTCTTCCATCTTCTATTGGCCATGAAATTTTACTTCCTTATAGAAAATAACATTTCTTTTGATAATATCAAAAGGTTATTTATTATGTATCACAATATCATCTTATTTTGCATTATTTGTATTTTCTCTTTTTTTTTCTTATTCATTGGGACTCCTTGGACCCCAAGAAATTCTATTATTTTGAAATTCCTTTTTAAGGATACTTATTATCCTTCTATATGCATCTACTTCCATTATCTCTCATTATCTTTCTTATTAAAATATTCCTTTGCAAGGATTTCTCATTATCTTTCATCTCCTTTTTCCTCTTTTCATATTTCTTTTATTAGAAATCATATGTAAACGAATTTTACTTAATTGTGGCCATTAATGCCACTTTCTAGATATTTCCAAGTATTTCTCGAAAATACTTTGCTTAATATCCTCTATCTTTTATTTTTTTCCATTATTTGGACTTTTCTTATTTTCTTCTCCTTTATATCCATTATTGGATTAATATAATAATAGGAACAACAAAATTCCTAATGTAAGGGAGATTTGCAAAGAAATCCCTTCTTTGAAGCAAAGCATTCAACCTTTTCAATTAAGTCCAAATTCACAAAATCATTATATTTCAATTATGAAAACACATGCAAAATTGGGGTTGTAACAATAAGACTAGCTATGATTGAACATGGACTTAGGGTGTAGTCTAAGCTTAATGATACCATATCCACCTTGTGATTTTGGTTTGCAGAAAGTATTCTAACTGAAAAGGTGGTTTCGTTTCTTGTTTTTGAGCACCCCATAAGAAACATCTCATGATCTCATATATTTGTTTTTAAATGACCTTAGCAGAATACAACTAAGAAATTAGGATGGAATGCTAGTAATATGGTTAGCCGACCAACTTTGTTGAAACCTTTCATTCTTTATAAAGCAAGGTAGGTCTTCATCTTGTCAAGCATGGATTTACATATTTTGGAAGGCAATTTATGTTGAGAGAAGGGAAGACCTGATAACATAGTGGAAAAATCTCCAACTTACTATTGATCAATTCTCCATATTTTTCTAACTCTATATCAGTTAGATGAACACAAGTTAGAGTAGATTTTTCACTATCAATTTTGAAAATAGAAAGGTGTTGAAATAGATTGAGAATATGTAGAGTGTGATGACATTTTGAGTATTTGGTTTTAGTAAAGATAATGGTGTCATCAACAAATTATATGATGTGTAGCATCTCGTAAAGATTGTCAATTCTTGACTGGAGTTTACTCTCAACTCCTAAATGGAACATCGAGGCTAAGATAGTATTTGCAATAACAAAGAGGTAAGGCTATTACAACCTGTACCGTGCTTAACTGGTAATGAAAGAGTTAAAGATAACTATGGTATTAATTATGCTTGATAGTATCTTAATTATCTTGTGATTGATTATAGTCTTAATATTTAAAACTAAGTTTTTATGTAGAATTGTAGATAATTCAATTATGAATATGTAGAGTCAAGAATGAATCATATTGGAGTTGAAATGGATAAGCTACAATCTTTTAAGTTCTCCTACAAAGTTTCCATTGGTTGACAACCAAATGAGTAGATAAAGGTTTTGCATGGCCTTATGTCAAAGGTTTCTCGGAAAATAACAAACCAATAGTTTTGTTAACCATAAACTAAAGGTTAGCAAAATCACCTTTTGATGGATCAGGAAGGAGTGCCTTTCAATAGTTGAAAAGCGGCACCTACCGATGTCTTTTCTGCTGAACATCAACTGAGTGCTGGTCCGGTGAGTGTGTACTGATGGTTTGACTAACAAGCATCAATCAAAGGAAGGGAAAACCAATAATTTAGAAACTAAAGGTGTAACTATTGAAGTTGACACCCAAAGATTGTCCAGACCAAAGTCTAGTGCCTACCGAAGGCTGAACAATTAGTGGCTGCATAAACCGTCAGTAGAGCCTACCGATGGATCGCCTATTGAAGACAACCTAAGGGGTACCAATCTAAGGTTATGCCTTCCAATGATTTTCTTACGTGATCGAACTCTGCCATTTGCAAGATCCTTAGATCTCTATATATTGTTGATGGATACCGATGTAATCAAGTATGATGACTTCAAATTTAGATCCTTATCCACGTGAGAACCCTAAATTGATAGTGTGCAGCGGTCGTAGAGGCAAACCAAGGATGAAAATAAGAAGATGATCTGATAGATGGAATCTAAAGGTTTCTCTATAGTTGCATTTTAGTAAGAAGTTCTTATGCATTGATCTTCTCTTCTTTCTGTGTGTCCATGCTCATAAATCTCTTTTCCATCAACCAAAGATTTTGGTTAATCTTTGATGTTCATCTTATACCCCAAACATATTTCTTTGAGATCACTAAACCTACTGATAGATTATTTGGATGAATTTTGGAGGTCTGAAACTTAGATCAAACCTAAATGAGATAGATTTCAGGCTTGCCTAAGATCAAATGCGAGATCAACAAACTATATCGCGTGCATGTGAGTGGAAAATCACCTTCTAACCTAGATTTATAGTTCTAGTTGATACTTACTCAATAATTGTTGTTGAAAATTTGTTGTGTATATATAGAAATTTTTAGAAGAGGAAACATATTGTTCTGTGTATCATGTGCTATGATATTGATATGTTCAATTATTTTGTGAATTGCAATGTAATATGGTAAATTGAATGGCAGATTTAGAGAAATCGAAAATCCCAGGTTTTCCCTAATTCTGTGTTTAAGGGAATGAAAATTTTGACTTGAAAAATTGTTGAAAGTCGCTATTTGTATATGACTATGATGATTTATGCTAAATGCTTAGTTGCCCGAGATGGGATACTACTAGTACAATAAAGATGTTAACTTGACAAATTAAATATCATTAAACTTTAGATGCCTTGAAGGATAATCTAGATAAAATAGTTGGATCATACCAGATAAGGGTGCGGGGGTCTAGTCCAGTGAGGACATACTCATTATAGTGTGGTACTCAACAATACCCGGAGATGCTGATGGTACATGTTTTGTTGATCACTGGTTATCTTTGGTAGAATTATTGACGCATAATAAGATAGAGTGATTTGAATCTCATTATGAATACCCATGTTTAGAGGAGGAGTCTAGATATCCAACTGCTCCCATTAGCCGTCGAGAGCCAGACATGGTGAAGACCACTACAAGAAGGGTTCTGATAGATTCTAGGCACAGAATCTGAAACGTTCTTATAAGTCTTGTATAGTGAGATTGTAGCTTGTTATGATGCTTTCACATGTTGTGGTACACCTCATGTGGGTCCATGGCATAATAAATAAACTAAAAGATATATGGATAGATTTAATTTATTTATTCACTACAATCATTATCATGTCAACTGTCATGTTGAATGATTTACATTATTTAACTACCATACTTACATGTTTCTATATTTAAATTATATTAGTTATATATCTAGAACATCACGGGCATGTAAAGGACTAGCTACTCTAGAAGAGTATGAAGTATGAAGAGTAGAGAACAAGTCTTATGAGGAAGTAGTTAGATTAATTTAGAAATATCTTATCTTTACTTTGGGTTTTAAGAATGAGAGAGTGAGATATAAGAGCACTTTATAATAGGTTATACTTAGTGTATAATAAGCGACAACTCTTACCTTTATGTAAAGGTAGAACACTGTTGTAACCTTTCATGTTTCACATGTATAAATGTTCTCTTTATAGTTGACATGATGTTTTATTAGTGCTATTAAAAGACAAATTAACAACTGTATTTCAGTTAGTGATTAAAAGTGGATGGTTAATATAATCCCCCTTTATAGGATCTAAACCCTTGTTAGTGGGTTTGGTTCGCGTCAGCAAATTGTTATTAGAGAAAAGGTTCAAACTTAGGGATTTAGCCTAAGTTTGGGATAGAGGCGATGAGACACTACTAGGTTACGATACTATACTCATTAATATACAAATTTTCTCACAAATGTTGTTCTATTATGGATTATGCAAATGGTAGGAGGAGGACGTGATCTTGGTGAGGAACAAACCGAGAGCCATTATAGTCTTGACCCTCGAATAATGGCTCAAGGAGGAGAAGATAGGGATGAGGTGATAAGGATGTACCATATTTTCTTGGAAACAAAAGAGAAATATAAGATGGATAGGAGTGCTTCATCTTTTAGTAATGATCCAATGAAGTCCTATGAGCTGGTGAAGAATCTAAGTGGGACTGAATTTTATGGAACAACAAATCCAGCTGTGGCAGATGTGTGGCCTTAAAAGTTGGAAAAGGTTTTCTATTCACAAGCATATCAACCCTGTAATCTATATGCTGAATTATGGTGGTATGGAGTACAAGATATGATGAGAAATACAATGATGACATGAGGGATTTTGTGGATGAGTTCCACCTAAAATATTTCCCTCCTACCTTCCTGAGTGATAAATCAGGCAGCTGGAGAGTATAAGACAAGGCAATACGATAGTTGGAAAATATGAGGCATATTTTACAAGGTTGGTTAACTTCTTTATGTAGATTTTTCCAATTGAAATAGAGAAATACAAGAGGTTTCAAGTGGGTTTAAGGCCAAAGATTAGGCACAACATATCAATAGTTTTCCAAAGGGATAGAGACAACTTTTGAGAGTTTATGGAGGCTATAATACGTATATGAAGAGTCAATTAATTATGATAAGTAGGCTGAAGGTAGAAAAATATATGAAAATTTCAGTAGAGGAGGAATAAGTAGTGGTGGATACAGAGGAGGTGGTGGATTCTTTTCCAAAATAAGACAGGGTCTTGGTTGTTTTGGAAGACAAAAATCTAGTTCAAGTGATATTGTATCTTCTCATAGTAGGGGAAGATCCAACCCAAGAAGATGGAATACACCACCAAGGTGGGCACCTTCATCAAGGCCTTCAAGGTCATCAATATTAGAGACATGTTCATAGAGGCAGAATATGACTATGTATGACAACTCTAGTAGCACACATTCTAGTCAGTGTTGAGGAGTTAATACTCAAGCGTGTTGTTACTGTGAAGAAATGGGACATATTCAGAGGGATTATTCAAAGCTTCTGTATATACCTAAAAAAAGTCTACAATCACAGTTTGAGACTCCTCAGAGACATGCTCAAGTTAGAGGAGCAAAATATTTAGTAGCCTCAGGCTCTAGAGGGGGAGTACCTAGTACTAGTAATGGGACAATGAGGACCACATGGTAGAGGAAGAGCTACATGACATTTCTTTTATATGACACAATCTATAGACATAGTCTCACCCAAAGTTGTTACAAGTGTGATGCTTCTATTTAATAGTATATCAGTTATAGTCTTGATAGATCCTAGCACAACACATTCTTTTATTCAAAGATCAATAATTAGCGGATTGAGTATGCTAAATCACAATTTATCTTATGAGTTGTTAAAAGTAATGATAGGTGAGTTAATAGTTTTGATAGAGGTATATACTGGATGTGTTTTGAGTTTCAATGGGTATTCCATAACGGTTAATCACATACACTTAGACACTAATTCTTTTCAAATAATTTTGGGTATGCATTGCCTTGAGATGTATCATGTCCAATTCGAATGCTAGAAAAAGAGGCTATATTTTTGAAAATGTCTTTTCCTTTGTCTTCACTACAGAGTCTTACCCACATGCATAGTATCAGCTGTTGTAGATGATAAGATGATTAGAAAATGGTGTGAGACCTTTTTAGAACATGCTGTAGATGCAAGGGTAGAGAAAAGAAAAGTTAGTATAAAGGATGTCTTTGTAGGGTGTGACGTTCAAGACAATTTTCCTGATGAGTTACTAGGTTTACCTCCAGAGAGAGATGAATACATTGAGATGCATATTTTTACCAAGTAGTCACTGAATAGCATTACCATCCTACAGAATGACATATGCAGAATGTAAGGAGTTAAAAACTTATTTACAAGAGTTACTGGATAAGGGTATCATTCAAACTAATACATCACCTTGGGGAGCTCCAATGCTTTTTGTGAAAAAGGAGGATAGTACTATGCAGTTATGCATAGACTATAAGAAACTAAATAAGATAACCACCAAGAAAAAATATCCTTTGCCTATGGTTAATGGACTATTTTATCAGTCAAGCAGAGCATTCAAAGATTGCTATTAGGTCATGTTATCATCAATTGAGGATAAAGGCATCAAATGTACCTAATTCATCATTCAAAACAAGATATGGGCATCATGTGTTTGTAGTTATGTCTTTGGACTGACAAATGACATTGCAACTTTTATGGATGTGACGAATAGAGTTTTGAGACCATACCTAGATCATTTTATAGTAGTGTTTATAGATAATATCCTTATATGTTCTAGAGATGTAAAACAACATGAGCAACATCTAGGGATAGTCCTATAGTTATTAAGATAACATCAATGATATGCTGTATTAAAAAAATGTGAATTCTAGTTGGCTAAAGTATCCTTTCTGAGACATGTCTTAGAAGGAGTCAATGTTGACCCTATGAAAGTAGAATCTGTTATGCGGTGGGAGAAACCTACAAATCCTACTGAGATCAGAAGTTTTCTTGTTTTTTCTGAACACTATAAAGGTTCATAAAGAACTTCAATCCTCTAGTAGCACCACTTACTCGTTTAACAACAAATGATGTACCTTTTGTTTGGTCTGATAATTGTTAGAAAAGCTTTCAGACATTAGAATAAATATTAAACTTAGCACCAATATTCATCCTACCAGAAGCAAACAAAGGTTATGTAATATTATGTGATGCATCTAGAAGAGGAATAGTGTTCTTATACAAGAAGGAAAAGTGATAGCTTATGCTTCTAGACAACTTAAGAAGAATGATGAGAACTACCCTACGCATGATATTGAAATGGAAGTCGAGGTACATGCCTTAAAGACATGTTGTTATTATCTTTATAGTGAGTCATGTCAGGTCTTTCAATACCATAAGAGTCTATAATATATTTTCACACAGACGAATATTAACTTAAGACAAATGAGGTAAATGGACCTTATAAAGGACTAAGATGTTACCATTGATTCCATCATGGGAACGCTAAGTGTGGGGTATGCCAGCAAGTCAAGGATAAACATCAAAATCCGAAAGGTATCGTTCAACCACTCCCTATTCTTATGTGGAAGTAGGAACATATCACTATGAACTTTATAGTGGTTACCTTGAACACCTTCTATATGGGTAATAGTGGATATACTAACTAAGTCTTATCACTTTCTATCGATTAGTGTGGGATACACCAAACCTAGACAAACTCTATATTATAAATAGTCAGATTACACTGAATCCCCATTTCTATAATATTAAACAGAGACCAAAAGTTATCACCTAGAATCTGGAATTAGTTGCATCATTCGTTGGAAATAAGATTGAAGTTTAGCATACCATTTCAACCTTAGATAGATGGATAGTCATAACGAATAGTTCAAACTCTGGAAGACATGCTAGAAGCATGTGTTTTGTAGTTTAGTGACAATTGGAATGATCATCTTAGTCTTATGGAATTCACTTATATTAATAGTTAACATTCCAATTTAGGTATGTCCTACTATGAAGCATTATATGTGAGAAAGTTTAGATTACATATCTGCTAGTATGAAGTTGGAGAAAGACATATTTTAGGCCTGGAATTGGTGGAAGGGACAACTGAAAAGATATCTATGACCAAACAACAATTAAAAATTGCATAGATTAGATGAAAAGGCTTTATAGAGAGATTTCATAGACCACTTCATTTTGAGGTTGGGGATGAGATTTCCTTGAAAGTGTCACCATGGAAAGGTGCACTTAGGTTTGGAGATAGAGGTAATATAATATCTAGATACATGGGTCCCTATCCAATCATTCAAAGAATTGGACCGATAACATACAAACTTGAGTTTCCTTCCAATCTAGCCAACTTACATGATGTATTTCACATATCCATGATGAAGAAGTGCCATGCAGGCATAAAGAAGATCATAGGCTTAGAACATGTACAACTAAGAGAAAATATCTCCTATGTTGAAGGTCCTATACAGATTCTAGATCATAGGATTCAAAATCTTCAAAATAGGGAGTACATGTATTAGAAATTCTATTGAAAAAATTATGGAATAGAAGAAGATACTAGGGAGTTAGAGTCAAATATATATAACAAGTATCCCTTCCTATTCTTGGATTGTTTAGATGAAATTTTTATTAGAGGGGGATAATGTTATATCCCGTACCATGCTTAATCGGTATTTTAGAGTTAAAGATAACCCTAGAATCAATTATGCTTGGTATTGTCTTAACTATATCATGATTAATTATATTAATCAATTTTTGATGTAGAAATACAGATAATTCAATTATAAATCCAAATAATTAAGGATGAATCAAATTGGAGTTGAAATGAAGAAGTTACAACCTTTTCAATTATCATATAGAATTCCATTTGTTGACAACCGAATGATTATATCAAAGGTTTTGCATTGTCTTTGGTGACTGCCTAATGCAAAAAAGTTTTAAATCTTATATGTCTCAACTCATCAATCACCTGCAAGTGTACATGATCAATTGTAATTGAGGTCGAACCACAGAGAGCTAGTCTAGCTAGGCACAAAAGGACTAATTTTCAACAATGTAAGTCAGATTACAATAGTTGAGTTTGATTGCAATTTACTAAAGGCAAAGTAACAATAAAAACTTAAACTTAAAGGTTGATATTAGATTTTAAAAGGTCTTAGACATAAGATTTCATTACCATACTATCACATCATGTGAAACTATGAAATTCAATCATGCCATTAATCGACAAGGAGGTTGCCATCATCACACACCTCCCAGTGACATGAGACAATTTTCATCTTCACATAACACTTCTATGTCTATGCGATTCAAATGCAACCTTGAACCCTCAACATTCTAAAACCACTCCCATGGTCAAGAGACTGTTTCCATGAGACCTACTCCCTCACACATTCTCACAAATAGCACAAGGAAGCATAAAACATATACAATTGGTGGCCAACCAAGCAATACAAGCATCAAAACCCCATAGAAACTAATGGAGAAGAAAATTAACTACCATAAGATATGAATTACAAGTTCACATGAGTAATAGAATGGGAGATACTCTCCCATACCCAAGATGAAAGGTTCTACTCGTACATGATGAAGAAACACAAGTAAATTATAGAATTTTCAATGTTTTCCATGAGAAGAGAGAAGAAAAGCTAAAAGTAACCAAGAATAAAGAAGGAGTAAAACTTCAACTTGAAGATGAAGTTCCACCCTTGTATCTACTCCAACTCATATTATCTTCTCTCTTGAGAAGCTTGGATAGATTAGAGAAGCTCAACTACCCCTTAGAGGAGAAAGAGGAAAGAAATGATGAAGAAATGAGGTTCTCTCTCAAGAAACCTCCTCTTCTTCTCCAAATTTGCCCCCTCCTTTGCTATGAAACTATGAAATGTGATTCAAAATGACGAGTGATAACCGCCCCAGGTGGCTACACTCATTTATAAAATGAGGGACGGTTGCTTTTAGAATATGAAGAAAACTGATAAAGGCACAACGTGTCTTTGATAAGACATGCCGCGTGGCATAGTGTAACTGGCATTTGAACTTCTTCTCGTGATGAGTACATGGGGTGTTCCAAAAAAGACACACTGTATATATGCAATTGGAGTCGACCTGGGCAGGTAGTGCACATCGTGTGCTAATAAACACACACCTGTGTTCTTGGCAGAAAGTTGAACTTTGGCCTTTGCTCGTGCGCACATGCCATATCTAAATGGCAACACGACGTGTCTTTTGTTCTACAGTTAACGGAAAAATGCCTATGGAAACTTACACGCCCGTGTGTTAAATAACACACGTCGTGTGCTTTGCTTTGTGATTCATTCATGGGAAGTTACACGTTGTGTACAAATAAAGACACAACGTGTATCGTGGTGTTTCTTCAAGATCAACTTTGAATCAACTACAAATTAATAGGGAATCGAACGAAGGTCGGATTTGTGTTGGATTATCTTGATTTTTTCATCTTTGACATGTACTTGTGATAAACATCATGCAACAAGTAAAATCACTAAAAGATGACAAATTAAGTATGATTAGAGACTAAATGGAAGGCAAAATAAACTGAATTTGTGTACAAATGTGTATAAAAAGTATATACGAAACACACACATCAAATCCCCCTAAGCTTAAACTATTGCTTGTCCTCAAGCAAAAAGAGCATAGAAACACAAATGAAGGAATTTCCAAGATCATGCATAGATCAAATGAAACGAAAGATGTAAACAAAGCCAAACCAACCATAATCATCAACTTTATATTCAAAGCCTTGATTTCAACTTAGACATCCAACAAGGAAAATTTAAATTCAGCAAGGGTGGTAACACATTAAATGAAACAGTCAATTGGGCAACACTAAATGGAATTTGGATGATAAAGCCAAACAATTAATGAACCTACAACAAAAAATTTCAACTATTGAGGATGCAAAAGAAAGAATCTTAGTTAATGTTGACAAGTTGTAGCAATTCTCTCTTTTTGTTTTCCTCATGATATTGGAGTAGGGGTTCCGACACTCGGCTGCTAATGTAGGCTTATGCACACAAAGTTCTGGTTGGGGTATTTTACCCTCTTTTTAGGACATATAACCTAACAGTCGTGGCCAGATCAGACTTACACCAGGCTAGTATAACATGTGGGTGGTTTAGCCATCTTCTTTGGGGTAATTAAGATGAAGTGAACCAAAAGGGATTTTCAATCGATCTTGGGTTTTCTCAAAACAAAGGAGAGTTAACTAAATTGCAACATTAGCTAGATTCCATTCATTTGATTTGAAAATTTTTCATTGAAAAGAGGTGGTTGTAAAATCACTAAAGGTTAGATAAAGGCATCCCGTGTTCTAGGTAGTGTTGCAAAGTTGAAAAATCCAACAAATTTGTTACCATTACATGCATTAGGCAATCCAGGATGAAAAATATGAAAGTTCAATTTAGAAACATAAACTCAAAGTTGAACACATGTTGGTGGCCAAAGAGTTCATATGATTTAAGCATGCCTTTTACAATTTCTTCAGATTATATTTCTCATAAGGGAGGATAAGATAGTTCAATCTAGGAGGGAAAACAATCCATTGCAAGATAAGCCTCATGTCATACTAAACTTGCCATGAGAAAAATAGAAACTAGAAACAAGAACTAAAGAAAAGATGATTGAAATAAGCTAAACAAAAACTACATTACTGACCGGTTACACCCCGCTAAGCTTGATGTAATGTCCTCACTACGTTAATCAAACCTAAGATAGAGGAAACTGATTAACTATAATGGAGGAATGCAAGAAGAGGGGCTATCACCCCCGTGATTAGTAGGGAAGTACTGGTTTAGCTAGTCATCATCATCAGGAATATCAACTGGCATCAACTGTGGAGTGGGCTCTGGATGGGGCAGTGCAGGTGCATGCTATGGAGGTTGAGGCATTGGATAGTGACAAATGTGCCACATATCCATCCTCTAGACCATATAGTGCATAACAAAATATTGCTAACCCATCAGATCAAGGTGACTATCTAGATGGTCAAAACACTGCTAAACATAGACATAGAGATGCCTAACATCAAGCATAGACCAAGTGTACTCAGTCTGAGTGGCTGTGAAGGGAGGTGGCTGAGTTGTGCCTGTTGCAGTAGGTGCATTTGGAGTAGCTGTCTCTTCAGGAGCATCGTCATCTTGGCCAGTGACATCGAACTTCCAATTGTCTTTATTTGTTAAGGTCATGATCTCTAAGTCAGACATCTCAATATACTAATCATTATCAAAATACTGCCTGAACTTTGTTTCATCATTGTGTGCCTTAGCAATCAGACCAGAAGAAAAAAGATATTGAATATCTATAGGTTCTTTCCTGGTGTAGCCTCAAGACCTATGCAGTCAACACCTAGCTTCCTAGCTAAGTGGGTGATCGATCCCCCACACATGATGCCACCAGATTCTTTCTTTTTGATCTTCTTTATATTAAAGAACCTACTAAGAATGAAGTAACATGCATTGATATGAAAATCATATACCATAGCCCACAGTAAGAATAAATCCTGTCTCCTACACACACCTTGGGTTTCCTTCATAGCAAAAACTCATGTGCTAAGAAGACAGTGGACATATATGAATATTGGGTTATGGATAGCTATTACCCTTGCCTTCTTTGTCTCATGGTATGTCTCATCAATGATCTCACTCTAGAAGACATCACTTTCAAAAGTTGGGGGGGGGGGGTAAGCTAGTGCACCCTCATAGTGGCACTCTAAGAGCTCACATAATTTCTTAAAAGTATTTATGTAGCTTTGTCCTAAAAGGTGAAAAGTAATGAAAGAAAAAGGTTCAAGGCTGTTCTTTGGATCTTCCTCAGCCTTAAGGGTAGTAAGAAACTCTAAACAAGCTGAGGGTATGTTTTTCTCACCATGCAATAGATGAACTTGAGGCCAAGCTCCTATAGATTCTCTTTATCTTCATTCTTGAATCCCAAAGCACCCATGGTTTTCTCACAGGCAAAACGTGTAGGGAGGACCCTACGTGTGACGAATGCTATCAAACCGTCAACAACATTGTAAAAAACTACACAGAAATAACCATTAACAGTGGATTACCAAAAATCACTAAAAACTAAAAGCTTTTTACCAAGAGATCCACTACCAGAAAACTCTTTACAGAAAGTACCAAAGCCATATATACATCATGGTTAACTTCATACATACATAGCTCCATCACATCGCAAGGATATGAGATATCAATTGCTATACCAAAACATAACAAAAACAACATTATACATCGAGGCATTCTAGCCAAATTCTAACATCGATTATAAAACTATTTACGCACTATCCCCCAAAGGACCTGAGAGTACATGGATGACACATATGACTATATATCTACAAGACACATAATAGCATGCTCAACTTGAGCTGTTACTGCTGTCCTTGCTGTTGCTGCATGCTCTCTGCTATACGATCTCTACCTCCTCATGCACGTACACCTAAAAAGTATGGAAACCCATGGGGTGAGATCCATATCTCAGTGGGAGATATAACTCTCCACCAACAATATTATTATCACAGATAAATGTTCATGAAGATGAGTAGAAGAAACCTTTATTGAAATAAATAGGTATAACTACTTGTTATATGCAGAGTAGAGAAATCTCATCATTTAAGTAGTTCATATATCTATGATTGAGAAAAAGATCATCCAATCACTTTTAAAAGGAATATGAAGAGCATATATAATATTTATCAACTATGACATACAGAAGCAATTGCAGTCTCATTCAATGTTTTCGTATTCAATCCTTAAGAAAATATGCTACGCGACTGATTACATCTTTCAACAATCAATATTATGCCCTGAGGAGATGAAGTATACCTCTCATGCTCCAACCAACCTATATTAGGTAGCATCAGTGCTATACAAGGTCCATGGAAGAGTCAGACTCCATGAACTCACCCCCTCGGTCAGTACGAGTGAACCTACCATGACATTATGAATCAAACTACAATTTAGCTAGCATGGGTATATAGACTCATTGCTAGAGAGATACAACCTGTAGCTGTTCCCTTATCATGGTATGACCCATAGTCAATCTTGATATTCTTATGAGGGTATTGTCCGTAACCAATCCTGATTGTATATTGAGTCACGACCTACAACCGTACTCTCTTCAGGGTATGACCCACATCCAATCCTATGAGTTAAGGATACAAGGAGATACCTCAACTTGCACCCTGTATATTCAACAATATGCACTCTGAGTTTCCCATAGGAATTTCTCGTTTCACCATTCAACAAGTTCTAACACTGAATGGATCTATATCCAGGGTAAACTACATTTTTAGTATCACTTGATAAGTTAAGTGCATTACAACATATTTTAGCATAAATCAAGTTACAAGCATGAATTATAGATAAATGCTACAAAGAAAGGTGTAATATATTTTTCAAGGAATCTTGTATCAATTGGAAGACATCTTGTTACATCCATCCTAGGATCTCAATCCCTTGAACACATTACTAGGAATATCATCCCTTAAACATTTTCATTATCATGATCACATATTTTGGGTATCAAACACTCAGTTCATCATTGAACAATGTCACCTTTTACCAGGAAACAATCATCTCTAGGTCATCAGACCCATATATATCATACTTGTTGTACAAGTATTTCACATGGTTCACAAGTCCTATTTAATGTGTCTCATGCTAAATCATCATAGCTCATACCTGGATATGCTCATCATCTCATAATACATGCATGGCTAGGATTTCATGGTAAAAGCAATATCAACTAACTATCATCACCATGACATAAAGAGAATCATTCAAATTGCAACCCTCTCATGATTTAGGGTTAGGGATTTCCCTTTGTAACCGATTAGGGTTTTCAAGTTCATGTTTAACAACCAAACCCTAATTCACATCATAAGAGATTATTTTATTGCCATAAGTATTCAAGCATATTTAATTACTCTCATCAATTATCATCAATTGATTATCAACATGGAGTATTACCTTTTTCATATGAATAGTATATGTTTCTCTCTCATCCTTACTAGGATATTGATTTCAACATACTTATTACATTGGCTTGACCCGCTTTAGAGTTTATTAGCCTACACTTATCAAAGTGTATCCATCTCATTACTTCATAGTGTATCAATTGATTATATTCATCATGTGTCAACCTACACTCATCAAGGTGTAACGGCCTAGATAATCTCACTTATGTCACCCATGGCACATCAAAGTGATATCGATTTAGAAGTGCTTAAGGTGATATTGGTTTTGAGGTTCTTAAGGTGATATCAGTTTTGAGGAGCTTAAGGTGATATCGTCCTTGAGGTGCTTCAAGTGATATCAGCCATGAATCATATATTGGAGTATCACCTTCACCATACCTTGGTGCATCACCTTCTTCACACTTTAGCATAATATTTTCACCTCACTTAAGTATAACATCTTGACCTCACTTTAGGGTATCAGCCACCCTATCACTTTGTGTGTCGGCCACCCTATC
Source organism: Alisma plantago-aquatica (assembly GCA_963693085.1). Classification (NCBI taxonomy): domain Eukaryota; kingdom Viridiplantae; phylum Streptophyta; class Magnoliopsida; order Alismatales; family Alismataceae; genus Alisma; species Alisma plantago-aquatica. Next base: position 358,460,332 of record OY856415.1, on the reverse strand, counting down.
ACTTTGTGTGTCAGCCACACTATCACTTTGTGTTTCAACCATAGTATATTCTAGGATATCAACCTCACTATCATCTAGTATATCAGCCATAACACCATCTATAGTGTCGCCCTAGCTATCACCAAGTGATATCGACCTCTAGGGTTTTGATAGTATTGGATTAGCCATCATCAACACCCTTATATGCTTTTACCTATCAAGGTACCGACCTCACCATTACTTGGTGTGTCATCCATGACTTCAAGGAGTGTGTTGCCCACACCTTCAGATGGTGTGTCAGGCTAGAGGGGTGTGGGGTTGCTGGCGTTATGAGATATTGGGTTAGCCCTATTGACTTCATATCTCCACTCATATTCAAGATATTGGCCTACCCCCAGCTTTAGCCTTAGGTGACAGGCTAGAAAAATGTAACGACAATAGTCTTTGACATGAACAAACCAGTAACGGGTTAGGACCTCATGTGTATCGGTTTCCCCTCACATAACCCCACATCGGGTTAGGGTTTCTTAAACCAATATCGGTTTGTGCATGGGAGATTCCATCAACTTTAAGCTTCAAACCTTTATCCACTAATACTCTAGTTCATGGATAACAACCCCATATATCCACTAGATTTCATAGAATCATAATTCAATCAAGGAAAGTCAAAATTGAAAAGGACTATTGTTAATATCAACACAAGAGCTTCAAGCTCCAAAGATTCACAGTCCCAAAGTTAAACCTGACTTATCAAAAGGTCAAGACTCGATCACAACACTTCTATATGAAAGTAGATACCATATTAGGAACTTGATGAAGAAGAAAATAAAGAAAGGAACCATGATCTGAGAAGCATAGTCCACCCAAGGTTGAAGATGACCACAACTTCACCTTAGGCTTGATGCTCAAACTCCTTCCTGTTACTCAAGCTTCTGTGGTCGTCCACCAAGAAAGGGATGATATGAGAGTCAAAAGGTTTCATTAGTAGGTGAAAAGAGAGGCTTATATAGTTGAGGTTCAAGAGAGAGAGAGAGTGTGTGTGTGTGTATGTGAAGTGTCACCACCATATGCCCTTAGGTGACATGTGTACATGCATGGTGACACCATGCAACCATAATTATATTGACATGCAAAACTCATGTGGATAATCCAAAGATAAGATATTGTCCATTGGGTACCTTGCTTGATAAGATATCACAACCCAATATCACTTTATATGTAAACCGATACAACTTTTCCAAGGAACATCTAAACCGATATGCTTCACCTACTTGAGGTGCTTATCTTGATATGATTACTTCCAAAATTACTAAATATATATGGGACCTCCTTTATGACTTCCAAGCTAATAGTCACTCCCGTATATGCTTCATAACTCGATACAACCCCATCTTAGGTTCAAGACACTCATCATTCTTTGGTGCTTTCACCACTGAGAGTGCTATCACTTAACTAAGACTCAAACAAGGTGCCCCCTCCTTTCTCTCTCCTCTAGATGATGATAAGAGAGAGAAGGGACACTCTAGAGGTGATAATTTGCACATCAACTCCACATTTTGGGTATATTGTAATTTGCAGCAAAACTATCATATAAAGCACAAACAATTTACAAACAAGCTCAAACTTGAGAATTAAACTCTCTTTAAGTCTTAATTACTTTCAAAAGATTAAGACAAGGTTCTAAGAAACTTACTTAGGCAAAGCTTCTAGGGTTATCCCAAAACCCAGGTTAGGGGTGTGATAAGTTATCAACCCCTAACAAGGATTTTGTTCCCAAAATCTCAAGAGAAAAGAGAAGGGTACTTCTTCCTCATCTCTCCCTCCAGCTCCCATGTAGCTTCTCCAATGCCACAATGATGCCAAAAAACTTTCATAAGAACTATGTATTTCTTTTTCAACTTCTTGATTCTTCTGTCAAGAATCAACACTAGACCTTCCACATAGGATTATTGTTCATATAATTCTACCTCTACATGTTGTAATACAAGCTTTGTATCAGGGTGACATTTTCTCAACATAGATACATGAAATACTGGATGTAGTCTGTGCAAATCAGGTGATAGTTCCAACTTATAGGCTACCTTTTCAACATGTACCTTTTCAACTTATAGACCTTCCACATATGACGCCTGTGTCTAGTCCATGAGGATGACATGAACCACAAGTGCCAATGAGGAAGGAACAACTTCTTCATTGGAAAAGTTCTAGCATTACACTATCTTATTTTTCTCTCTCTCCCTTGTATGTAATGACATATAGCATTCTTGTATCAAAAGGTGTAACTAAAACCATGGCTATCATGCACATTTAAATAGGAAATAAAGGCAACCTGATTTTTAAAACCCTAGGAAATGAAAAGCCGCTGGATGTGTTTAAGTTGTCCACTCACAAACAATCAAATAACCAACTGGACAACCAAATCGCTTGACTGGATTGTGTTAGAACTTTACAAAATTAGTTAGCCGACTCAGTGATCTTTTCTAGTTGGCCAAGTGGACTGACAAATTGACCCTTTGGGCTGATATTGTCTAGTTGGACAACTGGACTAGCCAACTGACCAGTTAGCCTAATCTCAAGTCAGCTTGATTGGAATAAGTAGTCGGCTGATTGGGCTGATCTCATCTTAGCAGTCCAACTAGAATTTCCACTCAATTGAACAATCTAACCACTCAATTGATTAGACTTTCTAATTGACCGATTGGGATTCTAAACAGTCTATTATTCTTCTAATTGATAACCTAAACCTTTTAGCATCCAACTAAGCCTGTGTCCAAGGTTATATTTCTCTTCCCTAGTCATCCTATACATGAAATCCTATAAGATCCACATTATGTTCATGGTGATGTCTATAATCATATTATGGCTTCACAAGTAATGCTTGGTATCTAGCAAGACTTCATTGTCATGCAAGAATTTGGATAACTTGGAGAACAACTTCAATCTAGTGTATTGATAAATGTTATAGTCATCATATGATCCATTTGCCTCAGATATCCAAATTGAATATAAGGCATGGAAATGTTATCCTCTTAATGTTCAATCTTTGTTCCTTAATCTTGTTATATAGTATTTGGGATACATACAAGATTAATATTATATATGGACTCACATGAGCATGGCCAGGCATTTCATAGTCTCATTCATCAAGTGGTTGGGATATCACTCCAATAAGAGGGTCAAATTCCATATATGTCACTCACACTAATCCACATGTCACAGTGTCCCATACGCTACTTGTATGGAATCCCTCATGCTAGGTCACATTAAGTATTGTTAAAGTATACTAAACAACATGTGATTATCATGGGGACATTAGGTCTTAGGACCAAAATCACCACTATTGCATTGAGATTTGAATATGGATTCCATTTCTAGATTCCATGTATCACACTCAAGTTGGTCTGTCTGGTACACTTGTTCATAACAAGTACCTATGTGTTTGACTTGATATACAATATAATGGCTAATGAGATGTAGTCATCAATCCATATACATACTAGTCTTCTTAATTTCCATAGTAATATTTGACTAGGGACTTGGATAAGATTGGCTACTCATATCATTCACATGATCTCATGTTTAGTTCCTCAACCCATATCACATTTCATTGAGTTATACATTCTTAGAACATTATTATATTCATTCATTAACTCAGATTGAAGCGAACATAATCAAAAAAATTTCCTTTATCGATAATCAAATTAGTTATTATTTGTGCCATTACAATCATCATATGATTAGCTCACATAACATACTATTAATAGTCTCCCGCTTTCACTTGAGACAATCACTTATGAATTAAAATCCAAGTTATATAATGTGACCATCATTCTTTTGTTGTGAAAGTTCTTTCATCATTGTTCCAACAACATTGCTTTAGTTTCAGATGATAGTATGAAAATCTTCACATCTCTTCGCTATATGATCACTATATGATATGGTAGTGTCATACTATATACTTCACATCCCATTTTATTTTCCATAGATGTGACTTGGGTTTTATATCTCTACTGTATCATAAATGGATGGAACCACCCCTAGTTCTTCAATGAACTTCCTGATCCATGCAACCTCCTTTGCTACTGGAGATAGCGATGTACTTGACCTCTATTGTAGAATCAACCATTGTCTCTTTCTTGGAACTTTTCCAACTCACATCTCAGACATTGAGGTAAAACACAAAATTTGATTGCTATGGGTAATCATACCTATCCACTTGGAAGCTTGCATCAGTGTAACCATTTACAACCAACTCTTCCTCGCTACCGTAAATAAGGAACTAATCCTTCATTTTTCTCAATTACTTAGGGATGTTCTTTATAACATTTACTGACCACAAACAATATCTATGAGGTACCTACTTGTCATGCTCAAAGAATAAGACACATCATGTTGTGTACATAACATTGCATACATGATAGGTCCAATGTAGTTCCATATGTAATCTTATTCATGAATGCCCTCCAATTGAAAGAGATGGGACATTGAGCTCTAGAGAGACTTATTCCATGAGATATGGGATCCTCTCTTGGACCCTTGAATGCTGAACCTTTTCAACACTTGGTCAGTGTATGTACTTTAACTTAGATCAAGAATCCTTCTAGATATATCTATATCGATTTTAGTTTCTAGAATATAGATTACTTCTCCTAATTCCTTCACAGAGAAAGTGTTTTCCCACCATGTTTTCACCAAACCTTAGAGTTGGGATGACATTCCCCATGAATAGTATGTCATCTACATACAATACCTGGAATATAATTATTCTCCCACTAACCTTCTTTTAAAACAACGTTCATATTCATTTCAAATAAAGTCAAACTATTCAATTATCTTATAAAAACAAAGTTCTAGCTCTAAGATTCTTTCTTCAATCCATAGATTTACCTTTGCAGCTTATACATTTTTTAGGCTTAATTTGAAGTGTTAAAACCTTTGGGTTGTGTCATGTACACATCATCAAGGGTATTCCTATTACATAATGAATTTCTAACATCCATTTTCTAGATTTCATAGTTAGGATAAGCTACGATGTCAAGAATGATCTTGATGGATTTAACCATGGAAATAAGTGAGATGGTTTCATTGTAGTCAACACCTTGAACTTTCTTAAAACCTTTGACAACCAATCATCCTTTGTGCATTTTTACATTTCCATACATGTCAGTCTTCTACTTGAAGACACATTTGCACTCTATGGGGTTTACCTCTTCAGGTGGATCCACCAAGGTCCATACCTTGTCAGCATACATGGTGACCATCTCAGATCTCATTGCTTCAAGCCATTTCTTAGAATTCGGTCGCTCAATAGACTTATTGTAGGTAGTTGGCATCACCATATTTACATCACCTTGTTGAGTCATAATAAATACACATATCTCTTTCTCAAGACGTGCTTCACTAAAATCTTGAAGGTTCTTGTGTTAAAGGAGGAACTTGAGATTTCACAATAGTTTGTGACTCCTCTTATTTGTTACCGACCTCCATATGTTCTGTGATCTTGTTGGTCTCAAACTTTTGAGTTATATTTTCCTACTATGGTTCCTATGCAATAAACCCCTTCTTAATAAAAACAACAGCTCTAGAAACAAACACTTTGTTTTCGAATGGCATATATAAATAATATCCCCTTGCATCTTTAGGATATCCAATAAAATGGATTTTCAGATATGGGTCCAATATTTTTAGAAAACTATTTCTTGACATAAGATTCACATCCCCAAATACTCCTAAAAGAAATTGGGACGTTAGGCAATCTACATATCATATGGTGTCTTTGGAATAGAGTTATAAGGTATGCGGTTAAGTCTAAACACTACAACTACTAAAGCATATCCCTACAAGAAAGTCAGAAGAACAACAAAAATCATCATTGATTGTATCATGTCCAACATGGTGAGGTTCAATCTTTCTAATACATCATTACGTTGTAGTGTTCTAGGTGGATTCTATTGTGATATAATTGTGGATGTCCTAGGTGGATTCCATTGTGATACAATACCGCAATCTCTGAGAAGGGACTCAAAATCTTATCTTAAGTATTCACCATGTTGACATGATTGAAGTGCGTTAATACTCTTGTCGAGTTATCTTTGTACTCCAATAATAAATTCCTTGAATATTTATATGGATTACAACTTGTGTTCCATTAGAAACACATAGCCATATGTACTGAGGTCATTAGTAAATGTGATGAAGTATTGATACCCACATATGATATTTTTGCTAAAAGATTCACACACAAAAACATGTACGAATTCTAATAAATTAGTTGCCCTCTCCTTGTTACCATTAGAAGGTACTTTAGTTATTTTGCCAAATAATGAAGATTCACATGTCTCATCTGATTAAAATTAGAAAAGTCCTTAGTATCCATCTTTGTGGAGTCTAGAAATCTGCTTCTCATTTATATAACCTAGAAGACAATGCTATATGTAAGTTTTGTTTGAGATGTTGAGTTTAAGATTTTTAGTATTTATGTCATACATGCTTATATCAATATCTAATAAATAAAGTTCATAAGACATAGGAGCATTGTCATTAAAGATCTCATGTTTATAAATAAAATATCAACCGTTCTTGTTATTAAATTTTGACCATTCTTGTCCAAACATGATGAAATCAAAATTCTGTAGATCTATTACAAGCCCCATGATCATAGATAAATAATATGTTCCTATGGGAGTAGCAACAACTCTTCCTCCATTTTCAATGCATAGTTCCACCTCTCTCTTCTTCTAGGGACTATTACTTGTAAGTTCCTATATATTTGAATGCATGTGAGATTCACATTCGATTTCTAATACCCATGGTGAAGAAGTACATAAATTTATGTCTATAGCATATATAGATAAAGTGGAGATCTCTGTCCACTTATTTTTATTCTTCAATTCTTCTAGTTAGAGAGGACAACTCTTTTTTGATGTCCACCCTGGAGACAATGGTGACAGTTACCTTCTTTACCTACTTGTCATTTTTCCTTATGGTGCAGAGGAGGACTTGGACTTCTATTTAACACTAGATTTTTTCTTAGATTTTCCTTTCTGTTGGACTTTACTTTATTTGTTGACCATCAATATGGATTTAGGATTGTCTTTCTTCATTTTCCCCTTAGTTGTTCTTAAGATGCCAAGAAACTCCAACAATGGTTTGACATAATTTTCCATGTTGTAGTTAATGACACATTGTCTATATGAATTCAAGAATGATTGTAGGATCAAATCTGTGACCAACTCTTGGCCTAAAAAAATCTTAGTTTCTCTAGGATTTCTATGTACCCAATTAACTTGAGCACATAGAGCTTCTCTGGATCACCTTCTATCATATTGCACTTAAATAAAGCCTTGGACACATTATACCTCTCTTGCTTGCTTGTTCTTAGTACATAATCAACTGATATGAATTACCATCTCAATAACTCCCATGATATCATGTTTCTTTTGAAGCTCATGATGCATGAAGTACAAATAAGGCACTTAATGTCCAAGACATCATCATAGTGCTTACAATAAGCTCCCCTTTCCGCCCTAGGTGTATTTAGAGCTAGTGCATCTAGTACCAGTGTATCTGGAGCATACATCTTATGCTCATGCATGAGAACAATTTAGAGTCTTGATCACACAAAAAAGTGATTATTGTTATTTTCTATTTGATCTACAATAAGTATTAGCAAGAGTTAATATTTTCATTTGGAATTTTTTTATCCATTTTAATTTTTTCCTTAATAAAATACCGTTCTCACTATTTTATTTAAATTAATACCCCTCATTATTAATTAGGAAGATTGCATCACCATTTTCTTATGGGTGAAGGTTGGTATTTAATCAAGCCATAAGTCATTTTTGGATGATTACCCAAAACTTAATTATTTAGGTCAGAAATAATTGCCAAATGCATATAGTGAAACTCTTGATAGAAGGATGCACCACCCTTTGTCATAACCATATGTATACCTCTAGGTGCTTAATTCTATTAAAGTCATCTAGTTAAGTTTTATCCAACAACCAACACAGTTGATATGTACCTTGATTTGGAAAAACCACATATTTATTTTGATACTTTTCCCAGATAGGCAATACACCACACTTTAGAATGCCCACACATAGTTGGATCAAGGTTTCCATGTGTGTTGCACATTGAAAAACATCTAAGACTAAATAGTTTATTTGAGGGGTTATATATATATACATATACATATACATATACATATCCAAACACCATCTACATATGATATGTATTGTATACATATAATATCCACATTACATAATGACAAACCAAAGATATACAACACTGATTATGACCATACTAATGTAATCTTTTGGATCCATAAAGGATTACTGTCCACCCATGTCCTTTGCATCTTATGCATTGTCAAGTTGTAAACTCTAGCATGAACCTGCATTTGGGTTCCACCATGATCAATGGATCCATGGATGCTCTTTGGATCTTCATGGTTGCCTCATCACATGAAGTCATTCAAAATAAATTATATTCCTATATAATATAACATATTATGTAGAAACCTCAATTTACATTTGAGGGGAAATAAAAAGAAACATATAACATAACATATGGAATAAAAGAGATGAGGCTCAACATGCAAGCTGAATACTTTTTCAACCGAATTCCATGCACCATCCACCCACAACCACATGTACACATAAAAAGGTCATTGGTTATAACAATACAATCATTCACCAAACAAAGTATATGTCTAACAACGAAGTGTATGCTATATATATCATATATTATATACATATATATAAATGTATACATACACATGAAATATTACATATTTACATATAGGAAAATCCCAACAAAATATTTTTTCTAGACATCCACGTAAGATGGGAAGAGTATGTACGAGAAACACCCCTACGTGACAATCTTGTTTCCTGATTAGCAGTGCGGTTGAGGGGATGCCACCCCTAAAAATGTGTACATAATTTTACTTTTGTGTACTTATTATTATATCATGATTCCATAGTTAATCCCATGCCACTTATCAGAAATATAGATTGCGACGAATATGGAAATTACATTATTTGCACATTAATAATTTTATCGTTCAGACCACATATAGAGGCATAAATAATGTAAAATAAATGCAATTGTATTGTTTAAAATCCTAGTACACCATAGGTATATGTGGCTCTGATACCATTGTTGGTAATTTTAGAGGCAATGAGCACTATGTGAGAAATAAAAATTCAACCTTTCCCACAAGTAGCTTTCATCAACTAATATGTATCCAGAAGGAGGGATGTGAGATATACCTTATTGTAGATTAGATCCGGTGTCCTTCCTCACATGAAGAAAAAGGTTCATGTGGAAATGAACTAACAATAATTGAATACGTCCTCTGAATGCATTTGTATAGAATCTTTGTCTCTATGTAATCAACATGGATGACAAAAACTTCACATCACACTATTGAAAAATGGGGAAGGAGCAAATATTTCATCAACAATGTGCTAGGGTTTCACTATGTCTCCTCTCTCTCTCTCTTTGTGGGTGACACATACAAATCATGCATGAAAATTGCAAACATGTCGAAGTAATATCATACTTTTAGCTGTAGGTTTTGAACTCAGGAAATTGTGAAGATAGAGACTACAAAAAATAAGATCAAATCAGCTAGGTTGAAAGAAAGAGTTGAGTTGATTGCTTGCAAAACCAAAATTAAAGAAGTTGGTTGTAAATCAAAGAGATGAATTCTCAATGATAATCAATTTCATTATAATGCAACTTATACTTGATTTCAATCTATCTAAAAACAAACAATCATTGATTAAATGAATTACAAATTGTGCTCCCTGCTTCTATCATGTAACACACTATTTAATAAAAAACCCACTTGTTTAGTGAAGAAGTACAAGATTAAATCATTAACGATCTTTCTATATATATCTAACCTCAAAATTGATAACCCACTTTTGCAATACAATATTAATTGTGTTAATGATAATTATTTCAATGTTAAAAAGTCTCACACTAAAGTAACATCCAAGCATGAACAAGGTGATAAATCATGAACATGGAACAATGAAGCATATTATCATTAAAATTATAAAGCAACAAAATTTATTTCTAGATAAGCACTGTCAAGTAGAAATAAACAATAGGATACTCTCTAGTCCTAGAGAAGAGGGGATTAGCTCAACATATTAAACATGGTATCATATTATATTTTGGAGGAAGTAGAAAATATGAGAATAATTAGATGGAATCGAGGAACATTGGATAATGAATATACCCTCCAAAGATGAGTGCCACCATATGATATTTGGGCCTCCAAATTTCTCCTCAAAATTATTGAGATGCTCTTTTCTTCATATTCTTGCCTTTTCCCCTATCCATCTTTTGGTCTAGGGCTGACTATTTGTGCTTCTCTAATGTGTTGGCCACATCCAACTTGCCTTGGGTTTAATATAACCTCGAGTTCCCTCAAAAGATCTCAATCATTGAGATTAGGATTAAAATACCGATCATCCATATTTTTACACCAATGGCAGTAACATGATTAAATCCATGTCCAATTAGGACAATTTTGGTACCATCGACAAGGATGTCTATGGCACTAAGAAGTTACTAAGATCTTTAGGCCGTCTTCTTAGTGGTGCTAATATTGGTCTTTAGGTCCTTCCCTCAATGGCACTGATATTGGTCTTAGTGATATTGACTTGTTGCTCAGACATTCTTTTGGTGAGAAATGTTGGCAGTACCAACTGTTAAGTTTATGGGACCAACTTTGACTAAAAGTGCCCCTTGAACCTAAAATTCAAAGAGATTTAAATAAATTGAGATAAAATATGATGATTTTATTAAAATACACTAAAATAGTTAAGACTGATGCAAAATACTTTCAAAGGCCAGTTTTGTGTATAATGAATGAAAAATATATATTTTTTTAGAATATTTGTCATAAGAAACCATACAAAATAGCCAATGAAAATAGGAAAAGCTTACATGCATGAAATCCCTCAAGCTTGAATGATACTCATCCTTGAGTAATACCACTCTTAGATATGTTGAATAAGTAAAAAACAAGACAGATCAAATTAATTTAATTTTCCTAACCACCCTTTACATGTTGACCCCAAAATAGGCATCACGGACCATGGAACAAGTACCTTATCTACAATGATCAATCATGCTTATACAAGATGTTAATAGTAAGATAATTGAAAACACTACTAACTTGGAGTGGCATACTATTGGTCAGTTAGACAAACACTAGTACACCATATGATCTCCCTATCTACATTGATATGATAAGAAAATAGTCTAAATGAAAGTAGTTCCCTTGAATAGACATGCATGAGGACAAATCATGGAAGTGACCTACCTTCTAGAGCACTAACTAGAATGAACATGTGGCTTGAAAATAGGTTTTACAAGAACAATCCACATCAATGTGTTGAATAGAATATTATATGCCTAAATGGTGGATATGATGTAAATATATGCCTTTAGATGCCTATTTATCTTTTTGATGGTATAACACATGCAATGGATGTCTCATCTTGATGATGAGTATAGATTGAAATATGTATATAAACAAAATTCCCACTATCTCCTTTTTCATTGCTTAGAGAGATAGGTCAATGAATAAAAAAAATCCTTTTTCTCCCTTTCTCTTATTTTTTCCTTTTCAAGTACATTTTTTGTTGTTATGTTCTTTCAGTAATGATAAATAATTAATGCTTGGGCTTGACTTTCCTTTTTCACTTTGGAGAATGAGTAAGTGTATATGTTTGTCTCTCTTTCTTGATGGATAAAAATAAAAGTCAGAAATAAAGATAACACCATATGTAATATGAAAAGAATGTAATATATATGTAGATTTATTATGCAAAAATCAGATGATATGCAACAATTTAACTATATACTCCGTATTTTCCATGTAATGCAATCAAAAGGAAAATGAATTTAAATGAAACTTGCTCATTCTATGGTGGTGAAAGAAGGTAGATTAGGGAGAATGAGATCACATGACTATGATGCAATGTATTTCCCCACCATGATATGTCCCTCTCCTATTAACTAGTTTAATAGGGTAACCTGAAAGTGTATTTTGGCAATTACATGAAAGATCACATTACTGTGTGGTTAGTTTATAATCAAATATCATCATCATATCACAAGACTTGGGGTTGAGTTAGGATTTTCATTCATTAAGTATATCTTCAAGCTAACAAATCCAAATAATTACTTAGTTAATGCAATCTAAAATAAAATTAGCTTAATTATATTTAAATTTGATACCATGTAACTAAACCTAACTAAATTATCCAATTATGTCTAAATTTTCATTACGTAGATGTGGTCCTAAAAATAAAGTGAAAATATATTTTGTTTAAAAATTAATTTAATATAAGAAAAATGTTGAACATGATAAATAGTAAATACACAAGAGATTGAGATAGACACACTATTCCATTCCTCCCCCAAGCATGAATTTGACATTGTCCCAATGTCAAAAAACAAAGGAAGATGAAATAAAATGAAGCTACAGTGGTGTTGCTGGAGAGAGTAATTGATTTGGAAGCAAAGTTCCCAACCAGTTCCTCAACTATCTTTTGCCAACTCACCTTTTTAATAGCATATAAATATTTTAAATTTTGTAAAAAGTGGAAACTGACATTTCCTTTATCAAATATGAACATGTGTGTTAGGAGCGTGGTTTATATTTGGCATTGTCTCAATATTAAAAGAAGAGGAAGATGAAATGAAATGAATATACAATTGTGTTGCTGGAGAGGGTAACTAATTTGTAAGAAAAGTTCCCAACTGGTTCCTCAATCTTTATTTGCCATCTCACTTTTTTATTAGTGAAGAAACATTTTATTCTTTTTGAAAAGTAACGACTGACGTCTCCTTTATCAAATATGAACCTGTGTGTTAGGAGTGTGGTTGATAATTACAACAAATTATCTCCTCAACCCATTCTCTAAAATAATAAAAAAATAAATATTCAACTTGTATCGGTGCCTCTAAGAATAGTATTGGCGGTATCAACTTTTGTTTTGGCTAACTTTGGTAGCTACAAACTATTGATACTTGCCAAGTTTATGTCAATGTAGGTGCCACTGACATGTGTGTTGGTGGTACCAACAATACCTTATAGTTGGATGCCAAAAATCTCATAGTCTTGATGCCACCACAATGTTTTCAGTGTTAGAATTTTTTTTTACTGATGATCCCTGCATCAAACATGAGTTAGACCAAAAATTAATGTCGGTGGTATTGATTGAGGTATACATACCAACAAAATCTTTTTGTTGAAATCTCGGTCAAAATTTTCTAATGTCAATTCCATCCACATGTAGCGAATTGTTCCTGATCCTAAACACACAACAAACCATCACTACATCTATTCTTACATCAAATTATTAATTGGAAAAAACACTAACATCTACCGGATGACAATTTTTAAAGCAAAAATGAAAATGTCGGTTGCCTCCCATAAACCAATGTTGATTAACATGGTAGGCTCGATGATCTTGAAACCAAGGCACTAAGGACAATTTAATCTCTCCTTGATTACAAACGATCCCTCCCTTAAAATAAATTTTTTGCTTTTGGACAATATTTTTAAAAAACTTGGGAACCATTAGTCACATACTAAGATCCATGTCGATAAAACTTGACAACCTCATAGAGACCACTCCGTTAGATCTAAGTTTACCTGAATGCAACTTCAACCAGAGGAAAAGAATCACTTGATTTCCTAGAAGAAATTTCCTATGCATAATGTGTATATAAAGTATCTTTTTGTTCACTCTTTATATAACCTTGAATTCTCATTGGCAACTAGGTTAATTTCTTAAAGTTCGTTTAGCTCTATCTTCCTTTTGGTTACTTCTAGGGTAGATAAAAATTAATTTCTTTAGAGATCGTTTTGCTTATGCTCTAATTCTACATGTAGGTAGCATGCTCTTACATACACAAGTTTGTATGGGGGTTGTACCTATTGGAGTATTAAGAGGTATACTATATGTCCAAAGAGCATCGTCCAATTCCATACTCCAATTGGTACAAGAATTAGAAAATGCATTTGCAATATAATCTTCACCTCCCCATGGGAAAGTTCCACATGCCCTCATGTCTGTGGGTGGTATGGGGTACCAACATGGTGAATTACCTCATATTTCCTCAACAAAGACCCAAATTTGCAGTTCATAATATGTGAACCGCCATAACTAATAATCACATGAGGCATTCCAAACCTGTAGAAGATATAATCCCCAACAAATCACATGTGCATCATTCATGTGGGTTGGCATTACATCCACTCCATTCAATACATAGTCAGATGCCAAAAAACTATGTAAGTATAAATTTTAGGAGACAAAAGGGACCATAAATTAATGTCCCAAATATCAAACACCTTGACTTTCTAAAAAACATTCATAAGAATTTCTTATCTCCTAGAAATATTACTGGTGCGTTGAAATGTATCACATCTCCACAAAAAGTTATATGCATCTTTGAACAAGGATGGCAAATAAAAATCAAATTATACAACCTTGGCCTCTATCTTGGAGCTAGAGCAATGAATTTTCTATTGTATAGGGAATGATAGTGAACCAATATCTCTCCACCTCCCACTCAGGCATGCATATCCTCATAATCCCATTTCTAAGTTGTCTTAAACAAATACATCCATCCTAGATGTAAAATATTAAAGAAAAAAACTTTTAAATTCCTAATTGTTCCATTCCTCATGCATCACCCCCATTTCTAGGTAATTCACTATGTTAGGAAGCCAAGAATCAATCAGTCCTAATGACTAAAAGTCTCTCATCGGGAAAGATATATTGGATAGGGATATATAATATTTTCTTCTATACTCTCTTCATAAGAGAGAGGTGATTTGACACCACATTTCACATCCGACCTTATCCCTAACCTTTATGTGAAACTCTTTCAAGAGAAACATCCACCTTATGAGTTGATGTTTTGCTTCTTTCTTTTACAAGAGGTATTTTATTGTAGCATTTTCAATCAACACATTGAATTCAGCCCCAAATAAATATAGGAAAATTTTATCAAATGAAATAACCACAATTAAATGTCCTCTTTTAGATGTTTTATAGTTTAATTGTCCACCGTTTAAATTGAAAGAAGCATAATATTTCACCAATAAGGATCAATTTTTGCGATATCCTTAGACTTGTTGAACTGCAAAATCAACTATATCACTCATCAATTTGAGAGGATGATTGCAATATGAAGCCACAACTATAGGTGTTTCAATCAAATTTTATTTAAGAATAGAAAAAGATATTAATAATGATCATTAAAATAAAACTCAAAAATTTCTTCAAGTAGATATAAAAGTGGCATGGCTATCTTTGAGAAATCTTGTACAAAGCGCCTATGGAACCCATCATATCTATGTGATTTCTTACTACCTTCATCGATGATGATGAAGTTTAGAGATAACTTCTATCTTCACTGGGTCTACTTCCATGCTCTTGTTGAATACCTTGTGTGCTAACACAATGCCTTAATTTACCATGATGTGGCATTTTTCCTAGTTTGGAATGAGGTCTGTGTCCTCACACCTTTGTAACACCTTATTTAAATTTTTGAAATAGTTTGGAAATGACTCCCCATAAAAAAATAATTCATAAATATTTTCAAACATTGCTCCGCCATATTTGAGAAGATGGAAAGCATACATCTTAGAAAGGGAGTGGTCATGTTGCAAATCCAAAATGCATACAGTGACATGAAAATGTACCATAAGGAGAAGCGACTCTTGAATTCTCCTGATCTCCAGACTCAATGGAAATCTTATTGCAACTAGAGTGATCATCAAGAAAAGCGACTGACAATCCACTCTAAAATCTAGTCAATGAAAGGCAATGAAAAATAATCCTTCAAAGTGGTACCTTTAAGATGAGTGTAGTTCTGTAAACATGCCACCTTGTCACTAATCTGGCATGCACATATTCATTTGCATAATTGGTGGTCACAATTATTCCTCCCTTTTTAGGTACCACTTGTGTAGGGATTACCCACTTAGTACTGAAGATAGCATAAATAATATGTGTAGATAGAAGTTTTATAACCTCCTTGTTGACTATCTCGATCATGATGGGATTTAGTTGCCTCTAGAGTGCTGACACTGGATTTGATTCTTACTTGATGCAATTTTTTTATGTTGATACAAGCTTGGATAGATGTCATTTATATCAGCAATAGACCACTCTAATGCCCCTCAACGATTCTTCATTGCAATCACCAGTTCTTCTTCTTCTTTAGAGCATAAGAATGTAGAATTAATACATGAAGATTTTCCTTGGAAGATAGGAACACATATTTAAGATGTAGTGGAAGAGGCTTTTACTTAAGTACAAGGACACACTAGAGAAATTTGAGAAGAGCATGGGGAGAGGGGGTGGTCCCAAGTATTCAAAGTGTTTGGTATAGTAAATCAATCAATGCTAATTCCAAAAGTTCTGCACATTCCTCCAAATAATTAATATGAAGAGTGATCTCTGTTATTTCATCTAGAAAGCATTTAGGGGAAGCTTAGGATAAGAGTATTAAATTTGTAACTATTTCTCTTGTAATAACTGATAGAGTGTCAAAGTACATTGGGTCATTTGGTATTCCATGACCCTTACCAAGGATGTTATGCAATCTTCTCCCATGTAAACATGGCGTCTGAGATAGGCTACCTCCAAGAATGGTTTCCCAGTAATCAAAGGCATATCCTAGTCAATATGTCACACGACAAGAAACTTTGCTGCACTCCAAAGTTTTACTTGTGGGTTCTTTAGGAGTTTGAACTGCATTCTATAATCTTAAATGCCCAAAGAGAGAATCCCTCTATTTGTCACTAGTGTGACATCTATTGTGGCCTGTAATGGTCTTCCTCAAAGAATTTTAGAGTCATTGTCCTCATGCATTTCCATTACCAATTTTTTTAGGAAAAAGGAACCTGTCCACCATGGCTAATACATCTCACATATACCATAATGACTAACAAAGGACTTATCAACAAGATGAATAGTCATGCTACTCCTCCTAGAATCACTCAAATCCATTTTCTTGAAGGTCTTGAGAGGCTTGATATCAATGATTTCTCCCAAGTCACACAGAGAATCTCAAAAATAGAATTTACGTATAGAGCATAACATGTTAAATCACCATGGATCTGGTGTTTCTTGGCAGGTTTCTATGAATCAGCATGCTTACTTCCTCATGAATCACAATCACATATGATCCAATTTATGGCTATTCTTAAGAAGGAATCTACTGTAGGGCTTTCACCAATAGTATTTTGACATGCAACCTATAAAACAAATCATGGAACCTCTCGAACTGTTGACTTTCTTTGATCTTCTTTAGGCTATTGGAAAATGGAACTGGTACCAATGGATTTACTCGATAAAGTTGTTGATGTGGTTTGTAAGTGGATTTAGGTGTTTTGTTTCCCCTCATAATGTGCATAGGGACACCCTACTCTTATACTGGTTTAGGTGGTTGTTGGAGTTGCACAACTATCTCCTCCTCAAATGTATTAGGAATTTCTATACTAGGCTTTTGGTATGTCTGTCATCATTATAGGTTGGAGATTTATCTATCACCTTCCCACTATGTAAAGAGACTACCTTAACCTATTGTTTCTTTTATGTATCATTCATATTTCATATGAAGACTTTACTATGAAATTTTTGGAAATCCTCCATGTCAGTTCTAGCGGATAATCTATGTCTCCAGGATCCTTATTTGAGACCTTTGAATTTATTTCTTCTCAATGGATTTCTCCAAATAGGTTTTGTTTGTCATTATCAATTTCCCAAATATTTCTTTCAACCTATCAAGCTATCTTGGATCCCTTCTTGCGTGTTTTGTTGGGAATTATGTTGATGCTATATGGGGGTGGCTATACTTGTGATGGATCTTGATGGGAATCATTAGGATTCTTCCAAGAAACTTTGGGATTGTTATACTATGTGTAGTTATCATTCCTATTGTTGTCAGGATGTTGCATATATATGAAATTCTCCTCATCATCCTCAGATTGGTTGGATTTCATTACTCCCAACCATTTACTAAGATGGCACACATGTCACTTGAGTTTCTTTATTTCGCATGCTTCCATAGCACTCTGTGTTGAGCTCGTGGTTTCACACTCCTCACTCCAAGATCGATTCATTGCCATGTTTTTCAATATTTCCTAACATTTATTGGCTCTATTATTCAAGAAAAACCTAGCCTTTATGCTATCAAGAGAATTCCTCTTCCCTTTTAGTATACCAAGCTATTTTTTTTATCTTGGTCAAAGAAATCAATACCATGGTGGGGGGCCTTTCAGAGCATATTTTGCTAACACTCTCATGCCTTAGAATAAGATTCATTAGGTTGCTACTTGAAATCATGAATCTTCCCTACAAGTTGAGTCATCTTTTGTGGAGAAAAGTAGAACTTAAATATAATATCAATCATATGATCCCATGTATGTATAGCCTCTGAGTCTAATGTTTGGAACTATGTTCTCACCCTATCCATAACAAATAATGGAGACAATTTCAGATAAATACGATGGGTACCACCTTATCATTCTTCAGAGTATCACATCTATCTATAAAGTTGTTGCTATGTTGCATTGGGTTTTCATTGCTGTGTCCAAGGAATGTCTGAGACCTCACTACAACCACCATACTTGGATATATCTTGTAACTTTCTATACTCACTACTTGCCTTTCAACTGGACCTAATTCTATGGTAGCAGAGGATGCCTTGATATGCTCCCAGATGGCCTGCTCTTCCTCTTCCCCTACATGATCGACATCATTGTTGTGATTAGACATTTATGGTTCTTATTCTTCAACCTTCGGGTCTTCTGGGCCGATCACCAGTTCCTCTTAATTCTCTAGTGGTACTGACCTGGTGGTCATGGTGATGGTTCTACATCCTTATACTATATGGAAGGAGTAGTAACCATAAACTAGTACATGAAATAATAGAAAGAGATGTGAGTATCACAAGGTACTAAATCTTAAAAAAGAAAAATATTTTTGTAATTTTTGATTGAGTAAACAAAATTAAAAGTAAAAATAGAAGTAGCCTAGAGTGGTCTGACTTGAGTCCGTAGTGATAGGGTTGTCAAATTCCCAAGTAACAATGCCAAAACATGACCTACACAAACTTCACATGTAAAACACAAGTGTGTGAGTCGAAGTAATACATATTTTGAGTTCTGAGTGTCAAATTTAGAGAATTGTGAATCTAGAAACTACTGATAAGAAATATAAAATCATCTAGGTCTAAAGAAAGAATTGAATTGGTTTATTGCAAAACTAAAACTAACACAGACTAAGAAGTTGGTTGTGATATCAAAGAGATGTATTTTCTAGGATAATAAGTTTCACTAGAGTGCAATTTATACTTGATTCCATTCTATCCAAAAAAACAATTATTGCTTAAATGAATCAGGAATTTGTATATTGTGTTACCTGCTTTTGTATTGTAGCAAACTATGCAATCTAGTAAAAAATTCTCTCACTATAAAGAAGTAAAATATTAAAGGATTCACTATCTTTTTATGGATAGTTGCCTCACAACTGTTGGCCCACAGTCACATTGTGTTAATGATAATTGTTCCAGTGTTAAACTTGCTTTCACAATGAAGATCCCCCAATTAATGGAAACAATGATCACATAAACATGGAACGATGAAGGATATAATCATTAAAATTCTAAAGCAGCACATTTTATTTCTAGATACATATTTTCGGATGCAAATTTACATTGGGGTACTCCCGAGTCCTAAAGAAGTGGGGATTAGCTCCCCATATTAAGCATGATATCACATTAGATTTTGGAGGAGAAGGAAAACATGAGAATGGTTAGATGGAATGAAGGAATAGTGAATCATGAAGATCCACTTAGAATATGAGAGCTAATTGAGGAAGTTTGTGCCTCAAAATTTCACCCCTATGGTTCCATGATGCTCTTTTCTCCACATTCCCACCTTCTTCTCTTCCCTCCTTCTAGTCTAGGCCGAATATCCTCCCCTCTTTGATGTGTTGTTGATGGCCAACATGCCATGGGTTTTATAGAAACCCAAGTGCGCATGGAAAGCTTGAAATCATTAAGATTAGGTTTAAAATTTTGGTCAGCCAAATTTTTACCATTAAAGTCAGTTGTATCGAGAAAGTCAGTGGCACCAAATTTCTTAAAACTGCATCTAGTCAGGTGAATGTATGTAGTACAAACAAGGATATCAATGACATTGAGAATTTACTAAGATCTTTGGGTCCTTCTCTCGATGGAACCAAGATTGACCCCGATGCTGTTGACTTATTTCATTTTATGGAGGCATGTCATTGGTATCCACTATTAAGTTTGTGGAACTAGCTTTGACTAAAAATGCTTCTTGAACCTGAAATTTAGAGAGATTTAATTAAATCGAGATAAAATGCCATAATTTGGTATAAAATACATTAAAATAATTAAGAATAATGCAAAATGGTTCCAAAGGTTAGTTTTGTGCAATATAAAATGAAAGCATATAATTTTGAGAAGAAATGTTTGAAAAACCCTAAAAAATAACCCATGAAATCATAACAACTATTACATGCATCAATGGGTAATTCCGAATAAGGTTCACATGTCAAAAGCTGTATCCAAAAACTTGGTCTTAAATAGGATACACAAGGAAGCATGGTTTCTAAAACCATAAGAAATGAAAGGGAAACATCTTAATTCAAGAAGTCCTCTCATAGATAATCTAATGACCGAGTGGCCAGCCCAATAGGTTAACTAGACTGGCTAATTAATCGATTGGGCTAATTTTATTTTATGAGTTAACTGAACTGGCCAATCAACCGATTGGGCTGATCTCAGATCAACCCAATTGGACTATCCAGTCGAATGATTAGGTTATTGAGTTATCTTACTGGCCCAATATTGTCTTAGTCACCCAATTGGATTTTCTAATTGATCGACCAGTCTAACTACTTGATCAATTAGACTTTGCAATCACCCAATTGGGCTTCTTGACATTCTATCATTGTTCTAGTTGATTACCCAACCCTTTTAGTAAGAAATTAACTTGTTTTATTATTATAATCCTCTTCCCTAAGAAACCTATGTGTGTGACCCCCATAGGATCCACATTACATTTGTAATGATTTTTATAATAATATTACTATTTTACAAACAATGATTGGTATCTAGAAAAACTTCATTGCCACTCAAGTAGTGGGTAAGTTGGAGAATAACTTCAATCTAGTGTAGTGACCAGTGTGAAAAACCAAGAGGGGGGATGAATAGAGCTTTTTAGATAATTTAAAATTAATTAAACAATCAATTGAAGCACTCAATAAATTAAGTATGGGGAAACAAGGAAGGCACTTGGATGTAGAGTGGTTCCTACCTTTGAAATCAAAGGTAGTCAGACCACTACCCAATTATTTCCAATTGGGATTTTGAAAGCGATTTATTTTATTACCTCACAAGGACGTCACATAAAATACAATCACCTTCCACTCAAAGTAGTCTTCACCTTGAAGTAGCCTCAAACCCCTCGAAGCATCCTTCTTGAAGTAACCATGAGCTATCCTTGGAGCAACCTTCACCACCTTGAAGTATCTACACCACCTTGAAGTAGCCTTCACCTAGAAGTAGCTCCAACCTCCTTTGAAGAAGCCTTCTTGAAGTAATCTCCAACACACCTTGGATAATCCTTCACTTTGTTGAAGTAGCACAAGCAACCTCCTTTCAACAACCTCCAACCCTAGGAGTAGTCAAGGAGAACAAAATACAATATAGAAGAAATATATTGGAAGGAAGAAAATACTTATCCAATGAAGTACATCGCTTTGATCCTATATCAAGCATTTAGATCTCCTATCCACTTAGGATGGACGTGGCTATATGTGGTGGCTAGGATATTTTAACTATAGGACACAGCTCTAGAGCACAAGGATGAAGATGGCAAGTGAATTCTAGCTTTGTTGCTCTCAATAGTGAATGCTCAAGTGTATATTAGGTATTGTGCATGCAAGTGGTGTTTTGGGTGTCCTAAGGCCTATCTTATTTATATGAATGGTTTACAAGTGATTAGGGATGTTGTATGGATTGTCTTGAGTGTTCTTAGTGCTTAACTAGCCGTTAGGTGTACATTAGTTGGCTAGCAATTGCTAATTTATTCATGCCTAAAAAGAACAATTCAGAACCCTGCTCGGTCAACAATTTGGTCGAATGAACTGTGTCTTGATTGAGGTTTTCTCTAACCGATCCTGGGTTTAAGGAAAAAGTGTTGCAACATCTATTTTGAACTCCCAATTACCAACCAATCAGCCTAACGGTCAGAAGCTTTAGACCATTGCTTACTCGGTCGAGGTTATTTTTGATCAAAGACTCATTTAGAGCAAAATTGTAGAAGTTGTTGAACAGTGCTCACAATTTCAACTGAGGTGGTTCTCAGTCGATAAGAACTTTGACCGAGAGTGTATCGGTTGACAAGTTCTTTGACCAAGGGTGTCCCTGTTCTAGACTTTTGAATCACATACTAAGTGTGTGTTTCAATGTGTGTTGGTGACTATAAATTTGGGGGGAAACCTATCTAAGGGTTATAAGTGGGTAGGGAAGATCTAATGCTTGATTTACATGATGTCTAAGTACTTGTACATTATATTTTTTTACAAGTGTTTACACGAACATTTATACAATTAAGCATATTTGATCTTCAATTCGTATTTATCTTCATCTTCCCACTTGGTAGGATTTCCTTATTCCTTTGAACCCTAAAATACTCAAGTATCACATTACATACACAAGAATAAAATATTTGTCATCATAAAAACAAGGGTATATTAATGTCCTATTTAGCCAACAATCCCCCCTTTTTGAAGATGACAAACATTTCTAAAATATAAGCAAAATATTTGAAAATAAATGAGTTTCATACCTGTGATGTACTTGAGATGAATAGAGTCTTTTGATCTCATAAAATTTGTGCTAATATACCTAAAGAGATATGGAACATGATATCCATCTCTTGAGGCAATGTAGCACCAATTAATGTGCCACTAGATCATTAAGACTTATGATAAGATTTTACTTGATTTTGCTTTATTTTATTTCTCACCCTTTGTAATTTAAAAAAGATAGCCATATAATCATATGTGTAAATCTATAAGACTCCCCCTTAATTTATTACTCCCCCTTTAATTGTTTGCCTAAAAAAATGTCAAATTTATCCACAATTTAAAAAGCAAGATTAATTTCTCAATCATTTGCAAGGGATGTTAAGCCCAAAAATGATATGAGATTCCTTTAGGCTCATGGTGATTTCAATGAATGTTATTAATTTCTCAACCATTTTCAAGGGATATTAATCCCTGACATGATATGACATTCCTTTAGGCTCATAATGGAATCAATAATTGTATCTCTAACCAAATACAAGTGATGTTAAGACCTGATTGGTGTAGAGAATTCAATTAAGAGAAAGATGTACATTATATTCAAGAATTTTTGTGAGCTCCCCCTTAATCTCATAACAAAAATGATACTAAGGTATCTCAAATCAATTGATGAAGTGAGATTGTGAGTCAATTTTTGTAAGCAATCTTGTTTCTTGCACTATCAATGTTATTTCAAAAATTTCTCTTATTATAAGTATTTAATATGATACGCAACTTTATATATTTAATATAACAATGTTGGGTGCAAGTCAATGATTTGATTTACAAATAAGCATTTTTGTTAGGTTTATTTTCAGTCAACCATGACTTTGACTGAGGCACCCCTCGGTCGAATTTCTTTTCGACCCAGAGGCATTTCTACAGATTTCCAATTAATGCAGCTTTATTCTTAGAATGAATCAATAGGTAACATTTTCTTTTATTAGCATAATGACCAATCATCCTTATGCATTTTTACATCCATTTGATGATTTCAAGTCTTAGCCAATGATTCATAAATCATATCTAAATCTATTTCTTATCAATAAATCCTAATCATGCCCATATAGTTCCAATGTTTTGCTTTTAGGTCTAGGAGCTGAATTTTACTCGTTGTTTTTAGTAGGCCCATTTGTCCAATGATTAAATCTTTTAGGATATGATGAATATTTTTTGTGTATAATCAACATTTATACTTACAAACCTTACATTCTTCATTTTGATCATTTCAAAATAAAGCTATTTTGTGACAAGATCATTTTTGTCTAACTTCTATTTGTCAAATTTTAGCTTTATCACAAAACTTTAGGTAACGATTCAAAGCAATTTTATTGTGTGGACAATCTTTTTAATCCACGACCAATTTATTTTTGCAATTTATGTCCATAGTGTTAAGAAGTTTACAATTTCTTTTATCAACAACTTTGATATTTTTCTATGAGTCATAACCATTGTTATAGCACTTATGATGTAGTTCTTTGACACATAGCATATTTAAAATTTGTACCAATATCACTTATGCCAATTGTTTTACCTTTGAAATTTTCTTCACATGTGAACAATAATTTTACCTTTTCTTCAAGTGTGTGAAAATCTACACATTGTAGAGTAGCTTTAATAGACCATCCAAACCTAAAAAGTATGAAAGTTTTGGTCCCATATAGTGATCCATTTGGTTAGGAGAATTACTATAAACATTTCAGCTATTTGGAACAATTTAATATGAGGATTTTAGTATAGATTTGGTTCACCAAATTTAATTATAGTTGAATAATTTTGTTTTCAATAAACAATTCTGACAGAACTATCTTCGATCAAACATTTTTTTGACCGAAAGATTTTTTGGTCAAGCTATTTGTCGAATGGAAAGATTTTCCAGTAAAACAATGTTAACAGAAATACCATCGCTCGATCTTTTATTCGACTGAAAGAGTTGTCGGTCGAGAATTTTGTCGACTGACATAAATTCTGTGCAATTTCAGTAAATACAACATTTCTAATGTAAACATATCATTCCATTATTTTTGATATCACAATTAAGCACACAAAATATACAAAGATATACAAGTTCAGGCCTAATTCAGTTGAGATAAGACATTCTAAATTTCAAAGTGAAGCTTAGGTTAAATCTCAACTTATTATGACCAACATTTTTAAGTTGGGGGTTTTGGAACCCAAACGAAGTCAACATCTTTTTTCTTCTATGAGCAATAGAATGAATAATGTCCAAGATGTAAACAGTAATGACAATAGATAGAATCAATTTCATTTCTCTTCTTACCTAGTTTGTCTTTAGGCACATACATGACTTTAGTCTTGGGTACTTATGTCCTTTTAATTCTAGGTTTTTGATAGGATTTATTTTTGGGCACATAACCTAGGCCTCTTCTCCCAATTTGGCCAGATGAGTCCTTTAGGATTTTATCAAGAATGACTATGTTTTTTAAGCTACAAATATCCTTTTGCAACTTAGCAATTTCATCCATTCTCTTTTTAGTGTCTAATTTTTCTTAGTCTAGATTAGATAACAAACTATTTCTTTCTTTGACAATAGCATCATAATCCGAATGAGTACATAGAATAGGTTGAGTTTGAAGATCATTTATCTTGGCAAGCGATTCAACCTTTTCTTGGCAAAGAAGGTTATTGTTAGTTTCTAGAGCAAGCAACTTAATATTTCAATCATTGATAGTTGATTTTAAAGTAGCTTTTTAGACATAAGACTTTCCTTTTCAAAAGTAAGATCATTCAATTTTGCATACAAATCTTCATTAGTTTTTGTAAGCCTTTTTAATTTCTTTTCACAATCAACATATTTATCATGTAATTCTTCAATAGTGGCGACCAACTCTTCTTTAGATAAATCAAGAAGACTTACCTCATTTTCTTCTTCATTTATTGTTGCAATGAAACATCTTGCCGTGTCTTCTTTGGTCATGAGACATTCCACTTCCTCCTCACTCTTGCTATCATCGCTTGAGTCATCCCAAGCTTCTTTGTAGGATTTTTCTTTCTTCTTGAGAGAAGGTTTCTTTCCCTTCTTGACTTTGGGACACTCATTTTTTAAACGTCCCTTGTTACCACATCCAAAGCATCTAAGGGAAGAAGATGAAGAAATAGAAGAATTTTTTTTAGTTTTAAACCTTCTATATTTCTTACCATTTTGAATGAGTGCCTATTCTTCACTATCTTCTCCACTTGTTTCATTGCTTTCTTCAGTTGATGCCCTAAAAGAAATGTCCTTCCTTTTCTCCTTGTTGTGTTCATCTTCCAATCTTTCTTCTTCTTCTTCAAGAGTTACCTCATGATCTTCTAGATTTCCGATGAGTTGCTCCATATTCAAAGTGGTAAGGTCATTAGCTTCTTCAATGGTTGTCACCTTTGGCTTATATTTAGGAGGCAAGGACCTAAGGATCTTAGAGACTTGATCTTCGTCACTTATATATTTACCTAAGGCATTCAATCTATTAACGATAGAAGAGAATCTTGCATACATTTCACCAATAGTCTCATTAGATAACATTCAGAATTGTTCAAACTTTTGTTTAAGCATATTAATCTTAGTATTATTTACTTGAGTTGTACCTTCAAGTGTAATTGAAAGTTTATGCCATATTTTTTAAGTAGTCTCACATGAAGATATTCTATTAAATTCACTTACAGAAATAGAATAATATAAAATGCTTACCACCTTTGCATTTAATTGAACTTGTTTTACCGTATTAGGATCCCATGTTGCATATTCCGTCATTGGAAGTACATAGGGTTTAGATACCATCTTCCAAAGGTTCAAACTTATTCCTTGGAAGTAAAACTACACCCTTCTCTTCCAATAAGTGTAGTTGCTTTCATCAAAGGGTGGTGACCGGCTTACATAGGTTCCTTCAAGGTTGAGGTTGTGAAGTACACCATCCCCCATTCTTTAGGACATGTTAGGGCTCCTTGAAGACCTGCTATGATACCAATTGAACGGTCTAGAGGGGGGCGAATAGAGATTTTTGTATAATTTAAAATTAATTAAACAATCAATTGAAGCACTCAACCAAAGAAGGAGGGGGATACAAGGAAGGCACTTGGATGTAGAGTGGTTCCTACCGTTGCAATCAAAGGTAGTCAGTCCACTACCCGATTGTTTCCAATTGGGATTTTGAAAGCGATTTATTTTATTACCTCACAAGGATTACATAAAATACAATCACTTTCCTCTCAAATTAGCCTTCACATTAATTTAGCGTCAACCCCTTGAAGCATCCTTCTTGAAGTAACCACGAGAAATCCTTGGAGCAGCCTTCACCACCTTGAAGTAGCTCCACCACCTAGAGCTAGTCTTCACCTAGAAGTAGATCCTACCTCCTTTAAAGTAGCATTCTTGAAGTAATATCAAGCACACTCTAGAGAAGCCTTCACTTTGTTGAAGTAGTACCAAGAAACCTCCTTTCAACAACCTCCAACCCTAGGAGTAGTCAAGGAGAACAAAATACAATATAGAACAAATAGATTGGAAGGAAGAAAATACTTATCCAATGAAGTACACCACTTTGATCTCATATCAAGCATTTAGATATCCTATCCACTTTGGATGGATGTGGATATATGTGGTGGCTAGTAGATTGTAACTATAGGACACAACTTTAGAGAACAAGGATGAAGATGGCAAGAGAATTCTAGCTTTGTTGCTCTTTATAGTGAATGCTCAAGTGTAGCTTAGGTATTGTGTATGCAAGTGGTGTTTTGGATATCCTAAGGCCTCTCCTATTTATAGGAATGGTTTATTAGTGATTAGGGATGTTGTAGGGAGTGTCTAGAGTGTTCTTAGTGCTTGACTAGCCGTTAGGTGTACATTAGTTGGCTAGCAATTGCTAATTTGTTCGTGCCTAAAAAGAACAATCTAGAACCCTCCTCGGTCGACAATTTGGTCGACCAAACTATGTCTCGGTCGAGGTTTCCTTTGATCGAGCCTGGGTTTAAGGCAGAAGTGTTGCAACATCTATTTTTAACTCCCAACTACCAGCCACTCAGTCTAATGGTTGCAAGCTTTAGACCGTTGCTTACTCGGTCGAGGTTATTTTTGACCGAAGACTAATTTCGAGCATAATTGTGTAAGTTGTTGAAGAATGCTCACAATTTTGACTGAGGTCATTGTCAGTCGATAAGAACTTTGATTGAGAGTGTCTTGATCGACAAGTTCTTCGAGTGAGGGTGTCCCTATTCTAGACTTTTGAATCACATACTAAGTGTGTGTTTCAATGTGTGTTGATGACTCTAACTTTGGGAGGGGGGAACCTATCTAAGGGTTATAAGTGGGTAGGGAAAATATAACGCTTGATTTACATGATGTCTAAGTACTTGAAAATTATATTTTTGTACATGTGTTTACATGAACATTTATACAATTAAACACATTTTATCTTCAATTTGCATTTATCTTCATCTTCCCACTTAGTAGGATTTCGTTATTCCTTAGTACCCTAAAATACTCAAGTAGCACATTAGATCCGCAAGAATGAAATGTTTTTTATCATCAAAACAAAGGGTATATTAATGTCCAATTTAGCAAACACATTGTTATAATGATCATATAATCCCTTTGTCTCTGATATCCATATTCATTTTAAGACATGGAAACATCATCCTCTTGATATTCAATCTTTGTTCCTTGATATACAATAGACTATTTGAGATATATGTGAATTCAATATCATATATTGACTCACATGAACATGACCATGTATTTCATAATATCCTTCATCAATTGGTTATGATTTCATTTCATTAGTAGGTACAAATTCCATCTACATCACACACAATATACCCAAGCACTAGTTGTATGGTATCCATATTCAAGGGGACATTGTGTAATGTTGAAGTATACTAAAAAACATATGATAATAATAGAGACTTTAGGTCTATAAACCATAATCACCACTATCATATTAAGATATGATTCTAGAAGCCATTTTTGGCTTTCATGTATCACACTCATGTTCAAATTGTTTGGTATACATGTTCATAACAAGTACCTATGTGCTTGATTTGATATCCAATATCATGATTAATGAGATGTAGTCATCAATAAACACACATACTAGTCTTAATATATGTTATTATTGTCTCAATTTCCACAATAATATCTGACCAGGGACTTTATGAGAATGATCATTATGTGACGTCACTGGATTTTTTAAAACTTAATCTGATGTGTGACGTCCAAATTGAAACCCTCAACTAAGTGAGAATCCCAATTTAAACACCACACACTAGGCTAAGAAGATGAAAATCAGTGAAAGTTAGAATGAAACAACAGTAGCACATGTACATGATCAATAATAAAATCATACAACACATGTTTACCATTCAACATATAATTACATAATAAATTGTTACAACATTTTACATTACATATTAAACAACAACTTTACATAAACATGCACTATCACTAAACAATAGGATCTCAAGACAACATGTCCACCTATACATCAGCTTGCCACACAACTCACAACTATCCTGGTTCTTCAAGATCACATGTCCACAACCTAGACAAAGATTACATGTGATACATGTCAGTAAAATATTCAAGAATATTGTACTAAGTACACCTACGTGTCTTTTTATATACCTCTCATTACTAAGCTTGGCAATACGATAAAACTAGAACTTTTTTGGAAATAAGAAAATATATTGCCAAAGAGAGGTGTGATAACCTCTCACTTTGTGATGTTATCTTATTGGTTTTCCCTTATTTTCCATACTCTTTCTTAAATAAATTAGATAGAATCATTAAATCTTTACCTTATTGCTGACACTTCAATAGATTAACCTTTCTCTTCTTTATCCTTGCAGAAAAACACAAAAAATTACAAAAGCTCCAAACGGCCCCAAGACCGTTCAAGGCCAAACGGTCCCAAGACCGTTTAAGGCTAAACGGTCTCAAGACCGCATGAACTCTAAATGGTCCCAAGACCGCATAAGGCCAAACGGGTTCAACACCCAAATAGGTTCAGCGCCCAAACGGGTTCACCGCCCAAACGGGTTCAACGCCCAAACGAGTTCAGCGCCCAAACGGGTTCAGCGCCCAAATGGGTTCAGTGCCCAAATGGGTTCAGCGCCCAAACGGGTTCAGCGCCCAAACGAGTTCAGCGCCCAAATGGGTTCAAGACCGTTTGGGCTCCACTTAAGCCTATAAATAAGACCCAAAGGGGTCCTCAAAAGAGAGCTCTCAAAGACGCCCAAAGGCTGCCTCTCCAGTTCCAGAGAATTTTCATCCATCGCCCCAAGGCTGCCGGTCTGAGATCTACATTCCATCATCAAGCTACCTTCTCTCTTCAACAACAAAGAAGGTGGGAAGAGAAGATCCATCATCAAAGTAGCCACGAAGTGCGAAGATCGTTGCTCTCTTCACCAAGGGTTCAACCTTCCCTCCTCCGTGAAGATGACGTTCTTTCTCTCCCTTCTCTCCTCCTTCTTTACCCTTGATATGAGTGAGTAGTCCCATTCACTGGGGTGCGGGGACTATCCCTGCTGCCCATGTTTTGTAACTTGTACTAAAAAGATGTTATCATTCTGATTCAATACTAAATCGTTTCATACATGCTTGAATGTTGACCGCGTTCTTGTATGCATCTATTGTCTTTCGTTGTGGTTTGTCTACGACCGCTCTTGGGACTCGAATACCGATTTAGTATTGGTTTCTGGTGTGTGTATCCACCACGCATCCGTTTCGGTATCTGGGAACGCTTTCCAAGGAGTGGAGTAAACTCACCTCCATCGTTGTACTTTTGTACTATGAAATGGAATCAGTTGACGTACAAAAGTGCAACCTTGACAGGTCAAGGAACACACTCTGAGGAGAGAGTGGTGCAAAGTACTTGACCATTCGTTCAGGAATGGCTGACGTTACAACACTCTCACATTTCTCGTAGCTATATCCTCAAAAGAGGGATAGTCTATAAGGATACTAATCGATTTGGTAATTATCGCTCGCTTGTTAGTTTTCTGATGCACGTTTCACGAGGTTGAGTAAGATTTTCTCTTCGGAGACTACATATCTTCATTGACATGTAGATACGTACCGGATGAGAGTTACTCAACCCGTGAAGGATGTGTGCATTACTCTTGTCCTATAAGACATCGGTATTGTACAACATCCATGTATCTTGCTTACAAGTCTTGCTATGTTTGGTACAAGTACAATTCATGTGTAGTGGTGGCGAATACCCGCATCACCCCAGTGATCCATCATCATTTGCTAATCTTAGATTTTAAATCCTTAAACTAGTTTTTATTCCTGCCTTTACTTTTGCACGTTTCAGGTTAAATAACTCAAATCAAACTTCTGGTCTTAGATGATTAACTTAGATTGATACGAAACAAGAAAAAGACACTCAGATTCCTAACGTTGTCCTTTGGGTTCGATCCTAAATCTGTACTATGATAAGGCTTCCACACTCTTGTGGGGTTGGAGCATTTATCTAGCACCAGTTGTAGGTAAACCTAGAGAGGACATCAACTCCCTAGGGTTTTTGGTGCATATTAGGACTTCCATTCGAAGAGTAATCTTTTGGTGTAAGTTCTAGCTCCATCAAGGTGGCAGGAAACTACCATGTACATAATAGATCAGAGATAAGTAAGTAAGATCTATGTGGATGGGGGTATTAAAAAACCCATCATATCTAATCTAGGTATAAACATGGTTACATACAAAATCCCTAGTATATTCTTGCATGAGTGGACACACCCTTCAGAATAGACTTCTTAGCAAGGGCTAAATTGCAAAGGTCAGAGTTCATCTTTTTGAGCAGCTCCATTTTAGTACGGCTTCCTTTAGAGTGGACTCTTCTATTTCTTTCCTCCCAAACATAGTAGCAAAAAATGGATAAGTAGATGCCCCCAAAAGCATTGTGGTGCTTCTCTTTAAGATTGTGAAGTATCCAATCCACCATATCAAAAATGTTATTGCTCTGGTTCGGGTCCCATTCGTTATTTAGGTAGATAGTAGACCAGATGAGCTTGGTGTAGCTGCATTTGAGAAATAAATGATTATGGCTTTCTTCAACTCTCTGATGAATGCGTATTCATCATGGAATTCAATTATCACTTTGGGACAAATTCAACTCTATATATACTATTTCACTCATTAAATACCAATATGAATCATAATGTGCAAAACTACTTAATTGATTCGATTATCAAGGTCTTAACTGAATTTATGTTGACTTAATGTAGGTTTTTATAAAGCTGAACAATCAGCTGGGGCCATCCTCACTCATCCTTGGTTGTGTCCAATAACCAAGCGAATCCATCCAGACCGTTTGAGCCCATTCGGTCTCAAGACCGTTTGAGACCATTCAGTATCAAGACCGTTTGAGCCCATTCGGTCTCAAGACCATTTGAGCTCATCCGGTCTCAAGACCGTTTGAGCCCAATCGGTCTCAAGACTGATAGACCAACAGAGACCGATTGGAGGCACAACTCAGTCGCAAGGGATCGAGTAGTGCATGAATTCAAGATCTCAAAGCAGAGCGTAGACCACGACTGTGGTAGCTCCAAATGACCGTGGTTCACTATCATCACCACGACCGTGTGATGAGGCAACGACTGTGGTAGATCATCCCCAACCGCCTAAGCTCTCACTCACCATGACCGTGGTCGCCGAGCCATGACTTTGGCACCCTACCTACATCGACCCTCTCTCACCCTCCACGCCCGTGCGAGGCAGCACGACCGTGTGACAACTGCCTCACAAGGACTGTGGTGTCACACCACGACTGTGGCTCAATGCCATAAGGGCCAAATTACTCACTGACCACGCCCGTGCAAGGAGGTACGACCGTGGGACAGTGGCGTCACCACGACCGTGGCACATCGTCGTCTACCTCTGCACCTTCGCTGAGCATCACCTTTTTTCTTCAATTCTGGCGACGCCTCACTCCTAGAGCTCCGCCCTGTCAAGCAGCTGCTCCGACTCCATCACACCTGCTGCTGCAGCAACCACCACACCTTCTACCTCTACCTCCATCGTCCTCAGATCCACCTAGATCTACCCTCCGCCATGTTGTGCTCTCGGTGCTGATCTTGCTGATCGTTTGGCACTGCCAAACGGTCTCAAACCGTTTGGGATAGTCGGCGGAAACCGAATGGAGGAAACCATCTCAAAACTATTTAGCATAGAAGACCATTTGGGCATCTGCTGACCTGAAGACCGTTTGCCCCTTCTGCACAAGACCGTTTGGAGTTCTATCGGTTTCCAAACCGAATGAAAAGGGTGTGCACTTGCAAATCGAATGAACACCAAGACCATTTGATACTCCTACCCAAAGACCATTTGCACAAGATCGTTTGGAGAAAAGCAAATGGTTTGGCAAACCGTTTGGTCACATTCGGTTTCCAAACCGTTTGCTGCTCAAGACCGTTTGGTCTTATATGGTTTACAAACCATTTTCCCAACTTGTGCAAGACCATTTGGTCATATTCTACACACCGTTTGGGATGAATAAAGTGAAACTGTTTGGGCAAAAATATCTCCAGATCGTTTGGTGTCTTTTAATCCAAGACCATTTGGGGACAGTTCAGGGCCTATAAATAGGATCCCAAGGGCCCTCACTTGGACATCGGTTCCGGGATGCCGACAGGCTGCCTGCACACAGGTCTGATCCAAATCTAGTGCTGTCCGTGTAAGTTTCATTCCACCTACTACCCGTGTTGCAACCAAGGAGGCTGAGGAGAGAAGGAAGACGGAGTGAGGGAGACTGTCCGGTCTATCTTGGCAACTCCCGTTCACATCCAGATCTGCTCCGATGTGACTTAGAAGGCCATATCTTCTTCATTGAGCTGTGACTACCTTCTGCACCGAGTTCATGGTGGATTTCTCTTTCTTTCTTACTCTTCTTGTTTCTCGCATCATGAGCGAGTAGTACCTTTCCACTGGGGTGCGGGGACTAGCCCCGTTTCCCATGCAATCATGTTCTTTTGTTAAACTCTCCATGGCAATGTATATAACTTTCGATTTCATTGTTAATTGCTACGCTCGTAGTTGATTATCTACTTGTTTTCATCTTGTTCTCTCTTATATTGCGAAATCTTCTATGTATGGGATGAAATGGTGGTTTTCAAGTTTGACTCCTTGACGAGAACTTCTGAAAGGATTCCTTGAGGTCGTAAGTGTATGATCCGTGAGGGGACGAGACATCTAGCCTACATTGATGCTTCTGTGGTCTAAACATCCCTCAGGGAGGACCACAACCTTAGTTGGATTTTGTATCGTCTTGTTTATCGTCGATGTTAGTTTGTAGATCTATCACCTACTTGCTTATCAATTAGTGCGGTTGACTCCCAAACTAGAAATAGAATGAGATTTCTTCAAGGTAGTAAGTGTATGATCTGTGAGGGGACGATCCATCTAGCCTTCAGTGACGCTTCTGTGTGCCTAACGCCTGTATAGGGGGCCCACAACCTTCGTTGGATTTCTGTATCTTCGGAGCCGTAAGTAAGTGATCCGGTTGGTGACGAGACATCTGATGCCTAAGGTGATGCCTACACGAACCTAACGCCCTAACGGGGGGTTCTGCAGCAGCTCCATTTGGATTAATATATCTTGCCTGGTTTGTTTGCGATTGAATGTGTTTGCGTGTGTAGCGGCGGTGAAACCCGATACCATCCCATTGATTCCATATCATTGATCTAAATCCAACTTTAATTTAGTTTTTACCTTCTTGCAATTAGTCTAATTAACCTCAAAACAACCAATCATTTTAAATATTAGCCTTAATTCGAACTAGTCTAGACTGACAAAGATTCTTAAAAACATTGTCCTTTAGGTTCGATCCTTAACTATACTGCGATAAGTCTCGTCCACTTACAGGTGACATTATTGTACTTTGGCTTTGGTAAAAGCTCAAGGATTTTAACCCCGAGTGAGTTTGTTAGTGCGATAAAATCCCACGTCAAATTCTGGCGCCGTTGCCGGGGACAACGGAATCAGTTAGTCAAATCTAGTTCTTTTAATACTAATTTAGGATTTTGCTTTTTCTTTTGACACAATCGACCATCTACTTGAAT
The DNA here is from genome assembly GCA_963693085.1 of Alisma plantago-aquatica. Taxonomy (NCBI): domain Eukaryota; kingdom Viridiplantae; phylum Streptophyta; class Magnoliopsida; order Alismatales; family Alismataceae; genus Alisma; species Alisma plantago-aquatica. The sequence continues at coordinate 358,425,362 of OY856415.1, read as the reverse complement.
TTGACTCTACTCTATGGTTCTCACTTTCGAAATCTTTCTAATTTCAGGTACAATCCAAGGCGTAGTGCATGCACCGTTCGGACAGCCCCAGACTAACAACGAGCTTTGATCCAGAGATAGACAAAACTTTTCATCGTCAGATCAGAGAAAATCAAGCAAGGATGGCTCAGGAAGAGGAAGTAGCCTGAAGAGTGGCTCAAGCCATCAATGCACAAAGAGAGAGGCTCATGCAAGAAGCCAGGGCTGCGGTTCAATAGGAAATCCTAGCAGCACAAGCAGCAGTGCAAGCAGTTGAACTACAAAAGGATCTTAGAGAGTTCTCAATACCGAAAGCTGCGAATGTTCACCATCCTGTACAACCTCCTCCTATAAACACGACTAATTTTGAGATAAGGGCGCATTGGATCACCCTGCTTCAAAATAAACCTTTCTATGGCAAGCAAGGAGAAGAAAGCCAAGAACATCTTCTGAGATTTATTGATCTATGTGCCATGACAAAGCAAAATGGAGTCACAGGTGATGCCATTCGAATCCATCTCTTCAAGTATTCCCTTACTGATAGAGCTATAAGTTGGTATAATTCACTGCAAAGTGAAATACCCATCACCACCTGGGAACAACTCCAAAATGTATTTCTAGAAAAGTTCTACCCTCCATCTCTTACCTATGAAATTAGGGGGCGGATAACAAATTTCACTCAAGTTCCTGGAGAAACCCTTGCTGAATCCTGGGATAGATACAAAGAGCTTCTACACAAGTGTCCACACCACGGGATTCCCAAGAACCAACTCATTAAGATTTTCTATAGGGGTGTGGATGATGATATTAAGAGATGCCTAGATTCCTCGTCTGGAGGAAACTTCATGTGTCAAAGTTATGACAGCGCATGGAGAGTCGTCACCCTGGGAGCAGAAAATCAAGCAAATTGGGGTAGATCTATAGGTAAAGGAGTTTTGAAAGTATCCATGGCCGAAGCTACTCCCGAGTACAAGTCTATCGATGAAACCTTGAAGCTTTTAGTTGCCAAGCAAGACCATATTGAATCATCTCTTGCTTCTATTGGAAGAGGACGTTCACCCACTCGACAATCGGAATGGGTCAAGTCCGCTTCCCTATTCTATGAAGCATGTAAGAGCACTGATCATTCCACCTTATCATGCAATGTTCTCTATGATGTTTTTCTGAGCAATGTATGTGGCCAAGGAGATAATGGTCAGATGGAAAATCTTAATGCTATCAACACCATTCCTGGTCAAAGTTATTACAATCCAAATCAGAATAGGAATCACCCCGGTTTTCAATATGGAAACCCATATGGAGCAGTAAACTCGCATCAATTTGGCTCAAACAATCAACCAAGAGGCCCACCAGGATTCCAGTATAATCAACAACAGAATTTTGGAAATCAAGGAATTTTCAAGGGGAACTTTCAGAATAGGAACTACAATAATTATCAAAATAACTATCAGGTATCAAAATCTTAATCAACAACAAGGATATCAAGCAGGACCCATCTCTTCGGATGACAAGCTATCAACCATTGAAAAGATGTTACAAACTCAGCAAACTATGATAGCCAACCAACAAGCTCAGTAGAAGGCTATTGAATCTCAACTAGCTCAACTCACAGCTAGCATAAAGCCACCTAATGGAGTCTTCACTGGCCAACCCGAGAACAATCCTAAGAATCCTGAACAATTGAAGGCAATCACCACTAGGTCAGGAAAAGACTATTCAGATCCCCCTATAAAGACACCTGTGGTTATTACAGATGAGGATGAACCTGTGAGTGCCCAAGACTCGACAACACAAGAGACTCAATCAAAAGATGATAAGTCAGAAAAAGGAAACTTTGAGAAGTCTTCTCAAGACGAAGAAACTGAGACTCCAGAACCTGATATCCCTGTGTACAAACCTCCTATACCTTTTCCAGCTCATCTAAGGCAAACAAAGCTTGATACCAGATTCAATAAGTTTAAAGAAGCTATGAAGAAAATTCATGTTGATATACCCTTTTTGGATGCTCTGGCCGAGATACCAGCATGGACAAAGTACTTAAAGTCACTCCTCACCAGGAAGTATATAGCTGAAGAGTATGAGACAGTAAAACTGGCGACAACTACATCTGATATCATATTGAGCAAGATGCCCAAGAAACAAAATGACCCGAGATCCTTTGGAATTTCATATCACATTGGCGACTCATCATGCAAGAAAGGTTTGGCAGATCTCGGTGCAATCATCTCTATTATGCCACTTAGCCTGTGCAAGAGACTAGGGTTCGCAGAATTGCTTCCTACTGACATGACTATACAACTTGCAGACAATTCGATAAAACATCCGTTAGGAATCCTCGAAGATGTCCCAGTCAAGGTAGGCAAGGACACGTATGTTCCATGCGACTTTGTCATTACAGACATAAAAGAAGACGCCAGATATCCTCTCATCTTTGGTCGTCCGTTCCTTGCCACTGTAAGAGCCCTGATCGATGTTGAAGTTGTACCTTACTGCTTAGATTAGGAAAAGAAACTCTCGAATTCAAGGTTTTTGAAAGTATGAGAAGACCAAGTATGCAAGAAGAAGTATATCTGATCGACTGTATTGAGCAAATGTCACTTCTGACTCAAGAACATCATGAATCAGACGATCCTTTAGAAGTTGCCCTAACAAATCCAGTAGTTGATGAACCAATCGACGAACAAGTAAAAGATTACATCAAATCCCTCGACTCCGTTAAAGAAGATGTTGAAGCCACTAGTGAAGAACTCAAAGCTATGGATACTACAGAAGAAATATGCGAAAAACCAGAGACTCCCGAAATGAAGCCCCTTCTCGAAGGACCAAAGTACGTGTTTTTAGACGATCTCAAAGTTTTCCCAGTTATTATAAATTCTAACCTTACAGCTGAACAAGAAGATAAACTCCTGAAGGAATTAAGGGAAAGAAAGAAAGCCATCATCTATAAAATGAGTGACCTCACCAGGGTCAGTCAAGCGTTGTGTATGCACAAGATCCCTATCATGGAAGATCACAAGCCTACTATTGAACATCAATGGAAATTGAACCCAAATATGAAGGAAGTGGTCCGTCGTGAGGTCATTAAATTGCTCACAGATGGAATAATCTATTTGATCTCAGATTCGCCATGGGTGAGTCCTGTGCATGTAGTCCCGAAGAAAGGTGGAACAACTGTTATATGGAATGAAAACAATGAACTCATCCCCACTCAAAAAATAACAAGATGGAGGATGTACATAGACTATAGAAAATTAAATAAGGCAACTCAAAAAGATCATTTTCCAATGCCTTTCCTTGATCAAGTCCTAGAAAGGTTGGCTCACCAAGAATATTTCTGTTATCTTAACAGTTACTCTGGATTCTGTCAAATACCCATACATCCAAATGACCAAGAGAAAACAACCTTTACCTGCCCATTCGGGACATACACATTTAAAAGAATGTCGTTTGGTCTCTGTAATGCACCCACAACTTTTCAACGTTGCATGGCTGCCATATTCGCTGGTCTTACTGAAACAATTATGGAGGTTTTCATGGATGATTTTTCTGTATACGCAAACTCATCCGATTCATGTCTAAAGCACCTCTCCCTGGTCCTCAAATGCCGTGAAGAAGCACATCTTGTGCTGAATTGGGAAAAGTGCCATTTTATGGTTAAAGAAGGCATTGTCCTCGGCCATAGGGTCAGCAATAGAGGAATTATAGTAGATAAAGCTAAGATAGAAGTAATTGATAAACTGGCTATTCCAACGAATGTAAAAGAAGTCCGTGCTTTCCTAGGTCATGCAGGATTTTACAGAAGATTCATAAAGGACTTCTCAAAGATAACCAAGCCAATGACGAATTTGTTACTAAAGGATGCTGAATTCAATTTCAACGAAGAATGTGTCAAAAGCTTCAACACACTAAAGTAGGCCCTTACGACCACCCCATCGTTAGAGCTCCCGACTGGGACCGCCCTTTTGAAATTATGTGCGACGCCAGTGACTATGCTGTGGGCGCTGTTTTAGGGCAATATATAGAGAAGAAATACTATGTGATCTATTATGCATAAAAAACTCTCGATGAAGCTCAGAGGAATTATGCAACTACATAGAAAGAACTTCTAGCAGTCGCGTATGCCTTCGATAAGTTCAGATCCTACCTAATTGGTTCAAAGGTCATTGTCTACACAGACCATGCTGCCATTCATTACCTTCTGGCAAAGAAAAAATGCAAAACCCAGGTTGAGTAGATGGATCCTCCTATTACAAGAATTTGATTTAGAGATAAGAGATAAAAAGGGTACAGAGAATGTTGTAGCAGACCGCCTCAGTCGCATCCACATTCTGGATACTGATAAAATTCTGATCAATGATTCCCTGCCAGATGATCAACTAATGAAGGTCTCAGAAGCTGTACCATGGTACTTAGATTTTGTAAACTACCTTGTTGCAGGGGTTATCCATCCCCAATGCACCGGGAATGCACTGAAGAAGTTCATGCATGATGTGAAGCAATATCATTGGGATGAGCTATATCTCTTTAAACTATGTGCCGATGGTTTGTATAGATGATGTATCGCCGAAAAAGAAGCTCAACTTATTTTGGAACAATGTCATTCGGGACCAGTGGGAGGACATATGAGCTCTAAAAAGACTGCTTTGAAGGTTTTGCAATGTGGATTCTTCTGGCCAACCATATCCAAGGATTCCTATGACTTTGTCCTATCATGTGAAAAATTTCAAAGAATAGGTAATATAACAAAGAAAGATGAGATGCCACTGAATCTATGGCAAGAAGTAGAGATATTCGATGTTTGGGGGGGGGGACTAGATGGGCCCATTCCCATCTTCTCATGGATTTTCATACATCCTAGTGGCGGTGGACTATGTCTCAAAATGGGTTGAAGAAATACCAACCACCACTAGTGATTCCAAACCCGTCATCAAATTATTCAAAGATATTATTTTCCCCCATTTTGGAGTACCACGAATCGTGATATCTGACGGAGGGTCCCACTTCCTTGAAAGAAGCTTTGAAGCTCTGTTGAGAAAGTATGGTGTTACTCATAAGGTAGCCTCACCCTACCATCCACAAACAAGTGGATAGGTAGAGGTCTCTAACCGTCAACTAAAGGCTATTCTGGAAAAAACCGTAGGGCGCAATCGAAAGGATTGGTCAACAAAAATCAACGACGCCTTATGGGCCTATCGAACTGCTCACAAAACTCCCATTGGGACTACACCTTTTTGATTAATATATGGAAAGGCTTGCCACCTGCCAGTCGAACTGGAACACAAGGCATGGTGGGCAATTAAACAACTAAACTTTGATATGAAAGAAGCTGGCCAAGCTAGGATTCTACAACTCCAAGAGCTGGATGAACCCAGGATGACAACTTATGAGAATGCAGGAATCTACAAATAACGCACAAAACTTTGGCACGATGGACATCTGAAAAGAAAAGACATCAAGTGGGAGACCAAGTTCTGCTATTAAACTCAAGGTTTAAGTTATTCCCAGGAAAACTCCGCTCACGCTGGTCTGGACCATACATCGTCAAGAGCATCTCCCCACATGGTGCCTTCTCATTATGGAGTGAAAAGTCAGGTGAATTTGTAACAAATGGTCACCGCTTAAAGAGATATTTCACCTCAATTGACATAGGCACTAAAGCAACGTTGGAACTCACCAATCCAAAGGATCCACCGTGAAGCTAAAGGATTCAGTCGAGCCATTGACATAAAACAAAGGCGCTTGTCGGGAGGCAACCCGATCAATAAATTTGTTTTACTTCCCTTTTCAAATTAAAATGTTTCTTCAATTTTTTTTACCTTCTAGTCATTTTTTCATTAAATAAAATTAGCATCGAAGATGCTATTTTAAGATCTAATTGCTCTTTACCTTTGATATTTTCAGATAAAAGGATGCACACTGATTGGAACGCAACCACATGTGGTGGTCATTCTGGCATAATTTTTCCCCTCCATCTTGGATTTAGGGTTTGCTCAGGACGAGCAAATCTCTAAGTTTGGGGTGGAGGGTGGGTGGTACGTACCTCACTTTCCGCCTACACCCATCCTTTTCATACTTAAGTTTTCACTATCACATTCTCAATAAATTTTTTTCAAAAATTTCAAAATTCTTTAATGTTTCTCAAAGAAATTGAACAAATACTTGATGAATTTTTGACACTTCCTTTTTCATTAAAATCCACTCTCTAACTTGTTATGCATTTTAAATCATTATATCCTCCTTATTCGAAGTGAATCCTAAAAAAGGACCACTTTTTGAAACAAAGCCTCTTGATTGAAATCATCTTGCGAAGCTCATGATTCCTAACATCATGATTCTTATGCAAAGATGATAAGTGTCTGTCAAACTGATAGGGACCAAACACGTTGTTCTTCCTAACTGACTAGTGGAGCAATAACATGGAATCTCCATTGGATCCTCATCAAGTCATTATTCGAGAAGAGTATGATAAAGAGGCCAACCCGATGCACTGAATTGTAAATCAAGTTGCATCCTGATCTGAACTCTCTTCTACACTTCTTCTATCATCTTCGTACCCCTCCATCCATAAAAAAGAAACAAAATAGTGCCAAACCCTAAGTTCGGGGTGGCACACCATTTCCCTCGTTATCCGCTTCTTCCATACCCCTAACAAATAAACAGGGGCGTACCACCAAAAATGCAATCTTGAGTCGAATAGAGGAGAGATTTGCAAACAAAAAGATGCCAAAGTGCACACAAAAAGAAATGCAATCTCGAGTCGAATAGAGGAGAGATTCACAAAAAAAATGCAATAAATGAAATTGCAAACCATAAAATAAAAATCTCAAGTCGAATAGAGGAGAGATTTATTTCTTCCTTCCATACCATCATTCACTCCCTTTTCTACCTATGGGCACATTGATTGCCTACCCTTTCCTGAAAAACACCAGTGTCATATCAAATACACACTTGTTGTTCCAAGGGCGTCTCTAGACTCTTACAAAACTCTTTGACTTGCTTGTTGTTGGAAAAAGTGAGGAGGAAGTGATTTTGGAAAACGAACTCACGAACAAAGATATGGTAAGATGTGTTTAAGTGGTCTCAGGAGGTTGAGATACTGAGTCATATTGAGCAGAAAGAAAATATTCGTGAAGTGAAGATGAAGTAATCACATGAATTGAAAGTATTCTTTTGGCGAATGTTTCAGATTTTGTGTTACTCGAGGATGAGCAACGTTTAAGTTCGGGGTATTATGATGAATTCATATTCATCATGGAATTCGATTATCAGTTTGGGACAAATTCAACTATATATATACTATTTCACTCATTAAATACCAATATGAATCATAATGTGCAAAACTACTTAATTGATTCGATTATCAAGGTCTTAACCGAATTTTTGTTGACTTAATGTAGGTCTTGATAAAGCTAAACAATCAGCTGGGGCCATCCTCACTCATCTTTGGTTGTGTCCAATAACCAAGCGAATCCATCCAGACCGTTTGCGCCCATTCAGTCTCAAGATCGTTTGATCCCATTCGGTCTCAAGACCGTTTGAGCCCATTCAGTCTCAAGATCGTTTGAGCCCATTCGGTCTCAAGACCGTATGAGCTCATCCGGTCTCAAGACCATTTGAGCCCAATCAGTCTCAAGACCGATAGACCAGCAGTGACTGATTGGAGGCACAACTCAGTCGCAAGGGATCGAACAGTGCATGAATTCAAGATCTCAAAGCAGAGCCTAGACCACGGCCGTGGTAGCTCCAAACGACCTTGTGATGAGGCCACAACTGTGGTAGATCATCCCCAACTGCCTAAGCTCTCACCCTCCACGACCGTGGTCGCCGAGCCATGACCGTGGCACCCTACCTGCATCGTCTCTCTCACCCGCCACGCCCGTGCGAGGCAGCACAGTCGTGTGACAGCTACCTCACCACGACGGTGGTGTCATGCCACGACCGTAGCTCAACGCCATCAGGGACAAATTACTCACCGACCAAGCCTGTGCAAGGTGGCACAGTCATGGGATAGTGGTGTCACCACGACCGTGGCCCATCGTCGTCTACCTCTGCACCTTCACCGAGCATCACCTTTTTTCTTTGATTCCGACGGTGCCTCGCTCCTAGAGCTCCACCCTATCAAGCAGCATCTCTGACTCCATCACACTTGCTGCTGCAACAACCACCACACCTTCTACCTCTACCTCTATCATCCTCAGATCCACCTAGATATACCCTCCTCCGTGTTGTGCTCTCGGTGCTGATCTTGTAGATCGTTTGGCGCTGCTAAACGGTCTCAAACCATTTGGGATAGTCCTCGAAAACCGAATGGAGGAAACCATCTCAAAACCATTTAGCATAGAAGACCGTTTGGGCATCTGCTGACCTGAAGACCATTTGCCCCTTCTGCACAAGACCGTTTGGAGTTCTATCGGTTTCCAAACCGAATGAAAAGGGCGTGCACTTGCAAACTGAATGAACACCAAGACCGTTTGATACTCCTGCCCGAAGACCATTTGCACAAGATTGTTTGGAGAAAAGCAAACAGTTTATCAAACTGTTTGGTCTCATTCAGTTTCCAAACCGTTTGCTTCTCAAGACCGTTTGGTCTTATACGGTTTACATACCATTTGCCCAAGTTGTGTAAGACCATTTGGTCAGATTCTACAGACCGTTTGGGATGAATAAAGTGAAACCGTTTGGGCAAAAATATCTGCAGATCGTTTGGTGTCTTTTAATCCAAGACCGTTTGGGGACAGTTCGGGGCCTATAAATAGGACCCCAAGGGTCCTCACTTGGACATCGGTTCTGGGATGCCGACAGGATGCCTGTACACATGTCCGATCCAAATCCAGTGCTGTCCGTGCCAGTTTCATTCCACCTACTGCCCGTGTTGCAACCAAGGAGGCTGAGGAGAGATGGAAGATAGAGCGAGGGAGACTGTCCGGTCTGTCTTGGAAACTCCTGTTCATGTCCAGATCTGCTCTGACGTGACGTAGAAGGTCATATCTTCTTCACCGAGCTATGACTACCTTCTACACCGAGTTCATGGTGGATTGCTCTCTCTTTCTTACTCTTCTTGTTTCTCGCATCATGACCGAGTAGTACCTTTCCATTGGGGTGCGGGGACTAGCTCCGTTGCCCATGCAATCATGTTCTTTTGTTAAACTCTCCATGGCAATGTATATAAATTTCCATTTTGTTGTTAATTGGTATGTTCATAGTTGATTATATACTTGTTTTCATCTTGTTCTCTCCTATATTGTGAAATCTTCTATGTATGGGATGGAATGGTGGTTTTCAAGTTTGACTCCTTGACGAGAACTTCTGAAAGGATTCCTTGAGGTCATAAGTGTATGATCTGTGAGGGTACGAGACATCTAGCCTACGGTGATGCTTCTGTGGTCTAAACATCCCTTAGGGAGGACCACAACCTTAGTTGGATTTTGTATTGTCTTGTTTATCATCAATGTTAGTTTGTAGATCTATCACCTACTTACTTATCAATTAATGCGGTTCAATCCCAAACTAGAAATAGAATGTGATTTCTTCGAGGTAGTAAGTGTATGATCTGTGAGGGGACAAGCCATATAGCCTTCGGTGATGCTTCTATGTGCCTAACGCCTGTATAGGGCGCCCACAACCTTTGTTGGATTTCTGTATCTTCAGACCCGTAAGTAAGTGATTCGGTTGGTGTTGAGACATCTGATGCCTAAGGTGATGCCTATGTGAACCTAACGCCCTAACAGGGTGTTCTGCAACAACTCCATTTGGATTGATATATCTTGCCTGGTTTGTTTGCGATTGAATGTGTTTGTGTGTATAGCGGCGGTGAAAACCGATACCATCCCAGTGATTCCATATCATTGATCTAAATCCAACTTTAATTCAGCTTTTACCTTCTTGCAATTAGTCTAATTAACCTCAAATCAACCAATTGTTTTAAATATTAGCCTTAATTCGAACTAGACTAGACTGACAAAGATTCTTAAAAATGTTGTCCTTTGGGTTCGATCCTTAACTATACTGCGATAAGACTCGTCCGCTTGCGGGTGGTATTATTTTACTTTGGTTTTGGTAAAAGCTTGGGGATTTCAACCCCGAGTGAGTTTGTTAGTGCGATAAAATCCCACGTCACTCTCCTGCATAGGGGGAAACGAGCATCAATGTGAATGCCCCATTTCAGCAGACTTGGCAGTACTAAACACATCTAAGAAAAAGCATATACTTGCACAAAGATATTTGTTACTAAAAGAGAACACATATTTTAGGCACATTTTCCATTATATCATCCATGCATTGACTACCTGAGAGTTGAATGCATTAAGGCTTTTATGATCTACTACCAAAGAGTTGGATCATTTCACATTGTGATCTACTACCAAAGAGTTGGATCACTTCCAAGTACATTACTACCAAAGAGTTGAAGTACTTTACTTTCCAACACTTTACTACCAAAGAGTTTAAGTGCTTGGATATTATGGAACATATGTATTATGTTTCATGTGTTCATAGCCATAAGTATGGAAAATCAAGCAACATATCAACCAGAACAATCATTTCATCCAATATCATCTGCCAAGTGTTTACTACACATATAATGCAGGCATATTGTATAATAAGACATGTAATAGGTAATGGTGTACCTTGAAAAGAGATATCCTAACCATCACATATTCCTAATATCAACTATATCCTTGTTCAATCCCTAATTAAGACAAGGTCACATATGCCATGCATTAGATTTCATCTTCTTAAACCTAATTGTGTTCATTAGGGTTTCACTCAGTCTTATGAAATTTCCATCATTACTTGTCATATCTTCTTGGAATGAGGTTACTAATCTTATATTCTAGGTTAGGATACATAATCTGATTATTTAGTTACATATAATTATGTGAACAAATTCACCCCAAGTTACATGTATTATTCATGTTAGGGTTTTCTCATCATTTTAGGATCATTTAACATGTAACATGATTTATATGCATAGTTACGATCTTAGAATTACATATTAGCTTTTACTTACTGATATGAGCATATTCTAGAATTGTTTAGCGTTTCTTGAGCATATTTATGATTATTGCTTATTAATTAGGGTAGTTAGCCCTAATTAGCCGCATTAAGAAAATTCCATCATTTTGTGCATCAACATTATAGTATTTGACCTCAAGTGGATTATACATCCTATTTAGGAGTTACTGGCACATTCTCATAATTTTAGGCCATCATTTGATATTTATTATCCATCAAACAAGTATAATACATCTTGCATGATATCACTGATATTTAATCATCAAACTACTTATATGATGGTTCCATGTTGTTATACACATTTTTTTGAGAATTTTGGTATATTATTTGTATTTTTCTAATAATCGAGCTATTTACTATGAATTATTGAAGATCTGAGAAATTACTAAAGATTTACCCTTTTCCATCCAATGGGACACTGACACATGACTCCTATGAGGCGTGGCTCCTTCTTCTCCTAGTTTGCACTAGATCAGTGGTTCATGCTATGATTTTGGTTCAGCTGGGAAGTCTAGCCCGAGGATGGACCGGTTCAGGCTCTCTTTTCCCTTATCTTTGTGCACCCACTAAGTGCTAGTGGGACTCTGTTCTCGCGTGAGGCACCGCGCCACTGCTGGTCTCTGCCCTGGTGAAATATTGGCAAAAGCAACACCTACTCGTGTCTCAATTCTAGATCTTTAAGGTTTAGTGTGCCCTTCTTTGCGCCCATGTCCTGGAAATTCGGTGCTGGAGGCTCCATTTCGTTGTGGTCGTGGAGCTTGCTACCGTGAGGCTTTCAGAGATGGTCCACAGAAGAGGCATATTGCCTCCACTTGAGGTATTCCCAATAAGATGGATATGGTAGAAAGAAACAACCTCTAGGAGCATGTTCTCAGCTCTTCAATACGGCCGAGAGTGCCCTAGACTAGTGCTCGAGCTCAATCCTTATCTCTGGCCAATGGGGGTTGGTCGGCCTGGAGAACCACCACGACAGCCCACGAAAACCACAACTCTGAACCCCCTCAACATGGCCTTACTTTTCCACTTCTCATCTTCTTCTGGTCTATCTTCTGCCTCTACTTCCTTCTCAAAGTTGGAGTTGCTCTCCGCAGTGGAGAAGCAGCGAGGGGCAGGAGCGTGTTGTCCTTGGCTAGTCCACTAAAGCACTCAAATGAGGGGTTGACATGGATCCCATAACCATGCAGAGGCCTTCTACTCACATTTGGTCATGTGGTAACCCACAATCAGGGTCATGGAGGCGATGTCGTGGCCTCAACTTCTCCCCATGGCTGTGTAACTAACATAGGTGGAAGAAGGTGAATCCACCATCGAGTTGGGCCATCCAACGGGTGTTATGGTGCCACACTCAAAATCCATTAGTCTTCCTATATGCATCTTCCATAGCGCTATCCTGGGATGTGTGACACATGCATTTTACAAAGCCCAAGTTTCTTAATACGAAACATTGTTCCCAAACACATCAAAATATTAATCATTTAGCCTATTTCAAACCTAAATATCTCTCTGTAGGAGCATCAAAACTTAATGAAACTTTAACAATAGTTTTATTATCATCATAGATACATTCTATTAAATTTTAGAGTTAATATATCACTTTTTGGCTACTCAATTTATTCCTTTAAAAGGGCATATGTGCTTAGGAGTATAAACATAATGTCAATATCATTTTCTCTCTCAACTTTATTCCAACTCTTGGAACTCTCAAAATAATCTCAAAACATGGATTCATTTATGACATTAGGTATCCAAATACTCCTAAAGTTCACTTCATCACATCCTACACACCTTAAAAGATTCATCATGATATTAGCCAACTATTCATATTATCATCATTATTCATGTATATGGTTAACCATTTATACATTGATATCTATTAAACCATCTCTAGGTTTTCCATCATGTCATATCTATATATCATATCTCAATATTAGATGACATCCTTACATATATTATATCATGGTTGTGCTAAAGAAGCTTATACAAGTGACTTGTCAAACATGTATCAAAATTTCATCTAGTCCAACTGAGGTTCTCCTGACCCATATCATGAGGGTAGTTTCGTGCTCAGTCTCTTTGAGCTAACTCAACTCTATGAGTATCTCATATGCATATACTTTATCTTTCCTCTCTTAGTCTAGGGTTCTCAGATTACCTCATTGGTACCATATGATAGCTTCATTATCTCTATCCACGTATATGACGTTCTCTTCACAGATCTCTACCCATGAAATACTATTTCCCAATTCCCTCTCTTATATATACTGCTAGAGTCCTATAAGGGTCCACCAACCTGAGCATGAGGTGTCGTAGAAACCAACACACTCACCTCATCCAGGGTTTTGGGACTCTCTCTCCCTTACCCAAATGGCAAGTACTCATATTCATGTTCACATGCACATATATAACCAACCTCTTTCTGACTCTAGGGTTTGGTCCTCCCAAGGACATCTAGGGTTCAATATAGACTATAGGGATCATGCATAATACAACTTAACTCAATCACTCAGGAGTATTCTAGTCTAGGACATATCATATCACATATTTCTCATCATTCTCATATCCTGGAGTTTAGGATCTCTGACCTTCTCCCTCTAGGTCTCACTCTCTGTGGAGTTAACCCTATAATTAGTCCTAAAACTATAGGTCCTCCTTTGTAAAAGAGCTTGAGGCTCATGCTGACTCACAACATTGTCTTAATTTATCTTAGAAAAGCACACATACTTGCATCATCAAAACTTATCTCAAATCCTCAAAACAGAACCTTAATCCTTAAAGACAAACATTGATCATAATAAACCATCTTTTATCATCTATATAAGACCTACATCATATCATCAAAACTTATTTCATCTATCATTCTAACTATCACATATTCTTATAAGGCTCTAGACATCTATTCTAGAACTACTCTCATTTCTAGACTGATGTCATTCACTTTCACTTAGGTTGCATGACCACCTCCTACTCGTACATGTGTGGGGACACATTTTTGTAATACTTACATATATAATTAAATATTATATGGTTTTTCTTCGATAAAACAAGCGTCAGAGAAAACTATCAGGGTTCGATCCGTTTGGAATCAAAAGTCAAATCTAGAAAATGAGTGTCCCACACATAGTAGAGAGTCTAGTGTCATGAAAACTACTGAAAAGGGTGAGAACATGGTGTAGACTAGTGTAGCTACCCAAAACATAGATGCATCATATGTCAAAGGTTTCTCTTCCCATGGTGTACGTCATTTCCAAATAATGCAACGTCCCATACCATTGCACTATAAGGAAAGAATGACACCTAAGGATTTGCTATACAACAAGCACCAGTCTAGACATAGTTCTTAGACATCTAGGTTCTAACCTAGAGGCTATGTCAGATCTAGTCTCTGAAAGATGACTAATCTAACCCTAGAGATTTGTTTTAAGTTCAACGTTCTTGAGTTTCAAGTTGCATAATGAGAAAATTTTAGGATTTTCTATTGTCCATGCTCTGATACCACTTGTGATGTCCCCAGATTTTCTAAAACTTAATCTGATGTGTGATGTCCAAATTGAAACCCTCACCTCAGTGAGAATCCCAATTCAAACACCACACACTAGGATAAGAAGAAGAAAATCATAGGAAGTCAGAAGGAAACAACAGTAGCACATGTACATGAACAATAATAAAACCATGCAGCACATGTTCACCATTCAACATATAATTACATAATGAATTGTTACAACATTTGATATTACATATTGAAAAACAAACTTTACATAAACATGTACTACCACTAAACAACAAGATCTTAAGACAATAGGTCCACCTGTACATCAGCTTGCCACACAACTCACAACTATCCTGGTTCTTCAAGATCACATGTCTACAACCTAGACAAAGATTACATGTGGTACACATCAACACAATATTCAAGAATATTATACTGAGTAACGCTTGCATGTATTTTTATATACCTCTCATTACCAAACTTGGCAATACGATAAAATTAGAACCTTGAAGTACTAATCAAATATAAGAAAAAGTAGATACTTGCACAAATATATTTGTTACCAAAAGAGAACACATATTTTAGGCACATTTTCCATTATATCATCCATGCATTTACTACCTGAGAGTTGAATGCATTAAGGCCTTTATGATCTACTACCACATAGTTGGATCATTTCACAATGTGATCTACAACCAAAGAGTTGGATCAATTCCAAGTACTCTACTACCAAAGAGCTGAAGTACTTTACTTTCCAACACTTTACTACCAAAGAGTTGAAGTACTTTACTTTCCAACACTTTACTACCAAAGAGTTGAAGTGCTTGGATATAATGGAACATATATATTATGTTTCATGTGTTGATAGCCATAAGTATGGAAAATCAAGTAACATATCAACAAGAACAATCAATTCATCCAATATCATATGCCATGCGTTTCCTACACATATAATGCAAGCATATTGTATAAAAAACCAAGTAAGAGGTAATGGCGTACCTTGAAAAGAGATATCCTAACCATCACATATTCCTAATATCAATTATATCCTTGTTCAATCACTGATTAAGACAAGGTCACATATGCCATGCATTAGATTTCATCATCTTAACCCTAATCATGTTTATTAGAGTTTCACTTAGGCTTATGATATTTCCATCATTACTTATCTTATCTTCTTGGAATCGGGTTACTGATCTTATATTCCAAGTTAGGATACATAATATGATTATTTAGTTGCATATAATTATGTGAACAAATTAACCCTAGGTTACATGTATTATTCATGTTAGGGTTTTCTCATAATTTTAGGATCATTTAACATGTAACATGATTTATATGCATAGTTATGATCTTAGAGTTACATATTTGCTTTCACTTACTGATATGAGCTTATTCTAGAATTTTTCAGGGTTTCTTGAGCATATTTGTGATTATTGCATATTAATTAGGGTTATTAGCCCTAATTAGCCACATTAAGAAAATTCCATAATTTTGTGCATCAACATTATAATATCTGACATCAAGTGGATTATACATCCCATTTAGGAGTTACTGGCACATTCTCATAATTTTAGGCCATCACTTGATATTTATTATCCATCAAACAAGTATAATACATCTTGCATTATATTACTAAGATTTAAGCATCAAAGTACTTATATGATGGTTCCATGTTATTCTATACATTTTTTTGAGAATTTTTGTATATTATTTATATTTTTTCTGATAATCGAGCTATTTACTGTGAATTATTGAAGATATGAGAAATTACTGAAGATTTACCCTTTTCCATCCAATGGAATGCTGACAAGTGGCTCTTAAGAGGCGTGCTTCCTCCTTCTTTTGGCTTGTGTTGGGCCGACAGTTCATGTTGTGATTACGGTTCAACGAGGCGGTTTGGCCTGAGGCAAGACTGGTTTAGGGCTCTCTTTGCCCTTCTTTCTGTGCGCTCGCCGAGTCCTAGCAGAATTCTGTTCTCGTGTAAGGCACCACACCACCACTAGGCTCTACCCCAACGACCAATAGGTGAAAGTGCACACCTACTTGTTTCCCAATTCTAGATCTTCATGGTTTAGTGTGCCCTTCCTTGTGCCTGTGTCTTCGTAATTCGGTGCTGGAGGTTCCATTTCACTGTGGTTGTGGAGCTCGTTGCTGTGAGGCTTTCAGAGATGGTCCGAAGAAGAGGCATATCGCCTCCAATTGAGGTATTCCCAATATGATGGATCCGATAGAAAGAAATGACCACCAGGAGCATGTTCTGAGCTCTTCAATACGGCTAAGACTCCCTAGACTAGTGCCCAAGCTCAGTCCTTATCTCCGACCAACTGGGGTTGGTCGTCCTAGAAAACCATCATGATAGCCCACAAAAACCATAGCTCTGAACCCCCTCAACATGACCTTGATTTTCCACTTCTCATCTTCTTCTGATCTATCTTCTGCTTCTCAAAGTTGGAGTTGCTCTCCACAATGGAGAAGCAATGAGGGGAGGGGGCGTGTTATCCCTAGCCAGTCCACTAAAATGGTCAAATGAGCAACAAGGATCCCATGACCATGTGGAGGCCTTCTAATCACATTTGGTCATGTGGTAAACCACGATTAGGGTCGTGGAGGCGATGTCGTGGCCTCAACTTCTCCCCATGACTATGTAACTGACAGAGGTGGAAGAAGGTGAACCCACTATTTAGTTGGGCCATCCAATGGGTGTTATGGTGCCACACTCAGAATCCATTTGTCTTCCTATATGCGTCTTCCATAGCATTGTCTTGGGGTGTGTGACACAGGAATTTGCAAAGCCCAAGTTTCTTAATACGAGACGTTGTTCCCAAACACATCAAAAATATTAATCATTTAGCCTATTTCAAACCTAAATATCTATTTCTAGGAGCATCAAAACTTAATGAAACTTTGACCATAGTTTTATTATCATCATAGATACATTCTATTAAATTTTGGAGTCAGGATATCACTTTTTGACTACTCAACTTATTCCTTTAAAAGGGCATATGTGGTTAGGAGTATAAACATAATGTTAATATCATTTTCTCTCTCAACTTTATTCCAACTCTTGGAACTCTCAAAATAATCTCAAAAGATGGATTCATTTATGTCATTAGTTATCCAAGTACTACAAAAGTTCACTCCATCACACATGCTAAGCATTAACATGATCTCATGTTCAATTCCTCAATCAGAAATGACATGTCATTAATCCATACATTCTTAAGAAATTATGATATAAATTGATTATATTATATTCGAGAAAGCATAATAAATGAAATGTCCTTCATCAATAATCCAATCAATTAAAAAGTATGCCATTAGTCATACTACAACACTTACATACCCTTTCCTAGGACTTCCTATTCTACACCTTCCACAACTAAGGAATAACTTCAATCAACGTCGTAGTAGAAAGAGATTGGGAGAAGAAGGACAACCTCAAATGTGATAATTAGGACCATCTCTATTACAAGTAACCTATTCTCTCTATTTTATGTAACAAGTAGTCAAGATCAAAGAGTGATTAGGGTTTCTTTGAGGCACAAGCTCTCAAGTACATCGTAGGAGCCGCTTGGTAACCTCATGAAGCTCCCATATAGGTCTTATTTATAGTTGAGGGTGCCTACTATCTAGTAGACTTGATTAGGATGAGCTCTATCCATTTTTGGGGGATTTGTTGGTTGTCCAACGAATAGATTTCATTTTTTGTTATTTTCTAACAATGATATTGTACTTTATTGAAAGCTACAACTACAAAACAATCGACCATTTTTACTAAGAAATACTTAATCAATGTCACTAGCAGTCAAGCCTAAATTAATATAGTCATCCAATTTTCTAGGACAATATCTTAGTAGGCATCATCATTGGACATGTCCCCATTTGTTGGATGAGTTTTTCTAGAACAAACTGAAACCATGCAAGAAAGAAGAAAATATTGCACAATGTCATCAAATGAGTTTGGAAATGAAATATCATCCAAAGGACCAACCTAATATAGTTTTTACTAATTTCATTACATGCAATTAAAATTCATTATAATAAATCTATTGCATGTTCAAGCTTAATTACAGTTCATACAATTCATGCTAGTTATTAACATTAAATTTATACAAGTAATGTATATACTCTATAAGAAATTTTTGCGTATATAACTTGTCTCCTCCAAAATTAGGGTTTGCAATTTGGGAATTTTGGAGCATGTCTTAAATAATGAAATGATTTCAATAAAAAAATTTGGTGCATATGAATGAAATGGTAAAGTCATTAACCAAATATACGTAACATAACTTCTAGAGTCAACTACTACATGAACAATACATGTAAAATAACTTGAGGAGTCAACTATTACATTTTAATTTAAGATATTAGATCCAACAGTCTACTCCTAAGTATAGAGTTATGCTCATGTTAAAGAATGGTTGGGGCTCAGTAGCCCTCTTGACAACATATCATACACTTTCTATATTAAGATTATGCACATTGATGGTGCCATGTGGGAAGTTTAGACATCTTGTGGGTATTTGCAAACATTTATTTTGGTTCAAATTAGAAATTTTAGAATCATGCCCATGATAATCCTATTATGATTTTGATCATTATTTAGAACCTTGTGGTCCCATCAATATTATGTTCACCATTGATGAATCTTGATTAGTGAAACATATTACTTTAGATATTAAGATTGGTAATATAATGTACTCATTTAAAAAAATTATCGACTACAACTTATGAAGTTTGTTACCCCAACATCCAACAGATGTATCTATCCAAGCCACAAAGGTATCCCGTCATATAATGTTTAAAGAATAAGTAGCCAAGGAGAGACATCAAGGCATCATTTAAAAAAAAGACCTCCTGGTCCAACACATCCACCCCACAACAAAGCCAAAAAGCACACAACCAAGATTCTTGGGCACCAAGCAACCATGCTTCTAGGGAAACAAGATAAGAGAAACTCCACAACAAGAACCCATGCATATGATCCATCAACCCAAATCCTCCCAAACTACATCATGCCTTAGAAGCCATTTTGCTTCTTCTTGAGCCCTCTAGATCCATTCCGAGGGCTATAATAAAAGCCTTCATATCTAGACTGACTGTCATCAAACTCATTCTTATACTCAAAACTATAAGATATCTCTCCTTCCCTTGAGTTTCTGCTACTATAGTAAGAACACACCTCAACTTCTGTTACCAGGAAAACTATGACTTACCATGAAGCAAACTATGGGTAGAGCAGAGAGATCATTGCTGATCAAATGGAGGTCTAGAGGTGAAGAAATCCTCCAATATTTGGTGTATGGGTAAGAGTTTGGAGTCATCATGGGCCACTACTCATCGGTTGTGTGAGGTTTCTCATTCAAAGGGGATCTTGTTGAGCATCTGGTGTGCCCCAAGTGATTTAGGGTGGTTTACTAGAGAAAATGGTTCTAGTTCTTCATTTTCTCTAGAGAAACACTATTAATTTGATGAATATATGTAGATATAGGTCATGATATGATTCATATGTGTCAAGGGAAATGACATATAGTACGTATAAAACTCATATTACCCATAATTTATGTTATTACAAGTTTTTAGTTGTCTCAACCAGATTTTGAAGTGCATGAAAAATTATTTAATTGTTAGATTATGAAGTTAAAGTTCAAGACTTTAGATTTCATGTCATATTTATCTAGAAGACAATTATAAAGTGTAACCATAAAGATCTATATTAGTACAAGATAGACATATAACATGTGTTTTCATTTTAAAATGTTCATTACTCAACAAAGAAACAAAACATAGATGCATATTGCATGATGTTAAAGTAGAGAAGTGGAGCATAATATAAGACATATATATGCCCCTACTTTCCAAATGTAATCATGAACTTATGTTCATTATCCCATCATTTCCCAAAATTTCATGAAAACACAAACTAAAAACCAAGACAAATTGTCTTGATAGGAGGTGAATAATGCACTAAAAGGTGAAATAGAGAAAAGTCAATTTAAAGAAACACATCTACAATCTACCAACCCATTATCCTTCCTATGCTTGAAATCCACAACACAATCACTATAGAAATTTAGATATGGGATTAAAATCGATACTTTATTGTGATGATGGGAATGTATCAAATGGGAATTTCAACTAGCCATGTGGTGACATTGAGAGAATATGAGAAGATATCCTTTAACTTCAAGTAATTTCAATCCTTTTTGAATATCTTGTTTGAGTTCACAATAGAATTGATGGTGTCATTAGAACCTATTGCAACAATACAACTCTGCTTAATTTTTTGATAGAAATCAAGTGAAATACTAAAGTTTCTCACACTATGTCATATAAGAGGTAGGTGGAAAGGTGTAAGAAAAAAAGAGACAAAAAGTAATTAATCACTATTAAGAGAAGGAAATGGTGATGAATAAGAAAACAATAAATACAAACAACATAAATAAACAAAAACAAAGTGTAAAATATGGGTAATGGTGAAAGTGAAAGACCTAGTATCACTTACTAAGTTTTAGAATCAACTCTAACAAAAGCCAAGAACCCCCCAGTAACATCGTTGAATACATGATGTGGTTAGATTGTGTAATTTGTGTGGGTTGACCGTATCACAAGTATATGGGTTTGACATATTCATATAAAGGGAATTTTCTCAAGTAATTTGGTTGTTATGTGTTAGTTTAACGTGTCAAATTAACTAATTGAGCTGACTGGGATTTGGTTGCACAAGTAATCAAGAGAAAACAACCAAAAGTGCAATCAAAATTAGTTATGGAATGAGAAAAACATCTATAAGATTATGTTAGGTTCAAGGTTTCACACACAACACCACACATATAGAAAACAAGACACAAATCATCATGTTACTTTATGTTGGGATGCTAACTATTCTACCTCCTTGTTTGTGTAAATATGTATACTTTTAATTCCCAAGTCAACAATGACCATGCCAACATGTAAGAATTATATTTTATGAAGATAAGCATCTAAAACCCAAACAAAACTCATTTATTTCTATTAAATAAGTTACTTATGCAAGACCAACTCTCACTACTCTACAAATACCATGTCTATATGAATCTAGAGTAATCGATCAATTTAATACATGCCAGAAAAATACTACCCAACCTGAAAGATAATTGAAACATGCATTTGAATGATAGATCTTCAAATTTTCTACATGTTTGAATGTTAGGGCTACTCCCCTAAGACCAAGTCCTTGTTTGGTTCATAAGAAAGGATATGAAAGGAATAAACAAAGGATGTGAAGTGGTAGGATGTGATGGAATGTAGGATGTAGTTTCCCCATATTATATTTAGATAAGACACATGAAAGGATAAGATACAATAAATTTTTATTGAAACAAACATGTACTGTTGAAAATAGAATTCATGGATGTCATTAATTGGTCTAAGAGGGAAATCACATAAACCTAATCTAATACATAACAACAAGCTAAAGTCAACAAATTGATTAAGATTGTGACTGCTGCAAATTGAGAACAACACATACCCACAAAAATACATCAGGAACCAACCAAATCATTATAAAAAAATCACCTAAAACAACTCTTCACATTCAAATTTGTATTCAATATATAAATGTATAATTTTAAAATCTAAATGATGAAGAAAATTGACAAAACGAAAACTCAATAACAAAAATGATAAATCATATAAAACTGTGAAACCTTCCAGCACAAGATTAGCGAGCAATATCTCCGTATATAAGTTTAACTACAATGAAAAAGAAGGCAGGAGGGCAATAAGTCACGTCGCCAACCCATTTTGGATGGCAAAGACTATCCTCCAAAACACTATGTCCATAGATTTGCGAGACATGACATTGATGTGCATAAATTTTTGCACCATCTTGAGAAGATCCATATCCTGTGGTGCTAAAAACCGAAAAGTATCACAGTCAAAAGGTACAAAACATGTTGATTGTTAATACATGTTTTCTCATGTTTAACCACTTTGGCTAAGGTAGCTTTTAAGGTAGCCTATACTACACTAAAATCTCCACCTTTCAATCCCACCAATGAAGAAACTCCTATTAGTTCAAAACATGCATGCTTTCTACAACCCAACCAAAAATCAAGACATCTGCTGGCCTGAGAGTCGATCTCCCCTCCTATGGATCATTAAAAAAATTCACTGGTACCACTTTCTTAGAAAAAATCCCTTCATGTCTAAGTATTTCATTAAGAACATCTCTAACAAGATCATGCATGTACTTTGAAATTTGGCAGTTCCCGGCAATGAACCTCATACTCCACAAAAGTGTCTAAGCACACCTTGTGGTAGACTGGGCATACCTCATCAAATGGAAATAGGAAAACATAATAAAATATCTTAGAATAGAATGATACTCTATTGACGACATATGTAATCTAAGCTCATCAATAGGAGTAGCAAGAAGAAAATCATAAGCATGATAGCTTGTAAACATCCAAACATATCTTTTTGTCTGATGGTCATATCAAACTTAATATCCATGTCCTTAGCAATCTTGTTAAAAGGGAACTCACGAAAGCATGTTGGGCTTTAGGGGGGACAATGTCCTTGTCTGAATAATAGCTAAGATCAAAGATGGAATTGTGACACAAAGACAATCCAAAGCACAATTGAAATCAAAGTTCACACTGCATATTCCACTGCCTCATAAATATGATCTTGGAGTATCCATGATTGATCCCTAGAGGCCCCAAAAGAGTATTGAAAATGCATCTATTTTCGAATACAATCTAAGATCTCTGATCCTAATGGGTAGTATAACCACTCACCATTGAAGGTATCCAAATAAAGGACCCCCACAAACAATAATATCCTCAATAGACTCTCATACCCCTTTGTGAAACCTTGATGCCACCTCCTCCATGTGTACAAGTTGGCACATCCTTAATCCAAACATTCATTTAGAAATAGCCATATAAGATTGAAGTAATAGAAGCCCACTTTTTGGTTCATGCAATCATGGTAGAATATGCATCAAGTCAAAGAACTCAACATCCCTCCTCATGGACAACTCCTTAAAGTAACTTCACTCCTAGAAAAGGCATCTCAATGTCCGTGGGAAATGACCCATCGTGAATTTTTTTTACCATCATAAGTAGTCCAGTAAAGCTCAATTTACAAATATTTAAATAAAGACCCAACACTGGACCCGTGCACTGAATGATGTCAAGCACCTTGGACACCTCCATTGTATCCCAAATGAAAATCCCATCTTCAAGATACCAAGCATGGAGAAGAAGCTTGCACCCATTTATAATCTCACTGCTAATTGGATGTAGTATAAGGGAAAAAAGAAGTGGCCCCAAGGAATCACCTTGCTACACTCCAGTAGTTGACTTGATATAATTGTCTCCGACATACAAGCTAGCTTCTTGTCCATACTAAAACTCCACCCACAAAGAAATAGATGGGCACCTCAACCTCACCTCACACAGTAACATTGATCTATCCACCAGGTTGAAGCATTTGAAATATCAACTATAAACATAGAGAGGGACTGTATTCATGTTTCTCACTCAATAGTCCATTGGCACAAGGAAAATTGCCTCCGCTCCACCAGATACACTGACTTCAGACTAAAAATTATTAAGATATGTAGTCATATCTTTATGTACTCCTATCAGGGAAACTTTGGACACCAGGTGCCTCCCAACTATACCAACTACAATGGCACATATTCCATTGTCAGGATTAAGAAGAGGCATGAGAGGAGCAGAAGCTACAAACTTTGCCAAACTCAATGGACACCTCCCCCCAACCATAAGTTAATCTCTATGGGGATGGCATGTAAGAGATCCATCGTGACAAAAGATCCCTCCCCACAGAGAGCATTTAAGATGTGTTGGGACCATAACTCATCTCTCCCATATGAAGTCCCTTTAGGAAAGGATTTGATGCACCAAAGAGTAGTGTCATCATATGCTATGAGGGGGGCCTCTAAAAAAAGTATCTAGCATGCATGGAGGTGGCTTGTATGGGTGTTTATCCTTAAAAATCTTCATTGTATCTTCATTATGTGGAGCTACCCCTAAGGAGCGCAACACTTTTAAAACTTCTATAAAGTGTCCATTTGCAACTTTCAAAGGCATTTATTGATGTTAGGGTTCTCTTTTTTGTCCTCCATAAATTTATCTCTATCATGATCCATAGCCTCACATGTAGAAGAATTTCTATATTATCCACTAACTTGGAAACTTGTCTTCTCTGCCGCATGTAGCAAGAGAACTTTGAATATGATATTATTAAAATGACTTTTTATTATCAAATCTTCTGTTCCTCCTATTATTGGTCCTGAAAACTTGCAACCTGCAATGGGGAAAAAATCAACAATCTCACCCAAGCAGGTACAAAACCTGGATCAGTGACCGCTTTGTCTTCAGGATTGTGAATGCTTTCTATAGAGTAAGATGATAACCAACTAACCTAAGACTCAATTTATGTTGTCGATGCTGCACAATAATACTTCTAGCATGTGTTTGAAGAAGAATCTTGGTGATCACTAGATGTTGAACTTGGAGAAAACTATTTTTCACTAATAGTTGGCTTTTGAACCAAACTCCTAATTGTGGACGGAAATGAGACAGTGGACACTTGGATGCCAAAATGATCTGTGGACTGAAGAAGAAGATCCACATAGTGGTGGAAACAATGATAGTGCACCATAGATGGAAGTGGAAATCGGGTAGTGGAAACTGGAGAAACGAAGGATTATGAGTCGTGCAATTTGGGGGTCGAGCATCATGAGTCGAGTTATGAATGGTGCAATTCTAGAAGTTGCTTTGGAATAGATTAGGAATACCTTCCCTCTTGAAGGTTCAATTAATCCTCCTTCATCAACATTCCAATTCTGATGGATAATTATCCAGTCTAGATTTATATGTTACTAAACATAGGATTAGGATTGGACCCATCAAAATTCTTTCCCATGCCTAATCCTTTGAACCAAACATGGTTCATGAGTAAGAGAGTTCTCACTCATGATATGAAAAACAAAAACAAAAGAGTTAAGTAAAAAGAAGGAATAATTAGAGGATTCTGTGGAGAGATAATGAAATAACCATAAAGAGGAAATGGGGATTATGAATTCAAAAATCCTCTAAGATCTTTATTTCACACAACTGAGTAATTTAAGGACACAACCTATCCTTCAAATCTTGGTATTAAGGATCATTGCTTTCATATACTCATCGTAGAGATCCTAGGAGAAGATATGGGCCCTCAATGCACCTTTGGAACTCCCTTTAGTGTTGTATTAATTGTTCTCGTCCAAAATAAGTGTGTAGACGTAAGGAAAATGAGTGATTCTTTATCTTGGATGCTTGGGTTGAGATTTTAAAATGCATGGATTTATTTTGAAATGAACAATTACTGCTTTCAACATTTACACAAAGTAAAACAACATTACACGATGTGTAGATGTCAAGTGGTAAGTAAATTGGACACATTTTGATTGTGACACAAAATGTTGTATTCAATCCACACATCATGTCTCATATTGAATATGGAATTCTATAGATAAATATAGATAACATGTCAATCATTCACACTTTATGTTTTTGGACCCGCACAATGTAGACATGTTCACATGATGAGTCTCTGCATTGATAAATAAGCTCGACCATGATCCTACACATTGTGTAGAGTCCTAATAGAGTAAAATTCGTCTTGGAGTTGATCAATCTTTTAAAATATAAAATTAATGGCCATTAGGCTTCACTAGATGATATAAAGTAATTGAATAAGTTGTACCTGCATAAGAAAAATATGAATGAGTAATTTAAGAATAAAATATGAACAACTTTGCAAATTAAAGGAATAATGCATATGATTATAAATAATAAGCATGAGTTACAAAATAAACAGCGATATCAATTGCAAATATCATTCACAAACCATGTGATCTATAGACCAGAGTTCTACAACTTGAATATTTGAGCTGGTGGCAACATGCCCACTCAAGAAAACACATCCTCAAGCATCCTTCTGTAAAGCATCCCAATAATGTTATTATAGATGGGCCCCATTAGTGTGGCATACTCACCATGATTCAACATCATATTTTTCCAACTTGATTATGAATGTGTTTGTCTTGAGAAACAATGCCTCACAATAACAAACATCACCTTTCCATCCCCACACTTGAATGGATAGTTCAACAAGGGCAAGAAACATGACATCACCATCTTGTCTCATTGTACTTGTCTTAGCCAACCCATGCAGATGCTAAGTGTCTTTCATGACTCATTATAATGCACATCAAAAAGTTTATCAAGGGAAAGAAATATGACATCAACATCGTGTCTCACTCCACCTATCTTAGCTAGACCATGCACATGCTAAATGTCTTTCATTTCTCATGGAAGTACACATTTAGAAAATTCATACATACTATTGAACCAACTTAGTAAATCATAAAGTCCCCTCATAGTTAGAATTTGATCACTTATCATTGTTGTCCATACACAATGGGTATGGGATATGAAAAGGGAATGCATATATCCTTTCTCCTTACCCTCATCTCAACTACGCCATGGTCAATAAATCATATTGTATGTGCTTTAAGAGCTACCTCAATACAACTTATGGTGTCTCCTACCACTAAGAAAGATAATGGCAAACCATCATCTTCCTAAGGCACAAATATGTGGTGTTGGCACCATTCATTTTCAAAGTGCAAAAATAAAGAAGAAATGGTTAGATATCACATGCCTTGAACTAGAAGTCAACATAAAAGTTGACAATGTATACCAAAAAAGGCAAAACCTCCCATTTCTCCATGAAATATTTGGAAGTGAGTTTGTAATATTTATTATTGAGGACTAACAACTAATGTAAGAAGAAAATAGATCTTTTATTTTGAATTTGTTTCTACAATAATGAATGTTCCCCTCCAACTGAAGGTCACTATAAATTTTAATTATGGATCTGTATAACTAACATCTAGGTGTACACCTGATAATTGCTCATTCACAAACAAAGAGGATATCCTTTTTGCCTAAAACTCAATTGGAAACACTACATGTGGGATGTAGTGGGGGGCATGTTTATCACCTACGAGAATGAGTGCATCATAAGCGTGCAACTCAACCTGTGTAGGTGGAGGGGCATCCTCCTTATAAGCCAATTCTATCACGTAAGGTGCCTAGAAAATAGACTCCTCCCGATGCACTTTGGAAACCATAAATCTAGGGGTATAGTGGGGTGTTTGTCTGATACACATCCATGATTTAGGAAAATAATTAGAAATAAAAGTATTTCTCATAATTTTAAGAATGATATCTACATCATCACTTCTATCTATTTTAATCCGTCTAACCTCCAATCATAAAATTGAAGCTGGTTGGAGATGCATCCAATCATTAGTCTTTTATGTTACAAAACATAATGTATTCATAGTTTTAGACTTTATCAAGGTAAAAACCTCTTCAAGTCATACTAAGGAAAGCTTTGATTCAAGTCTTACTCAGGTAAGCACCATGGAAAGCATTATTTATGCAAGCAACTGAGGGCTATTTGGAATACTTTTCTCCATTCAAGGGCCCAATTGAGATCCAATAAGTCAATATTAAATATCAACAATGATAGCATCACAAAAAATTGTTCTTCAACCAATCTCAAGACTTCACCTTTCTTCATTGGTGGATTCACGAGACGCGATCCAAACTGTGTACAAGAAGGGAAACTATTAACACCCATATTGGTACATATAAAACTAAGGATCTCATTGCATTTTGGCCCAAACTCAAATAAATGGATTTATCCCAGTTTAAATCTATAAGCGTCAAATACATGACAAAAAATCAAATCAGTCGTATAACATGTTCAATAAAACTAGATTCAGTTGTGAACTATGGTCATAACCTAAGTTTCCCAAACTTGGATGAAGGACACCAAAGGTAAATAGAATGAGAAAGTGCACAAAATCTCATGGATATGTGATACTCACCTTTATGGAAGTTAGGACTTGACAAGACATATATGATACTCATTAAAACATGAAACTACAAGAATATTGATTGACTATATGATTGGACATATAAAATGATTTCACATCATGATATTTGATTATCATCCAACAACTTGCTATATTCATGAAATCTCCTCTATGATCAATACCATGCCACGAACTCATATAGCAATTATTTGTAATGGAAACAAACTAATCCAATGGATGTCTCATGAAAAAGACACTCCATATTGAAATGCCTTGCTTAAATGGAAACCACACCGTAAAAAATCATGTGCAACATAGGTGCTTGTTAGAGACACACCCATAAGACTACCTAGTCACTCACCTACATAAACCATATCCCATATGTGCCAGTTGATATGCCAATGGGGCCCATATTTGAAATGTTTCCCTTATTTAAATGATAATTTTATCGCAAAGATGCCCTTTTTTTTATCCTAGCTTTGCGGTGAAATTATCTTAAAAGGGCCATGTGCGCACCCCACTTGAGCTTCCAACTGATGTGCGGCCATACCTAGTTCCTTATGTCAAATCTTTACACTAATGTACTTGATTGTGTATGTAAATAATTCTCTAACCCCAACATGCATAGAAGGAACCCAATAGATGAGACCTTGATCATTTTCTAGACTGAATTTCAAGATCACAAATAGGACAAAGTCAAGTGTCATCCAATTAGTAACAACCCATTGAATCTAGATATATGATCAATGGTCTCCTATTCATAGAGGTTCACAACTTTGGAGATCTAAGCCCAAGAACACCCTCCTCCACCTCCTCCTAGCTCAAATGCCCCATCAAACCCCTAAAGGTTGGGGGCGACACGATCTAGTGGTAATCTCACATCCCCAACCTTCTACCTGGTTTCTTTGGTTAAAACCAAGCACATGATCTCCTTCAATCCCCATGAGGTACTATCATGGTAAGGTCCATATGTTGAATGTAGATATCATGTAGACATCCCATCTCCTTCTCCTTATACCTATTTCAAGTAGTGTGATGATACAATCATCCGAGAACAATGATGTATCTTCAAACCCCTTATCTCATGCATATCACCCTCATATTCAAAGTTTATATATTTGTCCACATGCATGGTTTTAGTCAATTGCTCTCTTTTTCTCCTCTAGACAGTCAAAACCGATATATAATGGGCGTGTGGGGGTGTCTGGCACGTTTTCCACGGGTAGTTTGGTGCTTTTCCTAGACCTCTCCTCATAGATCTTTAATATTTGATTATTTTCTGGAATCTAGAACCAGTTTTATATTTTCTCGCATAAACATAGTGACAACTACAACTTTCTTGCGCTCAAATCTGATGTTACAAGTACCAGTGGCGTAGCCAGGAAATTTGGGCTGGAGGGGCACCATTATATACATAGCCATGGGCTGGAGGGGCACCATTATATACATATCCATTTGCAGCCTAATAGGGTAGGGCACAATAGATATTTTTCACTAAATTCTAAACCAAATAGATATCAAATAGTCTGAAAATACAGATCCTGAGTAGGGACTTGCCCACGCAGGTCTATACGTGACTACGCCACTGGTTACAACTCGCTGTTGCATTTAATCTTAGATTTACATCTATTCTAAAAATCCACTTCTAAAAAATATAATTAGGGAGTTTCACGGTAGAGATGTAAGTAGAGATTGAATGCAACACGTCCAGGACAATATCCCGGAACAGCAAATTTAGACCCCACACGGAACCTCCATATGAAACTCTCACGTTTTCACGTGGAGCAAAAACAGTTGCCAACAATTAATGTGAGTTATAAAAGTAACAAGGGCTTAATCATGAGCGATGGAGAGAAATGATGATAATCGACTGGGGCGGTGATTATGACTTCTGCTCATAGCAACTTAGCCAAGAAGACGCCGGACAAGAGATAAATACATTTGATCTTCCTAATACATGATATCTAATTAATACTCCGGGCCCACCAAAAAATTGTTGGGCCTACGCCCTTCTGTTTTTTCCAGCCCATTAGGGCATGTGTGTTGTTTGCGCTGCTGAAGTTATAAAACCTTCACATCCACGCAGCCGCTAAGAGGACATAACGAGTCTGTCTTCCACCACATCGCCAACGAGACCAGTACCCACTCTTTATGGAAGAAGTTCGAGTCGTTGTATGAGAGGAAGACTGCAGGGAACAATGCGTTTCTGATTAAGAAACTCGTCAATCTAAAGTTCAAGGAAGATGACAATATATCAGTGCACCTGAATGATTTTAAGAGCATTGTGAATCAGCTAGCCACGATGGATTTGTCACTTGATGACGAGTTGTAGGAGCTTCTACTTCTTGTTTCTTTACCTGACAGCTGGGAGACCTTGGTGGTTTCTGTTAGCAATTCTACTGCAGACGGGAAATTGACTTTGGACTTGGTGTCCAATACCTTGCTGAATGAAGAGATAAGACGACATAGCTCAGCAGAGATGTCAGTTTCCCATGCCCTTGTTGCTGAGGACAGGGGGAGGAGTCAGAGTCGTGGTCAGGGTGGTGATAGAAGAAAGTCAAAGCACAAGTCAAAGTCCAAAAGTAAGGTAGTTTGTCATTACTACAACAAGCCAAGTCATATAAAAAAATTATGCAGGCAGCGCAAAAAAGAAATCAAAGAAGGAAAGCAGAACGTGACAAATGATGATAGCAACAGAGTTGCAGTCGTTACAGATGCCAAAGAGGTACTCACATGTGGAGTTGCCATGAGACATTGTCTACATATCAACAACAACACTGAGTGGGTGTTGGACACCGATGCTTCATACCACGTCACTCCTCACAGACACGTCTTCTGCTCCTACAAGTCTGAGAACTTTGGAATGATGAAATTGGCTACTGAAAGCTATGCGAAGATTCGTGGGATTGGTGAGGTGCGCATTAAGACCGAGTTGGGTTGTACCATCTTGGTGAAGAATGTTAGACATACTTCTGAAGTTGATTATAACATCATTTCCGGCTATGGTATCGACATTGAGGGCTTTAAATATCATTTTGGTGACTTGAAAGCTTTTGTTACCAAAGGACAGTTGGTCGTGGCTAGAGGCAAAGTTTGCTGCACTTTGTACAAGATGAATATAAAGGTTTGCACTGACAATATCAATGTTGTAGACTGTTCAGGTTCTCCAGATTTATGGCACAAGCGGCTTGGACACATGAGTGAGAAAGGCTTACAGGTGCTTGCAAAGAAATATTTGATCCCCTGTTGTAAAAATGTGACTCTTGACCCCTTTGAAAGTTGTTTGCTTGGGAAGCAAAAAAGGGTTCAGTTCAGTGCTCAGTCTAAGAAGAAGTCTAATGTGTTAGACATGATTTATTCTGATGTTTGTGGTCCTATGGAAGCCAACTCCTTGGGTGGAAGCAAATTCTTTGTTACTTTTATTGATGATGCATCTAGGAAAGTGTGGGTCTAGTGTTTGCAGAGGAAAGATCATATCTTTGATACTTTCAAGAAGTTCCATGTCATGGTTGAAAGGGAGACAGGTAAAAAGCTTAAGTGTCTTCGTTCTGACAATGGAGGTGAGTATACTTCCAAGGAGTTCAGGTCTTACTGTGAAGGATCTGGAATACGACATGAGAAGACTGTTCCCGGTACCCCACAACACAAAAGTTTGGCTGGGAGCGAGCCAGATGCATGATGAAGAATGTAAAGCTACCTAAAGAGTTTTGGGCAGAGGCTGTAAACACTGCTTGCTACTTGATTAACAGGTCACCATTGGTTCCTTTGGATTTTGATACTCCAGAGAGTGTGTTGAGTAGGGAAGCCAGCTTTTTATTCTCACCTTAGAGTGTTTGGGTGCAAGGCATTTGTACATGTTCCTGAGGAGCAGAGGTAGAAGCTTGATGACAAATCTGTTCCTTGTATTTTTGTTATCTATGGTGATGAGCAGTTCGGTTACAAGTTTTGGGATCGAGACAATAAGAAGATAATCAGATCTAGAGATGTAATTTTCTTTGAGGACCAGATGTTTTCTGATATAGTGATGACAGAGCCTGAGCAGGTAAAAGATGATACTCTGATTGATGTGTCAGTTCCCTCTCCAGTCCAGCAGAATGCTGGTGCAAATCATGTTGAGGATGACGAGATCCCACATGATGATATGGCAAAGGATGATCTTGGTACATATAACGTCCATGATGAAGAGGTTCTTGAGCAGGGGGAGCAACCTCAACCAGTAGATCCAGCAGGTCCACAGCTGAGGAGGTCTACTAGAGAGAAAAGGGCGTCTACTAAATATTCTGACACATAATGGTCATTGATCACAGAAGAGGGGGAGCTAGAAAGCTACAAGGAAGCAAAGTCTCATCAAGACAAAGATAAGTGGTTGCATGCAATGCAAGATGAGATGAACTCATTGAAGAAAAATGATACCTATGAGTTATGCAAACTTCCTGAAGGCAGAAAAGATTTTAAGAACAAGTGGGTCTTCAAGCTAAAGAAAGATGGGAGTGATAACACTGTGACATACAAACCTAGACTTGTGGTGAAAGGTTTTGGGCAAAAGCAGGGCATTGACTTTGATGAGATATTCTCTCCAGTGGTGAAGATGACTTCCATTCACACAGTTTTGGGCTTGGCAGCTAGCTTGGACCTTGATATTGAGCAGCTTGATGTGAAGACAACCTTCCTCCATGGTGAGATAGAGGAAGAGATTTATATGCAGCAACCTGAAGGATTTGCAGTGAAAGACAAAGAACACATGGTTTGCAGATTGAAGAAAAGTCACTATGGGCTGAAACAAGCACCAAGGATGTGGTACAAAAAGTTTGATGCTTTCATGCTGAAGCAAGGTTACCACAGGACAGAGACAGATCACTGTGTTTACTTCAAGAGATTTTCAAGTAACAATTTTATTATTCTCTTACTTTATGTTGATGATATGTTGGTTGTTGGCAAGGATGCTTAGATGATTGCCAAGTTGAAGAAGGAATTGTTTAAGTCTTTTGACATGAAAGACTTGAGACCAGCCAGACAGATTCTTGGCATGGACATCAGGCATGACAGGAAAATAAAGAAACTTTGGTTGTCATAGGAGAAATATATTGAGCGTGTACTTGACAGGTTCAACATGAATGGGGCGAAGGCAGTTGAGACTCCCTTAGCCAATCACTTCAGACTGAGTAGAAAACAATCTCCTTCTACTGAGCAGGAAAAGCAAGAGATGACTCACATACCCTACTCTTCTGTAGTAGGAAGTCTTATGTATGCTATGATGTGCACTAGGCCTAATATTACACATGCATTTGGTGTGACTAGCATATTTTTATCTGACCCTGGTAAGGAGCATTAGAATGCTGTAAAATGGATACTCGGATATTTGAGAGGCACATCTAGTGCTTGCTTACGTTTTGGAGGGGCACCACCAGTTCTTACAGGTTTCACAGATACATATTTAGCAGGTGATCTTGATCACAGGAAGTCTACCTTAGGGTTTCTATTCACTTTTGCAGGGGGAGCTATTAGCTAGCAGTCTAAATTGTAAAAGTGTACTGTTTTATCAACTACTGAGGCAAAATATATTACAGCTTGTGAAGCAGGGAAAGAAATGATTTGGCTCAAACGTTTCTTACAAGAACTGGGTTTGACACATGATGAGCATGTTATCTACTGTGATAGTCAGAGTGCCATGGACTTGAGCAATAATTCTTCTTTTCACTCCAGGACAAAGCATATTGATCTGAGATACCATTGGTTGCGTGAAGCTATCAGTGATGACCAGTTGAAGCTGAAGAAAGTTCACACCAATGACAATCTTTCTAACATGTTGACGAAGGCAGTTCCTACAAAGAAGCTTACTACTTGTAAGGAGCTCGCCGGATTGAACTCCACCTGAGGAGTTGTGAGGACAGTCTCCCCTTTGGGCTGGAGGGGGAGATTGTTGGGCCTACTCCCTTTTGTTTTTTCTAGCCCATTAGGGCATGTGTGTTGTTTGCGCTGCTGAGGTATAAAACCCTCACATCCACGCAGCCGCTAAGAGGACATAACACAACCGCAAATCAAAAGCAACGCCGCCGCCGCTTTCTCAATTGTTCGTGACGGAGAGAAGAGTCAAGGAAGAAGAAAGAAGAGAAAGGAAAGAGGGTGACACCGCTCTGGTTCTCTTCCCCAGTCTACACCGAGTCTTCCATCACAGCCTACATTCTTGTTCTGTCCGGGTATTCTCTGCAAGGAGGTGTTTTTCCGGGAGACCGTTTGGTGTGGTGACGTATTGGTTTGGTATTATCTGTATCTCTTACTTTTGCTCTGTATTCCTCAAGTTTTGGGTCTAAACTTGAGACGAACATTGTAATTTGTTGATTAGTGGATTTTCTCCGTCGAGCTTTGACCCCGTGGTTTTTTCCTCACACATTATGGGGGTTTTTCACGTAAAATTGTAGTGTTCTTGTGGTTGCTTGTTTTCTATATTATTTTTGCATGCCTAGTCCATACGTGCAGGTTATTCCACATTTTTTTTTGGCCTACATCAACCCCTTCAAAAATGTACTCCCAAGGCTAATTTCAATGGCTGTGCCGGAAAAAGAAAAACACCACACTTGCGTATTGTAAGAAGAACCGGTTAGAGAGGCAAAACCAAACTTTTAAGGATACAAGTAGTTTTCCTTGCAATTTGTTGGACAAGCCATTTAATCCAACAAACTGGATTCGAATTTTCATAACTGAACAAATTACAACAAATGATACTAAAATTGAGCTTCATTTCACACATGAATTTCCTTGACAGGTCCGGTCAGGGTCACAAAACATTGCCCAAAAGACCCCATGATCCCATCCTCAAACAGCAAGACCAAAACAAAAGAAGGCCCTACAATTTTTTGTGAACTTACTTAAGTTAGCAACGCAGACGGCAAACCATCAAAAACAGGGCCCTCACAGTTAGCTATTGAGACAGACAGTAGCAAGCGACGACGGCAGGTGGCTGCTACAGAAGACCTAGTGGCCCTACACTTTTATGGTGTAGAGCCCCACTATGGGTTGATCCCTCGCGGCATGGAGCAGCTTCATCTCCTTCATGGCTGGGTCCTCCAGAAGCAGCACCTTGTCCATGTCCCTGACACCGACCATGTGCAGGTAGTCGGCGTCCTCCCTCTCCTTGCCTTTGAACAGCAATCTTTGCTCTCTTGGCTCCAACCCAGTAACCATTGATAGCACCGTCTTCAATTCAGCTGCAAATAATTTAAGTGATACGCGTCAAGCAATGGACGATTTGTTTAATTCCTGTATTTCTTTCTCCCGTTTTCTCTGACTGTAGCTAGCTTACCGAATGTGGACGTAGCCTCGATGGAGATTTCGTGCCATCGCGACCCAGTGGAAACGCGGACCTTGATCATCTCCTCCCCACCGCTGCTGCTGCTACCACCGTCGTCCCTCTTCTGCACGAGCATCCCTCCAGGCCGCAGCTCCCACTTGATCCCACCGCACCCTCCAGCACTACTGCTGACGACACTAGAGGTGTCGCTCCCAGTACTGTTGCTGAGCTTCTTGCTGCTTCTTCTCTTGGAGAACTTCCTCGATATCAGCCTGATCACCATCGTAATCCTAGCCAGCTTGAATCGACAGTATAGCAAGCTAAGTCTCCTTGATCTCTCTATCTGTGCTCTTCCCCTCTCCTTTTGATGCTCGCTTGAATGCACGGAGCTTCACAAACTAAAGAAACCGAGCTCATTATAAAGGATTGGGACGGGGAGGTCGTTGCAGCCGGGAGAAAGCGGGAGAGAGAGCTTTGAGCTTTAGAAGCGTGCCAATGAAACAGGGAAAGGAGCAGGGCATGAAAAGATGAGCCGGAGCCCACACCGATTCAACAAGTTGGGTGCATGTTTGGTGTTAAAAGACGACAAGGGATGCATGCAACCCCGACAATAAACAAAAGCGATGGTAGCTAGCTTAGCTATAGCCAAGGATCAATCATTTGTGCACGTCTCCAAGACTTGTTAACCAGCGGTAGTACTCTGCTGCGGGTACCGAAGCGAGCTAATTGGGCGTGGGGGTTGGGATATACGTTGGCAATGATAGTGTCGTCCAGGCCATGGGGTAACTTAAACAAGTGTTTTTTCCGTGCATGGGGGTTTCTCAGGCCGGCATGGTTTAATGGAATAAGGAGGTTGTTTGGGGGACATCCCATGTGACCAGGCGGGAAGGCGGGTGGTTTGTCGAACCTGTAGTATCGCTTTTGGTGGTTAGGAGACGTTGAAATCTCAATGGCACTGCAACCGCCCTTTCCTCTTTTTGGTATCTCACATCAATGTTATTCTTTCCTCCCACCAAATCTATGTTATCTTATTGCTCAAGGCATCTTGATCGGTTGAATGGTGGGTGGGCAGTCGCTCTGAACTCGACTCAGTTTCGACAGTCCTATCATTGTATGCAATCCAATTTCGGAGAATCTCATCTAACGGTACAGCTGCACACGTACCGGATGCAAGTACAGATTGGATATGAAAATTTATGTGGTGATAAGGAGATTTGAAGGGACTAATCTGTGGCTTCGATTTAGCTAAATTTAACGTATAATTTTGCTGATAACTAATCTGGTTTACTTTAGAAAAACAAACAATTCCATACCTAACTTGGGGTCATTGTTTCTATCGATTATACTCTTGCCTATTTCATGCTCTTCTTTGTCACCCTTTCATTTCGCTCTTCGTTACCTTCTCTCTAATTGGGTCCCTTTCACATCTATTTGTAGAATTAGTGTCTCTTATCTTATATCTTAGGATAACAAAAAATCTTGCAATATTGGAAAAGTTCAAATTGTTGATACATTTAGGTTCAAAGCTATTGTTTAACATTATCCAAAAGAGTCTAGAGATAATGTGAATGGATCACCTTGAAAAGACATTAACGGCCTACTGTCATCATGTGCCCATAAGATTTCCGTTTTAGGGTTTTGACACTTATTCAAGGTTGTTACTATTATCTTACAATTTGGTCAGAGATTATTTGTTAAGGTCATCTCATTTTAAGGGTCATGAGGTCAAATCTAGGGTTAGGGTTAAGCATGACACATGACTTATCATTTAGAGGGAAACATTGAAATTAGGGTTTCCATGAATGTTTAGGCCATCATTGATGACCTTTTTAGGGTTCCTATGATATGCCATTATCATAGATGGATCTAGGGTTATTGAGTCGAAATTAACTAAAACCAGAACATGCCATCATTTCTAGATAAAGAAAATATAATTATATAATCTAGTAGGATTTATTCTATTATTTTGAAAAAGGAGTCAAATTCAGGTCAATATAGTATTTTTTGGGTTCCTTGCATTTTCCCAATAAAAATGATATATAGATTCATTATTATCTGATATTCCTAGCATTTACTATGTTTTTTCTAAGATAAATAGGTTTTCTATATATATTATTAATTAAATAACAAAAGAGAAGTGGGCCACCTAGATCGACGACCCGATCTTATTGGATCACATGATCAGATTGACTCAAGTGCTGCACACCCACTGACTCATGCTCCTTCTCAATTGAGGTGGCACTCTTCTATTGGCTGGCTCGAGTCGAGTTGGGACCATGTGGCCCTCGCCTCCTCAAGTCCTTCTCCATTGCGCTCACCACTGTTCGCAATCACCAATGAGATCTGACTCTTCTTGGGGTCCTGATCACGGATGTTTAAGTGTAGATCTTCCTTGGGGAAGGTGGTCCGAAGAGAGACGACAACCCTTTTGTGTAGTGTGGCTCCCTCTAGAGCTTGAGCGACACCACAAGACTGAAGGTGGTCATCGGAGGAAAGGTAGAGATGGAGGGTGAAGCTCAAGTGGGTAGGGAGTAGATGATGTAGAGCTTCATGGAGGTCCCATGAAGGTAACAAGATGCTTAATTGGGATCTAGGGGCGAGCTTTGATGCAGTCGAAGTCAAGAAAAGGTGAGAGGGGAGGTAGGAGATGATGATAATGGAGGGGGCTATTCAGGATTAATTAAAGTTGTAAATAGGTAAAAGGATGGGTGACAAAGATGAGGGGATCCTTAAATAAGCTTGTGGTGGCTAGGGCTATAAATGCCCAACTGGCATGCACCACTAGTGAAAGCGGCGTGGATGGGGAGGTCAGTTCATCCCGATTTGAGGGTGAGGGAGGTTGTTTGAGGGGTTTTTGGGTTCAGTTTTGCGAGAGAGGGATGAATGTCGTGGGGAAAAAATGAGAGAGTGGCTGGAAATAGGCACACAAGGTTGGGGTCGGCAGCTCAATTGTTAGGGCGAAGACCGATTCTCGCGGGAGGTTGGTGATGACTCCTCAATCATCGGATCCCTCCTGGATGGCCAAGATCACATGCCCTGAGATAGTCATCCACGCCCAGGTTACTGTGTGGCCACGTGACATTTATGTGTCACATATGATCGAACTAATCGACAAACTTAGGTCCTAGGGTCAATATTTAATGAAATAAAAGTCATGAAGTCAAATGTCTATAACTCTCAATTGGTGCATCCAATTGTAATGAAATTTTAGGTGAGGATTCGTGATATAGTCATCTATCTATGGTAAAAAATTTGAATCCAAATTTGAATGGTGATTATAGAAATTTTACTAGGTTGGTAATGTACATGAATCACCTTTAAAGTGCATTAGGGTTTGCATTATTTTGAAATTTGTGCATACATATCATCGAAACATTAGAGTGGGTGACTAAGAGTATCTTAGGTAATTAATTTTTTGAGGACTTATTTATATCATTATATTGTAATAGAGAGAAAAAAATAATTTGTAAAACTCATTTTATCACATTCTCCCCTTCTTTTTAGAAATTTGTTCTCAAAATTCGAGCTTCTTGAAAGAGATGTGGATATTTCCGCTCGATCTTAGACTTGAGATCCCAGGTAGCATCATTCTGATCATGGTGGCTCCAGAGAACTTTCACCATATCAATACGTTGATTACTGTGAAGATCCTTTGTCTTAGAATCAAGAATCTTGACGGGGGACTCAACATAAGATAGATCATCTTTCAACTCTGGAGGCTCATGGTTCAGAATGTGACTAGGATCTTTGATATAAGGCTTCATGTTAGATACATGAAACACATTGTGTATTACACGGTATTGAGGTGGAAGAGAAACACAATACACACATTCACCAACCCTTTTCTAAGATCTCAAAGGGTCCAACAAAGTGAGGACGAAGCTTCCCTTTATTCTTGGCCAAGGCTTGGATATGCCTAATCTTCAAAAAAACATGATCACCTTCTTTGAACTAATGTTCCTGCCAGTGAGCATTTGCATAAGACTTCTACCTATCCTGTGCTCACTTCATTCTCTGCGTTATTAGTTCAATCTTGTCTGTGTAGAGCTGCATCTCCTCATATTTCATCAAGGTATGTCCCTTGAAATCATCCCAATGTAGTGGAGATCTGCATGGTATGCCGTAAAGAGCTTCATATAGAGGCATCCCAATACTTGTCTGATAGCTATTATTATATGTGAACTCAACTAAGGGAAAATATCACGAGCCTTCCCAATAAAGTACACAAGCTGTAGAAGATCCTCTAGACTCTGTACTGTATGCTCAGGCTGGCCATCAGTCTGCGAACTGTACGCTATGCTAAAGTTCAATTTTATACCCAGTTCCTCTTGAATATGTTTCCATAGCTTGGAAGCGAACTTTGGATCCCTGTCTGAAAGAATGGAATCTAGAATTCCATGTAGACACACTATCTCCTATAGATAGAGGTCAACAAACTCAAACACCTTAATTGTTATCTTCACGGGTAGGAAGTGAGATGATGTGGTGAGACAATGTACTTAACCCATGCATCATCGTATCCCTTATTGGTCCCGTGTAAACCCACCATGACATCCATGGTGATGTGTTCCCAGTTCCATTTTGGAATTTTAAGGGGTTGTAATAGGATACCTAGTCTCTAGTGCTCTGCCTTAATTCTCTAGAATGAAGTACATCTAGACACACATTCAACAATATCATGCTTCATACTTCTTCACCAGAAGAGTCGTTGCATGTCTTTGTACAGTTTGGTTGTGCTAGGATGAACTATGTACTTGGACCCATGTGCCTCAGTGAGAATCTTCGTCTTCATAGTTGACTGCTTAGGAACCCACATATAGTTCTTATATCAAAGACCATCATCGAGACCCATAGAATAGTGTGTTTGAAGTTTAGACAAGAAAGAGGAGAGTTCCTTGAGATTAGGACTAGTCTTCTGTTCCTCAAAAAGTTTAGACTGTAGCCCAGGAATGATGGAAATATTTTTGAAATGAACATGATCATTCATGAACTGTGTCCTCCAATCCACAAGATCCTCCATGTTCTACCACTCGATAATAGATAAAGATGCACTTACTGCCCTTTTTTGACTAAAGGCATCAACAACTACATTTACCTTACACGGATGGTAGGTAATGGTGAAAGTGTAACCTTTTAGATACTCAATCCATCGACGCTGGCACAGGTTCAAGTCTTTTTGGGTCAGGATATACTTCAAAAATAGTGAAGATATCAAATGTTGCCCCATACAGGTAATGCCTCCAGATTTTGAGAACATGTATTATTGCAGCCAATTCCAAATCATGGGTATGATAATTAAGTTCATTAGGTTTTAGCTGCCTAGATGCCAAAGCCACTACTTTCTTATCCTACTCTAGAACACAACATAATCTATTTCTTGAAGCATTGGTGAAGATCACAAACCCTTCATTGCCAGAGGGTAAGGTCAGAACAGGTGTCATGCCAATTTCTACTTTAACTCCTAGAAACTAGACTCACAAGCAGTTGACCATACAAAACACTCATCCTTCCAATTATGCTAAGAGGAAGTGCAATGTTAGAGAAATTAGGGAAAGTGACGATAACATCCGTCAAGGCCCAAGAAATCCTGGATTTTAGAAGGATTTTGGGGAGGTTTCCAGTCGAGAATAAATGACACTTTTGCAGGATCCACAAATATACTACCCCCATAAATGACATGTCTAAGGAACATGCCTTTATCAATCTAGAATTTGCATTTAGAAAGTTCCCCATAGGATTTCTAAGATCGAAGGACATCAAGAACTACCTTTAAGTGCTCTCATCAAGATAGGGTTGGAAGACCTTGTTCATAAGGTTCATGAATACGCCAGGTGCGTTGGTTAACCCGAATGGCATCACTAGAAATTTGTAATGCCCATAACAAGTTCAGAAAATAGTTTTAGAAATATCATTATCTTTGACTTTGAGCTAATGATATCCAGAACAAAGGTCAATTTTAGAGAAAACTTTAGCAGTGCGAAGTTGATAAAAAAGTTCATCAATGAGGGGAAGAGGTACTAATTTTTAATAGTGGCTTGGTTCAACATGCGGTAGTCAATAAACATGCACATAGAACCATCTTTCTTCTTCACAAAGAGAATAAACGCACCCTAGGGGAAACTCTAGGATGGATGAAGCCTTTATAAAGTAGTTCTCATAACTGTTTCTTCAACTCCAAAAGCTTAGTAGGAGACATCCTATACGAGTCCCTAGAAATTAGAGTGGTTCCAGGAACAAGATCTATAGAAAACTCAATATCTTGGTTAGGAGGCATCCAAGGAAGCTCCTTCGAGAATATATCATGAAAATTACGAACTAGCTCTAGTCTTTCTACGGGTCTGGTACTAGGACTGGTCTTTGAGACTAATGCAAGGAAGACTTTACAACCTTTAGAAATTAATTTTTTAGATCTAAGAGAGGAGATTATAACATTATTATAGAATCTGCTTCCCCTAGGGA
Organism: Alisma plantago-aquatica; assembly: GCA_963693085.1. Classification (NCBI taxonomy): domain Eukaryota; kingdom Viridiplantae; phylum Streptophyta; class Magnoliopsida; order Alismatales; family Alismataceae; genus Alisma; species Alisma plantago-aquatica. The sequence continues at coordinate 358,383,146 of OY856415.1, read as the reverse complement.
TCACCACATGATTATAAATAGGTGGAGAGATGACTACCCTCTTCTCCCTACAGTCAATACGTGCATAATACTTGTAAAACCAATCCATACCAAGTATAATATCTAAGTCTTCCATAGATAAGAGGATAAATTAGGCATGTCATGGTTTTGAATTTTATATACATGATATGTTTATGTAATTAATTGAACATTTTTCCACTAGGAGTTGAGACATCAAGAATATATCCAAGATCATTTATATTCAAATGTAGTATAGATGCCAGATTTTGTGATATGAAGGTATTTGTACATCCATAATCAAACAAGGATGTAATAGGATGATCATTAAGAAATACAATGCCTACACAGAACAATTTGTTTTGAATATTTGAAGGTATTGGATAGGATATTTAGAGAAATGAAAAGGAATTAAGTTTACCTTCAATGAGCTGGTTTGGGTTTGCCTTAGCTTCTTCTGCAGTCATGGAAAATACTATGGCATTGTTGTGCCCCTGAGGAGGTGGAGCACCTGCTGGAAGGTTGCCAAAGATAGACAGAGTAGGGCACTTGGAAATGAAATGGCCGTTCTTCTTGCAATTGAAGCAAACTGGCTTGACATAGAGATATGGTCCATCATGTCCTCATCCACAAGTCTTGCATCTACCTCGGTAAGTTTTCAGTTGAATCTGGCTATTTCTCTGACCTCCTTTACATGAACATCCTTTTCCTGATCCATTGTTATGGCCAGGGTGAAATTTTCTAGACTTATCTTCATTAGTAGTGGTTAACCCTAGGTATCCCATGCCTGTATTTTTCTACATACCATGATCCCTTTCCAACTTAAGGGCCATATCTATGGCTTCATCGAAGTTCTTGGGATGGGAAGTGATGAATAAGGTTCTCGATCGAGTTGGCATCTAGGAAATCAATATAGTGCTCCAAGAGGCATTCTTCATTTTTCACAAGTTCATTACGCTCTAGAAGTCTAAACTTCCAAGTGTAGTTAGCCACCAAGTGGTTTCCTTGCTTAAGCTTAGTGTACATCATATCCTTCATATTCCTCTCATCTATGGGAATAAAATAGTCAGTGAAAAGGGTTTTGAAGGCTCCCACTCCATGGTATCAACCTCTTCTTCCTTATTCCCACAAAATTTTCCCACCAGATTTTTGCTCCTCCCTTAAGTCGATGTGTGGTGAACTTAACTAATTCTCAAGGGCTAATTCTATGATAAGAAAGGCATTCTCTACTGACATGATCCATGCCTCAGTTTTGTCCATAACCTCAGGTTGGCCTTCTCCCCAAAAGGATCAGAGTTTAGTTTGATAAGGTCAAGCATGGTTACCTCCTTCTTAGAAGAACAAATTTCAGTGGTTCCCTTTAGTGCAACAATATCCATAAAGTCTAAAAGGATTTCCTTCTATTCTTCCCACCTACCCTTGTCCATTTTCTCGAAATTAGGTCCAAAAGTTTTAGGTACTTTTCCTTTTTGAGATGATGACTCTTCTGAGGCCTTAGAGCCATGGGTTTTCAGAGGCATCATGAAAATTAGGTGAAGTATATTAGATACTTTTGTTCCTTTTTTGGGAGTATATTTCATAATTGTTCTTTATTAATTATTCACAATCTTAGTATTATGATTTGTGGAGGATACCCTAATATTCCTTAGTCAAGAATTAGTCACCCTTAGGACTCTAAATAGAGTGACACATTCCTAACCTATATAGAATAGAGAGATATGAGGGGGAATATCTATAGATGAGAAATATCCTTAATAATATATGCCCAATAGTAGGATACACTTAGGGTTTTGTCCAGGTAGACTTATACTACCATAAGGTAGTCTCATGTGCTAATCAAAGTAGCTCAAAGACTTTTGCCAGACCCATGGAATATGCTATCCTACACACCTCCACCCTTATATCCCTAAATCAAGGACTACCCTAGACTCATAATAGGGTGAATGTGGTTTCATACAACTATGATGTGAGAACTCCAACTCCGATACCAACTATGATGACCCCAACTCCTGTATACTTTCCATGATGACATTCCCTTGATATGCATGCACTCATATCAATAAGATGTCAAGAGGGAAAATACAAGGAATTGCAGTTATCATCTATAATACACGGATGCCAGATCATGTTCAAAAACATCATATTGTTTCCATACAATAACCATCATCCATATAAGAGAAGAACAATAGTGTTTACATTATTTGCATATAAGAAAAGACTAACTATAAGAATCTGGAAAGTACATAGGACATAGTGCATCCTATACTTCAACCAAGGAATGGAAAAGAAACTAGCTAACTAAAATGGAGATAAGCATAATCTACTATAGATCCTCCAAATGAGATTTATGATTGCCTTCTGGTACTTTGACTTCATTTAAGGATTTTTTATACCTAGAAAATATGTGAAACAATGAATCAACATAATATGTTGTGTATGTGGGTGAAAGATACATACATTGTATCTTACATACTTGAAAGATCTGGGAAGGAAGAAAATAAAAGGAAAACATTATTTAGAGTGAGAATTGGGTAAACCCCTTCTTTTATATGTGTCTTTGATGCGATTGTACCACTAAGTGTGTCAACACCTACTATATTTTTATGTTGGTCCTTCCCCACCCCTAGGGTAATGGGGATGTGCTAAAGGGAGAGAGAGTGTGTCTATGTGTATCTCACTCTATAGATACAACCCATCTTTCATTTATGTTCTTGATGTTATGGATAAAGGCATCATACAAATAATTTGCATTTAAGAAACATACAAAAATAAGGCATTCAATATTTCATACTTAATGCATCCATGAAAACTAGTCATATACTTTTGATCCCACATACCTAGTGTATCAAATCCTAATTCCAAAAGAGTCTAGAGATAATGTTAATGGATCCCTTATTCTTTGAAAATCAATAAAAAAGGGAAACACGCTTGGGTGAGAAAAAAATAATGTGAATGGATCACCCTAAAAAGACATTAAGGGCCTAATTCCATTATGTGCCCATAGAATTTCAATTTTGTAGTTTTGTATTATTTAAGGTTGTTACTATTATCTTGCAATTTGATTAAAGATTATTTGTTAAGGTCATCTCATTTTAAGGGCCATGAGGTCAGATCTAGGCATAGGGTTAAGCATGACACATGACTTATAATTTATAGGGAAACATTGAAATTAGGGTTTCTATGAATGTTTAAGCCGTCATTGATTGCCTCTATAGGGTTCCTATGATCTGGAATTATCATAGACAGGTCTAGAGTTATTGAATGAAAATAAATTGAAATCATATCACGAGTATCATTTCTAGATAAAGAAAAGATAATTATATAATCAAATAGACTTTATGCTATTATTTTAGAAAATGAGTTGGATTCAGGTCAATATAATATTTTTATTGGGTTTCTGGCATTTTTTTTGATAAAATGATATATAGATTCATTATTATCCTATATTCCTAGCATTTAATATGATTTTCCAAGATAAATAGGTTATATATATTATTATTAATTAAATAAAAAAAGTGAAGTGGGTTACCTATATCAATGACCCGATCCTACTGGATCAAGGGCTCTGATTGATTTAATTGGTGATTCCCGCCTGCTGCCTCATGCTCCTTCTCAGCCAAGGTGGCACTCTTCTATTGGCTGGCTCGAGTCGAGTTGGCACCACATGGCCCTCGCCTCCTTGACTCCTTCTCCATCACACTCACCCTGCTTGTGATCTCAGACGAGATTTGGCTCTTCCTGGAGTCCCTGTCATGGATGTTTGAGGGTAGATCTTCCTTCGAGAAGTTGATTCGAAGATATACGACCCCTACGTGTAGTGTGGCTCCCTTTGGAGTTTGAGCACCACTGTGAGAGTGAATTTTTTTGCCAGAGGAAAGGTAGAAATGGAGGGTGAAGGTCGGGCAGGTAGGAAGTAGATGTCATAGAGCCTTTTGGAGGTCCCACAATGGTAGCAGGGTGCTTAATTGGGATCAAGGGGTAAGATTTGATGAGGCTGAAGTCAAGAAGAGGTGAGAGGGGATGTTTGGACAATGATAATGGAGGGGGGCATTTAGGAAAAATTGGAATTATGAACAGGTAAAAGGAGGGGTGACAGAGCTGAAGGGATCCTTAAATAAGCTTGTGGTGGATAGGGTTGTAAACACCCAACTGAAGTGCGTTTCCAGTGAGAGCGACGTGGATGGGGAGGTCAGTTCTTCCCGATTCAAGAGTGAGGGATGTTGTTTGAGGGGTTTTTGGGTTCTGTTTTGTAAGATGGGGAGGGATATCTTGGGGAAACAATGAGAGGGTCGTTAGAAATAGGCACATGAGGTCGGGGCCGATAGCTCAGCCGTTGGGGGTGAAGACTAATTCTTGAAGGAGGTTGGTGATGAATCCTTTGTCATTGAATGTCATTCTGGATGACCAGGATCATGAGTCCTCAGATAGCCATCCACACCCATGTCATTGTGTAGCCGTGTGACATTTATGTGTCATGCATGATCAAAATAATCGACAAAATTAGGTCATAGGATTAATATTTAATGTAATAAAATGAATAAAATCAAATGTCCATAACTCTTAATTGGTGCATCCAATTGTAATGAAATTTTAGGTGATACTTCATGATATATTAATATATTTATGGTATAAAATTTGAATCCAAATTCGAATATTGATTATGTAAATTTTACTAGGTTGGTAATGTACGCGAATCACCTTTAAAGTAAATTATTGTTTGCATTATTTTAAAATTTTTGTATCCGTATGATCATAACATTAGGGTGGTTGAATGAGGATATCTTAGGCAATCATTTTTTGAGGAATTATTTCTATCATTAAATTGTAAGAGAGAAAAAAGAATGGTAATGTAAAAACTCACGTTATCACTGTACACTATCTTGTGGTTCATACTGATTGGTTGAAGATATTCTGCCCAAAAGATATCAACTGATGGGAGACCTAGAAATAGTAGAGATATACATTAAATAATGACACCGAGGGCATGCGTCATGAATCTGAATAATTCTACATGTATTCAACTCTCAAGTGTTGTCTCTCTGGTGCGATACTACAAAATTGGCTATAAATTTCTACATGAAGAAATGCTATGCTCTATTCTCTTGAAAGTAGGAAGATTGTGGTAGGACTTGACACACACACACACAGATATATATATATATATATATATATATATATATATATATATATATATATATATATATATATATATAATCACATTGTACTATCGAGCAGGTATGAGTTAGGAGGTACACACCTATTGCATGGAGAATGAAAGGTGTGGTTCTTCCAACTACATGTAGAGATAGTGTAGTTTAGAAAATTGTATAACATGAGGAGCTTTCACATAGAGGGTTCAAAAGTCAATCATGGACATGCACTCTGAGTAGTCATGCATTAATAAAATATATTCAAGGAATAGAATAACTTCAAAGTGTAGAACCATAAAAAAGAACCATAGATAATTTCTTGAAGAAGAATACACACTTTAGTGGGTAGGATACAAGATAGAGAGTTTTTGGATAATATCTCTTATATATGTAATAGGATAATCATATTATATAGATATTGAAAAGTCTAGACTTCTGATATATTTGGAGTTGTAGATAGTATTTAGCCTTATCGTCTCCTCTCTCCTTATTTGATATGACCTTATATTCATGGTATCTTTTGGTATAGTTTAGTTGTATAATTTGGTCATTCTTTGTCGAGTCAGGATTTATCTTCTGAAATCTCATATGATACGATGCGTCAAAATAATGAGCCAAAAAGAAAAGTTAAAAGGATAGACAAATAGGAGAGAGAATGAGAATGGGTTACAAAATTCTGTTGTAAGGTGCCATGATTGTGAGAGTATAAAATTTCCTAAAATTTTATCTAAGTTTCTAAATATAACTTATTGTCATCTTTGCTAAATATGTTCTCTCATTGGATATTTTCTTGGTGGTTATTGGTTCTGTTGATGGTGTTGTTATTTTTTTATTTTTCTACATATTTGGGATGTATCTTGCACAATGAATATGTTGGGTTGAAGCTTCTACAAGATACTTCATTATTATATAGATAATATTAGAATGAGAATGTTATAATTTTCACACAAGTAGACTACTAGATTATTGATTTCAATTATAGATCTTGTATCTCAATGGAGCATTATTATATACTATACTCATAATTGGAATTTATCAACTTCTCATTGAGTTGTCGAGTGGGCACCTATGCTGGCTATGACTTATGTATTGCACTCAAGCAAGGATGAATTTTCTTAGCATCTTTTTTTCTATTGTGCTTGCTTTATCCTCATTTGGGGAAAGTAGGTTCACATGTATTGAATGTACCTTGGTTCCTTAGTTTACTTACAAGATAATGGTTGTGACATCATCTCTAATCCCTTACATACAAACAACATTGAAGTAACCCACCTTCTTCACCCGCTATCACCGAATAATTTCATAAACTACCTATCCTCCTTTGAATTGTTGGCTCACCTATCAAGTTACTTGAACCTTGGAACATATTCTCATTGTCTCGCTACAAGCCAAAGAACAAAGGATATTAATTCTCTTTTTTCTCTAGCAAGTTGACTAGCCCGCATTGTTATGATTATTTTTTCTATTGTTTCTAGTCCACATTCAAACAAATATCAGATCCTTCAGGATGACACACAAATTAGGTTCCTTAACATCAATTTTGCTAAGTATGAAGGGTTCTTCCACAAGATAATCCTCCCTCTTACCTGGAAATAGACTGGTAAATCCTTTTTTTTCCTATAATTATCATCTAAACAAAATTACTTCAAATATATAGAATAAAGAGGTAAAACTTGTCACACCCACACTTCCATATAGAAAATAATTGAAAGACATGTGTATTATATCAAGGAATTTAATGATAAGAATGGAAATTGTCACAATAATAATGTAAAACAAATTCAAACTCTGCTCATTTTTTTTCAAAAATAATCTCAAACCACAAGCTTTATGTATATTATGCTATAATTAATATATTAAAAATGAATACATATGTTGAGATAGACTATCATCATCATCATCATCATCATCATCATCATCATCATCATCATCATCATCATCATCATCATCATCATCATCATATCAACCTCAATACCAACCATGTTGAGGTCAGCTACATGGATTCTTTGTTTCCATTCAACTCTATCATGGGTTTAATTGAGATGTAAAGATTCAATATCTCTTTGTAAGGTCTTCCTCTTCTTCTATTAATTGTGGTTGACTCAATAGCATTGATTTGTATAAGTTCATTAGTTTCTATGCATTGCACATCTCCATACCATCAGACTCGACCCTCCCACAACTTTTTCGCAATGCTCGCCATCCCCACTTTGTTCCTTATATAATCATTTTTTCAAAGGATATTTTCTTATCTTCCTACACATTCAACTAAGCATATACATTTCAGCCACGTTCACCTTGTTGAAACCTTGTATCTTCACCTCCCAATATTCAATCTTGTAGAGCTGGATGGTCATATAACTATTCCATAAAACTTGCTTTTTGATCCAAAATGGATCTTCTGATCACATAATACTCTAGTTGCACTCCATTTCAACCATCCTGAAGTGATACTGTGACAAACGTTATCTTGGACATCTCCATCTTTTTGAATAATAGAATCCAAATAATGAAATGCATCACATTTTGATATATCTACTCCATCCAATTTGGCTCCACCATTCACACTATGAGATTTTCCAAAATTGCAATGCATATACTAAACTTTTCTCCTACTAATCATCAATTCTTTTGATTCCAATGCCTTTCTCCAAAGTTCAACATTATCATTTAATGCATCTTTATTTTTTGCAATTAACAAAATATCATTAGAAAATAATATGCACCAAGGAATGTCATCCTAAACATTCTTTGTCAATTCTTCCATAACAAGAATGAACATATGTAGTCTAAGTGTGGATCCTTGGTGTACCCCAACTATGATAGGAAAAGTTAGTTTCTCTTCTCCAGGAATCTTCACACTTGCTATTGCGATATCATACATGTATTTAATCATGACAATGTCTTGGGTTTGCACATACTTTTACTTCAAAACCATCCACAAACTTCCCTGGGCACTCAATCACATGCCTGTACAAAATCAATAAACCTTAAGAAGATATCATTTTCTTTCTCTATACGTCTCCATAAACTTCATCATAAAAAATAGCATATGTTCTTGATCTCCATGCATGAAATCAAATTGGTCATTTGATAACTACGTTATATATTTTAGTCTCTTCTAAATAATACACTCCCCAAGCTTCATGGTGCGACTCATTTACGTGATACCTCTATAGTTTGTTCAACTTTAAATATTGACTTTGTTCTTGTAGATGGGCGCTATAGTACTATTTCTCCACTTATTTGACATCTTCTTGGTCTTCATAATATTATTAAAGAAATTCATTTACCACATTTCTCCTTCATCAACATACACTTCCACACACCATTGGGGATACCGTTTGGTCCGCATGCCTTTCTAATTCTCATATTTTTAAGAGCTTCATGGTATGACTCATCAACTAGTTACCTATATAGTTTGTATAACTTTGAATATTGACTTTTTTCTTGTAGATGGGGACTATAGTACTATTTCTCCACTTGTCTGACATGTTCTTTGTCTTCATTTTCTTATAAAAGAAATTCATTAACCACATTGTTCCTTCATCCCTCATACTCTTCCACACATCAATGGGGATACTATCGGGTCTACATGGCTTTCTCATTTTCATCTTTTTTCAAAGAATTCTTGACCTCAAATAGTGACACTAACCGTGTGTAAATGATATCTTTTGTATTCATGTCATACAAGTATCTTACATATTTATAGTATCTTCATTGAAAATCTTATGGAAGTAATTTCTCCATATATTGAGATAAATCAAGTCTCATAAATCCCTGGTCGAAGTCCCAATCTCAGCCTCACAAAGCTATGTACCTATCAACATCTTGGACACAACCATCAACAAATCGGAAAATCAACCACAATAGTCCACAAATAGAGAATTATGTTAGCATAAATAACATAAATCAATACGCAAAATTCATATGATGGGTATAAGAAGCAAATAGTTTTTGATAAATTATCTAAAATGGAAATAACATAGAATAATATCATTGGTCTCTTAAAATTTTTTATCAACATTCACTTTTACATATTTTTGCACTCCAACATAGATTTCCACTCCTACTCTAGGAATTGTTACTCCCATAGATGGATCTAGTCCAGTGTGTCGATCACTTTAATATTAACCTTTTGATTTAAAGTGCACTCACATAAGTGTTAATTTTGTTCATGTACACTTCATCTTTTCTTAAAACATGACACAAACACTTGAAAATATAAAATAATATCTTGGATTCTTTACACACACATGCAAACATACACACACACACACTCATATATATATAATATATAGATATATATAAATATAAATATAAATATAAATATAAATATAAATATAAATATAAATATATATATATATATAAAGTTCATGAACATATCATTTTTAGTGAAAATAGAAAGTGTCAATAACTATAATAAGGTTTCTAATTGTTTACCCTATATGTATACTTGACTGAAGAAGTAAAGATAGTCTCTACATGAAATTTCATTGTTAGTTGCAAGAACCATAGATTTTAACAATATAGGTCAGTTTTAAAAGTTGATTTGAGTTGCAAAAAAATTAAGGATCTTAGTAATGAAATAATTAACAATTAAACTTATCAAAAAATACTTTTGGTTGATCATAAAATTCAAGATATGAATCCCAGACATAGGGCTTCATACACCACATATTGCACATCATTCAAGAAATCTATCAAAAATGCAAGTGTTCTTATATGGAAGCAAGTGGTCGAAGTACCACTCTTGTCAATAAATAGATCAACCTAACTCTTTATATAGCACTCTCATTACTAGATAAGAGCTAATGCTCTATCTATCCCACTACTCAACCTAAATACTTGTGTTGATTAGTCAAACTATCACCAAGAAATTTCACTACTCCCCTATGCACCCTCTCAACATGCATTGAAAACATAAAACATATACTAATGGTAATCAACTATAAATATAAATTCAAGCACACAATCATGACTGGATGAGAATAAACTATGCATTCGATCTATGATGAAAAATAGTTCAACATGATGTACTGTGTACTCTATGCCCCACACCTAAGAAATAAGAAAATACTAAGAAAAGTAAATAAGAAAGGAATTCAAGATACAATATGATTAATGATCCAAAAATAAAGTAAATAGTAAAGGAAACTTTGCACCCTATTGACGACATAGATTCTCCCTTGGAGCGACTGGAAGGAACCCAATGATTCTTCCTATGAATTTAGTGGAAAAAATGAAACTCCACATGGAAGGGAGATATGCAGACCCATCCATGGAGAAGATTCACTTCCACTTCTTTTTTTACCCTAGAATTTTAATTTTACTCCTTCACTCCCTAAACAAGTGCTATATTAATAGGTTGCTCAGGAAATCCCCCTTGCTTTTATATGTATGTCCATAAATTTATTCTATATTTCCTATAAAAGTGAATCATACAAAGTAAAAGGTGTCCTTCTGCATAGTGCTCAAAATAGTCAATGATCAACATATTGCATAACTAGATGATACACCATGAAAATAGGTAAAGAAATGATAGTTATTTGTCTATGAAGTGCAATTTCTCACACATCATGTAAATGTCTATAAAGATTCTTCTTTTCTTATTGAAAAGTTACAGACCATGCAAGTAAATGAAACAACATGTGGTGTTCTTATTGAACTCAAATATCATTTGATATTCATGGAATTTGTAATATTATTTTTCAAATTTGATGTTGTGCCTATCCATGTGGGAGATGTCATGAAATCAAGACCACTACAATTAAAATCATATAATAAAAAATGAAAAACACATAACTTGACAATATTAGGTATCAAATGGTAATAAAACTTGACAATAAGAACACCATTTTAAGTTGAGAAATTGTGATAAAAACACTTATCAAGTTCCATTAATGTTTAAATATTTTTTGTCTAAAGCACTCACAATATTTAGCAATATGAAAAATCAATGGATATGCATTCCATGTATCAATTTCCTTAAAAATAATCTAGTAAATCTTATATGTTTGAAAATTTGAAGTACACCGATCTCAATTCAATTTTTCATAACTGTGAAATTATTTCTCATTCATGATTGATATAATATAACTATTATCATGTGAACAAAAATGTTAGGGTGAATTGGATACCCATGTCAACTCAATAAGAAAAATGTATTCGTCTATAATATGTATATGAACCAACTTATGAAAACCAAATTAAACAGAGCAATTCATGTATTATATCAATGCAACAAATAAAATTTGAAAATGAAAGGAATATGGTCCAATATTCGACTACTAATATGGACTTATACCAACATGAAGTGTCTGTTGGCACCAATAAACCTCTTTCAATCAAAGTACCTGACTATTGTAAATTCATACTACATCAACATACTATGGAAGCAACTTAACTTTTTTTGTGGGGTTGTCTATTATAAGAAAACATTTCTCCCAAATCCCCATTTTTTAAAATTTAGTTCTTCTTTAAAGCCACACATGCCTATTCATATATGTTCCCCAACACACATACATGAATCACATGAACCAAAAAACATAGATAGATAATAATCTAATTATATTTCATTGAGATAAAATAACTAAAAAATCACAACAAGAATTCTTAGAAACTGAATTCACACTAGAATGATACACACTTGATAAATAAAAATATACAAGTATAAGAAAATACTTCAACTTAACATTCATTTTTATTGAATATGTTGGCTTTCATGTAAGGACACTAAAATTTGATTGTTTTGTGAATTTTACTATATAAATTTATGTGGGAAATTCACACATGGTGAAGTGATCTACAAATGATTTCACAAAATAGTACAACAAACCACATGTCTAATAAAACATCAAACATGCCAAATCTTGACAGGAAACAAAATAAAAGACCAAAAAGGCAATAAATTTCATTAATAAATGTCTCATAGAAAAAACTAAGCTAAAGCTACATTACCAGACACTTTTTCCCCTAATCTTGAATTATCTAATGTCCTCACTATAGCCTTAAACTTAGATAATTCCACTGGGCACCTGATTGTGATGGTGGTCTTGGATGAAATGGGAGTGTTGACCGATAATGTGGTAATGAAGGAAATATGGTATTCTAGGTAGCATCCATTGTGTTAAGAGTCATCTCAATTTCCATATCAATTAGAAAAGTGATTTTGAGACTCCTCCTAGTTTGTCACTATAAATAAAATAAATTAATAATTATAATGAAATAGAATATGTAAAGGCTATAAAAACACAAAATGATGATAATGGATGCAATGTATGAAATAATAATATTATGCAATGGAATGGGATCAATGTATATGATGACAAGAATCCAATTATGAGACACATGCAATAGTGTGAACTAAAATTCTGACTCCTGAACCACTTTGTCTATTAATGTGTGAGGAGTTTTTTATGTGTGGTAATGTATGGCTTGGGGAAGAGATATGATCACCAATGTGTGACACCGACCCACTAGCCAGACCTCTTCTTGCCTAGTTTGCTAAGTCCTACTGGGTGGCAATTGTTGGTATGTATGCCTAAAGATACAATCATATGATGATTGGAATGTGGCATTGATACCTGATTTGATAATGATAAAGGTATATCCATCTATAATGTTTGTCTCAATCATGAGATTATGACACAAACATAGTAGATGTCTAAAAAATGATGTTACTCGACGACATATGTATTTAGGTTGAGGACATGAACAATGAGATCATATCTATGATAAGAGTACATACACTCTTGTTATGTCCCTAGTTAGATATTACTGTGGAAGCAATATACACAACTGTAATGCATAAGACTAGAGTGTGTGTTGAACGATGATAGAGTCTCATTAGTCATGATATGTGATATCAAGTCAAGCACACATGCACATGTTAGAGATCAATTTATCAGATAGAACCACCATGAGAGTGATGTAAGGATATCATGGGTTGGTATTCAGAATCAACTCTCATAGTCATAGTGGAGATTGTGGTTCTCAAAATTGAAGTCACTACACTCATCACGTGTTGTTCATTGTATTTATAGGTCATCTAATGTGACCTTGAATAAGGGTTGCCACAAAGGTGATGCTCAGGTGCATTGTGACACATGGGGATTGAGTGTGAGTGATGTGGATGGGATTTGTCCCTCCTATAGGAAATTGATATCCATGCCTTTAATAAGTGAGATTGAGAAATGTATGGCCACACTCATGTGACTCAATATGTGATATGTGAGCTCATATGCATCTCAGACAGTCTGCTCTAGTTCAAGGAATATGGATTGAATGTTGAGAAGGATAACGATTCCATACCTCAAGTTCAATCGGGATAATAGTGACAAAAGAACTATATGATCATGGTAACACTGATCACAAATCATAGGTTGAAATTGTTCTTCAACTTTCTGAACTATTAGGGTAGCTATGGTGTGTTCCTATATATTGCTCATTGCTTGTGATGTCATAAGTTGGTTATGGACATTCACTTCTAACATAATCTCAGACCTATAGGGTCACACACATAGGATGTACTTGGAATAGGAGTTTATTCATGAATGATGTTTAACTTGATTGCTAAAAGTGTTTAGGTATTCAATTTAAATAATATCGGTTGAAAATTGAGTGACTAGACTCTAAATCAACAGACTTAAATGTTGAATTGATCGGTTGGAGTCTCAAGTCAATTAGAAACAAAATTAACTGAATATTAGTTGAGATAGACAAGTGAAATGACTATATCACATGTGAAGAATGATATGAAACAACCATTTCAAGAGTGAAACGACCAATTCATCATCTGGGTTGTCCAGTTCAATGATCATTTCGGTTGGATCAAAGATGTCATGATTGTGCATTAATCAAATATTGAATGATAATTTGATTCTAAAGAGGAAAGCTACTGAGCTGACCGGTTCACCTCTAAACTAATCAGTTGGACAGTGAACCAATTGGTTCACCATTCATAGTTTCTAGAAAATTTGTGAACTGCATCTCTTCAACTTCTAGATCGACTGGAAACCCTAACCCTAGCCTCTCCTATAAATAGAGGGGTACTGTGGGCTTCCCAGACACAAAAATAAGATCTAACAATTACTATCCTCTCTGGTTGTGGTAACCAATAGAGATCCCAAGCAAGTCCTACCCATAAAAGGGGGGGGGGACAATAAGAGAGAGAGACAATTGGGAGAATGAATAAATCCTAGAATATTTAAATATGAAGGGACAACTCCTTCCTGTTGGCTCTGGTTGTGCAATGTGGAGTTCCTGGTGGTCCACATGGACTACTATAAAGGCGAGGTGGCAGTTTCCTGCCACTAGGAGGATGTCGTCAACCACCATCTGTGGTGTTGCACTAGGAGGCCATTGATGACAACTGCTCGACTACTGCCAAGAGAAGAAGCACACTACATCTTGAAGAAAGGTGCATGCTACTGCATCAAGAGTTGTCACTACACTTTCTCCAGGACCAAGTATAACTCTTTTTACCATTTTTATTAGATACATTGTTGATGATGAGATCTTACTAATAGGAAATCAAACATTAAATATTTGTTTCCACTGTCTTATCTGTTACCTAGAATTCCCTACTACGATCTATATTAAAATCTTCTATGCTTCCTGGCTTACTTGATGCCAAGGTTTGGTCTCTAGGGCCATGCTCTCGATAGTGTTTCTTGGTGGATGGTTTTAGTGACTTGGCGATGACTTAAGAGTAACAGTGCGCCCATCTTCTTGAAGGTCAATGAACTTATGATGGTAGGATTTGAACCGGTTTCCAGGTGGAAGTGCTGCGTTAAGGATGGAACATGCTTGTTTGGAATCTGTCATGATTGTGAAATGTGACCAACCTTGAGAATGAGCAGTGTCCATAGCTTTAAGGATAGATTGTAGTTCCGCTTCCAGGGCAGATGTTGAGATGGTATGGATTCCAAAGAATAGGAACATAGAGCCATTAGCTGAGACGACAAGAATCCCTAGTCCAGAGCAGGCCGTTTGTGGATGGTAAGAAGCATCCACAAAGAGAACATGGGTAGATAGGGTTGGAGCAGTGAAAGCTTGGGTTTTATTGTTGGAGGCCGAAGGTTTGTTTGCAAGCTGCATAATAGACCTAACCCGTTCTTTGATAAAATGAACACAGACCAAAGTAGGTGTCTTGGTTTGTTCATGCAGGAGTTTGTTTCTTGTGTTCCATATGTGCCAACATGTGATGGCACAAAGAGTATGGCAAGTAGAGGAGGTGTTTGGATGGGTGCAATACTCAATCCAATCCGCTTCACTCCAAGAAAAGTGGTCACAATCTCCAGTAGCCTCCAACCATATAGCCCGACTGACATCACAATCACGTAGGGCATGGAGAAGGGTATCAGGAGCATTGTTACAGACTTGACATGTAATGTCCACTTGCATGTGTCGTCTTTCTTTTTCAGCATTTGTAAGAAGAGCTTTGTGTTGTAAGAGCCAGAGGAAGACCCGAACATGTTTAGGGAGAGAAGAGTTCCATATATATTTCCACTGTCCAGAGGAGTGAACTTCTTTAGAGGAACGAATCCATCTATAAGTTGAATGGCTACTCATACATACATTGATTTAAAAGGGCCACGCCCAACTATCCTCACCACTGTCGGGCATAGGGGCGGGATAGAATTTATAGAGCACCAGAATTTGTCAGGTATAAAAGCATGTATAAAACTCCAATCCCACGTACCAGGTTCAGTAGTCATATAGGTCATGGAGAGTGTTTCTAGCTGGGTTGGGATTTGGAACCCATCAAACTCGGCAATGGCGGGCTGGTTGGGGATCCAATGATCAGTCCAAACATCAGTTCCTTCACCATTGTTAATGGTTTTAGTACAAAGATTTGTGACTGATATAAGATGATTTTTAATAAAACTCCATATGAAGAAAAAGGTTTTTTTATCATTCTATCATTATTGAAGTATTTCTCCTTCATGACATGGACCCATATCTTGTCTGGTTCACACAGAAATGTCCATACATTCTTCATCATGAGTGTCGTATTTTGATCTCTAGCATATTTAATACCAAGGCCTCCCAGATCCTTGGAGGTGGTAACTTTCCTCCAAGCCACTAAGGACATTTGACGGCTCCCAGTACCAGACAAGATAAAATTGCGGACATGCTTGTTGATATCATCACAAAGTGTAGGAGAGAGTTGCACAGTCTGCATGGTGTAAGTAGGAAGAGCCTGTAGGGTACTCTTAGCCAGTGTTATATGGCCAGCTAAGGAGAGATGGTGCATGGATCCATTCAACCTGTCTTTTATCAATGTTGACAGATGACCATGTGTGTCTCTGTTAACTCAGTGGTGTAAAATAGGAACACCCAAATATCTCCCTAAGTTGTTGGTCCAAGGGAAGCCGAGTGCAATACTAACATCATGTTTTTCAGTTCATGTAACATTCTTGGAGAAGTAACACATAGACTTTTCTTTTGATACTACTTGGCCTGAAACTTTGGAGAAGGCATGAAGAGCTACTTTTATGTTATTTGCTTGTGAGATGGAAGCTTCAGAAAATAATAGTATATCATCTACGAAACACACATGGGATAGGGGGGTGCCTCTCTTAGATAGAACAATCAGTTTTCACGAGCCTTGCTTAACAGATTCAAGAATGGCCTATGAGAGACGTTCCATACATAACACAAAGACATAAGGGTTGATGGGGTCACCTTGTCTCACTCCTTGGGTGGATTTGAAAGGCTCAAGAGGTTTTCCTTCCCATAAGATGGACATAGAACTAGAGGTAATGATTTGCATAATTAAGCCAACAAGAACGGTAGGTATGCCAGTTCTTTCCAAAGTATCCTTGATGAAGGACCAATTCATTCTATCAAAGGCTTTTGACAAATCTAATTTAATACACATCCATGATTTCTTGGTGCTAGAAGTGCGCATGGAGTGCATGACTTCTTGGACAAGGAGTATGTTGTCGTTGATTCTTCTTCCCAG
Source organism: Alisma plantago-aquatica (assembly GCA_963693085.1). Lineage (NCBI taxonomy): Eukaryota > Viridiplantae > Streptophyta > Magnoliopsida > Alismatales > Alismataceae > Alisma > Alisma plantago-aquatica. Next base: position 358,366,028 of record OY856415.1, on the reverse strand, counting down.
TATGAAATTGGACTGGTTCGGTGAGATCCAGGTATTCAGAAATGGTTTTATGTGCTCAACCAGGATTTTAGATATTAATTTGAAACACCCATTGTTTAGTGAAATTGGCCTGAGGTCACTACATGTAGTAGGGGCTTTAGTTTTTGGAATGAGAACCATATGGGAATTTGTGATGGACCTATCAACCATACTAGAATGGAACGCATCAGTGACAGTGCTGACAATTGAGAAACCAACATGATGCCAGTTAGCCTGAAGAAAGCCATTGTATATACCGTCTGGACCAGGTGCCTTGGAAGGGGACATTTTGAATAAGATATCTTTGATTTCCAAGGCAGAAGGAGGCACACCCATAGAGAGAAGAGATGAGGGTGGAAGAGGTTGGAAGCTACCAGGATAGCTGGATACGTCCACAGGATCAGGATCTGACACCTTCGTCATTAAATTGAGAAAGTAAGTGCGCACAAGGGCTTCCAAGCCAGTAGCTGTATCAGCCCAGGCACCAGAACAATTGAGAAGACAATTGACTTTGTTATGATGGATGCGTGCTTTGACATAGTATTGAAAGAATTTATTATTGCCATCACCAAAACGCAATCAATCAATATGAGCATGTTGCTTCCAGTCAGCTTCTTCACTTGCAAGTAAATGATTGTATTTTTTCTGAAGTTCAATGACTAGAGCGTCAGTGGCAATAGAAGGAGAGGATGGAGAAGATACCTGAAGGCATTCGATACGTGCGAGGAGAGAGTTTTTCTCCCTCCTTTGATGTGTCGAGTGCACACCTTCCCATTTTGCAGCTGCAATCTGGAAACGGTTGGCCGCAATAGGGAAAGGTGCATTTTTGTCCCACTTAGGGAGCAGGGATAAGCGAAACTCCGGACTTAGATTCCATCTTGCACGCGTTCTGAAAGTGGCTTGACGAACTAATTGGCTTTTCTCCATGGAAACAAGAAGAGGATTGTGATCTGAGTAGAGATGAGGAAGAATTGTGATGGTAGAAGTGGTAAACAAGTACAACTAGCAAGTATTGACTAGCACCCGATCAAGTTTCTCATAAAGCAAGCCATGTTAGAAAGTGAAGAAAGGCCCCTGGGTTTTAGTATCATTGAGGTCAGCATTCAGCAAGACCTCATTAAAACGTGCACAAGAATGGCGATCAAAGGATTTTCCACCCTTCTTCTCACTGATGTCAAGCATGGTGTTGAAATCTCCTATAACCACCCATGCTCCACTAATGGACTTGGAGATGTCTTACAGGCATTGCCAAAGTAGTTTCTGAGTTGTTGGGTTGAGGCTGCCATAGACCATAGTTAAATGCCATTTCTTGTTGATGTAGCAATGAAGGAATTGATGATGATTAAGAAGTATATCTATATCACAGAAGCAATTTTCCCAAAGTAGCCAAATGTCACCTGAAAACCCTATTGCTTCTACTCTATGTGAAGAAGTGAAACCAAGTTTATGGATGATACCCACAGCAGTAGGACCACTGCATCTAGGTTCCACAATGGCAAGAATTTGGAGATGGTGAGAACGCTTTAATTCTTTGAGAAGGGGAATCTTCCTGTCTTGACAGGCACCTGGGATATTCCAACAACCAATCTTCATTAAGAAATGGCGTTGGGAAAGAAGAGGGTAAAGATTAGATTACATCAAGCAGACCCTCAGGCTGCTCTCTTGTGTCTTGGATCATTTGATCAACTACTGCCGCAACATGATGATTTTCTTCAAGACTGAGGCTCCTCTTGGCACTGGGTTAAGTAGGCTTTTCTGGTGGGTCTTTCGTAACCAAGTGGTCCATCTTCCCTTTTTTCCTTACCCTGTCAGGACTAAGCACAGCCTGATAAACAATTTTCTTGTTCCTTAGCATCACATACCTACTCCCTCCTTCACACCCTGGCTTGAAGAACGGTTGTCGGTGGGGGAAACGAACCGAGGAACTGTGAGCTTAGAACTGGTGTGCAGTGTCTGGGTCAGTAACTAGTCTTTCCTTTCTAACCTCATCCCCCATGAGGGTAACGACAGTATCCACTACTCCAGTGGACTTATCTACATGCGATGGTTTCTTTGTAGAAGTGGTATTCGTGGTATGGTGATTAGATTGGTGGTTGGCCTTCTTCTTATTTTTCTTGCTGATAACCTTAGTGAAACCATCCTCATCGATGTGTTTCTCCTGTGCTTTCTTCTGTTGTGAAATAGTAGATGCTTGTTTAGTAGATGGTTTCTTAGCAGGTATTTTGCACGGCTCCGGACGCTTGGCGTGGATAGCCATGGAGTAGGAGATTCCTGGGATGGGGATCGGGGAGGATGTGGATGGTAGCTCAGTGTTAGGGTTGACGTCATGCTTACACTCTGAATCAGCATGTCCTAACCTGCCACACTTCATGCATACAATAGGAAGATTTTAGTACTCAAGCCTGAAATGTTCCCCATTAATGAAGATTGCAGGCAGGAGGGGTTTTGTTGTGTCCACTTCGACTGCCATCCTGGAAAATTTTCCCATGTGTCCTTGGGACGTATGTGCATCAATTTTGATAGTCTTGCCAATGGTATTCCCTATGCTTATAAGGAGTTGATTTTGAAACAAGAACACAAGCAAGTCTAGAATCCGTGCCCAAACTACTAGTTTCCTGGGTATTAGATCAGAGGGTCTGAAGGTAGGCGACCATGATTGCACAGATAAATAGCTACCAAAAATAGTCCAGGGCCCTCTGGTCATGGTTGTAATGCAATCCGCTTCATAGAAGAATTGGACAATGTAGTAACCTTGCTCAAGATCTATGACCCAAAATTCATCTGTTGGAGACCAGATGGAGTAGATTTTATTGACCAACACTGTGAAGCCCACATTAATGCCCAATGCCTTGATGACTATTGCGAACCTCCATGGTTCGAGTAGGGGCTTCATAGAATCCATAGTTACAGAGAACATTGGCAACACCCCACTAAGATCAACACTAACGTCGGCTTCCTTCAGCGTGTCCGGCGATATCAGATTTAGGAAGGTCAGGCTGCCCACTAGTTTTCCACTAACCGTTTCAACGTATGACTACTTCGTTTCATTCAGAGTGGTATCTTTCGCGACTCACATGTCGCTGTCTATGGGAGAGTCTTGGTCAACAGGAGGGACATCAACAGCTGTTGCTGAGACCTGAGCAGGAGTAGCACCATTGTCAGAGGAAGTAGAGGATTCTGGTAGCCTGTTGAGGTGGGTGTGACCCCAACCACCATGCGAGCCTCTCCCGCGGCCGCCTCCACCCCGAGAGAAACCGAGCATCTCTAGAGGAAAACCCTTAATCTAGATCCGTATGTATTACAAGCTAAAGAAGCATATGACTATGCATGAGATTCATATTGAACAAAGTTTCTCTCTCATTAATATCCTTCAAAATCTAATTTTAATGTATTTCATTAAATTTAGGTCAACACATGTGTAACCAAAATATATACGCTGCATACTTCATCATACACATTTCATTAATTCATTTTTAGTTTGTCATCACTATTTAGTCATTCTTGTCCATCTCCTTTCTTGTAATTAGTTGAGTGTACCATGTCATTGATTTCCAATGTCATTCTTGTAATTTACAAACATCTTATAATACTACTCATTTTAGCTTTAAAGAATGGATTATATTACATCGTATTACATCATAATCTCTAGTCAACCTTCCACATTCATTGTTATATAACTTGTATAAAAGGACCCACATAAATGTGAGGGTTTACTCTTATTTCACAAAACACACTAAAATAGATTCATTGGGCTAATATCTAGTAGACTCATCATCTTCAATTGAAGTATTAATACCTACACTTCAACATTTCATCACATTTACAACATTATGTACATGTTCTATCTTTATCACTCATACTAGTCTTAATACTAAACTTCTAGGGTCTTCAAGAAGTCATCTTAGTTCTATGCATTATAAGAATCATATCATTCAGTAATCTCACCATTGTGCACATGGTTTCATTAGGGATATTCAGACACATGGAAACCCTAGTTTCCATTTCCACATATTCCATTCATTGATCATATGTATACATTGATTCATCATCTCATCTGAATCAGTCACTCAACGCAAACACTAAATAGGGAAAAATTACCACCTCATACTGATCCTTAGGTATGTATCATATTCATTTTTTGTAAAATTAAACAATACACTTGCATAATTCATTATAATACAGTTAAAAATGATTTTATACATGTCAAGTCATTTTCCAAGCATATCATGCAATAGTTGGTTCTAGGAAATATTCATATGAAACAACATAATTTTGTGTCCACAATATTATTCATTAAACTTAAATAAATAGGTCAGAAACTAGAAAGATATTAATCAATGAAAAAGGATCTAAATCAGTAGCATTAATGTCCCCAAAATCATCCCAATTGGTTGTACAATTGCATACAAGTACTAACAACGTTCTTGATTATTTTAGAGGGATATAATTAGGCTTTCAACATGATTAAAGAGATTAATAGGGAGAGAAAAACTCACCTATGGTGACAAACACCTTAACAATGAAGGTCAAACTCTAAATTTCTAGAACTCCAATAAAATGCTTAGCAATTGAATCCATTTCTTCCTCCTCTAAACTGGAAAACACTAGAATTGGTGAATAGGTGAGAAATGGTGAGAAAAGAGGGAGATTTGATATTATTTTGAATCAAATCATAAGAGGGATGGAATCTTGACAGGTAATAGAAGATTCACCATGAGAGACTATGCAAAGAAGCTAAACTTACTTGATTTCATTATTTCTCAGATGATAAAGCCATAGGTCAACATCTCCACCTTCTTCCTCCCTCAAAACCTAAGTCTCCCTCTCTAACTAGGGTTTCATTTCTCTGAAATGAATGATGAAATATGAGATCTCCTTGGATTATAGGTTATTCATATAGATCAATTAAGGTTATTGGGTCAATTGCAAATTAACCCAACTTTACACTCTTTTATTTTAGCAGAATCTTCTATCATAACATTGTTGCTGAAAATCATTTACTGAATAGGTCAAATATCCTCCAAAATTATGAAAATGTAGCATGTTGTGTAAAACAAAATTTTAGAGCTTCGGTAAAAATTTCATATGAAATAGAGTTCCCAATAAATAAATATAAATCAAGTACTAGACTACTATATTTCAACCAGAATGCATGGTCAGTTGAATTTATCCTAGAAAAACTTGACTGAAGCCCCTCTCTGGATCAGTCTAACATCATCCATAAATAATTGAAAGTTAACAGTATGTCTAAAATGGAGTTTCAAAATGACAAAAAAAAATTCAGATAATTGGATGTACCAATATAAAGATAAAACTCAAATGCCATATTGCTATATTTCAATCTGAATAAATGGTCAGTTGAGATTGTCCTGGGTAACTCGGCTAACAAACAAGTCATAAAACATTCAACAATTCTAATATTTTGCAAGAATACTTACATTTAAGATATCCAAACTGTATCCAAATTTAGTTGAATCAGATTTTTATATAAAATACTAAAAATCATGTAGTACACCACTATACTTATCAAATTTTATATTCATATTCTACCAAAACCCTAATTTTGGCCGATTAGGTTTTAAATTCTCAAACCTTAATTATTTGAGAAAAGTTATATTTAGAGTTTCTTATTAGGTTTATGTAATCATAAATTATACTTCCATCATTAATCAAGCTTTAAAAAATGATCAATTTAGTTAAGCATCCAATCATCCAAGAAAACCCTAGGAAGATGGTTAATTTGAGAACATGTCATTACATTAATACTACTACATTGTCGAACTGTTTCTATATACCCATCTTCTAGAGTGACAAATGAAGTAGGAATATGAGGTTTAGTGGGGTAAAGGAGATGCCTCATACCATTCCTATGTTGGGTGGTCCCAGAGTCAACAATCTAGGGAGAGTTGGATGCCAGCACAGAGGTTAGGATATTACCTTGGTTGGAGGTCAGATGCACCGAAAATGTCACAGTGGATTGTTTGGTCATAGATTTTCAGATCATGTGGATTGTGTATGATCTTGTTGACAGGTGTGCTGAAGTTTCTCATACTCCATAGAAGAGATGGTAACATACTTATTATCTAATCCTTGCACAACATGGGTAGTCCCAACGTCACAATCATTCCCATATGGATGATTGTTCTTTTGATAGAACTTTTCCTCCAGATGGCCTATCTTGTTGTAGAAAGTTCCTTGTGTCCTAGGGATCTTCTCCCATGGCCATGTCCTCATCCATGGGATACAGAAGGGATCTCAAGTTGTGAATCTGGTGGAGTATAGGTCAAGTGACAGACATCAGACTACTAGAGACGATGGAATACATCTTCCTATGTGGGAAAGGAGTCACCATCCAAGACAATTTGTGGACTGGAGTACGCTCTCAATGAAGTCCATTGAGAAACTTGGTCGTGACAAGATTGGTCCTCGCTTTGATTTGATCCTCAGTAGAGGTAGGATGAAGATAGTCAAGTTGTTGAGAGAATAGAATCAAAGTATTCATCAAGGGTTTGATCACCCTAATTTTCACCAAATAGTTTATCGCATATTATATGAAGCCTCAAAGTATTATTTTCCTACATGTAATGGTGAAGGATAGCATCCCACGCTTCCTTTGCATTTTAGTAAAACATGTACTTGGTGGCAATAGAGGGTTCGATATTATTCCATATCCAACTTTTGACATGGCTTTTTCCTCATTTCCATTTAGGGGTATCCTCAGTAGGTTTTCTAATGAATTTCACCTTGTATCTGGATTCTAGGATGGTTTGAATGGAATTCATCTAGAGCAGGTAATTGTCTCCATTCAACTTGATTATAGAGATAGATGAATTGTCATTACCAATAATAGTCTGATGTGATTCTTTGTTGTCAACCATGCGTTCAGACAAGATGAAAAAGTCACACCAACATGGCTTTATTGGAAAAAGATACCAAAGAGGCACACTGGTAGAATACCGGTGGATAATTATATCATAATAGCACACTCATAGGACAATGTTGGATATGAGTAATCACTAGTAAGATGTGCAGTGAGAGGAGAAAGTTGGAATGAAGCACAGTTTTAGGAACTATCACATAAAATAAGAAATGTGATATGAAGAAGATAATATATCCCTAACAATTTTTGGTAGTCACCCATGTATCTAGGGAAATTACATGGGAAGAAAATTAATAGGAAAGAGAAGACTGATGTTGTTATAAAACCTTGTTTTTAAAAATAGATCCCTACCGTGTTCAGATCAGAATGCCACCATTCAAATGTGGTAGGTGATAGTGAAGAAGAGGAGTACAAGTCAGATTCCCACAGAGGCTGCTATGCCAGAAAGCATTCAATCAAGGGGCCAAGGGTGCAACTCCAAAGGGGACAGTTACCTAAAACTCCACTATCAAAGATTACATAAACTAGGATAGGAATTCCCCCCATATGAGTTAACATGATGGAGGTTGTCATCCTGGGAAGCCTCCCCACTGGCATTGGAAGTGGCAGCGTGCTAGCACACGACTACTAGTCGCACACCCAGTGGTCGCCTGTGGTAGCTAGCCAAACACACTGCAGTAATTAGTCGATGGTGGGTGCGACAAAGGGTGTAGGATGGCTGCCTCGGGTGGTTTCATGGTGGGGTGGGGGAAGGGATGGTAAGTTAATAAGAGAAGAAGAAGAAAGGAAGAAAGGAGTTGGGAGAGAAAAAAGGATCCTTTTTGGAAACTAGATGGCTTCTCTTGATACCATGTGAAGAGAAATTTTATATAATGAGAATCAAGGTTACAAAGAGTCAAATATGTAGCCTTGTCACAAGGTATGATGTACTAGAGATAAAACATAACATAACCTAGACTAATTCTAAGGGGAATGAGGAGACTAAACCCAATTAGATAATATAACAAAAAATAAATCATCTAAGATACTACCAACATGGTTGTAATTAGCACCTAGATTTGTGACTAGTCGAATATTGGATATTTTAAGAGGGTGAACGAAAGGGAAGATGTGCTATGACATCACACAAGATGTAGATCTTTAGGGGATTCATATGCAAACTAAGAGCTTGAGAACAATGTGGCCAATAAAATAGAATGACATGGCACAAAGTCAAAGGTGTCTTGGACCATGGTAGTGTTGTGTATCATGTGAGTTATTTCTTTCTATTTTCCCCTCCCACAACATTTGAGCATACCAAAAAGGATGAAGATATAGTCCTTATAGGGTTGTGCAAAACATTAAAGAGATATATCTCACTAGGAGATATGTGAGTAGATGGCGAAAGAAGTATGACTAACCATCAACTTTGTTTTTATCCAAGATGCATGATCAAAAACCAACAACTAAATTTTACATAGCATAAATTCTTGTTTTTTTTATAACTTGAGATACACAAATACAAATCTAATGACCTAGGCACTAATGAAAACTAAAATTAAAACATTATAGAATTTTGTAAGCATAGTAGAAGTGGGTAATTTCATTTAACATTGATTATCGAGGAGAAAGAAAAATATAATTTTATGAATTTGATACATGAAATATATACAAAACCTATATATTTAGTATATAACTACAATTATACTTTGCATAAGGTATCCAGTCGTAGGATATTATCTTTATTATTTTCAAAATTGTCTTTTGTCAAAAACCTTAATAAGGATATCTACTATTCTATCATACTAAACACCACTACTCATTTTTGTCACCCACATTCCCTATAGAACTTGGACTCTCAACTTTCGCAATCCTTCTTGTGTAACCTTCCTATTTAGCAGTTGTATAAGAATCGTTGCGCTAAAACCCAGCAACAAGGATCGATATTTTTTCCTTTCGTCCACCCAACAGCAAGGATCAATCTTTTTCCTCTCGTCGATTCTGCACACAGAGAGCAAGACCTGAGTGGGATACTGGGAGCCATTGCCAAAGCCTGCGAGTCAGTAAAGAAAGATGATAACTTTCCGTATCTTCTATTCTCGGTACAAGAACAAGACTTGATATGAGAAAATTGGTGATGGTCGCTCACTTGATTCCAAACTATTTACCGTAGGGTGGGATATCTATAGTATGGACTTTCCCTTCCAATTTAATCACCCATGTCGCCGTCTTTGTGTTAACTGTGACGACACGTAATAGACAAGGAGAAAACAATTTTGGTGGCAGAAGCAACAAACATACCATATGAACTGCCGGAGCAAGCGCTCGTCTTGGTAGACGACTGTGACACCAATGATCCTTTCACTGACCTTGATGTTTCTACATGTTACCTGGAATAGAATCTGGGAAGATGCAGGAAGAAACATAGAGACTGTATTGATAGAGTCCAATGGCCGTATGCACGACTTGAGAAAGTTGTTGCTGGTTCAATGAGATCCTACAATTGGAAGTACGTAGTACACTGATTACAAGTATCGCATTACTATTCAGAGCAGTATGAGATGACGACAGCATTGGGCCCCTAAGTATTATACAACTGCATTTCAATTGAATGAATTACTTGACATCTGATATTAGTATAGAAGCCTCTGGTCACTTCTCGACAGAAATATATGCAATATGAAATGCAGATGTAGAGGAGAGTATATTTGAGAAGGAATTACTTCTCCGGTCATGTGCTAATCTGATGTAGTTTCGTAAAATTCACTTGATTGCATCTCTTCATAATCTCTTGAATGAGAATAGGAACTATGAATTCAGTGTTGAATCCATGTGGAGAAAAGATTAACAATACAATTGAGAAATGTTAGCCTGAGCAATAAAGAAGAGCAGCGACAAAGCCTATGGAGAAGTAACCATTACGGCCTCACATGCGACACGATCATCACCACTGACGTATGTATTTTTTTCTTCATATTTTTAATTCCCTAAATATATTATTGTTTGCATGAGTCATATTCTATTCGTGTATTATCATCATTGTTTGCTAACAAACCGGAGACAACGTATGAAATTATTGTGAGAGAAATATAAAATAGTTATAAGAAAAGAATATAATACACTTCCACTCTGACTTCCTTTTGTACTTCACTTTCCTTCGCATCTATTAATCTCTTCCACTCCCCCAGAGTAGGACTTGGGGCTAGCACTCTATAAACAATTTGTAACATATAGAAATTCAGAATGCCACACAATATGTGGGTGTGTATGAGTTTTGTTGTTCGTTAATGACGCGTATATATACGACTGTGTATAATTTGTATAAGTAGATATTGATAAGTAAATATTGAAATATAATTGTGTGTGTCTATTAATTGTTACCTTGACTAGACTATTGGCATTGTCGTACACTAAAATAGCCTATTTTGTTGTCTTTTGTCTTGATTCAGGCATATAACTCGGTGAGATGAGCATATTTATGAATATACGAAAGTAGTGAACTACCAAACAAGTCTAAGAAAATTCAAACTAAATGAATATTGTAAAGCTTATAAATTTAATGACACGTCATCACTCGTAAAAAAATGTATGTTATTTTTATAATGCTAGAATTATGCGAAAATCATATTATAGATTGTTATTCAAATAAATATTCAAGCAACCCAATATGCAGGTTCTATGCACATGGAAAAGATATAAATCATGTACCGTTAAAATTTGAGAAAGCTCTAGGCTCAATTTTGTGGGAATAACAATACCGTCATACGTATCTCTTCTAATTTATTCCCAGTTCTTCCCAATAGACTTCAAACGAGCTTTCTTGCTTTGCCACATATAATTTTGGCTGAGTTATTTTCTCAAGTCTTTTTATGGAAAACCTAAAATGTATTCTAACAATAGATAATGTCTCAAACTCACTATTTACTAGAACATGGAACCCTTTAATAACCATACTTTGTTATTTGCATTGTAATTTTCACAAACCATTTCTTGAAGACCAAATTGTATTGGTTCTAATATGTGGAAGATGTATGGATAAGGAAAAATATATAAAGATTTCAAGAATACATCATACATTGATTTTAACAAATTTATCATTACTAGGCCCTAAATTTATATGAAGACAATATATGCTTTCTTTGTACCCAATTTGACTTCTATATACTTTTCCATTACTATTTTTTGTATTCCCATGTTACACTATTCCTTCTCTTAAACTATTGACAATGTTCCATTAAATATGTGGACAAAATCGATGTATATATGGATCATGTTGTCATGTATTTTTTTTACATGTATGATAGCACATAATATAAAAATATGATTATGAATGCAAGGAAAAGTGAAATAAAATATATGCTCTATACATACACCACTCATTTATATTTAGCAAAATATTATTAATAGCAATAGCTAATTATTAATCCCTAATCATTTTCATATGTGGGATTCCATTTTTAATTATCTTATGGTTAATATTTGTACAAATTCTTTGAATTTTTTTCTCTTGCATATGATGGTAACATGTATGTACAAATATGAATTACAGAATGAAATATTGACCGATTAAGATAAAGTAAATGATATTGTGTATATATCTTGTCTTTATACTTCAATGATAAAGTAATATTTTTACTCAGCAAGAACCATAAACAACTTTCTATGTGATATAAGCCATGGTATAGGTGATGAAGAATTAAAACATAAGTTGTCAAGAGAAAAGGTGAAATATTTCATAATCCCTACACTACCAAAAGATATTCTCTTTTTTAAATAGCAAAAGATCAGTGTCACATATGTTGATATCTTATGTTTCTTACATTTATATTTAAAAGGCTTAGGCTTATGCGATCATTTACGAGCCTATTTTTAATACATTAGCATCTCCTGAAAGTTAATAGGGTCTTTTTTTGTGGTTGTTTCTGTACATCGAACGCATATATACACAATCTTGATTATTGAACAATGCAACCAAAAATATGATATGTTAATGGTGATGCGATCTTGAAAAATATGATTGTTACGATATTTAATTCTAACAAACGTAAACTATTCCAAATGAATATTAGACATGTTGTTGTTACCTGTAACAATTATGTATACTATATTATAAAAATGTAGTACATAAATTATTCAAATTGATACATTCGTGTTGGAGAAGTGGCATGGCAAAACAACCAAACAACATTGTAAATCAAGGAAAGACAAACAAAACTACCATGGCCAGTTAGCATTGAAGGTAAATATAGAAGACTTCTAACAAAAAGTAATGTATCATGTAGATTGTAGTTTTTTTTCTTATTGTATCAGTTGATTATCAGTTTTATATCTTTAAACTAGATATTACACCAATTTATCCAATTATTATACACAAAGGCCACGTGCAATGCACGTGCATTAACTAGTTTTTAATATATTGACTAGAGAAAACTATTTTTACTTTGTAAAAAAGTTACAACTTGACAATTATGCTACTAATAATTATTTTACATTTTATCTCAAGATGAAGTTACTTACCCTATCTTATATGATTATTGTAGAACACCATGTTAGTCCAAGTATTAAGTATTTAGCAAAATAAAGATATGAAAAATGTTTCTGATAACTAAAGTAGACTTTTGAATAATTTTTATACCTTGCTTTTCTTATTCTCTCATAAATATTGTATTAAATTTTCTTCAAGGATATTTGGAGTAAGATGTACTTTTCTATGAAAATACAATATATTTAGATAAATATATTTATATAATGATGTATTTAATGATATTAGTAATTGTAGTATGTAAATTTGATCATGCGTGAATATCTTAATATAAGATATTTATTTAATTATAAAGAGGATTAGACATGTACCAATTATGAGTTACTCAAGTGTGATAATGTTTGGATATGTGTGATTATATGTGATACAAGGGATGAGAAGAAACTTTAACAAACCCAAGTTAGATATTAAGGAAATGATTGGGATTTACTTATACAAGAATAAAGCTAGTAATATAATGATATCTAATCATCTAGGATTATAAAATATTGGAATGATAACTCATTAAACAGAAATATGCATACCCTAATATAGACTTATAATTATAATTAGATGTAGGGTATAAAATTAGATAATTTGAGAAAAGAAAAGTTATTCTTCATGTTTGTTTAGGGATCTAGGAATTATATGTAGGTACACGACCTGTAAGGGTTTTCTCCATTTTAGGTAACCAGATGATGTCAATTGAATTTTTTTTATTATTATTGACCATTATACCTAATTTATTTTCCATAACAGATACGTATCTATTCCATACATTATTAGAAATGCGTGGTATGAATACGCACCTTTTTATCACATTGTATCCACTTAATTATGTGTTTCATCATCTAGTTTCATTGCCATCTGATATCTAATATTGCCAAGTTGTACGTCTTTTTTAGTTTGCCACATAGTTTGATAGTATATACCTTTGTTTCATGACTTCTCTTACTTTGGGAGGCACATAACCAATTTGGAAAAAGATACATTGACTCTATGAGTATCGAGTGATATTAGAGAAGAACCAAAACAATACATGGTATAATTTAAATTACACACTATGTAACTTGCCCATAGACAAAGAAGAATCTCTAAAGAAAAGGACATGGTGTGATGAGAAATTCCACTATCTGTTGACAAATTGATATAATTTCCTAACCTATAAATTACACTATGCATTATCCACTTATAGAGTATGATGATTGTTGATTGTTTCAAGAACTACAAAGAAACTGACAATATTTACCCCTATAATTCACTTTTACTGGGTAAAAGTGTTCGTTGGATGGTAAACTAGAATTTGTTTGTATCCTCACATATAAAAGAAAGGGGGTATCTATGAAACATAAATCCATTGTTTGGGTAATTTTTATGGATCCTTTAGGAGGTGGGGAGGAGTGAAAATCAAGATGTAGAGGCAAAGAAGATAAGTGAAAGTGAATCTTCATTGTGGGCAAGCTACATATTTCCTTTGCATGTGAAGCTATATTCTTTCAATTCAAATTCAAAGGAGGGGACTTGGGATGTCTTATGGTCTCATCAAGGGATATAGTGTTCAACTGGTAGGGGAGAAGGTGATGTTTACTTTCTATTTCATCTTTCAATCATTATGTATATTATATCATGAAATCCTTCTATTATTTCTTCTTTTTCCTATTTATCTTTACTATGGGCAATTCTCTTTCCTATATATCTTTATTATTGTCAATTAGCTTCCTACATCTCATTTGTATGGGAGTATCATACATGTTATTAATATGAAACAATGATTAGTGAGTGGTCGACCTTAGGTCATTCACATGAAAATAGATCAATATATTACTCATAATCCATATGACATCTATAAGAAGAAAATATCACACCACCATACCAAACTAAGATCAATATCAGTGACATTCTACCACAACAAGTTATATTTCAATGAGAGTAAAACATTTCTATTTTTGCACCTCTTCCATGATGCTGACTTAAGCAACTTTTATTGAGGAATTCTTTCAACTTGAGCATGATGCAGAGGTCGAGTGCCTTAAAAAGAACAATGTTATGATGGAGGATTATATCCTCAAAAGAAGCTATATCACCAAGTAATGTGATCAAATTGTGAAAATTTGGGACCTAACAATCATTACCAATCTCAACAAAACTCAATGCTCTCCTTAAAGAGAGGATTGAAGACTAAAAATTTATGAAACATTGATAAATAGTGATTGAATTGGCATACAACCTGTCATGAACAACTAACACCTACAGACAAAGAAACAAAACTAGACAGAAAAACCAAGAAAAGTAAGAGAGTGGGAAGCCCAAGCTGCAAGCCCTATTTGAGAAGAAAATAGTGACAGATCTGACAGCTTTACCTAAAGCATTTAAACCATTCACAATAGAAGAGAATTTTGCATACATTTCACTAACAGACTCATTTTGTTCCATACGAAAATGTTTAATTTTTTTCTTAAGCATTCCGATTTTAGAGTTCTTAACTTGAATAGTTCCTTCATAAGTTATGGAAAGTCTATGCCATATTTCATATGTCGTTTCACAATTTGATATTCTATTGAATTCACCAATGGAAATTGAATAATAGAGTATACTTACAGCTTTTGCATTCATTTGGGCTGATCTTACCATATTAGCATCCCAAGTTGCATACTCTATTTGAGGGAATTCATATGGATTTGATACCATTCTCCATAGATCCCCGCTAATTCCTTGGAAGTAGAATTGCATCCTCCTTTTCTAGTAGGTGTAGATAGTGCCATCAAAAGGTGGAGGTCTAGCCACGAGTGTCCCTTCTAGGTTGAGGTTGTTAAGTACCCCATCACCCATTCTTCAAGACTTTGTTAGAGTTCCTTGAAGCCCTGCTCTGATACCAATTGAAAAAAAACACTAGAGGGGGGGTGAATAGGGTTTTATGATATTTTAATAATAATTCAACCAAAGCAGGCACCCACAAAAATATTGGACAAGGGGACAAGGATTTAGAGTGGTTCCAACCTTAGCAAATACTAAGGCAGTCAATCCACTACCCGGTTGCTTACCCAACCAGGATTTTGAAAGTATTTAATTTTATTACCTCACAAAGATGTTACATAAAATTACAACACTTTCACCAAACCCTTCGGATAGCCTTCACGTAGAAGTAGTCTCACCAACCTCAAAGCAACCTTCCTTGAAGTAACCTCAAGCTCCCCTTGAAGTAGCCTTCCTCTTGAAGTAGCTTCCCGTTGAGACATCCTTCTTGAAGTAGTCCAAAGTCCACCTTCTCCACCGATAAGACCCTTCTCCACCTGAGAAGTCAAACCCTCTCCAATCGGCAACCTCCAACCCTAGGAGTATCAAGGAGAGTACAAAGGATATAAAAGAACCAGAAGGAAAAATAGAAATTACAATACCGTTGTAGTACAAGGCTTGATTTTCTATATCAAGTGTTTTGATCTCCTAACCAATGTATATGGAAGTGTTGGTATAGTGGGTAGGAGATGCTAGCCTATAGGACACGAGATTGGAGCAATGGGAATGAATAGCCAATGTTGGAATTGCTCTATTGCTCACAAGAATGAATAGCCAATTGCAAGTATTTTTCTCAAGTGTAGCACAAGTGTATGTTAGGTGTGCTAAGGCTTGTCCTATTTATAGGAATGGCCTATGAATGCTTAAGGACGTTCTAGACACTTTCTAGGGGGTTCTTAGTGCTCAACTAGCCGTTAGGTATCCATTAGTTGCTTTAGCAACAACTAGTTAATTAATCCTGAAAAGTGCAGACAGAACTCTTCTCGTTCGACAAATTGTCGATCGAGAGTCCCTCTCGGTCGAGGATTTGTCAACCGAGGGACGTCCTGGAGCAAGTGTTTACAACGTTCATTTCAACTCCCAACTACCTTGTCTGTTGGGTCTAACGGCTACTTGGGGTCATTCTCAGTCGAAGAGTTTGTCGACCGAGAGTGTCTCGGTCGAGAAGTTTGTCGACCCAAAATAACCCTGTTTCAATATTTTAAACTAAGTACTAAGTGTGTGTATGAGTGTGCAGTTGTGACACTATTATAGGGGATGACCTATCTAAGTATTTTGATTGTCTAGGGAAGATCTAACACTTGATTTACATGATGTCTAAGTACTTGTACATTATATACTTGTACAAGTTTTTACATTTGATTACAATCATGAAATTAACATATTGTGAGCATATAGATCTTCCAATTTGTGACATCCACCTAGTTCCTGCAACACTCAAGTAGCACGTTAGATTCACAAGAATGAAATGTTTGTCATCATCGAAATAAAGGGATTATAATAATGTCCAATTTAGCCAACATTAATTACCCTAAGTAGCTAATAATGTAAAACACATGTTTCCCCAACTCATATCCAAAAACTAGCTAGATAATAAGACTCCTCATGGTCGAATTAGCTTGTCTACAAAATTTGGTTAGATTTGGATAATCCTAGATGACTCAAATGTCATTAGGAAGAAATAGAAGATAATGACATTTCCTTGATTAATTAACTTGATAATCCCTGCAATTATCCTATGTTTTTCCAAAATTTGGGATAGATGTGTGTCACGCACAACTTAAACCCAACTCTTTATGAGCCGTTTGATCCGGATCTAAGGGCAATGCCCTCATCCCCTACCTCGCGCAGGTGTCCGCACAGAGGAGGGAACAACCCCCAGATTCCTCGCCCCAGGATAATCCCTTTACTCTCAACGTCTCTGAGTAATTCACAAACCAACAGATTCGGGAGATCCCTATGATCCTAGCAAGCCCTAGATCGACCCCTATAAGCACCCCCACTGAAAATGCCCAAAAACTACTTCCTCCAGTTCACATGGCACCACCCCCCTTATCTTTGGGGGTCCATCAGACCGAGGGAAAATGATCCAGAAAGCAAGGACAACCTCTGCTAGACCCTCCTCTCCCATCAATTTCATTAGATTTGACACAAGCTAGCACCATCGTCTGGTTCTTCTTCACTGACGTTGGTGAGCTCAAGCGGAAGGCTCAGCCTTTCTCAGTTCGATTCAACCTCCAGTAAGCATCCTTACACTCGTCTTTAGCTATTACTTTGGTTCTTAGGACATCCGATCCACCCCAACACTATACCCATGAACCTAGCCTCGGAACAGTAGAACCCAGTCTCTGGAAATGCCTCTTGGTTGTTGTTTTGCCATGAAAACCAATCCTATAGCCTCAGTAGGGTACTACAAAGATGACATGATGGTTTTACCACTCGAATCACCATTGTTTTGCTGTTTTCCAATTCGAGTTTCTTGCTCTATTTCTAGCAACCTCAGTGTAAGTATCAGGGTACAAGCATCTCGTTTTACCTTGGTTGTGCACCCATGATCCATAGATACTCATGAATAGTTCAAAGCTTTGAGATTTCAAGATTTTTCCACCCATCGCCACTATTTCTCCCCCCTTTTTCCTCCAGCCCGGACAAGAGGGTGTTAACCAGTGTTTCCGGCCACTGCGGACCCAAGTCAGAGCTCCCTAAGTTCGACACTATTCGAGGAACGAGATGGACATGTTTTCTTTGTGTCATTTTGCTTGATGTTCATGTTTCTTCATGGCTTGATGCTCCTATGGAGTAGCTCGATATGCCATGGCCAAAAAAAAGAAACCCCACGAGTCAATTACTGTCTTGCCCTCATGATATAAATGATTGTATCACGCCACCATGCCTTTGTTGTAATTTAACACTATGTTTCGATTTGGATAACCGTGAGTTTATTAATCGATTTCTAACCGATATGCCCTGTCACACATCTATAGTTGTGCCTGACAATGTAAGGGTAAAGAAGTCTTTGCGCATGCTGACTTACTGAAATTTCTGAATTTCTCAGAAATGTCTTAAATGATTTTCCTCGCCTCTGATTGGTCAGAATATATATGATCTTTACAAATTCATAGAAAATAATCTATAGCTCAGATGGGGACGACCCATATATGGTTTTTGATCAATTTTTCGAGATCTATCGCATGGTCCTAGTTTTAGACCCAGAATCTCGACCTAATTTTCAAATTTAATTCAAAAATCATACACCTATGTTAAGAAAAGGTAATTAATTCATGATTATGTTATTCACAGGGTATTAGGATTGATCATGAATTCATATACTATTTGTATACCTCCTCGGGATTAGGTGAGTGGATCATGCACACTAAGCATACTTCTAGGGTTATGGGTTTACATTATTTGTTTATTGGTTATGACTACTCAATAAAGTGCAACTACGCCATTATTCAATTTATGCTTATGAAAACCATGCAAATGCTATGAATTTACATTTTCTACTGGTTTGATGAATATGCTTTCATTTGGAACACTACAAATCACTACCATGCTAATTAATCAAGAAATCATGATAACTATGTTCAAGTATAATAAATCATGTTATGTTGCTATAGTTCTCTCAATCATGTTATGTGAGCCTTAATTGGCCTTATGTGAGCCTTAATTGGCCTTATGAGCTCTGTGGGAGCATTATGTGAGCCTTGACTGGCCTTATGTGAGAATTAAATGGCCTTATGAGCATTGTGGGTGCAAATCAAGAGAGTGATTATATCAACTCAAGTAAAAACCCTTCTTATTATGAAACCATGTTAAGTTAATCATGTTCCTATGTAATCATGTTAATTATGTTATGTATTTATGTTCCAAGTTATTCTTCATGTTATTTCAATTATAAACTATTCTTCTTATATAACTCCTCAGTGCCACTCACATAGTTTTACGTTGCCTTGCATGGGCTGGGGACGAGATGTCTGCAGACGAGGAGGAGAAGTAGACTTCAGGGACGTCAGCTCAAGTTCAAGGATAGTTCATGAATCCTACTTGGTGCTGTGACAATCTAGATAGTTGTCTTTTCTTATAGTTATGTTATGTTGGAGTTTCGTTCTTTGAACTATATTATGTTGGACTTAGAGTCTTTTGTTTTTGGTATGTAACAAGGCACTCTGGTGGATATTCCTTTTATTCTATGGATTTGCTTGGTCAATGATATCATTTCATGATTTGTCATGATCTCCATTATGTGCAAATGCTTCCGCTATGGTTGTGTTATTATTAAGAAGGGAGGTTGTGACAATATATTTGTTGTTTGTGAATACTTACGAAATCATGCAATTTCACATCGAAATTCCTCATCTTAATTTCCTCAAACCAAGATAAGTTCTAGATATTTTCTTATTGTGGAACCTTGGTAGCCTCACTAACAAAATTTTTGGGGTCCAAATGAGGCTCAAAATTTCTAATATAGTTTTCTTTTTCTCATTTTTAGAATTTCTTCAAAAGTCTACAATGGTATTTGGACAGGATCAAATCCTCACAATTCTAGTGGAAGTGAGTAACCTTGTGGTTCATTTTCCATATTCCTTCCAGAGGAAAAGTTCCCAGCCCCGACCACCCACAAAGAGGTTTCTAATTAGACAAGGCATCTTTCTCTCTATTTTTAAATACATAATCCTTAATTGGGCATGCAACAAGTTGAGAGATATTCCCCTCTTTCTTCCCTTACATGTGATACTTATGCTAGTTACATGTTCATTCCCATGGGGAATGATAATAATACTAGTTGTATGTGAAAAGTTAATCAAGGGTACTTAGAGAGGTATTTCTTCTTCAAAATCTTGCATCCAAACCTCATGGGATATTTTCTTCAAACCTTTTCTAAAATATATTCAAATATAATTATTTCCTAACAACTATCAATAAAGTTTACATATACAATTGATTGATAGTTATTTGATAATTTGGTTGTTTAATACAAAACCATATGGGTTGTATCATTTCCCCGTTGTATCTAAATATAATGAAACATGTTTGGAATCAAATTCTTTTTTAATAAATCAATAGTAATTTTATTGTTCATGCAAATTATAATATGAAAACTTATTAAATTTCCACTTGTCTTCTTCTTACTCACATATGGGCTCCAACATTGATTGAATGTTTTGTAACATGGAATACTTGTCCTCCAGTAAGATTCTATGTAATTGTAATGAAATAAACATATGTAGGTTCTTAAAAGTTGAGTGTGGAAATTCTATCCACCTTATTAGAAATTTCATCTTGGAAATTTGGTTCAACTAATAGAATCTACCCCAACCTTTGGGTTTCAGTTAGAAACACATGCTTCTAGATTCTACATTAGAATGCTTTATTTATCATTTGAAAATATTTAGACAATCATTGTATTGTTGAGCTCTAACAATTAGTAAATACCTAGTTGTGCCACACTTAACAATCATATCTTATTTGTCTTATTATGAGTTCCATTGGAAGATACTTCTAATCATATACCTGCGGTGTGAGAGTTAATCAATGTAATAAAAAGGGTAACCTTGAAGGACTACTCTATACTACATCACTAGTGGCACACATAGACATATTTTTAATGTACTTCCAACCAACATCATTAGGTTTATCATGCTTCTATTATATTTAAGACCTTAGGAGAAAATGTCATGGTGTTCAAAAAGAAAATTGGCAATCGTTCATCTTCAGTGCTCACTGGTTAGTATTTGAACAACTATCTAAAACCTTATATCTCAAGGTTATTCTCAAGATCATTTTAAAAGGTGCATTATTACTTATTGTTGTAGCTTGGATAGCATTAATATTTATATACCTAAATATTTCACATAGCCTTACTAATCATACACTACATGTCATATTTTTTAAAAGTTAACATTTTTGGATCCATATGAACTTATCAGGTTGTAATATCTATGTATTACCTAACTATGTATAACCCTCTTATAATCTACTTACCATTCTTGTTGCATAAATTATAACCCTATCTTATGTCATTCATACTTAAGAAAAATCAACATTTTCTTAAGATAATGCTACAAAATGTAGTGTGTGCACTTCTAGGGATTATATATTGGCATGCCATTACTCTTACAATAAATATAAATGGATTTATTATCAATCTCATCACTCTATTGTCAGTATTAGGACCTCTAATACTAGCACATGTTAATTTCTCAGCTCACTTATAATGACATTTGGTTTAAGATATTATCAATTATAGGTTCTTAGTATCAAATCTTACCAATGGCATCTTCTAATTACATAGTTGCTACATATGTGTCTAAAATTGACCTATTTTATCACATTTATCTCAAAACATCACTAGTGAACATGTCACATACCACATTTACTTGAATAGAAAATACAAAAATCATAAGTATTGTGATGATATCACATTCACATTGTATCCCCACTTTGTTTGTTCTGCAAACCAAAAACTGTTGTAGCCAATGAGGTCATGCTAGAAATACCCACAATTAGAACATAAAGTCAGAAGAAGAAAGGTACTCAATGTTAATGCATAGTTAATATTTTTCACCTGACTGGGCCTCTATCTCAATATATACTACCTTTCACTAAGTTCATATGAAAGAAGGGATATTAATCATATTCTAGAGTTTGTGGTGTAGTTTCATGAGGTTTCTCATGGGTTAATCTAAACTAAGAATATGATAATTCCCATGGTGATCATCAACATTATTTCCCTGATATCATATTGTAACATACATGTTTCTATATAACATGAGTACAAGGATAAACAACCATTCATACGTTTTTCACAAAGGATAATCGAAACCATGATATTCATCACAAAAATAACATAAAAGGAATCTCTTGTAAACTGTAGGTGCACTCTATCTTAGCTAATTCTCTTTATGTCCAATACTTGCAGACGTCTTGTCCCTAGAAAAGCACAGATAAGAATATATGCATTAGAGTAAGTGGTATTAAATATCTTATAAGAAAAACATGAATAGAAAAAAAAATGAAACTCGAGAACTAAAAACCAAAAGATGAAAGTAATAACTGAAATATATAAATGTATATTTAATCCAGGTACCTTTAACTTATGTATAGTATATTATTATGGCCTCCATTATTCAATAATTCCTTCTTGTCAACACAATATGCCACTCGTTGATGAAGTCGATAAGATGGAACCAACTTATAACTGATTGATCCCAAGAAATGATAGAAAAGCTGGCCTATATTATGGAACTATGTGACTCTCTAGTATAGTTATTCCTCATGAGAATATGGGGTTTATTATATTATGATATGTTCTATTTTTATTAATTTTTTTATTTCAATTGTATATATACAATTATATGTATGAGTTACCAAGTAATTAAAATTGAATGTGGTAATAAGTATTATCGAAGTAATCATTGCATGTGTAATTTGGAATTTGAAATTTGATATTCTTCTAATATGAAATATTTTTTTTCTAAAGATCTTACTAAAGTGGATCATTAAAGCATGACTTAATATGAATATGCTATTAGATATATGATATGTGAAATATGATTCTAAAATCTTAATAAATAAACCAAGCCAAATAATAAAATATATTATGTATTGGAAAGAAACTTAAATCTTAAATCTATGAAAATTGAAGTTATGATAACATAACTCAATATGTGTCAAAATCAGACTACCTAACGTGGCTGGATATGAAATTAAAAAAAAACTTAATATCTGAAAATAACTTATGATGTAAGTTACTTTTTTTAATGAATGCATGCATGATTTGAAATTTGGTCTAAAACTCAATGGACATAGTGCACTAACTTGAAGTATGAAAAATCCAAATTTGTTCCACGAAGCTTGTCGTGATCTCATATATCTTATAGAAGCACATCAAAATCTATTAACTTTCTCTTTTACTATTTTGGATAACATATTAGATCCAAAGTTAACTTTGAATCATGTAATGTTAACAAAAAAACTTTGAATCATGAAATAGAAATGTAAATGTAATTTTGTTGTTAATTCTCATCATAATTCTCTAGTATCATGTTTTAGTCTACTAGTCTATACTTCAAAATATATTTGGTTTTGTACTAGTCCTAACCCAAGATACATGACGACTTCATTTATTTTCATAAAAATTAGGTGCATAAACTATACTTATCCTTAACTTAAAATAATACTCAATATACTTATAGCTTCAAGTTGCATTATGATATCATGTTTTAGAGCACGTGATTGCATCATATAAGTGGCATCATTCCATAAATTTACCACTGCTTATGTTAGATATCATAATCTAATTGCTTAACCAAATGCATGCTTATGGTGATTTTCAAGACATGTCTATTTATCATGGTAATTTAGTAATTAAATTAGGGTATCAAATCGTAACTAGAATTTCTCAGATTAATAAATGACATCTTGAATGCAAACTTTATGATCAAAGGCCTATCATGAACACTATATGTAATCAAGATTCTAAAAAAACTCTTTGGGAATTAAACTCCATTACATGTAACTAATACTCCTTAGTCATCTATAGCATACGTGCATTGTTTCTAATATGGTCATCGGTCCATTATAAGCATCAAACCATACATCTGGTATTTTTATAAAGTTATATGGTTCAAAAGAATTAAAATTATAGATTACATGATAAAAATTGACGTACATATTACTACAAATGAATACTAAAAGTATTACGTTATGTAGGTCATTCTAGCCATTCATTAAGATCTGATGGTACATATTTTGCACCTCCTTCCCTTAATTTTTATTTCACTAGAAAATCCAATACAAGGCAAACCGTAGGGGGAGATGTACCTGACTAGGAGTCCACATTGTACTCCATCTTCCTTTCTTTCTTTGACTGGTAACATGTATTTATAGAGAGACTTCTGTATTTTGTGAACACGTCATATTGGAGCTCTTTAGTGGCACGGGCCACCAACCAACATATATAGTTAGCCTCTACAGAGGCTTTCATGTATTTATGGATCAAGCTCATCTATCCATGGCTCTTCCTATCCTCCTAATTATTTTCTTCCTCTTAGAGGTAGAGAACTTACATAATACCCACCTTAGTGTAGTATTACTATCATTGAACTCTCTTAAGTTACAAAGATTAGGCCCATCTTCCCATGTCACTGCCCAAGGGGCCTCCACATACACTCAGATTATTTAAGATTTAAAAGAAGAGTCCTTGGGGTAGTCTTTGATGCCTCCCTTTTTCTGTTCCCCTATGATGGTGATTTCTTGTGTTTTATTCTCATGCTACATTTGAAACCATCATACAAACCACATACCTCTCTATTGTTTGTGAACACTTACAAAAACATGTGGGTTTTCACCTTAAACCCTAATCATGTTTTCATCAAAATGATATAGGTCTTGGGAGTGTTTCTTATAGATTCACAACTGCCTCCCTGATAGAAGTTTTGAGGCCCTAGTGATATCTCTAATCTCTAATATATGTTCCCTCTTTCTTGTTTTATAATATCTTTGAAATTAGTTAACGAAGTAGGGATAGATCTGGGATAGTGAAACCAAAACTCCTCATTGTAATGGAAAGGAGGAACCTTATGGTTCAATTATCAGAGTCCCTATGAATGAGGACTTTCCATAAACTTTTGACCACCCTCAAATAGGTTTCCCATTAGATAAGACATTTGCCTCTTTGTCTCTAGACACTTACACTTCTTTGAGGTTAGACAAGTTTTCCTTTCAAACGTGTAAGACATACACTTAATACATGTTCATGTAAATGAGGAGTTAGTACTAGTCCTATGCTAAAATTCAATCATAGGTATGTATAGGGATAGTTCTTCTCTAGAAGTCTCCACCAAACCTCATGACATACTTTCTTAAAATAGTTTCTAAAGTTAGAATATCTTTTTTCTCAATAGCATTGAACAACTTCACATTTATAGCCTAAATTATATTTTACATAAATAATCACAGGGTGGTTAATTGAAGAAAATACCACTTGTATTATACATACTAACAAATTGGATCCAAATTGAAATGAGTGTTAAGAAAAATTTCCCACCTTTTTCTATTTACCTAATAGGATGAAATTCACATAAGTAGGTATTCAAAAGGTTGGGTGTGACACCCACAATTCAGACCAACTTGTGGGAGGTCAGTCTGAAGTATGGACCCCACTTCGAACTAGATTGGTTGATCTATGTGGACAATGACCGTTGTGATTGCAAAAAACACTAAAGGATTGACGTGATCCAAATCCAATAATTTGGATTTAAGCCCGTCAAGGTGAGATTAAATTAACCATACACTTTTGACTATTAATTAATATATGCCTTGAATTTTATTTTTTTATATATAGAACAAATGAAATATCTTGCTAACTTAATAGGTAACATTTGATTTGAAACATTATTATCACAAGTTCACAACTAAGTTTGAGTTTTAAATTATAATCAACTAATAGATACCAATTTTGGGTTTAATAATCATCAAGTACAACTTATTACAAAACTTCTCTCAATCCTCACTCTAACATTTCCAAGATGAGAGGAATGATAAGAGACCATCTAACTACATTATCGACTCCTCTCAAGACTTTGACTAATCGACTCCTAATGAAAATTATTTGTGAATCCTCTTGTAGTATTGGACATGTTCCTAAAAAATATTTTAATAGAGTGTGTGACCTACAGTTAGCCAAAAACAAGTGGAGATTCTAGTTCTACCCAGTAAAATTTTATTACTTCAAATACTACTCAACGAGTTGGTCCTAGAACCACTGATGCAGGTAGTTAAGGAAAGTGCTTTAACTCTTCACCTAAGTACCCAAATATATAAGAAAACTCCAATTTATCCAACAAGTTGTTTAGCCTCCAAGGCCAAATGTGGCGAGCCCCATTTCTGGTCAGGAGCTATTCTAGAAGAGGCTTAGAGTCTTAGATCTAATCTAAGTCTTATATAATGTTATCGTATCTCATTGCGATACTTCCACATATTTTCGTACACTCGATATGGGTCCTGGACATAATAAAAGAAATAAAAGATGAATGGATGGATCAGTTGGTTTACTTAATTGTATATAGTTTTAGAACTTCTTCCATATCATATGGATTACATGTTTTCACTATCATACTTATATACTTCTTTATTTAATTCAATTATTAATATGCATCTAGGTTACATTGGTTTCTTGATGACTTTCCATGGACTGATGGAGGGGAGTTTTAGGGTTCCCAAACACCAGTGGAGAAAGGAAAGATGATGAGGGTTCCAGTTCATTTTATAGATCATTTCTCAGCTTGAAGTTAATATTTTTCCTCTTCATTTTCATGATACGAAGCCAATGGCCCAATTCTTTCACTCTGAGGTGGATTAAAAATCGATATTTGGTCAGCCAATTCTGTGTGTGTATAAGACTACCGGCCTATTCTAGCGTGAGGTGAGGGGTGATTGGCTCACTGTTGCATCCTGATCCAATAGTTGTTATGACGTGTGATAGAAAAGGAACTGGATAAGGTTCTAGTTTGAAAAGGATACATGATATTTAATGTAAATTTTCCATAATCCTCTCACCTTAAGGATTTTTTTTTGTAAAAACCATAACTCTCAATCCATCCATCCTTTTAATCCCAAATTTTAAGGGAGAATATTTAATGACTAAATCTATTCTTGTACAAACAATGGAACCAGAACTAAAAAAAAGGGACTTTTCTTCATATGCAAGTCTCCCTCTATTTTATTTATTTAAAGCATCAAAATTAATCCTTTTCCCTTTCTTCAATGTTTTCTTTATTTTGGCAATTCTTTATATTAGAAACCATGTGCAGATGAGAACTAATTATTAGTGGCCATCCATACCACTTTCTAGATAATTCTACGCAATCCTCTCAAGCACATATAATTATCATCTATTTCTTTTTTCTTTTTGCTTATTATGGGATTTTCTTTTATCCTTCTTCTCTCTTATCCATCATTGGAATAATAAAATAGTAGAAGTCATGAATTTCATCATTCAAGGGAAAATTTGCAATGAAATCCATTCTTTAAAATTAAACACAAAAATTTCCAAACAAGTCTTTTTTTCATAGAATAATTGCATTTCAATGACTTAAAATACAAGCAAACTTGAGATTATAACAGAAAGAGTAAAAGAAAACATTGCTTAATGTGAACATCAGGTAAACACATATTTTTAGATGTCTTTTATTGCGATTGTACTAATAAGTGGTGTCACACTTCATTTTCCCCCGACCCTTGGGCTATGGGGATCCCCTCCCCTTGAGCTATGGAATGTGTCAACCTTATTTTAGAAAGAGAGAGAATATAAACACTTAGTAGATACATACCATCCATATTATTTGTTGTTCTTAGTGACATGACAAAGATCAATACTATGACCATAGTACATCCAAGCAATATTTTCAAATAAGAACATGCAATACATCATAACTATTTCACACAAGAAAACTAGTCATATACTTCGATAAAACTCATATACTTGAGTTCAAAGATTCTTAACTTATCCTTTATGATCTTCATATCTGGTCATCACTTGATTAATAAAACTTAATCATCATTAATATATTGGTCATCATTATTCTTTATTTTTTAGGTCCAAATTAGGATTTATCAATTCCTAGGTTTAAATTGATCTTAATCTTGTATCTTATAGCCTTATACTGATCAACAAGTCATTATTAAGGTCTGATAGTATTTTTGTAATTTTCTTATGTGTTGTCTATTTTGTAGAATAAAAAAGATCTTAAAAGCATCTAATAAGACTTTAATGAGAAAATATTTAATAGTAAGAAATATAGTTCATATCAGGGTCCATATGGACTACAATGACTTTGGGGTATGACATAATGTTTCTGAGATATACTTTATGTAGATCATATATCATTTCTTACAATTAATATATCCTAAAAGTAGCATCATCTTATAAATAAAAAACCATCAATAACAATGCTTCAAAAGTCTGATATAGGGGTTTCATAACAAAGTAGACAGATTTCTAAATATGGGGATATTTTTCGGGAATTATTTAGCCAAGGGATCTATTTATTAGGCATTTTCTAAGAAAAGGTCATTATCTAAATATCAAAAGTGTTTTATGTTTCCATTGCCTGAGGTGTCAGCCATTGATTGGCCCATGCTGACAGGATCAACTCCTCAGTTCGCACTCTCGGCTGGTTTGGTTTGTGGTTAGACCAGCCAATTTGTTTGATGGCCTAATAGGTTCGTCTAGATTAGAAAATTAGACCAATTTGGATACTCCCTATCCACCACGTTCTCTGGCCCGACACGATCGCTTTCTCTGCACAGATGATCCTGAGCCGCCTGAGCTGCTACTGTGCAAGAAATCTATTCTTTGCAATCATGCCACCGCCATGAAGTATGGATCACATTTTAAGGAGTCCATCCTCAATGGGCTTAGTCCCCTGTACCTCTATGGTATGCTCTGGTTACCTCATCCCAGACTCTTATCAGTCTCTAAGCTCATTTCCTCCATAGTACAGACATCTATGATGGATTATATGCACTAATATAATCAATATTATATTTTTATTAGCTTAACTATATACTTAAGGATTCTATTTTATATTATCTAAACATTGAACTTAATATGAATCACTGGAACCAATAAATTAAACTACTCAAATTGATAAACTGAGCATACTAATAAATAATAAAATGAACTACTCTTTGGACTTCATAAGTATCATAACTAGAAACAACCATCAACTAGATCATAGGTTCATATTTCATTATTGTGTAAATTAGGGAAAACCAGGGTTTTTTTTGCCTCTAATCGAACCATTAACATTTAGAAAAAAGTTGTAGTTAATTTTTTTAGTATCTAAATTCATAAATAAGGCATCTAAATTATACTAAAAAATAAATTACTCAATTGAAGTCTCATATTTGAACACAATAAATCAAAATTAATCATCAGCACACAAGGAAACACATGTTCCTTATTATTTTTGGCTTAATTTATGTAAAATAAGGGTTAAAATGATATTTTAGACTCACTTAGTGTTGGGTTATAGGGGAGACAGAGAAGGCAGCGGAAACAAAATTTTTTTCTCCCAAACCCAGAATAAAGGAATCGCGTCAACATCTATACAATAGGAAGGATGGTTTGTAGAGGCATACCTTGTCCCGAGGCTTTCTCGGTGATGTTACCTCACGGCTTGCGTGGTCTTCACCTCTGGTCTTGGATGGTGTTTGTGCAGCTCCTGGTCTCACCAGGACTATCAGGATTGACAGCTGTCCTTCGAGCGGTAGAAGTCTCTCGCCTCTAAAGTAGTCCACACAAACCACCTGGAACTCCGATATCCTTGTCCCACAAGGAATAGAAAGGAGTCGCACCCTTCTGTCGGCGTACTAGTCACCAACACACTCTCCTGCAACTAGTTGCTTTTCTACAGTTGTCTTTCCCTTGTTGTGCCTCCCTTATCGGATAGCACTTGCTCAGGCTCTCTCAGTTACCAAAACCAGAGAGAACGACAACTTTGTAGAGAAACTGGTGTTCTGAGTTGTTATTTTTGAGAAGCCCCCAATACCCCTATATATATAGGAGGGTCATGGGACAGGGTTCTCTATCTCGGGCAATGCGGGATTAAAGTAGGAGTAGAAGGGTTTGAGATTTTCCACAAAACAACGAACTTGCGCCAGTTGAATTGATTGTTTCACACCCTGAAACAATCGTTTCATGCCCTAAGCCGGTTGTTTGGGACCTGAGCCGATCGTCTGGGGCTCTAAGTCGATCGGCTAGAGCTCTGAGCTGATCGATTCGTGATCCGAATCCAACTTAAATTGACTTTCAAATTTTTTTCTGATTAATCAAACATTAATCCTTGTCCAAATCGAATTTGCGCAAGTGAAACAAATTGTATCTGCAAAAATAGTCTTCTGACTTTCCAAACAATCTTGGTTGGTCACATGAAACAACCGGTTCAACAATTGAGTCGATCGTTTCATGGCACCTGAGCCGATCATCTCACCAGTTGAGCCGATCGGTTCACCAACCTGAGTCGATCGGTTCAACTCATGAGCCGATCAGTTGGGGCAGCAGACTGTACAAATCAGTCAATCACAGTTTCAATCGATCTGGTACTCTAATCCATCGGTCCAACACCTTGAACACTATGATATTGAGCTATCAATCGATTGAGTGTTTAATTGAACTACTAAACTCCTTTAGTAATCAATCTAAACATCGTTTGTGGATAAACTCCTCTTCTAGGTTAAATCCTATGTGTGTGACCCTGCGGGTCCATTTCATGTTGGCAGTGAAAGTCCATAACACTTACAACTTCACAAGCAAAGAGCGGTGCCTAGTTGCACATCAGTGCTACCCAAGTGAAATAGAAAGTTGGAGAATAACTTTCAATCCCACAATCCGTGAATGGTGTTACAGTGAATGTATAATTCCTTTATCACTGATATCCCGAATAAACTCAAGGCATGGAACATTCATCCTTTCAATGTTAATTCACTTTCTTGATCTCAGAGTAGATTGGAGGAGATATGTATGACATCAATATCACATAATGATTCACAGATGCATGCGCACGCCTATCTCAATCTTACTCATCAAGTGGCCATGGATATCAAACTCCCTCAGGAGGGACAAATCCCATATCTATCACTTACCCCTCAAAAGCCCCATGTGTCAAAGCCACCCAATCATCACCTTTATAACAACCCATGTTTCAGGACTGCATTTGATGATGTCAAAGTGTACCCAACAACATGTGTTGAGTGTAGTGATTTCAGGTCAAAGAATCACACTCACCACCATCACTATGAGAACTGACTGTGACTACCATGTCATGGTTCCATGTGTCAAACTCACGGTGGGTCTGTCCGGTAAACTTGTTCTCTAACAAGTACCTATGTGTTTGGTTTGATATCTCCATATCATGACTAATGAGATTCTGTCATCAACCAACACCACAATTTAGTCTTGTGTGTCATTTTTGTCTATCTACCTTCCACAATGACATCCGACTAGGGACATAATAAGAATGTACAAACTCTTAGCATCCGTATGATCTCATCATTCATGTCCTTAACATGAAAGCATACATCATTTAGTATTGTCATTATCTAGACATTCAATCTGTTCAATCATTATCTCATATGACTGAACCAGAAAGAATTGGAAGCTTGCCTTTGATCTTTATCAAATCAATCTTAATGTATCCCACCAATCATCCCATGATTGGCTCTCAAGGCATACATACCAATAGACTCCCACTTGCACTGTGAGCCAATCACCATTCAATCATATTCATAGTGATCTTCAAACATGTCCCACATGTTACTGTGCTCTAGTGCTAACATAGTGAGTTATGGCAACACCTTGCCAAACTCGGTATTAATTGCATGTCTCTCATCTCTTCACTATACGTCACACGTATGAGATGGAGTTGTCGTAATATGTGATCTAGTATTCCTTTGCTAACCTTTAGCCACATTGCATGATCAAGCACTCCTAACTTGTCATCAATGACCGGAATACCTATAAGTTCATCTCATGAACTTCCAGATCCATATAGTATCCACTATTGTTCTCTAACACATGGCTACTCGACTTTTCCTTTTAAACATCTTTATTGGAATGTTTCCAATTATCAACAAACATTCACTTTTATATATATCTCATATATATATTACGATTAATTTTCTATCCTTTTTGGAAATTCGCATCAGTGTAACTCTTTACAGTGAACCCTTCCTTATTTCCATAGAACTAGTACTTCTCAAGTACTTATCAAGTTCCTATGGTATTCCAGTAACCCTTACTGGAACTAGACAGACATCCACTCATCATGTCCCACATACGAGTTATCAGGATGAGCACATCATATTGTCATGTCCTACATACAAGATGATAAATGCATTTATTTCTTACTTTGTCCATACATGCAAGATAATGGGATTATTACATAGATGATAGATCCATATCTATTCTTAGTGTTCCCATTCTTCATAAGAATTTGACACCTGGCCTTGGGATACTAACTCCATGTAACATGGACAAGTTTTCTCCTACTGAATCTATACAAACTGAACCCTTAAGTATCGATTGCCAATGTATGCTTTCTCTTTTTAGGTCAATAATTTTTTGAGAACTATCTCTATAGATCTCTATTCCTATCACATAGGAAACGTCTCTATCTTCCCTAAAGACAATGTCCACTTTGGATTTCCATTCTAGAACATTTCCATTTCACATCAACATGTGGAATGTGAATACGCTCCCACTAAATCACAGATCTCTCCTTATCTTTGACATATCAGTCAAACCTTTTGACTATATTATCAAAATAAAGATCACAGTTGTGAGTTATTTGTCCATTGTAACTTATAGACTTCATTTTCATTAATGGATTCATAAACCTTATAGGTTGTATCACGTACACATCCTTGTTTTATTCATTATAGGAATGCGGTTTTAGTATCCGTATGCCAAATCTCTTAGTCATTAAGTTACAATCAACAAGCATCATCCTTTGTAAAATGTTATCCATGTGTCTTAACGCTTAAGACTTATTTGCACTTATGGATTTCATCCCAATGGGTGCTACAAACAAGTCATACATTATGGTTCACATGGAAGTCATTTAGGATGTAATGGTCATAAACCATAACTCAAAATCCTGTTGCTCATATTTATCTAGATAGTTGACTCATCACATGACCAACTCATCACATAGATAATTGAGGTGTTTCTTTCAAGGATATAAGAACTCACAACTCCTTGTGATTCTTAATGTTCCTTTATTAGTGTGGGGTATTCTTTACTTAAGAAGAAATTAATTATTTGTTAATCATCCTCTAACTCCTTAGAGTATGACTCCTTTTTTATTTAGACATCACCATGCCTTAATCATGAGTTTACTATGATACACTATCATAATCACTCACAAGGTTCTCAAACATTTGGTTCAAGTATTTCATTCATTGATCTCATCAAGAATTAACACTTTACCAAATTCGTACTTCATCTATGATATTCTTGAACACTTCAAGATATTCATATTGGTATTTCTCTAAACACCGTTTGAAGTATCAGCATTAGCTCCAATAGGTATGCAAATACATCACATGTATTATACCTAATAGGATAATCATTCTTCCACTACCTTAGTGAAGATTTATTAATCATGTCTAAGAGATTCATGTCTCTTACTGGTTTTCTAACCAAAAGAGTCTAGATTTATCCATCATACGGAAACTAGAAATGAATTTCTCATGATTTATGCTAATTCGATTGTTTGAGTTATCAATAACTTTTAGGTATCATTTTATCTTATGCATACCAAGTACCACAAGATAAACAAGGCATTGCCATAAAGATCATATCTTTTGAGATTGAAACATCAACTTTATTAATTGCTATCATTGTGATACAATATGCAAAAATAAAGGTGTTTCTATCCATTGGAAAATATGAAATAGTAGTTCATAACTCTATTACATGCCTTCAAGGCTGAAAATAAACTAAAGTACTCATATCTATGGCGGAAACACTTGACCCATTTATTGAGTGCTTTACATTTATATCTTGGTATCATATACCTAAAAAATGTTACAAGTTTATTTCATGACACCTTCAGGTGGAGACGTCTGTTGCCTCCTTCTTCTTTAGTTCTTCCAGCTAGAGCGGACAATTCCTTTTCCAATGTCCTGGCTTTTGACAATTGTGGCAATTGCCTCTCTTGGTCACGCCTCCCTTGGCCTTGAGAGTTGAAGATGACTTGGGCTGCTGGCTAGCATCAGAACCTTTCTTAGCCTTTCCTTTTCCCTTGCACTTGGACTTGCCTTTCTTGTCTCTGATCATCATCATAGACTTAGGCTTGTCCTTCTTCATCTGTGTCTCAGCTGTCCTCAACATGCCCAACAACTCTGTCAAAGGCTTGTCAAAGTTGTTTATGTTGTAGTTCATCACAAACAGACTGTAAGATTCTGGAAACGATTGCAGTATCACGTCAGTAGCCAACTCTTGGCTCAGGGGAAATCCTAGTCTCATCAGGTTCTCTACATACCCAATCATCTTGAGTGTGTGAGGACCAACTAGATATCCTTCTGTCATGATGCAATTGAACAGCACCCTGGAGACATCATATCTCTCTTACCGTGCTTGATCTTCATACATGTTCTTGAGATGATGAATCATCTCAATGACACCCATGTTCTCATGTTGTCTCTACAACTCGTGGTTCATGGAGCACAACATCAAGCACTTTGCATCAATGGCATCATCAGAATGCTTCTTATAAGCATCCCTTTCTACCTTTGGTGAGGTAGGAGCAGGTTCCTCTGGTATTGGAGTATCCAGGACATAGAGCTTTCACTCTTGAGTGAGAACAATTCTCAATGTCCTAAACCAGTCGTAGAAGTTAGTCCCATTCAGCTTGTCCTTTTCAAAGACCGATCGCAATGAAAAGTGATTGTTGTTTGTTGTCATTTGAACTATAAAAGGAAATATATGCAATTTTAGTCCAAAACTCAATTTTTGACTCATTTTATTGATTTGAAAGGTTGACGATATAATTAGGACTTTAATTAATTATCGCTCCCACTATTTTGTTCAAATTGATAGCCCTCACCATCAATTTGGAAGATTGTAGTGTAAAATCTTCTAGTAGGTCAAGATCCTGAAATCCTCTGAGTCCTGGACCAGCTAGGGCTGTCACCCACAACTCAGATCTTTGAGGTAGGAAACTTTTTCCAATTGCATCATATGAAACTCTTGAAAGATGTCATACACAACTCCTTGCCATGATCACCTCCATGCCTCAAGGTGCTAGATCCTATCTAGGTCACCTTGTTAAGTCCGACCCAAAGCCAACACAATGAATATGCACCCTACTAGGGTAGACCCACATATTCATCCTTCACGCTTCCACAAGATAGATGGGGTACCACACTAGGGCGTGCTCACACTTGGCCAATCAAGCTTTTCACGTGTGTCACATTTGGAAGGTATCTAAAACTTTAATATTTAATGAGGGATTTGGTTTTATAGGTACATATACATATCCAATCACCACAATATATAGTATGTATCATATACATGCTATATCCCACAGAAAACATGAGAAACGATAAAAGCGATGATTATGGCCATCCTAATGTGATTCCTCGAGCCAAGAGGAATCACGGTCATCTAGGTCCACATCACATGCAACCTATCCATGATGAAGTGCTATAGCCATCCAAGTTGATCAACTATTCACATGAAGGACTTGCTCGCCTTGGTCGGTCGTCTGGGTGCCACCAGCCGATCGGTTGGATCCTCCAACCGATTGGTTTGCCTGGTCGTCATGCATATCTTCATGACCGCTACCCGATCATCTCGCTCCTCAAACCGGTCATCTGGATCGCCAATCGATCAATTCACTCCTTGAACCGATCGTCTCAGTTGTCATCAGGTTGTCTTCCATTCTTTGACATAACAAGAAATAAAATCTATCCTATTTTACATTTGAATAGGGAAACCCTGAGTTACATTCGGGGGGAGAAAAGGTAGGAAAGAAATCTCAAGTTATCTCGAGTTACATTGGGAATAGGAGATAGGGAATCGATGCACAGACTGAGATGCAAGAAACCACATACAACAAAGCACACATACATAGGGTTTATTGGCCATAACCATGCTATACAGCCACCACAAAACTCATTTAAGGGTGACCCGTATCGAGTGCATTCATATTACATATCATATATGTATATTGGGATTTGTGGATTTAGGATTGGTAATGCATAAATCCAATTTTATTCACATCGTGTGCAATAAATAAAAGGTGACAAACCAAAATCGATCACATCGATAATCCTAAAGTATAGAGCAGTTGACGTGGCTCTGATACCACTGTGTGTTATAGGGGAGACAGAGAAGGCAGCGGAAACAATTTTTTTTTTCTCCCAAACCCAAAATAAAGGAATCACGTCAACATCTATACAATAGGAAGGATGGTTTGTAGAGGCGTACCTTGTCTCACGACTTGCTCAGCGATGTTACCTCGTGGCTTACGCGGTCTTCACCTCCGGTCTTAGATGGTGTCTATGCAGCTCCTTGCCTCACCGGGACTGTCGGGATTGACAGCTGTTCTTCGAGCGGCAGAAGTCTCCCGCCTATGAAGTAGTCCACACAGACCACCTAGAACTCCAATCTCCTTGTCCCACAAGGAATCAGAAGGAGTCACACCCTTCTGTCGGCATACTAGTCACCAACACACTCTCCTGCAACCAGTTGCTTTTCTATAGTTGTCTTTCCCTTACTGTGCCTCCCTTATCGGGTAGCACTTTCTCAGGCTCTCTCGGTTACCAAAACCAGGGAGAATGACAACTTTGCAGAGCAACTGGTGTTCTAAGTTGTTGTTTCTGAGAATCCCCCAATACCCCTATATATAGGAGGGTCATGGGATAGGGTTCTCTATCCCGGGAAATGTAGGATTAAAGCAGGAGTAGAAGGGTTCAGGATTTTCAACAAAACAACCAACTTGTGCCAGCTGAACCAGTCGTTTCACACCCTGAAATGACCGTTTCATGCCCAGAGCCGATCATTTGGGACCTGAGCCGATCGTCTGGGGCTCTAAGACGATCGGCTGGAGCTCTGAGCTGATCAGTTCATGGTCTTGATCCAACTCAAATTGACTTTCAAATTTGTTTCCAATTAATCAAACATTAATCCTTGTCCAAATCAAATTTGTGCAAGTGAAACAAATTGTATTTGCAAAAAATAGTCTTCTGATTTTCCAAACGATCTCGGTTGGTCACATGAGCCAACCGGTTCAACAATTGAGCCGATCATTTCATGACACCTGAGTCGATCGTCTCACCAGTTGAGCTGATCGGTTCACCAACCTGAGCCGATCGGTTCAACTCATGAGCCGATCGGTTGGGGCAGCAGACTGTGCAAATCAGTCAATCACAGTTTCAATCGATCTGATACTCTAATCAATCAGTCCAACACCTTGAACACTATGATATTGAGCTATCAATTGATTGAGTGTTTAATTGAACTACTAAACTCCTTTAGTAATCAATATAAACATTATTTGTGGATAAACTCCTCTTCCAGGTTGAATCCTATGTGTGTGACCCTGCAGGTCCATTTCACGTTGGCAGTGAAAGTCCATAACACTTATGACTTCATAAGCAATGAGCAGTGCCTAGTCGCACATCAGTGCTACCCAAGTGAAATAGAAAGTTGGAGAACAACTTTCAATCCTACAATCCGTGAATGGTGTTACAGCGAATGTATAATTCCTTTGTCACTGATATCCCGAATAAACTCAAGGCATGGAACAATCATCCTTTCAACGTTCATTAACTTTCTTGATCTCAGAGTAGATTGGAGGAGATATGTATGACATCAATATCACATACTGATTCACACATGCGTGTGCACACCTATCTCAATCCTACTCATCAAGTGGCCATGGATAACAAACTCCCTCAGAAGGGACAAATCCCATATCTATCACTCACCCCTCAAAAGCCCCATGTGTCAAAGCCACCCAATCATCACCTTTATAACAACCCATGTTTCAGGACTTCATTTGATGATGTCAAAGTGTACCCAATGACATATGTTGAGTGTAGTGATTTCAGGTCAAAGAATCAAACTCACCACCATCACTTTGAGAATTGACTGTGACTACCATGTCATGGTTCCATGTGTCAAACTCATGGTGGGTCTGTTTAGTAAACTTGTTCTCTAACAAGTACCTATGTGTTTGGTTTGATATCTCCATATCATGACTAATGAGATTCTGTCATCAACCAACACCACAATCTAGTCTTGTGTGTCATTGTTGTCTATCTACCTTCCATAATGACATCCAACTAGGGACATAATAAGAATGTACAAACTCTTAGCATCCGTATGATCTCATCGTTCGGGTCCTTAACCTAAAAGCATACTTCATTGAGTATTGTCATTCTCTAGACATTCAATCCGTTCTATCATTATCTCATATGACTGAACCAGAAAGAATTGGAAGCTTGCCTTTGATCTTTATCAAATCAATCTTAATGTATCCCACCAATCATCCCATGACTGGATCTCAGGGCATACATACCAACACTTAGATCTTATAATAGAATATTAAATCTAAGTTTGGCATGTCCATGTTATGATATGATCAACTTGGATTCAAGATAAATACTCCAAAACTACCTTCAAAACAACCTAATGTTGGATTTGTTTCTCCAAACATTGCCTACTAGAGGAATAAGATAAAAATATGGGAGGTTAAGGAGATCTTCCAATGAGTCATACAATAGTCTTTGAAGTAGGACAAGAGAAAGGGACAAAGGAATTGATCGCTAAAACTAACTTACTAGGATCGATATTTGGATTGGTTTTCTATGCTCTATGTTCTTCACATTCTTTTTCAAATTGTCCTATAAATCACCTTCCAATTTTCCTTTAATATATTCTTTGGGATTTTTTTGTGAGGCAAACTGGGATACAAATCCAAATAATTAAATTGCATCAATATTTGTTATTATAACAAAAGTTGAGGTCCTTTTTGCGACTGGTTATGTAGGGTGACATCACAGATCATTTCTATAGGTTGGCAACCTGTCATTGGAGACCCATTGACTAATGGATCCATAGGTGGACAACCTATTAGTTGTGATCAGTTGATTGATGGACCATCAATTTTTGACCAATGGAAATTGTCTATGATTACTAAAATGGTCATAACTATCTCATCTTAACTCCAATTTCATTATTTCTTTTTTTATATTGACTTTAAATAGAATCCTCTTCTGATATCGCTAGAAAAGTTTGAAATTTTTTTCATATCCTACTTTTTTTATTAATTAATTACTCAAATATATTTAAAGATCTTTCTAAAAACATGTGTGGGCTATTATATAAACTAAGGTTCAAATATCAATGTGTGTGTAACACATGTTTTTGTCTTATCAAAGTGTAAATTTAAGATAAAACACAAAATAAATCAAGAAGTTAATAATGCAAACTATTAATAAATGTGAAATTAATACCAAAATAATCTTAAACCCTCAAATTACTAGTAAAACAAGGTATGTGTTGTAACAATCTTCCCCATCACAAAAATTTCGTCTCAAAGTTCATAGAAGAGGAAAGGATATTTGTGTTTCACATAATTGTCTCTAATTTCCAAGTAACTTCATATAAACCATGATTCCACCACATGACCTTCACTAGAGGTATCTCCCTTTTTCTAAGCTTTTGAATTCTACATTTTAGGATTTTTGTAGGGCTTTCTACATATGACATATATTTTCTTAGATACTTTGACTCTAGACATTTGATCTTCTCTACATCTGGATGATTGTTCTTAACATGGATACATGAAAGACATCATCTAAGTTGTCTAGTTGAGGAGGAAGTAAATGGATGCATTGAATATAAAAAAGAGTGAGCTTCTTCAAAAATCTACTTCTTTAATTCAATGTCATATGGGACACCAATCTATCATGTTTATATAACAACCAACCATATGAATATTTGGACTATATACTCTTAAATTCTATCATATCTTGGATTATATGCTTCAATTCACTATCACTTCGCTGAATCACTTTAATTTGATCATATAATGTAGGTCCAGTATGAATCCATGCAGTCATTGTGGGGAAATCGGGTGACAGAGATGACAGTTCAAACAAATTTTTTCTATCCATATTCCCCATAACCAGTAGATCATGCAATAACTACGAATTGGGAAGGAGGGTTACAAGGCATATACCTGGTCCAGAAGAATGTCTAGTGATAATCCTCACAAAGTTGTGGTTCTTTCTCAAGTAGCACATGAACGGTCATTAGCGACGACCTTCTGGGGTAGCACCATAGACAGTGGTTCACGAGATTCTCCTAGTGTCGTGGAAATGGCCTCCACACCCCTATGTAGTTCCCACGGACCACTGGTAACTCCTAATGTTCTACTAGAACTGATAGGAAGGAGGTGTCCCTTGTGTTGCCAAATAGTAACAATTTTTCTCATCTTTGGCTATCTCTCCCTTTCATTGGCAAGATGCATCTATCTCTCACATTACCACAAAATTGAGATTTGGAGACTTTTCTTGAGAGCCTTGTCCACCCCCACCCCCCTCTTATAACGAATGGATAAGTTAGGGTTTCCAGAAACTTGGGGACACAAGAAAACAAATTTCATGAATTTTTGGATGTTGTGAATCACGAGTCGGTCAACTCCACTCCCAGTTGATTGAATGGAATGCTATTCGATTGATTGGATATATTTCCTATTTGCAAACATATTGGCTTTCAATGCAACAATTAATGTATGGCATGAAATCATCAACAATCCTTGATACAGTCCTACTGATCTTCCAATTGGTCAACTAGGCTAACCAATCGGTCAATTGGACACTCCAGTCAGTCGAATGTCATTCCCAGTTGGTCATATGGAACCTCCATTTAGCCAACTGATAGCCA
The DNA here is from genome assembly GCA_963693085.1 of Alisma plantago-aquatica. Lineage (NCBI taxonomy): Eukaryota > Viridiplantae > Streptophyta > Magnoliopsida > Alismatales > Alismataceae > Alisma > Alisma plantago-aquatica. The sequence goes on along the minus strand of OY856415.1, from coordinate 358,325,369 downwards.
ATGTTGTTTAAGTTGATTGCCTAAACACTTTCTTAATCAAGTTAAACCTTATTCATGAGTAAAATCCTATTCTAGGTGCATCCTATGTGTGTGACCCTATAGGTCCAAAATTATGTTGGTAATGAATGCCCATAACTAGACTATGACATCAAACGCAAAGAGGTATCTAGAAACACATCATTGCTATCCAAGTTATTGGAAAGTTTAAGAACACATTTAATCTACAATTTTTTATCAGTGTTATTTTGATCACACAGTTAGTCTCTGGTATCTAGATTGAACTCAAGCATGGAATCGTCACCCTCTTAATATTCAATCCAAGTTCCTTGAACTAGAACATACTGTATGAGATGCATATGACCCCACATATCACTTATTGAGTCTCATGAGTATGGATAGACATTTCTCAGTCTCATTCATCAAGTGGCCATGATATCAACTCCTATAGGAGGGGAAAATCCCATCTACATCACTCATCGTTGATCCCCATGTGTAAAAATGTACCCAAGCACCACCTTTATGACAACCCTTATTAAAGGTCACATTGGATGGTTTCAAAGTTCATTAAATGACATGTGATGAGTGTAGTGACTTAAGGTCTAAGAACCACTATCACTTTGAGAGCTGATTGTGACTACCATTCCATAGTTTCCGTGTACTACTCTCAATGTGGGTTTGTCTGAGACACAATTGTTTAACAAGTACCTATGTGTTGGATTTGATATCTCGTATCATGACTAATGAGAGTCTATCATTAGTCAACACACAGTCTAGTCTTATGTATTATTTTTGTCTATTTTACTTCCACAATAATGTACAACTAGAGACATAACAAGAATGTATGTACTCTTATCATACATATACTCTCATTTTTCAGGTCCTTTACTCGAAGACATATGTCATCGAGTAACATTATTCTTTAGACATCTACTATGTCTGTATCATTATCTCATGACTGAGATAAACATAATAAATGGAATTACCTTCATTATTATTATCAAATCAAGTATATGATGCCCCATTACAATCATCATATGATTGGCTCTCTGGGCATAAATACCAACAATCATCGCACCTAGTTCTAACACACTCAAATCTTAATTATCATCTCTCATTTTGACCAGTAAGTCTCTTTTTACACATATCATAGAAAAAATTTCTACATTTTCCTTTCTAGGATGGTAATAAATGGAAACATCATAGTCCTTGATAAGTCCTAACCATATGCCTCGTCTCATGTTGAGATCCTTTTGTGTGAAGAAGTACTGAACTCTCATTGTCAGTAAAGACTTGAAATCACTCATCATCAAAATAGTAATGCCATGTATTAAGGCATGTACTACTGATTCCATCTCTATACTATTTGTAGAATAATCCTTTTCAGTATTATGAAGTTTTCTAGAATAACAAGTTGCACCCTTCCCTTCATGCATAAGAACACATCTCAATCCTCTCCTAGATGCATAACACACCTCACATCCTTTGTTTACCTCTGGTAAAATCAAACTGGTTTTGTATTTAACTTCTTCTTAAATGTTTAAAAACTTTTCTCACATACTCACAATAAATAAAAGGCATATTCTTCCCTAAAAAATGTCTAGGAGGTTCTTCTAATAAACTAAAGTACCTTATAAATCTCCTATAATATCCAACTAATCCTAGAAAACTTCTAACTTCAGTAGGAGTTATGGGTTGATTCCATTGTAGAAAATGTTCCACCATCTTAGAGTATACAATGGCTCCTCCTCCTGATATGACATGTCTAAGAAAAAGGAAACTTCATCCAAATAGAACTCACATTTGTTGAACTTAGCATGAAGATATTATTTTCTCAACAACTATAGGGATGTTCTTAGATGTCTCTCATGTTGTTCTTCATTTGTGGAGTATATAAGCATATCATTTATAAACACTACCATATACCAATATGACTTGATCTGAAAACTCTGCTCATCATATCTATAAAATATGTAGGGGCATTTTTTAATCCAAAAGCCATAACAACAAACTTAGAATGTCCATATCTTATTATCAATGTTGACTTAGGTACATCTGATGTGTAACATGCCAAAACCTATAATTATAACTATTGTATCCATAATCCATTGGATAGGATGCTTGCTTGCCTAGATCTCTAGCTTTGGCTAAACAAGGATGAAGTTATAGTTTAATGCTAATTTCTTGTAACTAACGACCATATTCAATGCATATAGTATCAATAACTCAACCTAATATGTTTAGGCTTGAAAACATATAAATTAGGTTCTATAATCAACATCTTATATCATAATAAAATCATATTAATGTAACAACTTATATGTAGGTTAACATGTAAGTGAGTTATGAAATACGTCACATATGTTTTCCTTGGTCATGTAATATACATATAATGGATAAAAAATGTTTAGTAAGAGGTACAATGTGCTTTGGTATAATAGTTGGTGTTTCCATATCCATAAATAGGATTAATGTACCATTATCTAAATACATATTAAATTAATGGACTTAATAGATCAAGTAAGTGAAATATGGAAATTTTTGCATAATAATACAAGGAAACACTTTTGGTAACAACATGAAGATAATGGGACTCTAAACAGTGATGGTACTGATATTAATGTTATAATATTATTAAAACTCATATAAGGAATTCACAAAACCAAAATATAAGGGTAAAATTGTGTTCCTTGGTTCCCAATTGCCTTGGGTGCCAAGTTTCACCTTATCTAAACAGTCATAACTATCCCAATTTATTTATAAAATAAAACATGAGATAGGGTATAAATATTAAATAATATGCTTAATGAGTTCAAAAGTAGATATAGTTCCCAAATTTAGGTATACCAAAATTAGTCTATGTATGCCTAATGAAGGGAGATGGTATGTGAAATTAACTACTATGAAATAACCACTGAAACTCAAAATATATATGGGACACACTACTAACCAATGTTTTGGCTCGGTTAGTGACACATTTAATAGAAAATCATAAGATAAACCATGAACTAAAATACTTAATCCACTAACTAATGATATCTTCATAAAAGAATGTGTCACACTAAGATATATCAATATTGTAACTATAATGTTGTTAAAGAGAAAAATAATTCTCATTCAGACTACTCCTTCTAGTGAGTCATACAAACAAACATTCTATACTTCTCCCTCTGCCACAAAGTCTAGAAGTGTGACTTTGAACTTTGTGTTGGTTTAATATGAAGGCTAAGACAATTTGTCTTGAAATGTCTCATCTGTTCATAACAGTGGCATCCTTGTATAATAGTTCCCCAACATTGACCAAAGTGTTTCCTATCAGAAGTGTGACACATAGTCGCGTCTTGTCTCTACAGACCCGTCACTAATATTGATGAACCTTAAGGCCTTTATGAAGGTGGCCTCCTAGGTGGTGTATCCCATCTACTTTTACTAGATCTTCCTCTAATATGAGAAAATACAACATCACTTGAACCATATACTTGCCATCCAAAACAATTAGGAACTCATCCTATCTTGTAAATGAATCCATCACCTCCTCTATATCCACCACCATTATGTCCTTCTCTACCAAAATATCCAGATCTTTTTCTACTTTGAGAATGTTTATTTTCTTAATTCAATACATGTCAAAAACTCTCTAAAGTTCTATCTATCCGTTTGGGCAACTACCAACATGTCATGTCTATTTGCTAATCTTAAACCTACATGAAACCTCCTACATTTCTCTATTTCATCTGGTACAAGCTGTGGACAAAACTAAACCAATATCATATAATATGACTCATACTCACCGACTATTATTTTATCCTATCTAATACTCTCCACCTTTATAGTCTTATCACTCAAGAATATATGAGGGAAATACTTTAGGTGGAACTCATCTACAAAGTAATTCCATGTCATGACTATATCTCTTCTCTTATCTTCTACTTCAATCCACCACAAGTCAAGATATTTTTTTAGAATAAATATCACCTAGTTAATATGCTAGTCCTTTGATTAATATATTAGGTCAAAAGCTTTTCCTAGATGAAAAATCCATACATTTTCTAAAACTAGGTCTATTATCCCAGAAAACTCATATGATCTCAACAGGTCCTCGTTGGAAGATAAAGACCTCATGTCCATCTTATATTTCTCATTTTTATCCAAAAAGATATGATACATATTAGCTTCCTCATATTTATCTTCTCCACCTTGAACCATTGTCTGAGGGACAAGGCCATAATGGCTCTCAATCTCTTCACCTCGACCACATCCTTTTCCTACCATCAGTGTATTCATAACAAAAACATATATTTTTAGAAAATTATAGTTAAAAGAGGAACAAATACTATTCCTCTTAGTCTCATACCACCTCTATCCCAAACCTAGGCTCTCATAGGAAGAATTGACGCAACCCAAACTCATTAATCAGGGTTTAATCTTGTCAAGGTGAAATTATTATAACAATCCACTTTTAATCATTAACTGAAATTGGCCTTAAATTTTTAGTAGAGTTGTGTGATATACTGAGTTGGCCCTATAACTAAAAAAATTTCAGTAGAGTGTGTTATATACTGACTTAGTGTGTGGAAAGTCGTCAAGAAACCATGATAACCTAGACATATATTGTTAATGAATTAAAAACACCAGAAAATAAACATGGAAGTTGAAATATATAGATCATACAACACGGTAGGAGTTCTGATAATGGCTATAATAAGGAACTTAATTAGATCCATTCATTAAACTTGTATAACTTTTATTATGCCCTGGATCCACATGAAGTATTCCATAACATGTGGAAGTATTGCAGCAAGATATGATTTACTGTAGAGCCAACAATCTAAGTCTACTAAACTAGCTCTCTATCCTGTAATGAGGCTTTCCCAATCTAGTCTCGACGGCTAAATAGTTGTCTAGATAAAATAGACTTCTAATCTAAACCTAGGTACTCAAAGAAAGATTCAAAGCACTTATCCTAACTACCTACATCAGTGGTTCCATAAGGGATGACTCACTAGGTAGTACTGAACTAACTGAACTGTACTAGGTAACACCAAAATATATATTCATGTTGGGTAGCTCACTATTTGAAGGAGACCATCTTCAATGGTATTAACCCCCCCTACATCTATGGTACAATCCGACTACCTCATCCTAGACATTGCTAGTCGGTAAACTCATTTCCTCCATCACAATGCAAACATTTGTGATGGATTCCATGGTGTTTAGGGAATTTATTGTCTAGTTTCTTTAGTTTCACTAATATAATTACTATTGTATTGTTTTTTGATTAACACTATACTTTAGACTTCTATTTTCTTTTTATTAACACTGGACTTAATTTGGATCACTGGATCAATAAAGTAAACTATTTGAACTGATAAAATGAGCATTCTGATAAATACTAGAATGAACTACTCTTTGAACTTCATAAGTTTCAAACTAGAAACAACCCTCCACTAGATCATAGGTTCATAATATGATTCATTAGTGTAGAATTATACAGAAAACCCATGCTTCCAATGCATCCAATTATACAATTGATATTTACCAAAATTTTCTAATGAATTGGTTCTATATCTAAATGCATAAGTAAGACATCACAAGTATACAAAATAGTCAACCACTCAACTGAAATCTCATGTTCACACACAAATTCAAATCAATCATCAACATACAAGGCGATACTACTCTTTATAATTTTTTGCTCAATTCTTGTGAAATCAGGGTTAGAAGATGATTTTCCACTCACTTGGATCTAATCCTTGAATACTAGTCTCAAATCTAAGCTTGGTATGTCCATACTACTCAACTTAGATTTGAGCAAATTGCTTTAAAACCACCTTCAAATAGCCAAACATTAGGTTTGTTGATCCAAATAGTTCCTACTAGAGGAAGATGATAAACAATGGAGTTTAAAGAGAACCTTTGATGGGTCATCAAATAGTCTTCAAGCTAGGGAAGAAGTAATAGAGAAAGGAATATATGGCTTGAACTAACTTACCATGATCAATCTAAGGCTAGGTCTTCTGTTCTCCATTTTCTTCATGGTCTTCCCCAAATTTCTCCTAGAAATTGCCTTGCAATTCACCTTTTTTGTTTTTTTTTTGTTTTTCTATGTGACAAATTGAAATACTAATCCAATAAAACATAATTCATTGAGTTACGATATGTATATCAAAATGTACAATTTTTTTGTTATTGGTTGCAATGGGTAGAAATGCAGTCATTTTCATTAGTTCCCATCATGTCAGTTGGTGGCTCATCAGTTGACGAACTGTCAGTTGAGAACCCTTTGGTTGCCAATTGGTTACAATTCTTTGTTTACCTAATATGTCATATCTATCTCACTTTAATTCCAATTATGTTTTACTTTTTATGTTGGATGTATAATTGAGTTCTCTAAAACTTTACAGTAAAAGTTTGACAACATTCTCAAATGATAATCTCTTAATTAATTGATTTCTCAAATATCTTTATATATATTTCTACATAAATATATGGTCCATTACTATATAAACTAACTCAAATATCAACATATGCACACCACATCAAAGAACAAGTTTAAGATAAAATATAATATAGTCTAATTTACACCATAACTATCTTAAATCCTCAAGGATGCTATGTTCTTTTCAAAAGTCAGGAAAGATGCTTAATTGAACCCTCAAATCACCCTAAAATAATCATAACCATGGTATGGTTTCCAAACTTATGTATATTTTCTCTAAATATTCAAATCAACATATATCATTCATAATAGAGTTTATGAGTGATTTTCATGTTCGTTCTCACTCTTATTTTGGTATGAGCTCAATTTATCATTCATTCAAGTTAAATGACAAATAGTTAAATTAGTTCATCACTTGGTATCCCATTATCAAGCATATCACCAGCCTTCCTTGAAAAAGGGGAATTGGGATTTTGATGTCTAATCATTTTCATACATGTTACATTATCAATAAGTTAGGGTTTCGAGTTAGGATAGAAATAAAAGTGGTTATGTTGTAATCTTGTAACCTAATTTAAGGTTACCTTTAACTTGAAAATTTAGTATTCGAGTCACATACTCTTAATTATCATGTTTAATAACTCATACAAGATAATTTGGCACAATCTACACATTTCCTTCATTTATTAACACTAAAGCTTACCATACAAACAAAAGTTAATATTTTGTCTTGTATCATTGTCACCTAGATGTAATTCCAAAGATGTCACCCTTCTTAGTGCAACTTAAAGAAAGAACACTTAATATAGAAACTCCATTGGTGGGATCCCTCCAAATAAGACTAGCCATTTTGCATTGGTAGCTCCACTATTTTCCTCTAAGACTGTTGTTACAACCCCTATTTTTGGGTTCATTTGGTGAGAAATGTAATTTCTCATAATATGGATATTTGAACAAATTATGATATAATATATTTGGAATAAATGAATTTTGGTTTACAATAGCCTTGATGTTTGTGTTGTGGGCTTTATTGGCTATTGGGCCCAAATAATAAGAAAATTCAATTAGTGAATGAATAATTGAATATTTGAGAAAAGAATGAGATGGAAACCTCTAGAAGGCAAATCCAAAGAGGGATTTCGTGCCTCTTGGATTCCTTGGGTTCCAAGGAGTCCAAAGTTGCATAAAGAGTGAAATAAGAAAAGAAAAGATCAATTAAGCATTTCTTTATTAAGAAAGAAATTGAAAATAATGATAAAATGTGGAAAACAAGTGAAAAGAGGTATTTTTGAGTTATCCTTGGTGGAATTTCGTATCCCAAGGATTCCTAATGTCAAAAGGAATACTAATGAGGAAAATAAAAGAGAAATAAAGAGAAATCATCAAAAAGAGATATTTTAATAAGAAATAGAAATAGATGCATAATGAGTATCCTTAAAAAGGATTTCTTGGGATCCAAGGAGTCCCAACGAAGAACAAGAAAGAGAAAAGGCAAAATAAGAGGATAAAGTGATAAATCACTAATGACCTTTACTTTTTGTCAAAAGAAATGTCTCTTAATGGATATTTATTAATGGTGTTTTGGAAACACCTTTCACATAAAAAGAAATCCCATACGATAATTGTAACTAGCTACTTGCTTGGAGGGCAAGTATTGCATATTGGATTATCTCAACCAAATCCATATTTATAAAATAGGATGGAAATAATGTTGGTAGTATCTTTCCACTAAATCCAAGTAAGAAAGAGGGAGGTTTCTTTGTGCAGGAAAGATGAGAACGAGCCTTTGCCTATCTCTCTCCCTCCTATCCTCGTACTCTTAACCCTAGAGCCTCCTTGGATATAGATATATATATATATATATATAATGGACCGAAGCTTGAATGGATCAAAGGAACCCCGGCCTAACTATCTCAACTTTGATCTTAATTGCTCTCTACACTCCTCTCTCCAACGTTCATCAGCGTCACCACAGCTGGGGAGGGGCGGTTGAAGAACGCTCTTTGAGGAAGGCCTTCATGGCCAAGGCTTGATCAGACACCTTATAGCAAGGCCTGCTTTCATGTCCAAGCGCAACGGGGCCGACTGATGATCATGTGCAAAGGATTGCACAGTGCCGCCTGAGCAAAACAGATGATGACAACAACATGTGTCTTCATACATGGTGCTTGGAGGAGAACCATGGAACAACAACGGATCAGGCACGGTGGTGGTTGTTCCCAAGGGAGGTGGCAGCAGACCATGGCGTGGGGGAGTTTGTGGCTGGCGGCATCCCATCTCAATTCTAGTAGGTGGTAACTTCTCTGTCGAGATCCTCCTGTAGACCTGTGGATCGGGAGGGGACCTGCTGCTCTCGTCTCCAGCAATGAAAAGCTACCGCCGGTGGCTAGTGGTGACCCAGCGGGGATCGATGGTGGTAGGGAAATCTTCACGCGATCTTGCAGACGCGGGAGGAGCTGCGCGATGGAGCGCTGGAGTCCCTGCGTCGGGCAGGGAATCGCCTAGCGCAATGAGGAAGAAGATAAGGGAAAAAGACCCGAGGGCCCCCGGTGCCATGCGTCACCCTTAAGGGCAAAAAGGTAATTCTGGGCGTTTTAGTTACAACTTGCGAGAATAACAAAAGGGGATAATAAAAGCTGGTGTGGCATCATCTAATTGGTCCAAATTCTAGGCGTTTTAGTTACAGCTTGCGAGAATAACAAAAGGGGATAATAAAAGCTGGTGTGGCATCGTCTGATTGGTCCAAATTTGATTATCTTGCAAAATATGTAGTTAGCTATTGGTAGGTCGAATAAAGACATGCTATATATGCAAACTGATCAGGAGAACTAGAGGAATCCAATAAAAATGATATGAAATCCTAAGTCTGTTCCTAATTGCAAAAGTATATTAAGATGATGAAAAGTGCATTAAAGTTAAGTTAAAAACCCTATTTGTGATTAAAGGTTGAATCTAGTATGCTTAATGGGTTAATTGAAGTAATAACCTATTGAATGATAATTTTAGATTCGAACCTAATCTAGATGTAAAATTGCATAATTTAGGGTTTTTACCCCATATGAGAATGATTATTTAGAAACCCTAAATTTAAGGTAAAAGAGGATAAGATCGTATATGATTTGAAAATGTGAAAATACGTTGTAAAATGATGGACCTAAGTTATTTGCACATAAAATTTCTTAATTCTGGATAAATACCCTATATGTAGTGATTAGGGTTTTCTCATGAATAAAAGGTAGATTGATGGTAAAATGAGTTCATATCTTAATTAGACCCTAATGAACTTTGAATTAATGATAGATGCGCATAATGATCTTGTCATGGATTAAAATGGATACAAAAACCCTAGAAAGTGAATCCAAGTCAATAAAGTAGATTCTTGATAAAGTGTTAATAAATAGAGTACATATTCTTTTCAGGAATTATGTAATTATTGAATTGCTTGCTTGGATTGCATTCTTGGTTGGATTTTCTTAATGCTTGTGAAATCATCAAATCAGGTATGTAGTTACACTTATGAATATCTCGAGTTAGTTTTCCGAGATTTACCGAAGTTTTCCTCGATGTCATGAATTAATTGTTGGATGATTTTAATTCATGCAAACTATAATGTGGCTATGACTATCACATAAGATATGTGCCTACTAGCTCAGATCATGGTCCCCTCTGTGGCTTAATAATTGACCTAGTAAATGGCTACCAATGGAGTAGGTCCATCAGGTCATTAGATGACTTAGTAAATGGCTACCAATGGGGTAGGACCATCAAGTCATCATGAGTTAGATATTGGGTTACCTACGGGTAGTGCCATGTGACTCTATTACTCTAGATATTGGCTACCTGTAAGGTAGGTCCATGGGGGTAAGAAGCTACCTAAAGAGAGGTAGCATACAAGGGATAGCACAGAGTTAGGGGATAGGAAAGGATTGAGTAGTATGGCTTAAAACGTAATCTTAGTTGTTAAATGATTAATTGAATGATTACGTTGTTAAGATATTTGCATGATTATTGTTTCCCCCACATACCAGCTTCGGATGACCGACGTTTTGTTTGTCGGCATTTTAGGTACAATGAAAAGAACAAACAGTAAAGTGGCATATGTGGTACTAAATGAGAATTAATGTGCAAAGGAGGATTAGATAGAGTAGTATCTGTGTGGATAGAAGTTTTGAAATCCCAGTTTTAAAAGGTATGCAAAATCTTTTACTTTTCTCCATATTTCAGTATAGTTGGTAGAATTTAATAATTGTTAATGATTATTTGTCGAACCTTTGATCCGGGTTATTGGTTAACGGCTCTGTCCTTTCGGTCTTCCTTAATTGGGGGTTACCGGGAGGCGGGGTCGTAACATTTGGTATCAGAGTGTAGGTTCCTCACTTAACCATTAATAATTATTAAATTTTACAAACTCCATAGAACCCAAGGGAGTTATTAGAGGATTATCCAAAAGACGGAGGTGTCTAGAAAAAGATCACGACCGGGGGCTGGCAATATTTTCCTCCGCACCGCTAGTCGGAATACGAGGACTCTCGGATCCGTGTGACTGCCTGGCCAAAGTCTTAGGGTATGAATCGAAATAAGATACCTTTAGGACTTTCTCATCTTATTCATCCCTTCTCATCACAAATTCTGTTAAGGACCTTAAGGATTAGGGTTTTCTCTCTTTTCCTCACCCTCTTGAGGTATGGGTAAGATTAATAAGGTCTAAGGAATCCTCCATCAAATTAATGAAAAGTATGTAAATAAGATGTCATGGACATAAGCTTAATAGAGTAAGCGTAAACTAAAGAATAGATACATGCTTAGGTTGTATGACATAAGTTGTCATGCCCTCAGAAGAAACCTGAGGCTAGACCTTCTTATCAGGAGGATAGATAAAGAGAGTTAGTCTTGGAGATAGAGATCTCCATTGTAAGTAGAGACCTGACCCATCCTCTGAGGATGATGATAACCCTAACCCTAAGTGTTGGTTAGAAAGAGATGAAGTGGTGAATAGATATCACAATAGACCAGGTGTTTGAAAGGACATGCCTTTGGGATGCCATATGATCCATGGGTGACCTAGCACCTTTGGAAACCCAACCCTGGGAAGGGTCGTGCATGTTAGAGTGAAGGATAGCTCCTTCATTGATGAGGTTAGAGAAGAACCTACGGAAACCCCATGAGCTTATATGGGCATAATGGGCACCCAGAATGTATCAGTAGTGGGATTAATAGGTTGAAACCCTAACCCGGAGAGAGTGATGGATGGCTTATGAAATAATCTTAAAGAACTATGGATAACCTTGAGCGAACATAAATTGAATATAGGCTTCATCCGGGTAGGGGCATGCTTTCGGGGTTGATCCTTCATGAAGAGAGGACCTCTAATGGTGAGGTTGGTTGTAGGGTTAGCTCTAGAAAGAGAGAGTAGGAACCAAACAAGAAGGTTGGAATCCTAGACTCCGAGATATGAGGAAAAGTAGGGAGTTGAGGATGATGTGACCTAAGTGGAAGATGGTGGTCGCCACATGCTTGATCCCTAGAGGTTGATGATGTCTTGGTTGCCATGGGAGGAACCAAACCCTAGCGAGAGGATGAGGCTTCTGGCACCTATGTGCCTATGGTATAAGTGTTTACCTTCTGAGAAAGGAAGAAGAAGTTTTGTATACCCTGGAGAGGTTTAGTAAAAGATTATGAGGCCTTGTACCTTGTTGATTGTCCTTGAGGAGGACTCAACTTTAAAGTGTTGATAAATGGAAAATATGACAGGAAGTGTATGTCATACCCGTTACATGTTTGGTTTGTGGTTAAGAGATAGAGTATGCAGTTGGACACCTACTAGTGAACCTAGGGTCCCTAGGCCTAAGAGGGGAAGTGGTGTACCTAATGCTCATGAGGAGAGTTGAGTTCCTATAGAAGTGAGCATCGTACTCCTCATGTATAGAGGAAAAGGGAAGCCCCTTAAGTCTAAGGTATGTTTGATGAACCCCTCATAACTAGGTTGATGATAAAGGAAAGTTTGATCTCGATCCAGTATCGAGGAAAGAGGACAAGTATGACTTAGCATGGTTCAGTAGGTGATCTGCTTGTGCCTACTTAGCTTTCTAGGGTTAAGCATGCTCATGTGGATGTAAACCCTAGACCTAAGGGTGTTTGTGACCTTTGTTATCAAGAGGTATAGTTTCCTCCCATCCTGGGAGAAGGACCCTTTGGTAGGGTGTATACCAGTTTTGTGAGTTTTGAGGAAACCTAAAGAGGTCTCATAGGATCTTGAGAAGCTAAGTGAAAAGTACATGGTATGAGGAGGAACCTATAGACCCATAGATAACCATCTCTAAGTGCATGTGGATGTGTTACCATGGAGGTAATCGGTATGGGGCCTGACCCAGGTCGGCAGGTCACCATGACCCCTATGAAAGGATGAAAGTCCGCCCTTGAATGTAGAAAGAGAGATGATGAAGGCTTGGGTAAGTTTATAAATTGGACATGTACTAAAATAGAATCCTCAGTCTATCCTAGGGTCAGGTAGGGATAAGACTGATGGAAGTAGGAGTTGCCTAATTCCCTAGTTGCACGTGACCATAGGGTCGGGAGGTAACAGCTATCATTGTCAGAGGGTCATGGGTTAGGAGATTGATCACCTTCATGAACTCATGGGACCCAAAGGGCAGATGAGTAGGGCACTCTCTAGATGCATAAGGGAAGAGGGATGACCCTAGAAGTGTCGGCACCCTATTGACCTAGAGGTGATGACCAAGGATGGTGTAGTGACCCAAGTAGGTTCGAGACATGTTTTCCATGGAAGTAACCTTGATATCGAGATGATTGTGATGTAGAGACATAGACGACACGTTTCAACTTAGATTTAAAGGTGTACTGACAAGGTGGGATGTACCATCTCTACTCTTGGAATAGGAAGAACTTTGTGTTTGGACTGTAGCCAAATGCTTATTTCCTCTTGTTATGGGAGTGAGAGATAGGACAACACACATGCCATACACCAAGGACAAAGATGATGTGAGTTGGAATGTTGCTATGAGGTATGAGGACAGAGATGATAGCATGGCCTGGTAAAGTGAATGATACATGGATGGTTTGCAAATGCTAAAGAGAAATAAGGTAGTCATCTTATAAGGATGTTTTTAGCATGAGTAGGTTGAATTCAAAAACTAAGAGGTGAGTCTTACAAGGTTGAGTTTGATCACCATGTTGATGAGATCAGAGGGTGTACTTGATGAATACAGACCTAGAGTTGAGATGAGATGATAAGTGGAATACATAGAGGTGTATGTTACCTAATACCTAAGGATGTGAAGTGGTAATGGATGTTCTGGTTGAGATGTAACTGACTAGTTTGGGTTGACCCTAAGTTTGGAAAGAAGATATGGTTGGCTAACACTAATGTAATGAGATCATCTAATGGTTGTTTGGTTAGCCAGTCTAGTCTTGGATACAATGAAAGGATGGTGGTAGAACCTCAGATGTACTTCTTTGGGAAAAGAAGGTGATGAAACCCCGACTAGAGTGGTTTAGGGTTTCAGAGGAATCGATCTTGAGGAATCATGACATACAGGAAATCATGATTGAAGATCACCATACACCGTGGTTCTACCAAGATAGTAAATGGCAATAGCACTTTGGATTCTTAAGATGAAGTTTCATGTGGTATATGGCCATGGAAGCCAGGAGGTAAAGGACGAACCCCAGTAACCCAGTGTATCGATATAGAGGACAAAAGAGTCCCTGAGAGGGAATGGGAGTTCATCACTATAGATGTTGTGATAGGTCTCCCCTAGACCAAGGGAGGTCGAGATGCAATATGGGTTATGGTAGATCACCTTACCTAGATAACATGAGAAAGAAAGAGTTCTGTCAAGGGACAGATCTGGTTGAAATACGCATGAAAGAGATGGTTCAACTAAACCATGAAGCGAGTCTAAAGGTTCTTGAGTTTGACCTAAAGGTTCCCTTCCAAAAGGTGGAAGTAGGTACATGAAGGACTCGATGTTATTATAGTTCATCATCCATAACTAATGGTTAGTATGATCCGGACTAGAGGGTCTGATGAGAGCATATGTGCTCGTTCAGGGTGATGGCTAGAGACAGTTCTTTTCCTATGAAAGATGTAATGATGACCACCATAGCCAGTATTGGGATTTAAAGAAGCTCTGTAAGGGAGGTTGTGTCAGTCACCACTTCAGTAAGGTGATGTTGGTGAAAGGACCACAGTGTGTGTAGATGAAGTCACTTTGATCGTGCAATGGCTGAAAGGAGCCTAGAGACGACAAGAGTCGTGAGCGAATGCAAAGTAGTTTGACATGCAGTTCACTGTGGGAAATATGTGACATGAAAAACAAAACCGACCCCTCTGAGCTACATCTAAGGAAGCTGGGTCCCCGATACATGGGTCTATTTGAGATGGATTGGTGGAGAAGTTTATGGTTGACTTTACCCCTCAGGATAAAGTAATGTGTGATGAGTTCCAGGTGTCCAATATAGAGCACTATGTGAGGTACCCCAACCATGTGCTGAGCAATGAACCTAGTGAGCCCAAGGAAGGCTGAAATGGCCTGAGTCACCTGTGTAGTTTATAGACGACAGGATGAAAGAACTCAAAGAAAGGAATATGTGATGATAAAGGTTCTTTGGAAGCACCATGAGTACGGTAAAGCCACATAGGGGCCAATAATGGACATGGAAAAGTCTTATCCTGAATTGTTTGTTTGTTTGATAAAATTTTGAGGACAAAATTCCTATAAGAGGGGAAGGATGTTACAACCCCAATTTTTGGGTTCATTTGGTGAGAAATATAATTTCTCATAATATGGATATTTGAACAAATTATGATATAATATATTTGGAATAAATGAATTTTGGTTTACAATAGCCTTGATGTTTGTGTTGTGGGCTTTATTGGCTATTGGGCCCAAATAATAAGAAAATTCAATTAGTGAATGAATAATTGAATATTTGAGAAAAGAATGAGATGGAAACATCTAGAAGGCAAATCCAAAGAGGGATTTCGTGCCTCTTGGATTCCTTGGGTTCCAAGGAGTCCAAAGTTGCATAAAGAGTGCAATAAGAAAAGAAAAGATCAATTAAGAATTTCTTTATTAAGAAAGAAATTGAAAATAATGATAAAATGTGGAAAACAAGTGAAAAGAGGTATTTTTGAGTTATCCTTGGTGGAATTTCGTATCCCAAGGATTCCTAATGTCAAAAGGAATACTAATGAGGAAAATAAAAGAGAAATAAAGAGAAATCATCAAAAAGAGATATTTTAATAAGAAATAGAAATAGATGCATAATGAGTATCCTTAAAAAGGATTTCTTGGGATCCAAGGAGTCCCAACGAAGAACAAGAAAGAGAAAAGGCAAAATAAGAGGATAAAGTTATAAATCACTAATGACCTTTAGTTTTTGTTAAAAGAAATGTCTTTTAATGGATATGTATTAATGGCATTTTGGAAACACCTTTCACATAAAAAGAAATCCCATATGATAATTGTTACGACCCGTGTCAAGCTTATCCCGTAAGTATGCTGTTAAGCGAGAGTTTAGCTGATGTGTTAAGTTATAAGCTTGTTTTTGTTAAAAATATTTAAAATGGATATGATATGTGCTTAGTGTGTTTTCTAGCTTCTAAAGCGTGTAGGATCTTACGCTTGAAGCGTTGCCAGAGAAATTGTTCGAATCCAACCTTCGAGTCAAAAGTTGCATGTTTTTGGGCTTATAGGGATCCGTTTGTAGTTTTTGAACTTTGCATTTAGGCCCCTAAGTTTCTTCCTTATCCTTTCTCTCTTTACCTTTCTCGTTTCATTTCACAGAAACGAGAGAACGCTCCTACGTTCTGCTCCTTGCGTGAGAGAGAGAGAGAAAGAGAGAGAGAGAGAGGGAGCTGAGAAGGGAGAAGCACTGGAGCTTCGTTTTGCTCCGATCAGCTGTTGCAGATCGTTCTTTCCCTCAGTAGATCTTCATCTTCATCGATTCGGACCGGATTTGCAGCTGGAGCTGCATTTGCAAGAAAAACGACCAAGAGATTGGGGTGCACGGAGCAGCCCTAGCTTGTTCCTTTGATCCTTTCAGGTGCGGTTTAGTTGTATGCGTCGTTTGTGATCGTTTGGTGGTGTTTGTTCGAAGTTTGCCCGTCGATTCGAGAGAAATCGACTTTTGCAGGCCGTTTTTGGTGTTCTTCCTGTGCGCGGTTCGGCCGAGTTTCTATTCGGTCGGCCGAGTTCTTATTTAGGGCTTTTGTACAGCGTTTTCTGATCGGCCGAGTTTTGATCTTGGTCGGCCGAGTTTCTCAATTAAGATAAGCGAACATCGTTTTTGTCGGCCGAGTTTGGGTCCTGATCGGCCGAGTTTCTTTGTAGGTTTTTCAAGCGGTGAGTTGGTCGGCCGAGATTGGTCGGCCGAGTTTCAGAATCTGGGAGGCGTTCGGCCGAGTTCCAAGGTGGTCGACCGAGTTCCAAGTTGTGAGTGGCAGTTCACTTAGAAATCATTATTTAACTCATTTTAAATGTTTATTTGCTTCAGTATCATTTGATATGACCTTTAAACAGTATAACATGTACATTTTAGTGTGATAAGTTCATTGGAACTTGAAATGTGTGATGTAAATGATGAAAAAGAGGAAATCCTATGTCTTACAGTTGCTATATGATATTTCTGTTTAATTGTTTATCTGTTGGTTAATTAATAGACCTAAGGGCCCTAACACCGTATAACCCCTAAAGGAAGGTCTGTTACTTAGGGGTGAAACTCGTGTCCAACATCAACCGGTTGAGTAATTCTGGTGGCACGAGGAGAGAAAGAAAGGCAGTGTCTAATAACAATCGTGCGTGTGTCACGATGGCACTGGGAAAAAGAAAAAGAAAACTTGGTTATCTAACATCATTCGTGCGTGTGTCACGAAGGTAACCCTGTGACTCTCCGCCGGTGTACTCCGGTTAAAGGAGGAGTCGGGTGCACTCAGAGTAGTGCTTTGAGGCCGTAGAGCCTATGTTCTGGCCGGAGAGCCAGGGGTCCTGTAGCAGAGCAGGGCTGGCGTCAGACTTAGCATTTCCCAGGTGTGTCGCTAAGTCTTGTACGGTGGGACCGTAGCATGGACTTGTTGCGGATCTTTATATGCAGAGTACACTGCATATATTTAGGGCATAATAAAATAAATAAATAATCATGTAGGTTCACAGTAAATTTATATAACTGCATATCTACCTGAGATACCTGTTGATGTTTAGAAATGTGATTACTATCTGTATATCCGCTATGTCAATTGAACTGCCCTGCTTGAACTGTATACCTGTTTATTTTCAGTTTATAAACCTGACGAGTTGTTTAATGATAGCTAAGTGAAATGCTATTCACTGAGCGAGTAGACTCATCCCTCTACTCAAAACATTTTCAGGTCAGCACCAGCATCAGGAGTCAGAAGGATCATTTCATCCTAACGCTTAGTTGATAGAAGGTTTGTAGTTAGTCTAGTAGAGGTCTCTTAGTCCATTCCCCTCGATCCTCGGGACAAGGTGTGAGCGAGAGAGAGAATGTGTACAAAGATGTAAATTGATGTTGACTCTGTTTATATTTCTTGTCAGTTAATAGAAATGCTTCCGCAGCTTGTTTAGTTTCATTTACAGTATAAATCAGTTTTTCCTATTAATGTGGTTAATTGTTTTAAAAAGTGATGAACGGTTGGCTTATATGTAAAATCCCACCTGCCGAGTCCTAATCTCGTGGTTTGCGGTTAATGTGAGATTGGGGCGCGACAATTCTTGGTATCAGAGCATAGGTTGAGTATATGAATACTCTAAGTCAAGGTCAGGGGACGATAAGAGACCAATAGGATTAAGGTTTAGGTGTCTTTTTCTATCTGTAGTTTTCTAACAGGAAATGTTCTGTTATATCATTGCAGATGGCAGGAAGAGGCTTTGATCGTGATGATCAGGCTGAGAGCCATGTTGGCCCTGATCCTTTGTACTTGGGTCCAGGTGGTGGTGACCACGTGGATGAATCATCTCGTATGTATAGAATGTTTCTGGAGACCAGGGAGAAGTACAAGGCTGATAGGCGAGCTTCTACTTCTACCAGCAGTAAGGATCTGATGCGATCTTATGAGCTTGTGAAAAATCTTAGTGGCACAGAGTTTAGTGGCACTACAGATCCCGCCTAAGCTGATGAGTGGTTTAGACAGATAGAAAAGGTCTTTCGTCTAATGGAGCTTCCAGAAGATAAGAAGATCAATCATGCAGTCTACCTTTTGACAGGCGATGCAGAGTTGTGGTGGCGTGGTGTGGAAGAAAAGAGGAGAGGAACAGAGCTTTCGTGGCAGGATTTCTCTGAGTAATTTCATCTCAAATTCTATCCACCTACTTTCCTTAATGAGAAAATCAGGCAGTTGCAGAATATCAAGTAGGGGAACATGACAGTTACAGAGTATGAAGCACTTTTCACACGGTTGGCGAACTTCTATCCACAGCTTGTTCCCGATAACATAGAGAGATGTAGAAGGTTTCAGGAAGGACTAAGGCCAGAGATTCGGCATACAGTTTCTGCTACTAGTAGGAGGAACAAAGAGAACTTTGGTGAGTTTGTCGAGGCTGCAAGACAGGTTGAAGAATCTGTGAATGCTGACAAGGTGCCCGAGTCTAAAAAGAGATATGCAGACTTCAGTAGAGGGCAATCCAGTAGTGGATACAGAGGTGGAGGTAGAGGTTTCTTTTCTAAACTTGGGCGTGGTTTTGGTTGTTTCGGCAGGCAGAAATCTGAGGATATCACTACTTTTAGAGGCAGAGGAGGATACAATCCAGGAAGATGGGGCAGTGCCGATAGTGGACAGTCTTCTGGGTCATCAATGTCAGTAACAGGTCCTCAGAGGCAAGAGATACCACCATGTGACAAATGCGGAAGGCCACATACTGGTCAGTGTTGGGGTGCAAATCCTCAAGGTTGTTTTATCTGTGGACAAGTAGGACATTTCAAAAAGGAATGTCCTCAGCTTCGACAAGCAGCATCGCAAGCTTTCCAGCCTCAATACCATGATGTTCCGAGTTCCTCTGTGGCTTCTAGTTCTAGAGGTGGTGGAGTGTCTAGTGGCAGGAGTGGTCAGAGAGGACAGCATGGCAGAGGAAGAGCTTCATCACGTTTCTTTTCTTTGACACCTCAGGAAGGTATAATTTCTTCACAAGTTGTTACAGGAGAGATGTTTTTGTTTAATAGTATACCAGTTTCAGTTTTGATAGATCCGGGAGCTACTCATTCTTTTATACGATGTTCTTTAGTTGTTGAACTTAATCTGTTAACTCAAGAGTTGGCAGATGAGTTAGTATTGAGAGTTCCACTAGGTGGACCAACAGTTTTATCCGAGTTCTGTCCCGGATGTTTGTTATCTTTTGGAGGTTTTACCTTTGCTGCTAATCTCATACCCCTGGATGTAAATACCTTTCAAGTCATCTTGGGTATGGATTGTCTTGAGACATATCGAGTGCAACTCGATTGTTGGAAAAAGGAAGCTACCTTTCAACTAGGAGAATTTTCTTGTGTCTTTACTGGAGACAGGAAAGTTCTGCCTACGTGCATAATATCAGCTGCTGTAGCTGATAAGATGTTACAGAAAGGATGTGAAGCGTTCCTTGCTCATGTGGTTGACACCAGAGCAGAGAAGAGCACTGCCAGTGTTTATGATGTGCCTGTGGTTTGTGAGTTCTCTGATGTTTTTCCAGAGGAGTTACCAGGATTACCTCCTGTCAGAGACATTGATTTTGAGATTCAGATACATCCAGGTTGTCATCCAGTAGCACTGCCAGCCTATAGAATGGCACCTGCAGAGTTGAAGGAACTCAAGGTACAGTTACAGGAGTTGCTAGATAAGGGTTTCATTAGACCCAGTTCTTCACCATGGGGTGCTCCAGTCCTGTTTGTTAAGAAAAAGGATGGTACCATGCGTCTCTGTATAGATTACAGGCAACTGAACAAGATCACTATAAAGAACAAGTATCCATTGCCGAGAATAGATGATCTGTTTGATCAGTTGCGTGGAGCGACGATCTTCTCTAAAATAGATTTGAGATCTGGGTATCATCAGCTTAGGATAAAGGCTTCTGATATTCCCAAAATAGCTTTCAGAACCAGGTATGGGCATTATGAGTTTTTGGTCATGTCGTTTGGGCTGACCAATGCCCCAGCAGCCTTTATGGATATGATGAACCAGATTTTCAAACCGTTCCTAGATCAGTTTATTGCAGTCTTTATAGATGATATTCTAATCTATTCCAGAGATGATGAACAACATGAGCAACACTTGAGAGTAGTGTTGCAGTTGTTGAGACAACACCAGTTGTTTGCTAAATTTAGCAAATGCGAGTTCTGGTTGGCCGAGGTAGCATTTCTTGGACATGTTATCTCGAGAAGTGGAGTTAGTGTTGACCCTAAAAAAGTTGATTCTGTGCTTCAGGGGGAACAGCCTAAGACTCCTACCGAGATCAGAAGTTTCTTGGGTTTGGCAGGTTATTATAGAAGGTTTATAAAGAACTTCAGCGAGATAGCATCACCTTTGACACGCTTGACAAGGAAGGATGTACCGTTTGTTTGGTCTGATAACTGTGAGAGAAGTTTTCAGATTTTGAAGAGAAGGTTGACTTCAGCACCAGTGTTGGTTCTGCCAGAAGCAGAAAGAGGTTATACAGTGTTTTGTGATGCTTCCAGGAGAGGTTTGGGCTGTGTATTGATGCAAGAAGGCAAAGTTGTTGCTTACGCATCTAGACAGCTTAAGAAGAATGAAGAGAATTACCCTGTTCATGATCTGGAATTAGCTGCTATAGTTCATGCTCTTAAGACATGGCGTCACTACTTGTATGGTGAGACATGTCATGTGTTTACAGACCATAAGAGCTTGAAATATATCTTCACTCAGAAAGATTTGAATTTGAGACAGCGCAGATGGCTTGAGCTGATCAAGGATTATGATGTGACGATCGATTACCATCCTGGTAAGGCGAATGTTGTAGCTGATGCTTTGAGTAGAAAGTCAAGTTCAACAACCAATGCATTTTCTATGGCATGTTTCAAAAGAGACTTGCTTGTAGATATGCGAAGGTTGAACTTGGACTTGGAGGTGACAGGACAGAGTGGGTTGAGTGCTCAGATGCATGTCAGACCTACTTTTTATAATCAGATTAAGGAATTACAGCAGAGTGATGATGAGTTGTGGCAAATCATGCAGGATATGTCAGAAGGTAAGAGGACAGAGTTCAGGTTTTCTGATGAAGGCATGTTGTATCTTCATGATAGGTTGTGTGTACCTAGAAATAGTGAGTTGAAAGAGAAGATTCTTGAGGAAGCGCATACTTCTATGTATGCTATGCATCCAGGTAACACAAAGACGTACAGGAACCTCAAAGAGCTGTACTGGTGGTCTGGCATGAAAAAGAATGTGGCTGATTACGTGGCTAGGTGCGGGGTGTGTCAGCAGGTTAAGGTTGAACATCAGAAACCTGCTGGTACTTTGCAATCGCTTCCTATACCAGAATGGAAATGGGAACACATCACGATGGACTTCGTGGTAGGATTACCCAGAACGCCTAAGGGTTCGGACTCGATATGGGTGATTGTGGATAGACTAACTAAGTCTGCTCATTTTCTTCCAATCAAGTCAACCTTTGACGTTTCAAAGCTGGCTAAAGTTTAAGTGGATGAGGTAATCAGGTTGCATGGGATTCCAGTTTCTATTATTTCTGACAGAGATCCAAAGTTTACATCTAGATTCTGGAATCAGTTACATCATGCGTTGGGCACAAGGCTGAAGTTCAGTACAACGTTTCACCCACAGACAGATGGTCAATCTGAGAGGACCATTCAGACCCTAGAAGACATGCTGAGAGCATGCGTGCTACAGTTTAGAGGCAACTGGGAAGAACACTTAAGCCTAATGGAGTTTGCATATAATAACAGTTACCATTCTAGTCTTGGAATGGCTCCATATGAAGCTCTTTATGGCAGGAAGTGTAGATCGCCAGTTTGTTGGTACGAGGTGGGTGAGAAGGAAATTCTTGGACCTGAGCTAGTTGATGTAACTACAGAAAAGATATCTGTGATCAGGGATCAGTTGAAAGCTGCTCAGGATAGACAGAAAAGTTATGCAGAGAGACGACGTCGACCTCTTGAGTTTGAGGTTGGTGACGAGGTTTACTTGAAGGTTTCACCGTGGAAGGGAGTTCTGAGGTTTGGCAAGAGGGGTAAGTTGACCCCTAGATATATGGGTCCATATCCTATTGTTGATAGGATTGGACCGGTAGCTTACAGGTTGGATTTGCCGTCTGAGTTGGCAAATCTTCATGATGTCTTCCACGTGTCTATGCTGAAAAAGTGTCATCCTGGTACAGATAAGATTCTAGATTCAGAACCGGTGCAGCTTAGAACAGATGTGTCCTATGTTGAAGGACCAGTGCAGATAGTTGATCACCGGATCAAAAAGCTTAAGAACCGTGAGTTATCTTTAGTGAAGGTTTTGTGGAGGAATCACAATATAGAGGAAGCTACGTGGGAACTAGAGTTGGAGATGCGTGGCAAGTTTCCTTTTCTCTTCTAGGAATTTCGGGACGAAATTCTTATAAGGGAGGGAGATTGTTACGACCCGTGTCGAGCTTATCCCGTAAGTATGCTGTTAAGCGAGAGTTTAGCTGATGTGTTAAGTTATAAGCTTGTTTTTGTTAAAAATATTTAAAATGGATATGATATGTGCTTAGTGTGTTTTCTAGCTTCTAAAGCGTGTAGGATCTTATGCTTGAAGCGTTGCCAGAGAAATCGTTCGAATCCAACCTTCGAGTCAAAAGTTGCATGTTTTTGGGCTTATAGTGATCCGTTTGTAGTTTTTGAACTTTGCATTTAGGCCCCTAAGTTTCTTCCTTATCCTTTCTCTCTTTACCTTTCTCGTTTCATTTCACAGAAACAAGAGAACGCTCCTGCGTTCTGCTCCTTGCGTGAGAGAGAGAGAGAAAGAGAGAGAGAGAGAGAGGGAGCTGAGAAGGGAGAAGCACTGGAGCTTCGTTTTGCTCCGATCAGCTGTTGCAGATCGTTCTTTCCCTCAGTAGATCTTCATCTTCATCGATTCGGACCGGATTTGCAGCTGGAGCTGCGTTTGCAAGAAAAACGACCAAGAGATTGGGGTGCACGGAGCAGCCCTAGCTTGTTCCTTTGTTCCTTTCAGGTGCGGTTTAGTTGTATGCGTCGTTTGTGATCGTTTGGTGGTGTTTGTTCGAAGTTTGTCCGTCGATTCGAGAGAAATCGACTTTTGCAGGCCGTTTTTGGTGTTCTGCCTATGCGCGGTTCGGCCGAGTTTCTATTCGGTCGGCCGAGTTCTTATTTAGGGCTTTTGTACAGCGTTTTCTGATCGGCCGAGTTTTGATCTTGGTCGGCCGAGTTTCTCAATTAAGATAAGCGAACAACGTTTTTGTCGGCCGAGTTTGGGTCCTGATCGGCCGAGTTTCTTTGTAGGTTTTTCAAGCGGTGAGTTGGTCGGCCGAGATTGGTCGGCCGAGTTTCAGAATCTGGGAGGCGTTCGGCCGAGTTCCAAGGTGGTCGGCCGAGTTCCAAGTTGTGAGTGGCAGTTCACTTAGAAATCATTATTTAACTCATTTTAAATGCTTATTTGCTTCAGTATCATTTGATATGACCTTTAAACAGTATAGCATGTACATTTTAGTGTGATAAGTTCATTGGAACTTGAAATGTGTGATGTAAATGATGAAAAAGAGGAAATCCTATGTCTTACAGTTGCTATATGATATTTCTGTTTAATTGTTTATCTGTTGGTTAATTAATAGACCTAAGGGCCCTAACACCGTATAACCCCTAAAGGAAGGTCTGTTACTTAGGGGTGAAACTCGTGTCCAACATCAACCGATTGAGTAATTCTGGTGGCACGAGGAGAGAAAGAAAGGCAGTGTCTAATAACAATCGTGCGTGTGTCACGATGGCACTGGGAAAAAGAAAAAGAAAACTTGGTTATCTAACATCATTCGTGCGTGTGTCACGAAGGTAACCCTGTGACTCTCCGCCGGTGTACTCTGGTTAAAGGAGGAGTCGGGTGCACTCAGAGTAGTGCTTTGAGGCCGTAGAGCCTATGTTCTGGCCGGAGAGCCAGGGGTCCTGTAGCAGAGCAGGGCTGGCGTCAGACTTAGCATTTCCCGGGTGTGTCGCTAAGTCTTGTACGATGGGACCGTAGCATGGACTTGTTGCGGATCTTTATATGCAGAGTACACTGCATATATTTAGGGCATAATAAAATAAATAAATAATCATGTAGGTTCACAGTAAATTTATATAACTGCATATCTACCTGAGATACCTGTTGATGTTTAGAAATGTGATTACTATCTGTATATCCGCTATGTCAATTGAACTGCCCTGCTTGAACTGTATACCTATTTATTTTCAGTTTATAAACCTGACGAGTTGTTTAATGATAGCTAAGTGAAATGCTATTCACTGAGCGAGTAGACTCATCCCTCTACTCAAAACATTTTCAGGTCAGCACCAGCATCAGGAGTCAGAAGGATCATTTCATCCTAACGCTTAGTTGATAGAAGGTTTGTAGTTAGTCTAGTAGAGGTCTCTTAGTCCATTCCCCTCGATCCTCGGGACAAGGTGTGAGCGAGAGAGAGAATGTGTACAAAGATGTAAATTGCTGTTGACTCTGTTTATATTTCTTGTCAGTTAATAGAAATGCTTCTGCAGCTTGTTTAGTTTCATTTACAGTATAAATCGGTTTTTCCTATTAATGTGGTTAATTGTTTTAAAAAGTGATGAACGGTTGGCTTATATGTAAAATCCCACCTGCCGAGTCCTAATCTCGTGGTTTGCGGTTAATGTGAGATTGGGGCGCGACAATAATTGTAACTAGCTACTTGCTTGGAGGGCAAGTATTGCATATTGGATTATCTCAACCAAATCCATATTTTTAAAATAGGATGGAAATAATGTTGGTAGTATCTTTCCACTAAATCCAAGTAGGAAAGAGGGAGGTTTCATTGTGCAGGAAAGATGAGAATGAGCCTTTGCCTACCTCTCTCCCTCCTATCCTCATACTCTTAACCCTAGAGCCTCCTTGGATATAGATATATATATAAAGGACCGAAGCTTGAATGGATCAAAGGAACCCCGACCTAACTATCTCAGCTTTGATCTTAATTGCTCTCTACGCTCCTCTCTCCGACGTTCATCAACGTCACCACGGCTGGGGAGGGGCAGTTGAAGAACGCTATTTAAGGAAGGCCTGCATGGCCAAGGCTTGATCAAGCACCTTACAACAAGGCCTACTTTCACGTCCAAGCGTAATGGGGCCGACTAACGATCGTGTGCAAAGGATTGCACATTTATGCCGGAGAAAAACAGACGACGACAGCAACCTGCGTCTTCGTCCATGGTGCTTGGAGGAGAACCATTGAACAACAACGGGTCAGGCACAATGGTGGTTGTGCCCAAGGGAGGTGGAAGCGGACCATGGCGTGGGGGAGTTTGCGGCTGGCGGCATCCCATCTCAATTCTAGTAGGTGGTAACTTCGCTGTCGAGATCCTCCTGCAGACCTGTGGATCGGGAGGGGACCTGCTGCTCTAGTCTCCAGCAATGAAAAGCTACCGCCGGTGGCTAGTGGTGACCCAATGGGGATCGGCGGTGGTAGGGAAATCTTCACGCGATCTTGCAGACGCGGGAGGAGCTGTGCGATGGAGCGCTGGAGTCCCTGCGTCGGGCAGGGAATCGTCTAGCGCAACGAGGAAGAAGATAAGGGGCAAAAGACCTGAGGGCCCCTGGTGCCATGCGTCGCCCTCAAGGGAAAAAAGGTAATTCTGGGCATTTTAGTTACAGCTTGCTAGAATAACAAAAGGGGATAATAAAAGCTGGTGTGGCATCGTCTGATTGGTCCAAATTCGATTATCTTGCAAAATATGTAGTTAGCTATTGGTAGGTCGAATAAAGACATGCTATATATGAAAATTGATCAGGAGAATGAGAGGAATCCAATTAAAATGATATGAAATCCTAATTCTATTCCTAATTGTAAAAGTATATTAAGATGATGAAAAGTGCATTAAAGTTAAGTTAAAAACCCTATTTGTGATTAAAGGTTGAATCTAGTATGCTTAATGGGTTAATTGAAGTGTTAATAACCTGTTGAATGATAATTTTAGATTTGAACCTGATCTAGATGTAAAATTGCATAATTTAGGGTTTTTACCCCATATGTAAATGATTATTTAGAAACCCTAAATTTAAGGTAAAAGAGGATAAGATCATCTATGATTTGAAAATGTGAAAATTCGTTGTAAAATGATGGACCTAAGTTATTTGCACATAAAATTTCTTAATTCTGGATAAATACCCTATATGTAGTGATTAGGGTTTTCTCATGAATAAAAGGTAGATTGATGGTAAAACGAGTTCATATATTAATTAGACCCTAATGAACTTTGAATTAATGATAGATGTGCATAATGATCTTGTCATGGATTAAAATGGATACAAAAACCCTAGAAAGTGAATCCAAGTCAATAAAGTAGATTCTTGATAAAGTGTGTAATAAATAGAGTACATATTCTTTTCAGGAATTATGTAATTATTGAATTGCTTGCTTGGATTACATTCTAGGTTGGATTTTCTTAATGCTTGTGAAATCATCAAATCAGGTATGTGGTTATGCTTATGAATATCTCGAGTTAGTTTTCTGAGATTTACCAAAGTTTTCCTCGATGTCATGAATTAATTGTTGGATGATTTAATTCATGCAAACTATAATGTGGCTATGACTATCACATAAGATATGTGCCTACTAGCTCAGATCATGGTCCCCTCTGTGGCTTAATAATTGACCTAGTAAATGGCTACCAATGGAGTAGGTCCATCAGGTCATTAGATGACTTAGTAAATGGATACCAATGGGGTAGGACCATCAAGTCATCATGAGTTAGATATTGGGCTACCTGCGGGTAGTGCCATGCGACTCTATAACCCTAGGTATTGGCTACCTGTAAGGTAGGTCCATGGGGGTAAGAATCTACCTAAAGAGAGGTAGCATACAAGGGATAGCACAGAGTTAGGGGATAGGAAAGGATTGAGTAGTATGGCTTAAAATGTAATCTTGGTTGTTAAATGATTAATTGAATGATTATGTTGTTAACATATTTGCATGATTATTGTTTCCCCCACATACCAGCTTCGGCTGACCGACGTTTTGTTTGTCGGCATTTTAGGTACAATGAAAAGAACAAACATTAAAGTGGCATATGTGGTACTAAATGAGAATTAAAGTGCAAAGGAGGATTAGATAGAGTAGTATCTATGTGGATAGAAGTTTTGAAATCCCAATTTTAAAAGGTATGCAAAAGCTTTTACTTTTCTCCGTATTTCAGTATAGTTGGTAGAATTTAATAATTGTTAATGATTATTTGTCGAACCTTTGATCCGGGTTATTGGTTAAATGCTTTGTCCTTTCGATCTCCCTCAATTAGGGGTTACCGGGAGGTGGGGTCGTAACAACTGTACCATCTAAGGGCACAAATCCTAAGATAGTTAGATGAGAAGGATATGTTATGAAGTCATGAATAGAGTATGACATAAATGGTCACCCTAACGAGTCCTACACCTTATAATGGGTTGGGAGAATGTAATTCCTAATAAAACTATAATATAAAAATAGTTGTCATCAAATACATGATTTATATGTATAACTCCCTATCAAATTGAAATATGAAGAAACCTTATGCAAGCTAGATAATATATTGTAGCATTAAGAAGATTCCACCAAGCAAATAATTACAAAAACTCATTTCCTCCTTACTTTATATATCCATAGAAAATGGTATATGTAGGTGAACCTCGAGATATTTTTGACTGAGACTGAGAATGTGCAACCAAATCAATCAATTACTATATTACACCGATTAGGAAGGAGTTCCTAAAGGTCCTTGAAAAGTCATATAAAATATACCGAATGTATCATCACTATTGAACATATAGATATCAATTAATGCCATCACCTCTTAGAAGATATGATTAGCCAAAGTTATAATCAATACCAATTCTTTGAGGAGTGGTTGACAATATTTCTTGCATGTCAATAATGTGGAATGGTTTGAGACAAGGACGATCATGAATCTGAAATGATCAGTTTGCTATCAATAGATGAGAAAAGCACCCATAATAAGCAAATATATGTAATTCACATGATACATGCACAAAAGGAGTCAACGAATATGAAAGCATAAAGTGACATCAATGTGTAAAAGCCTCTTATCTGAAATCATGTAATAAAATGAGTGGAGATATGATAACCTACAAACAATGGCGATTGGTGTGAAACTAGAAGGCACCTCAAAATCTAATGTAGGATGGACACGATGTTGTTTTGGAAAAAGGAGACTCAGTGAGATTAAAAAAAAAAATAGTTGTAGTCTTCATATCATCTTGGTAACATAAGTATAAAGTTGTAGGCATCTTTATTGGATTGAGTAGATATATGGGGGATGCTAGATCTAGGTGGTAGGTTCTTACCTATAAATCATGGGCCATAAAGTTATTCATGAGGTATTATCTTACTAAATCATGCTAATAAATAGGAATTAAAGATGATAATATTTCTTTCAATATTGCATCCATTCGTCATATGAATAAGTACATACATATATGCATGTAGATATGAGTGAGTGTGCTGAAAAAAGGTGGATCAAGTGATCAAACACGGTGTCCCCTAACAAAGGGATCCGAGTTTGAATCCCAACTGCCACCTTGGTTTACCCCCCCCCCCCCCAGTGTTCGGACTCCGTAATAGGTATGGTGGGGGAGGGGGGATGCCTCTCTTAATTCCATGTATGAGTGACTATATAAAGTGGGCCCATGTAGATATTCAGAAACTAGACAAATAGAACCCATTTACCATTAACCACATAAATATAATACCCCAACTACTAAATTAGTATAACACCTTACAATTGAATCAATCATTCGATTAAGCTATTGAAACTCACAAGTCATCAATGACTTGAGGATGACTAGATACAACCTATAGAAAAAATGTTCATTCTCAATTAACTACTTGTTCATTTACTTTTAGAGATAGAAATAAGTTGGAGGATTTAGTAACAAGACACATCCATATAGCAAAATGTGGAACTAAAAATACTTCTAGTGTGATGATAATGTTACAAGTTAATTTAATGGCTGCTATTTTACCTTAGCTAAAAATCGTGTTGGATATATATAACGTTAAAGTACACACCCAATAAACAAAAAACTAAAAGTTTGGTACAGAAAATCTGATGTACACATTAAAGGAGAGTTATACCTTCCTACAAGAAGAGCACAACCCAATGAACTTTGAAAGAACAAAACCAAATGAACTTTGAACGTTAACTTTCTTGGAGACTATTTAGTTCTTAACGACTGATGGAGTAATAACTCTGAGACAAAAGGTCATTAACCTATGCATCTACCAAACATTCATCTAATCTAACCTTTTTTTTTACTTATTTATTTTGCAACCAAATGACTTATGTATCTAAAACTCATCGTACGTGCTACCCTTGAGTATCCATATCCATTTCAAGCGTGTATGTCGATACCTGATACTTTTGAAGAGGAGATTGTAGGCCACTAACAAATTTTTCTAGTCGAATATCGCTTCTAGGATATGGGTTTACCAATTTTTTCACATGAAACTTGATGTTGTAATGTGGAGCAATATGTGGTTTTTGGTCAAGCACCATGAGTGAAATGGTGATCTCTAGAAGGTCAATCTTAAATGCACAAGAAAAACAAATGTCATGTTCACACACAAAGGGAGATGTAATCTTTAGCAGAAAGATGCAAGGTAAACTCAATCCTGCTTGTTTTTCTTCTTGAGATAGAACTAAGTTAGTCTTTCACACATGCTATTCTGTAATCAGAAATTTATGAAATTTGAACGACCACTTTTTTTGGAGTACCCCTGCTGCCTCAATGCACAAACCCAGGATGTGAGGCGGCACCATAAATCAGGGATTTTGTCTGGAGGTTTCAAATTGATTCACTTCATTAGTGGTCATTCAGCTAAACGAACCAGCCATCATTGCCCAGTTTGAAACAATCACTTTGATTCTCATGTGAAACGATGAGTTGAACTTGGTGAAGTCTACGATTGATAAATGTTCAACTCCAACTGGATGACGGTTTTCCCGGCATAAGCATAAAAAAGTTGAAACATGTTTTCTTCAAACACACTTCACTCATATAAGAAAATACAATTTAGTCTCCTTCCCTCATGTGATCCCATAATTAGTAGAACTGCTTGCTTAGGTACTAGGAGATCAACGTTGCGGTTGCAAAGTGCTAGCAACCCCAATCATTATCGGGTTATAGTGACGTTCATCACTGCTATACTTATTGGGTTGGTTGCAACTATCGTCTGATGCAGTTTATCTTTCCATTCAATACAAAAACAAAATTTAGAAAATTGGGTAAGTATATTCTAAAAACCCCCGAGAAGGGGACAAAGGTACAAGCCACACCCACACATGTGACTACACGTTCCTAAGAATTGGTTACAGTAGATCTCAATTCCTAGCAATAATAGGAGAAATATCAAGATATGATTTAAAAGTAAAATACATTCTCTTGATCTCTAGAGCTATATGGTTGAAGATGACAAAAAAGTCTGAAGCGCCACCATTAAGCAGTCATTTATTGCGTTCCTCCCAAATGAAATGGACAACACCAGTAATGACCCAAAGTTCAATGATTCTGGACTATTTTGACCTCTTACCAAGGTCATTAAGGTAGCCATATAGAGAATAAGAGGACATGATGTTCAGTTTAAGTTGAGCTCGACCCCAAATATATTTCCAGTATTTGCAGCCCTCAAACAAATGGGCTATCGAGTCATTGTGTTTGCCACACAGTAAGCATGCTGGGACATGAGCCCCCGACCAGGAGCTAATCTTTTCCAATGTAGGAAGGACATTAGTGAGAGCTCTAAAGGTAGTGAGACTCCACCTAGGATAGTGCTTAGAGAACCAAAGAATTTCATTAGCCTTATCAGAGGGACGTTTTTTCCTGACGTTTTCCTAAAGATTCCTTCCCTCCCACATTGAGAAGGAAGGCCACAGAGCTACCATACGCCTATGGCAAGTAGAACCACTCCTGGAAAAAGTAACCAAAGAATCACTATACCTACAAGAAAGCCATGAGCTCTGTATGCAATGAACTTGAGTGAACCTCTTAATACGACGTAAAGTATGATAATCTGCAAGTTCATCAAGTCTCTTTAGACCAAGAACGCCTTCACAAAGTGGATAGGCCAGTCGTGACCAACAAGAGAGATGCACCGAACTGCCCCATAAGAAATCAAAAAGTAGCACCTCCATCCTACGTAGAACAACTGGAGGAATGTCACCCATACGTAACCAGTAGCTAATCAAACCCATGGCACAATGCTTAATAAGAACAAGACGACCAACTATAGAGATTTTAGACCTCGACCATCTCTGTATCATGTCTCTTAGCTTATCCAAGCATTCATGAAAGTGGCGCCTCCTGATATTTCCACCAGTCATAGGAAACCCAAGATACTTTGTGGGCCATGTGCCTTGCTGAATACCCAAGAAATTGATCAAGGCATCCTTGTTGCGGCAAGAAGAAGACAAAAATATATGAGTTTTATTGGGATTGCACTTTATACTAGAGACAGAACCAAACTCAAGCAAAATCTGTTTGAGATTTGTAAGACTATGCAAGTGCCCCTCG